>OU744279.1:57390577-58075577 GCA_916610125.1 Cheilosia vulpina
TAATTTCAAAAAAAAAATTGTATATATACCAATATGAAAATAAATTTGTTAACTGTCGAATGATAACAAAGAAGAAAAGACAAAAATCGTTCGGCTGTCCTCTTTTGCTTCAGTGTGTATACCTCGAAACTTTTATCCAACTTTTCAATGTTAATTGTATAGGCAAGCTTTGTCGTAACTGACACGACCGATTGTTGAGAGTCATTTAAAATTCCCAAGATGGGAGCTTTTAAAATGGAAATTCATCAAGTGATCCAGGAAGATGAAAGTGGTTATTGTTTCGGATAAGAAATGCGTATTCTTTGGCATTTTCCGAAGCTCCTCGATTCAAACCGTAGCTAAATTTTTATTTCTGAATTCAAATTTGAACACCTAGCAAAGCAGCCGGGGTCGGCTAGATGACAATACACAGTAGTCCCTCGATAATGTGAACTAATTAAAACAAGGCGTTTTCGGAATTTAGAGGGATTCACATTACTGGAACTTTTTTTCAGTACTTACTAAACTGATTGAAATGATTTTCAATTTTATTAAAAACAACACAAAATGATTTTTTAAAGCACAGTTTAAATGTTTATTAATTTAGAAGAAAAACGAAAATCGCACGCAAAACGAGCAAGAGAAGTAGAAAAACTTTTACAAAAAAATTCACATTTTAGAGGTTGAAAATTTCGGAAGTTCACATTATAGACATGACAATGTAAAGTTTTACCGATTCACATTTTAGAGAAATTCACATTATCGAGGGACTACTGTAATTGGGTAGGAAAGGAGTTTCTCAATACAAATAAATAAAAAGCTGGCGCAGCAGGTCCGTACCAAACAGAAGAACCGGTCACTTGAGTGAGTTTTTCTTTTACAGAGAACAGTCAACAGTACTACGACAAGTCTGAAGGGCTGACCTAAGAAGTTTTCGGGGGACTATTACGCCTTCAGAAGTCTAGCACACTATGGTGCCATATAAAAAAATCTTAAGTTTCTCCGGATGTTCAACGTGAGGCCCATCGCACTGTAGTCCAATACACAAACCACACTGCCGAGAAGCATGGTTAAGTCAAGAAGAGTTGGTCATTTTCGCTACCGTAGCATATGTTTGATTTTACGAATTGACCTTGCCGACTATTTCGACTTTCAAGAGGTTGCGACTACAGGTGTAAGAATACGATATGGTGTTCAATCGATACTATTGACGAACTAAACTCTTAACTAAAGCACTAAGCACTAGTAGCGAACCTTCCCACGCACCACGTTCGGCATATTTGAATCGAACGTTAAAGGCTTACTGGGGTATATCTTCGAAACCATCCGAAAAGTTTGGCGCTAGATGACAACATAAGCCGTAGAAAGTGCTGTTGGACTTTATATATAATTCCCAGAGGATGCGGAGACAAGAATAAATGTGGATATGAAGTCTTCGTTGAAAAGGAAAAAAACACAAGTTTTGAAAAAAAAGACGAAAATCCGCCCCCATAAAGCCCTGTGTCTTGTTTTATACGTACCACGTCTATATCCATTTAATGCGATTCACAGAATTAACAAACCTATTGAAAACAACACGAGTATCCGTTAATATTTCAATCCGACACTAAAGAAGAACTTGATCCAATGTGACCTTCGGAATATCAAGCTTAACATTAATTTGCAAATTAAATTGAATACAACGCGAATCGTCATTTCTTTCGAGTCGTTGATACCAAATCTTCAAAAGTATAAAACACGCAATGTGTTTACAATCAGTTTGTGGTTCTTAATACTTATCGCTGTCTTTATTTCATCCATGACAGCCGGCAATATTTTTGCCAGCGGTATATGTATTTGCATAACATTTAAGAAGCAAGTAAAAATTAGCAATAGCAACAGAATGCATAGTGATCGTGAGCAGATTAACAGGGATTCATAAATCAGTTGACCGCTTTTATAAAACAGGATAACAATTAGGCGGCTATTCTGTTGCGAAGGTCAGTTCGTACTACTTTTGTCATAATTAGCCCACAAGAAAACAAACATTATATTCAAATGCTGGTAAACATTTTGCGCCCTTGTCACGGAATAGGAAAGATATTTGTACCAGTTTCAGTTTCCCATACTCACACGACCACAGAGCTGTGTGCTTGTGCGGGTTTTTCATAAAAACAAATTCAGACCACTCATGACAGGCCGGATGCAGGGCTCGCCTCATGTTGCAGCGGCCCATTTATATGCATATCACTGTCATTCTCATTATTAATGATCAGCTCAAAATCGCTTGACAAAAATCCACAGAAGAGGGACGGATTTCCAATAAAAAAAGAAACGCATTCAGCCTTTTTAAATATATAACCGCACAGGCGTTATGAAACGCTCCTATCTATGAGACGCAGATTAAATCGTATATTTTGACACACTGTCGGATAAAGACAAAACTACACACTCTTGCGGCACACGCGTGCGTTACTTCAGATATTCTCATGTCTAGGCAAGGTAGGCCGAAGAAAATTACAGAAAATGTTAATCCACCATCCAACCATACGCGGTTAGGTAAACCAAACATTAAATTAATAATGTTAACAAGTCATCACTCCCGTAAACTTCTTTCCTTTACAGATATCATAACTAAGCAGCTTAGGCTGTAGGGTGTAGTAAAATTCCCAGGTAATTAGCGTTTCATTCCCATAATAACGTAAACGCGTCGCGATTTCTGTCCTCAACAAACGAATTTTATGCAATTGAGAACCAATTAGATGGGGCTGGTCAGCAATTATTTAGCCCAACACATGTATTCTTAGAAATCAAGAGCCATTAGTCAAATTTAATTTCATTTTTTTTTTTTGTAAATCACAAGTTCTTAAGTTAATTGGGCTCTGAGCAAAGATTAGAATAATTTTTATATTTGGAAATTCCAAGAGTATTGCGTAGTCATCTTAGAAAAAAAAAAAATGCTGAGATAGGCAGCACTTTTTTTGACATTTCAAGATTATTTCATTTCAAATTCGTTTGAAAATTTGTGGTTGCTTTGCAAACAATTGCTACCCCTTTCGTTATACACTTTCAGTCTCTTTCACATACCGCTGACTTTTCAACAAAATAAAAATGAGGAAAAATGTAGTGTCAAACCCATACGGGCTTTGCTAATAAATAGTATTAAATTTTGCATTTTATTTTTTATATGGCCTGTGTTGTCATGGTTATGAAAAAAACTGGCTCTTGAGGAGTTTGAGTTTGACATCCCTGGTATCGCATTTGATTGGATAAGAAATTCACACTAAAACTGTCATTGCTACCTCTGATATTGAATATCAGACGCCTTTGGCGGACTGTTGTTTAACATCCCCATTCGTCACAGTATTCCAGAAATAAATAGTAACGTCCAGAATCGGTGCCATTAACTGAACTGCTTTGCTACATTACAAAGTCAATTGCACTTCAGATAAACAGCCTTCTAAGTCGCTAGCCGTACAATGGCCAATTTGTCTCTATCTGTAAATCTACGTCTTTAAAAGTTACTTGAAATCACAAACAAATGGCGGGCTTCACGATGAGGTTATAAGCCCTCGAGTTTCGTTCATCCACTACAAAAACAAGCAACAAACATACATCACACCTGATCCGTTCAAACCTAGAATACCTCCAGGATAAACCTACGTCTTTAAAGATCAACTGCAACCAAACTCTCGCTCGTACAAGTATCTTGGCGATGCAGCTGGGCATTGCAAGCCACTTTTTCAACCTGAATTGAACTTACTATTTGCAATTAATCTCGGCAATTTTATCTTTTAAAAGCCAACCACCACTTTGTGTAGAAAGATTGCAAATAAACAACGCAACCATCATTAATCTTGTGCTCTTGCGAAACTCAATCAACGCAACAACTTTTGCATACCAAAACTTTTTCAAACTATGCCTGAAACCTGACACCACCACCATCTGTTAAGAGAATAAGCACAATACAAATGTCAACGTCACTAATTGGAAAAAAAATTCGAGTTGCAAACATAAGCTCCATTATATTCTACTTGGGCACGTTGCAGCAAGTTTCAGTTTCAATTCATCAAGGCCGTCACGTGGTTTTCTTCAACAATTCTAAATTTAAGTCAATGACGCCCGCGTTATTCAAAGCCGGAGAAATGATAGTTGTCCCAACAGACAAGATCTGTTCGTTCAATTTCTGATCTCGATCAACTCAGCATCAGCATAGTGCTGAAAGGCGGCAAACTGTGGAATAATTTCCATAATCGTTACCAGCATTTAGTGCATTGCTTGACGACTCTCTTGTTGGTGAATGACCTTTTGGTAATGGAAACCCAAAGCCAGATGGCTTGTAACCCAATTGGAACGAGTTGTGCATCGAATCAAGTCGGCAACTTGCGTATGCTATCGAGTTGAACGAAGGCTATCACCATAGAGCATGCCCCATTGTGGGCTGTCTGTTTACCATAAATTATTGTCATTACGAAAGTGGTCAATTATGGATATCAGATCAGATTGTCAATGTCATGTGTATTGGAAAATATTTTAACGTGTCTTGTGTTTTTGTAATGGACCGACTGTTTAGAAAATGGAAAACTTGGAATTGTATTAGTTTTTTTATTATCAAATGTCTATTTAGTTCGATGACATAAAATGGTGAAGAAAAATATATGGAATCCATAAGTGGGTGTAAGTGTGTGAAAAGTATGTTACTTCCTCGTTTGGGCGAACTAATTTTAATTTCCCCATACACGATCGGATGTGGTGACTGACATCTCTGACGGTGAATAATTGAGGTCGCACAAATTTTCTATCATCGTAGCATTTTCGTTGTTTTTGTTGCAGGGCGATGTGCATTTAACTTGTCAGCAGTGTCTCCTTTTTTTTTTGGTTGAGGAAAATAAATAGGATGTAAAGGGGTTGTGTGCCTTGGGGTTTTTCCAGGGGACAATCAATGTAGATGATAGAGATCACTACATTATCATAAAAAAAATACTACATATAGCGAAAGAAAAATGTCATAAAATAAATAAAGTATTAGCGAGCAACAACCACAACTTTATAGCCATGTTCCTGTGAGACGAGTTATTAACCAAACGCGTCATTAGCCGAGTAGATTTATAGAATTAACTATTTTGGGCACAACCAGTCGCACAACAGCTTCGTGCACAAAATGAGAAATTCCCTGCAGTGTGACCACACCATTAAAAACTGAACATATACGAGTACTTTCTTTTAACTCTTTGTACTTTTAGAATTTATATTTCAATAGCCAATCTACTAGAAAGGGATCTATTCATCGTCTTCGATGTTGGTTCTCATCGACCAGATGCCTCGCAAAAAAATTCCATCAAGTTCCGCAAAAGGTTCACTTCTCTCTCTCTGTAACTCGTAAAGCAAACACCTTAGGGCCGTTCGCTGATACGACTTATAGCCAATTAAGTACCACATAAACTCTTTTGTAACAGTTTATGCCCTAAAAAAAGTAGCCTATAAGTATTTAAGTTCGACTTAAGAAGTCGTACGTTAAGAGTCGTATGAGTAAACGACCCTTAATTTTGTTATTAGTGACATTTTATTTCTTTATTTGTTGCGCCAAATACCAAAACAATCTCGTCATGTTCAATTGTCACATTTCTCTTTTCGTCCGCAGTGCTCAACGCCAACTTTTACTTCCCCCCCAAAAGTCGTTAAGTATTCCAAGTGACCAACACCGAGTTAAGTCACCTGTCTAAGTAAATATTTTCGCCTCTGCTTAGCTTCCGTGTATTTCTTTGCCTTTTTACATTATTTGGCATTCCTTGAAAAAATTGCACGCAATCGTAAAACAGTCTAGCAAGTACCCTGTAGGCCAAGAAAAAAACTCACGTATTTATTCAGTGATTATCAGAAATCGTTAAAAATCAAAGAACCACTCAGTTGGAAGTTTGTATTCAAATAAGCATAAAACCAAAAATCACACTCAACGTACTTTTGCATGCGCGCAAAAATTTGCGCAAGGCCAAGCTGGAACCAGTTTCCAGTTATACGTAGAAAATTCAATTTGACCGCGTCAATTAAAGATGCATAAATATGTTTACTGAACTACGTTTGAATTTCAAAATTATTGAGGAAGTTTGCCATTTTAGGTATTTCAAGAAACAACCGCGTGATTGACACGTGAAGAGGTGTATAAAACATTTTCCAATGAGCGGTCCTTTTTTGCACTCGACTTTGTACGATTGATGGCCATTGACATTGACGGCTGACAAAAGGTCGAATTTCGTAAAATGATTAATTTAAAGCCAACTCCATTTGATTGACTTTAAGTGATAGGTTTAGAGAATCTTTTGGTAATGGTGCGAATAACTTCTTTTTTTGTGGAGATGAGTTGTTTATTTAAATGTATTATAAAACTGTTGTATATATTATATGTATTTAAAAACTTATATAAGTTTGACGCAACATAACAATTTTAACTGCGACAATCCAAGAACTCGTTATAACAAAATAAGTGCCAGATTATTCTGTGTGTTCTGTTGGTTCAGAAAGTAACATTTGCTATTGGTGTGGGAGAACGAGAATATTTTGCCAACTGAGGGCGATTTTTTCAAATTAATGGGAACTAACAAACTTGATCGCTATTAAAAGAGTCTGTGGAATAATTTATTCCCTCGATATCATAAAGTTTTCGTACCAAGAACATGGTAACCGAAACTCATTGAGAAAGCAAGGCAATCGATCGGAAACTAGATGTCAAATTTGGTAAAGTGGGTAAGACAATAAACTAGGTATTAGACTTAAGGTTATGTTAAAAACCCGCCATTGGCGTACATTTAAGAGGTGTCCGCCAGGCTAAGCTACTTATAACAACAAAATTGCTCACGAACCAAGCAAATTTAGTACCCTAGGCCTGACTGTTCGCAACGCTTCATGTGTGTGGGTTTTCATTATTTGAACGATTGGAAGCAACCTACGTTTTCATCGTCTGAATTGAAAAGGCTGCTCAGTACACTTCTCGTATTAAAAATATGAGACAATTGCATTTATTTCTTAAGCGATCTTTGACTGACTTTTATTAGGTCAAAGTTTGCAGGCAAGTGCTATTTTTTCAATCACTTTCACTATATCTAGGAGCTAGTTCACTCTAAAACGCAATGGCAAGCATTGTCCCAACAATTCGTTGCGATTCAAAATTACCCACAACTTTCTTCACTTTGAACTTACAATTCGGTAGAAAGGAAAAACAGTATCATTCATACCAAAGTGATTTATTCATATTTTAGTCCCACTCACATGTTTCCTCAAAAATAAAAAATCTGAAAAAAAAAAATGTAACCAGTACGGCATTATGAAATGCAATGCTGCATCCACACGCAGGGTCTGCTCGTCTCACCCTTACGGTTACATAAAATGAAAACACATTACCAGCTGAACCAACAAATCCTAAAAGTGCTTACATTAACGGTCACTTTTTTTAACCCGCCCAAGACTCATTATCTCTCTGTACACCCACCGAACTACTATCGAACGGCAGTATTCACCAGCAAAGACATTCAATTAAGCTGCAACAATATTCCAAACATCTCGGCTCGCATTTGAAACGATTTTCTTAATTACAATCAAAATGAAACCCGATTGACGAAGCTATCGATATAAATCACAGTCCCATCCGAGTGGAGGTTTGAGGGCCCGTTCGAGGTATTATATATTATTTCGTACTGTTGTTTGGTATTGCGATACGGTTTGTTTTTCATCATCGCCCATACAAGGTCGTATAGATATGGAGAGATGTATGAAACTTATATTCGATTGAGTTTGCAGATGTTGGGATTTTTTTATTTTTTTTAACTGAAAAATGAGAATTTACAACCGACGATGAAGATTTGCATAACTAACAAGGGTGATCGCATTTTTTTTTGTCAAATCGGCATGATGTTATTTGGCGAGAGTTTGAACTTTGAACATGACCCATAGCAGCCTTAGGCCATGTCTGGCTTTCGATGAAAACGTTTAACTCATCACTTCTTTTTTTTAGAAGCCATCGAAGCGACAACGTCAGAAAGGCGTCACTTGACTTAGATTGATGGCATTTCCGATCTTTTTTTTTCTTTTTTTGACAGCTTGATTTGCATTTGCGTGACGTGAATTCGGCCGGTCATTTGTGCTGTGCAAATCATAAAAGTCCGCGGCCCAACCCAATAAGAAAGGTAACATTCGTTAAGACTGAATTTTATTCGTTCATCGGAAAAAAGTCGTCACACATGTGGTTGAATGTTGAATGCAAAAATGATTCGATAAAGTGAAAGAAGCGATCCTGAGCTTGTTTTATGTTGGGTGACTTGGGCATGACATTGTTTGAATTGCATGAGTATGCTTTTCATATCGAATTGCATGGTTATAACAGGACGGCTGAGAGCGGGTTCCGCACCTCGAAATATTTTGACCAAACTGGAAGTCATTTCAAATAGAAATTTTGACCTCAATATTGCGCACACAATCCGCCGAAAGTTGTAGGCAAATCGGTAATATATTGTAATATTCAACATCTTTCAAGACGCGTGTTTGAAATATGGTTGAGGGTTGTAATAGATCGTTTAAGAGATCTTCAAGATGAGCGACTTATGATTCCAATAGGGTGGACGTAGGTTATAATTCTAATTAAAAACTTGACATAGTTGTGATTGGAATCATGGGAGCCGTCATTAGGGTTTCACATGCACCGATGCCGAAAGTACTCCCATAGTAGTATTGTACTACTTTCAACACCTCCGTGCTCCTCCTTTTTCATTCGTACTAATATTTTTTTTAAAGTCCTAAAATATCTTACACTTGCAGCAAAGTGTAATTTCAACATTGATAATTTTAAATCACTTCAAATTTAATCAAAATACCTTACTTTCTGCAAAGCCAATTGTATTTAATACATATCTTGTGATTTAATAAATTTTATATAAAAAATAATATTTATATGCATTAAAGCTATCTGCCATAAAACAGATTTTGAGATATTAACTTACTAAGAATTAATAACTTACCTATTTATGTATGTTTTTTTTTTAACTGATTTTTGTTTAAATAAAAATAAAAATGGCTGTACTCCTATTTTGGGTTTGGACAGTTTCTAGAAAATAAGTAGCACCTTAAGGTTTTTTCAACTACAATCAATCTAATTCCTTTTTCTTTTATAGATTTTACAAGTCCGGACTTCTGTTCTGAGTATACTTATAAAGAAAGCAGAATTGCAAAATATTACTGTATCTAATTTTTGTAAAAGTTTTTTTGAGAAAGAGTTTATTGGGGAAATTATTTTCAATACCATTCATATTTTTACCAATACAACACGAAGCATGTACAAATACTGTTTAATTTTTACGTATTTGTGAACTCAATTAGTGTTTCTAACTTTGGACACTAAGTGTCTACTCGTTACCAAAAAAAAAAGTACTTGTGTCACGCAATAGGTTAATAACACGTTAATATCAATTTCACTGCGTAGCTGAGAAAAAGTGAAAGTATTCATGCACGTTGAGGCAATTATGACAAGTATGGGAGAATTTCTTATCACAATAAAGTGGGTGTACAAGTGATCAACATATACTTTGGTACGTTCTAGATTTAGGCTCATTGAATAAAAGCTCGTAAACGATGTCGTATCCTTTTATTAAAAGTTACGCCTTTCTGTGTTCATTTTTAGACCAAAGAATCGTAGAACTCGTGGTCACTTTTTGGATGGATAGTCAAATACGCACACACTTATTTTCTCTTCATCAGTTTTGTTAAGAGAAATTCAGATTTAATGAAAGACGCCGTAAATTAATTAACGTCGATTTGTCGGAATTGTGTTGGAAAAATTAGCGTCATTCAGCTGATGATCGATCCAGTTAGACGTACACCGAATTGCAGACATTTGTTTGTGTATAGCGCAATAGGATTGCATTGCTCTTTTGCACCATGAATATTTATTTATATAAGAGTGCACTTCAATCATTTTTTTTTTAATTCCCAAGTAAAGTTATATTACAAGGAAGCTGGTGGTCAATCAGTCATGAACCGAACTTTGCAAAAATTTCGCAACTTTAATTAACGCCTCATTCGCTACGCGCCAGTGAACTGCCGCGAATTATATATCTACGTACACATGTGGATAGAATTTTTCGCACTTCCTGGTCGATAAATATATAGAATCTATTTAATGTGTGATTCAGCAGATTTTGATATTATGGAAATAGTAATAGTAGTTGTTTGAAATGCGTGAATCATAAAATAAGAAGAAAAAAAATAGATCGTCGTAAAAAATTACTTAGCTTGTTCTTTTTATATATTTTGGATAAACAATGGAGGATAAATATTGACAATCACTATAACCAAAATGTACATATTTTGGTAGCGAACTCACAGCTAGCTTAAAGATTATTGAAACAAATATTAATATTTTCGAGGGAGCTATAACCTACTTAAAAATCGGTTAACAAGTAAAAGAGGTTTTGTCGACAATCATAATTATAGACTTATTCCAACTCCTTGTAAGTTTTACTAGCCATTAGCCAAGTATTTAAAACAAAAATGGCAGAAAACCATAAAGCTATGGAAAATTAGGAGCAAGCATAATTTAAACAAGTAAAATGTTATCGTCGGCCTGGCCGCTGCTTTGATAACCTTCACTGCATATAAGTCATACAAAATTGGGTTTTATGACCCAATTTTAATATAAACCTGACGACGATAAATATAAGTCCTCTCACAAAATTTCACTTGCCTAGGTCGATTTGTTTCAACGCTATCCTGTTTTCAACAGACAGAGGGACACATGGATCTAATATTGATTTTGTATGTGAGTTCCCAGAACTACTTGACCGACATAGCCCATTTTCAATACCAACCTGACGACGATAAAAATAAGTCCTTTCACCCAATTGCCTGTATGTCAATTCCTTTGGGCGCTTTCGTGATTTCAACAGACAGACGGACATGGCTAAATCGATTCAGAATGTGATCGTGATTAAGAATATATTTACTTTATGAGGTCTCCGGTGACCCCTTCTTGGCGTTACAAATGTAATGACAAAGTGAATATACCTTCCTGTGGAGGATAAAAAAAGAGAGAGACAGAGCTCTCACTATATTATGAGATAATTTTATGTCTTAATGTGTAAGCATTCAATTAAAATAAATGAAGTGACAAAAACAGTGCACGACTGGAATGGACCATACTTTGTTCATTGCATGGAAAATATAACTATTTTGAATTACTTAAACTTAAAATCAAAACTTAAAATGATTATTGGTAAGAAAACATTTAAATAAGTATGAATTGTTAAAAAACGTATCCTGCGAAACTAAAGACATGTTGTCATAAAAAATTCAATACGACTTTATGCCTTATATAACATTAATAATAAGGTAAAGGATTTTTTCGTTGGGCCTTAAATTTAAGTACTAGTTCACAATGGCTATATTTCCCATACAATTTTCGCAAGTGAGTGCTTCCGTTAAATTAAAGTCGAAACTACAATTTTGTATTAGTACGGCGCAATAGCTATTTCACGGACTGGTATATTCAGAATAACTTGCAATTTTATCATGCAGAATTTGACAGTTTAGAAATTATTAAAAATGCTTTATTTGTTCATATATTGCAAAACGTTTGTTCACTAGAAAATTTTAGCGAATTGAGGAACCAAAAATTGGAACTACCTATCGGGTGCGTCAGTGTAAGCAAAGCTGTATTGTATACTTTTTTAAATTACGTATTCCAAATATAGCTACAGCATCCTAGCTTTAAAATAAAGCCAAATAGTAATTGATACATCAAACGTTTATAGTTTTAATTAGAATTTAAATCTTGTCAATCTTTTAAGAATTTTTAGTCCGATAAGCTGAATATTTCAACTACGCAGATATGTTAATTGCCAATAAAATTTCTGGTAGTACAAAGCATCGCAGTGGCTTCCATGCAACTAGTTTTTTTTATTTTTGTTTTCATTTTCCGAAAGACAAACTTACCACTCAAAGCAACAATTTGCTTACCGATAGTTGCGGTTACAGTACCTACTGCTCTTGCGTGTATTTCAAAACAAAAATAAATTGCAGTCAAATATGAAATACTTTCATCCACAATTCAAACAACAAGAATGGAATACTAAAAATTCCTGGAAACATTTTTCATCTCTTGACTCGTGCCGGACAGTATGGACTTGGTCCGGAAATAGCGCCCACACTTTTCAAGTAGAAACGCGGCCGCGGAGTACTAATGAGCTCCACTTGCGAACGGGAGAAATTTTAAAAATTCAACTTTCATCAAATATTAAGTACTCATTGTTGAACATCAGAGCAAAAAAAAATACGAATGAAACCCATTACGTACATACGCCATATAGGGACCAAAAGATACGGTAAAACTTATGCTTATATTACTTACGGATGTGTGGTCAGGTGGCAGCGTAGTACTTTCTTCCTCCAGCAAGCGAAATGAATATCTAGTTTGCGCAAACTCAATTTATTTGTGTTTAAGGTGATACTTGAGCAATCACGGTTTACTGGGTTAATCCATGAAATTAGTTAAATGGTCATTACACGGGTATCTCACTCGTCAAACGCTTTATTGGTCTACTACTTTAGCACAATCAAAAATTGATTTAACTACACGATTTCACTCGTTTGAGTTTTCTTCTCTTCTTCTTCTTGTTTTCAAATAGAAAATCACAACAAATTTGCACTTTGAATACTTTCCACAGAGTCACAAACAAAAATAAATAAAAAAATTAAAACTCGTTCGACGGATACAGAAATCACTGCACAAGTTACTCCAACGAAAGACGATCGTTTACTACTTTACCGCCACGGATGGTGAAATCAAACTGAAACCTCGTCACAGCTGGAAGAACTCTTTATTGGTAAATGGTAATATTTGTGGAGAGCTATACCGATGGTGTATGAGTGAATGGAAGTGACCATCAGTGGAATTACCTTACCAACCGATTCCAATTCCAAGGGGGCTGGAGAGCTATTTGCTCATCTAGCTATTGCAAAATGAATTGTGGATCGTATTTCAGTTAAAGTTTTTCTCTGTTTTTTCTTGTATTTTGTTTTGGTTCCACGATTCGCTTGATCATAGATACATCTGATACTGTTTAGAGATCAGATGCCGGCAGAGCTGCTTGTCGGACCGTGACGTTTGAAGTTGTCGATGTGGGCTATTGTAGACAGTTGCTAGAGACTAAAAAATAACGACTCACTTATCACTTTACTGTACTGTAAGTAACTAACCGGTTCGTGATTATTTTCAATGGGAAAGTTCAAATCACCTATGGTATTTTTATCTGCTTGTCAGAGGGAGTACTGTATTTTCAATTTATCAGCTAATTTGATATCGATGCGATCTTGACAGGTGTATCTCGTATAGTCACGTTTTTTTCAGTCGGATAGGTGAATATATTTTTCTGTTTTTTTTTTAATCTGGCTTTACTACTTTTGTATCAGAGGAAGTGTTTATCTTGAAACGATTCTAGTAAATTGTTTTTGCACACGTTGCGCACTTTGATCTCTGGAAGGCGAGCGGTATCGCTCATGATGTATTTAAGAGGAAGTTACGATAACATTTTAAATGAGTAATGGCTCGTATGATTTGGTGTAGAAAAAACTGACAGGGACCGCCAAAAAATAATATCGCACTTTACGAATCGTTTCCGTATCAAAAAATACCTACCGGGCTAACAAAGTTTGTAGAATTTTTAATTCCCATTTGTGGGAAACTTTTTAAACGCCGCAATTTCTAAGCGTCTTTACATACAACTAGGGACGCATTCAACTTTATACATCCCGAAGTCTGTGTTGAAGACTCGTCCCTGATGCCACGATCTCTATACCACGTTCTGGTGTCCGACTTTGAGGTATACATTTAACATAACCAAAACAACAAATCACAGACCAATCCTCTCGGAGAAGTACCAGCTCGATGTAATTCTAAATTTACACTTTGCCGAATATGTAAATCAATTCTTTGCTCTCGGCAATATTCAGCCCCAACGTCTTGATAATTCGAATCTATCTAAAATAGTTTTCAAGAATTTTAAAAAAAATTGGCCTAGATCCAGCCATCAATTGCCCACACTACTGTCTACAGTAAAGCATCATGTACACTTCTAAATTCTATATAGGTGGTACTTCTCATAACTCTGCAGCCAACGAAAAGAGCACAAGTATGCCACACGGCCATTAAGCTCAAGCGAATTATTGTGCAGTAAAATTCAAGTGGCGATCACATCATTATACCGCACGAAAGCACTTATATGCAGGCACGATAGAATTTAATTAGTTTCTAATTATGTACAGCCTGGCAGCCGGAAAAAAGATGCCAATTACCGGTTGGGATATAACCTGAACCTAGAACTATAAAAGAGTATCAACCGCAATGGCCTTTGATCTTTTCCTTTGTTGATTCTCAAATTGCCGTGTAATTGGGTTTTCTCTTGTAAAAATAAGCTCCAACTACAGCTTTCTTTGTAACCACAATTAGGTTTCGCATGGGCACGATTTGTATGGATGCGAAATTAGAACTGGGTCACGTCAATCACTTCAGTAAGTTGGTCTACACGGTTTTTATGTCAGTGATAAATGCCATTAGAAATAGAATCATTATCTGTCAAACTGAAAATCCAACAATAATCTACAGCCCCTCTGGATAGGATGCAGAAACAAACAAGTTTAGTTTTCCTTTGTATACACAGCCACACATTGCTTCACCACATCAAGTTTTGTGAACCAACTAATCGGGAGCATTCATCTCTTTAGAATACCTCGCACGTCTGCTGGTGTTACTATCTCGCTTTGTCTTCTGATGCATATTTTTCACTTAAACATTGGCATTAATTTTGATATTAACGAACCATACGTGCGACTACGATGATCTTCCAACTTTTATACAGAATCACCTCTGGAATAACTGATGTGTGGGTGCGTTTGTTTATTCTCAATGTCATTCGATGTGTTTCTGGAAAATAGAAGCAAAAATAACTCAACTAGTCACCCATGGTTGTCTGCGAGTGCGGATACTGTCGTCTCAGAGCAAATAAAATCAAGGTAGCCTTAGCCTTTCCACATTTAAAGCCGGCCGGCGGTCAAAACTAATTAAGCCCTAAAAGGTGTTATAATTTGAGGATGAATTGGTTCCCATTTACTGTGTCAAATGGCCTCGATCCATATTTTGATTGGAAATGCATCGAATTTCTTGACTTTCAGTGTCATGGAATGGTAATGTCAATGGCAATCAAATGAAAACCTACTATGAAGGTTGAAAAAGTTATTTTATTGGTAGTGGTTAGCTTACATTTATTATAGACATTATCAAAATTGAGGCTGTCAAGGTGAATTATGACATTTTCTTCATATTTTCTTCAATTTCTGACAATTTTGTGCCGAGTTTGTGACATTCTATTAGTTTGGGTGCATTTTTTGTAAGTTGTGCTTGAATTTGCGCAGTTGATACATTCATAATGCATTTTACAACGGTAATATTATCAACACGCGATTAAGACTGCAAGTCTCGAAGTGTCAAATAGAGCGTATAGTTGTTGTAATTGCGTGCTGAAATTCCTACTTTACTTTGCTGTGTTGAGATCGAAGCTCAAAAGAACAGGCACATAGTTTTGATCAGCGAATGCTCGTATTTTTCAACCGATGCTTAGTTAAGTTTAACCCATTTTCTTTTAACCGAGAAAAGATCACACTCGGTTAGAGCCAATTTGTGAGCGTTAATATACAAAGGATTAAAAATTGCAGAACCTTAGGCGGGAACTCTACACAGGTCCGCAGCAAGTATATGCAATCAGTTGAAATTGATTTATTGATATACCAAATTGATTTATACATAATTAACATTAAAATTATAGGACATTATCGACTAAGTCTGTGCGACACAATAAATACTGCTGCACCGCTGCTTTTCAAATTCGTTGCAAAAAAATGTGGTATTAAAAACCAAATAAATTGTTGTTCAGTTAATTCCTATAGATAGGTAGACTGTCTGTTTAATTGTATAGTATTATTTGGTTGTCACTAACACTGAAGGCACTCAATCAATGAAATAAGAACCAGCACAACCAGAATCAATGCTTTGACTTATTCGTAAGCTAATGCTGCAAATCAAAGCTTATTGACAGTCTAAAGCAGAGACAATATGATGACAAATATGATTTGTCTATGCTCTAAAGATCACATTTGAATTATTATCAAGTGAATATTATTGAAACAGATAATTCATTTCCGCTTGACTTACAATTTGCCAAGCAACGAAACAGTAATTACAAAACTAAATATGTATATGGAAATGTGAAAATAAATACCTATAATTTGAACTTCTAAAAATTAAAATCCGTGGATATTTTGCTACAGGAAGACGTCATGAGTACTCCTCTATGAATCCACACCAAATAAAACAGAATTGTGTATACCTTGAATTCACACATACTACCTTCCTTCAGAAGTTCGTAAATTTATTATTTCTCGTGGATTTTGCTAATTGCTAACAATTCTTATATCTAAATGTTCCGTGAAGTGAACCTTTTCGCACAAACCATTGATTCATTAGAGATTCTCATTTCCGGGAAACAAATTTCTTTTTCAAAGATAGTTTGGTTGCAGCCAAATATCTACCTGAGCCGCCTAAGGTACTGAGATTTGTACAAAAAGTAGGTATTCAGGTATGAGCTGTCCAATCTTAAGTGAACAGATATTTTATTCTCTTTGCGACGACTCTCAAGAAAATCTTGGAATGATCCCAAACTTAAGTATATCAAATTTATTTTTTACTATAAGCATTCGTTACTGGCAAGCCAATCAAAGAGCCAGCACTAGCGGTTAAACAAGATAAAGCCGCGAGTTTATTCATTTAAAGCAGCGCCTCAGATTCCCAGCTAAATTCACCGATGATCGAAATCTCTTTCTTAACGCGAATCAAATGAGAATCGGTTTGTAGTAATGAACACAGCAAAACACTTTGTCTGCTGGTTCCCCTTCATTTCTTCTTGTCTTTTAATTAAGCCTAGGCAATTGCAATTCTTGCATAAAAAGAAAAAAAAATCCCTCATATGTCCAGTAATCTAATTCTAAGTTTAATTGTGCATCATTTTAGCTTAAATTGAATTAAAGGTGCGATATTTTTGCAATTTCAAAATTTACGGTTTATTTTTTGGAGCTTGTACTTAGAGTTGAATTTCTGCCAACCTTTGGAATGTTTATAAATATAGATTTATTGAAAATTGTCACATAAAATTACTGTCCCTCTATAATTTGAAATATTACACTCATTACACAAATAACAAAACATTTCCTATCTAATTTTATTTTATCGCACACGTATTTTAATTCTCAGAGCACAAATTCTGAACAAAAGAATCCTTTTTTCTTCCTAATGCAGTCATAAAAATCGTCTTAAAAGTTAAACTGCGTTGTTTTCAATTAAAATAGAAATTTAATGTGGAATATGATTTTAAATTGCTATCTCATAATAGTCTGCGGTTTAAAAGTGATAAATGACTAAGTACAACTTTTTTAAGCTGGATATAATTAATGAATTAATGTCGCGCAATAAATATCAGATAATGGGGAACATTGAGTCATGACAGCATTATTTGTGTATTTTGGCGCTAAATTGGATTTTTGTGACAAGTTAAAAAGACAAACAAAAAAAAAACATTTTAATACTGAAAACCGTATTATGTAGAATTGGACTGTGGCTAAATAGTTTCCATGAGAAATGTGCGGTTAAATATGGACTAAAATGCATCTAGAAAGTGCCTCGATATTTCTTGAAAATGAAACCATATTTGTTGATGAGATTAATGCAACCGATATTTTAGTCGATTTTATTTGGCAGTCCCAAAGTATACATACCTCAAAT
Organism: Cheilosia vulpina; assembly: GCA_916610125.1. NCBI lineage: Eukaryota > Metazoa > Arthropoda > Insecta > Diptera > Syrphidae > Cheilosia > Cheilosia vulpina. The sequence continues at coordinate 57,408,402 of OU744279.1, forward strand.
ATTTCTTGCAATTAATTGCAATGTACCACCGCCAGCAGATTTCAGAGCATACCAACGATTCAATAAAATTCTCGACACACCGGTTTGCTTTTCTCTCAACAGTTGTAATTGGAATTGAGTATTAAGGTTACCGATGCGATGACAAAGCGTGACATACAAAACGTGACAGTAATACGATATGTTCTTTAAAATGCTGTTCTCCCAGCGAGCAACCTTTTCGTAATATAACCAATATGAAGGGTAATTTATTGCAACGAATTTTAAATTCGCAATGCACGCTTGTTGCTTACTATCGGAAAATCTCTCGAAGCCCAGCCTGGTGTAATTATTCTGACTAAAGTTATACCCTCTCTGACTATTAGTCACTGCGGAATGATTGAAAATGGATTTTAAAAATTGACAGGGAAAATATTCCGAGGCATACCTTGTGATGCCCTCCCTCTCTGTCTGATGTAAGATTATTTTTAATTTAAAGGCGTTGTGGAAATTAATTGAATTCATATTCACCTATCTGTTGGTGAACACTCATTTTTCTTAGCCAACATTTTACAAGCTTGCTAATAAAAACACGTTTGCCATATAGGAAACTTTAACTAACAGTTTTTAGCAATGCAAAGAATTCATTTGGAAATAAGCATAAATCAAAATCTGTATAATTTATACATACAAGAATCAAAATGATGTCTGTTGTGGATTCTTTGGTGTAGAATTAACGAATGGACTTTCATTTAAGAAATTGCATAACGAACATCAAACCTGAGGTAGTCCGCAAAGAACAATGATGTCACAATGAAGAACTAATAGTTAATGGATGTTTAAATGTTTCTCTAAGCCGTGTTTAAGATGGTTTCTTACAAACGGATTAAACGGAGGTTTTTGTCGACGCATAATTATGAGTGGGTGGCTGTGTTTGGTTTGGTAAACAGTAGCGAGTATTGGAATTCTGATAGAGTCCTTGCTCCCTAAAATATGATGTCGTAGTTATTTGTATTTATTGTATAAGCAGAATAAAAACTTCAGTCAACTATTGAGTTGTGAAGTGTCTAAAATAGACTTGATGCGGAACCTATGTTTGATGGGTAACTCTTTTGCTTAACGAAGTAAATAGAATCAATCAGATAGAGTAGTGGTCGCGAAAGCACTATTTCATTCTGTCATGTTTACATATATCTTTAAATGTTCGTTCTCGAAATTTGTAAGATGAATATTTCAAGACCAATTGTCGGCCTTTTTATAACGTCTGCAATGCTCTAGAGCTATTCATGCGAACAAGAGTTCTTTTCTTCGTATTCATATTTAAAGCGTACCTAATGATGCATTCTTACTAATTTACAATCTCAGAACTAAACAAGTGCTTACACACAAAAATTGCGAAATTTGTTTGGTAAACTCCTAGCGTTGTACTTATAACAAACTTAAGTCTCGATTTAAATTTACGGAAGCTCTCAATTGCGAAAATTGTATGATAAAATATAAAAAAAAATAATTGGCGCAACAGGTCCGTAGGGACCCATTGTAGAAGCAGAATAAAAACTTCAGTCAACTATTCAGTTGTGAAGTGTCTAAAATAGACTTGATGCGGAACCTACGTTTGATGGGCAACTCTTTTGCTTAACGAAGTAAATAGAATCAATCAGATAGAGTAGTGGTCGCGGAAGCACTATTTCATTTTGTCATGTTTACATATATCTTTAAATGTTCGTTCTCGAAATTTGTAAGATGTATATTTCAAGACCAATTGTCGGCCTTTTTATGCTCTAGAGCTATTCATGCGAACAAGAGTTCTTTTCTTCGTATTCATATTTAAAGCGCACCTAATGATGCATTCTTACTAATTTACAATCTCAGAACTAAACAAGTGCTTACACACAAAAATTGCGAAATTTGTTTGGTAAACTCCTAGCGTTGTACTTATAACAAACTTTAGTCTCGATTCAAATTTAAGGAAGCTCTCAATTGCGACAATTGTATGATAAATTATAAAAAAAAATAATTGGCGCAACAGGTCCGTAGGGACCCTAGGCCTAGCTTCTCACAACCATTTTTGGGACGAAGGGAAGGGATTTACAGTTTTATACCGAGTCCAAACGGCTCTTTCATGACAGTTATACTCTCGGTTGTTTGTCAGACGTTCGCGAGAGGTGGCGCAGTGAAAAAACCTGAAGCTGGAATTTGGGCTTTCTCGGGATTCGAACCTGGGACCCCTCGCTTAGTAGTCCAACACACTAACTACTAAGCCACTGATGAAAAATATAGCCACTGTTTATTGGTGAGGTCCCTTATGTCGATTTTAAAAATTGCTAAAATTAATTTTTCATCTTGAGCTTCATAATGAAAAACAATATGTAAATGCATCGATGCCATTCTGGCATTTTTATTGCTAGATCTAGCATTTTCGAAAACATGAAAGCATTTGTTTAAAAAATAAATTTCCAAATTTTTTTTTTTAGTATTTTCTGTAATTTTTAAATTTTCGCGATTTTTGCTCTTTTTTTTTGTCATTCGTGTAGATTAAGCTTAGTGCATCGAAGTCTTTGATGTTTTCCACCACTTTCTAACGCATCAGATGGAATGTGCAATGTGAGCGGATGAGCGCAAAGGACTTATAGTATCATTTCTGTGATGGACCTCGTACGTCGAAAATACAGAACCACTGTAATAAAAGTTCTCGAATTGAAAGTGTTATTTATATTTTTGATCATAAATATTTCAAAAATATGTTGATATTATTTTTGTTTTTCTAAAAACTGAGACTTTAATATTCTATAAAAATAAAATTCGTTTGTTCAAATATTTACATGTTTTTTTATCTTTTTACTGTATTCTAAGTTTTTTTCAGCCACGGAATTCCTTACTAAAGTGAGTTTTATTTTACATATTATATAGATGAATGTAGTATATAATAGACAAATATTTATTTATTTATTTTAAAAAGCTGATCAAGACACATTTTATTTTGTTTAGCATATATTTTTAGTTTTTTGCAGTCTAGCATTTTTCTTTTTGAAATTCTGGCAACACTGCGCAATACCCATTCCAGAAGGTGTTAAAGTGTATTCAGACTCACAAAACTACATGAGAAAGTTCGGCGCAACCCAGTCGTGCATTCTTCATATTATTTGAGACATTCAAATAAACCATAAAATGTTCTGGGATTTTTTATAACCACATTCGTTCTGATGAAATACTATTTCAAGTTTGCGCTTCTGGTTGATTTACCTCCATTGTACACTTGACTGACATGTCCCAACTTAATTAAAAAAAATGACTTTCTAGCCTCTCTTTTATTTCTCAGGAATCCAGCGATTTCGAGTGAAGGACACCGTCAGAAGTACACATACGGCCGGCGTGGGATTTGTGTCAGATTAGCTGACACGACGCTCTACTTAAGAATTATTATATCAGCAGCATTAATTGTACCCTGAAGAGGCTTGAATCTAATTAGAGGTAAATGAGATTTCCGCGTTGCGTTGTTATACTCCTCATTAAAGCCGAATAATTGAGCGTTCGCACCATACTCCAACTTGTTAAGAAGCCGCCGACTATGTACCTATTATCTTAAATCACTTCCTCTTTAGTTTATTGGTTTCGCATATTTTTAGTTTCACAGAAAGCCCAATTGGAGTACCTACCTACACACGATGACTTTAGTTTTTGTTTTCGGCTAGCGAATGAACGAGATAGAAGTCAACAAAAATATGCAAACATTTACAACTAGTTATTAGTTCAAGTTGTGTTTAGCAACTAAATTAATTTTAAAACTTTGCTGGCCCTCAAGGTTTTTTTTTGCAAATTGCACATAGAGCTGGCTGACGTTCTTTGTTTTTTCCACTTAATGTTGTCGTTTTGGAATATGATTTATTGCGTTTGTTGTGCTTGCTGTATTCGTGCGTGCGATGGTTGAGTTTTACACGAAGATGTACAGAATAAAGTACGTACGACTTATGAAGCTATTATCGAGGAAGTTCATAACTTTAGGTGTTTGCTTAATTTTAGAGTAAGCACCTCAATGGGTATTAGTATTAGAGATGCGTATGCAATGAGGCAGCTCACCAACTATCAATGGCTTCCGTATACTTGAGTTATTTGTCTTAACAGATGGGTATCAGAAAACAAGTTACATTTCTACTGAATGTCGGCAAACATTATCATCATTTACTGTTGTTGTCGACAAGGTTTCACTCTGTTCAGAGTAAACAGCAAAAGAAGGGGGAATATTATTCACGTATACCTACTTATGTAATTCAGTTGAACAGATTTTCCACAAAAGTAAACAAATGGTAACAATTTCTCCAAACGCAGTGGCAGCTGACATTAATATGTCTTCGGTAGTCGAATGGTGTGGCTGCTTATGCGACATAGGTGTGGAATCATCTTATTTCGTTACTGATGCTGACTCAGATATGGCTTGAAGCAGATACGTTTGGTGGAGAAATGGGGAGTTGTTAGGTTGGAGCTCATGCAATATTCATACTCTTCGACAAGATGAGAAGGCCTCGTCTTCAATAATGACCTGCCCACCTTTAATGGTTTTCAAGTCGGGAGAAAATCAGAAATTTTTTAGGCATATGCCCAGTAAATCCACAGTTACAGGCTACTGGAAAACAAATTCGAACTTATAGACAAGGTATAGATGGAATTAATAGAGGAGCAGAACGAATACCATAAACTAAGTACACGCGCACGCAGTTTCTTTTAAGTTGGCTGAGCTGACGGTTTATTAAATACTAAGTTTATGACGAATAGCCTTCCCAAGCAGTTAAAAAACACTGAGGGGTACACTCCAAATAACAACACCTAAACCGTAGTGGGCACAGTCAGTACCGTGAGAAATCTTCTCAATTCAGCTTTTCGGATATGCCACAAAATTTCGTTCGTCCCAGAAATAAAAAAAAACTACGCAATCGGTTATATGAAAAGCTTAGGTCTAGGGATGTATATTGACAACGTGCGCCCCCTATATGTCACCTGAACCCTGTCATTTTGGGTACACTGTAAATGTGGACCTTGCCCACTAAGCTGTCAAATAGAATATACAATGGGTGGCGCTGGAGCAGGAAAAAATGGTAAAAAAGGTCGGCAAAATATAACTTGTGGCTGCAACCTATCGCTGGATTTATAAACCGATCAATAAAACTTACTTAGGAATGGTGCTTTTCGAAAAACTTCTGAAGACGTTCCACGGCATGTATATATTTCATTTTAAGAACTGTTCAAAGGAACGTATATGTCGGACTGCGACTAAGATGTTTTCGAATTTTGATATTCCATTCGCGTTTTTTCACTGCGCCACCTCTCGCGAACGTCTGACAAACATCCGAGAGTATAACTGTCATGAAATAGCTTCTCAATTGGCCGTTTGGACTCGGCATAAAATTGTAGATCCCTTCCATTCGTCCCAAAAATAAAAACTCACACAAGACGAATGGTTGTGAGAAGCTAGGCTTGGGTCCATACGGACCTGTTGCGCCAATTATTTATATTTTTTATATTTATTCGCGTGAACTTGTATTTTTTGGACGCCGCATTTCGATAAGTTGTAACTCTCAGTTTATATTTGAAATTGTACCTTCCAGTTAGATTGAAGCAATTTTTTGGATGGTATCATAAGCAGGTACCTTGAAACACAAATTTGGTTGATTAGGCAAAAATTAAGCCGGCGATTCATTTGACGCCTCGCAAGTCTACTCTTACGCATACTTAATTGTTCTAGTTCTTTGTTAAAGCCTAACATGAAGTTCATGTGAAATCCAATTTTTCACCAAATGTTTCACCGCGAAATGTCAGAATGAAAAAAAATCTCATAAAATTTTGCATATTTCACAGAACTCTTTGAAGAGGTGGCAGAATTTCATATCACTCGAACAACGTACTAGACTTTACACTCGTTTAAGTTTACCCACAAGAACAGAGAGCAAAAAGAATCGGAATCGAGATGTCGCCACTAAGCTTATCTGCATTCAGATTGACAGAGTTCACGCAAACTTAGCGCTTATTTCCGCTGTGTCAGCGCTTTGTGTTTTTTTTTTTCGCAAAAGTGTGCGACAGTGGGTTATTGCTAAATTCATTTAGAAATACGTTTTACATTATTTATTCTTTTTATTTACGTGCATGACTGCTACAATCTCCATGTAAAAAAGGTTTAGTAAAACTCCTCAGCACAAAATGGTTAATGCCATGTTCACACCGAACTGAAATCGCGAGGTTTCGATGAACTTTTACCGAAACCTTGTTAGTCGTTCCCACCTGTCTTCCTCCGCGAGCGTTCATAATTTTTTGTATTTTTTCATACCACATTGCCATGATATTTTATAAAATAGGTATATAAATATTTCTCTTGAAAAAATTACTTACCTCTTTTTTTGATTCATATCCTTTTCTTCCTTTATTATTTTTTTGATTGTCACAATTGTTTTGGCGTTTAATATTTTGACATCAACAAATGAACACATAAACCAACGTTCAGGTTGCAGGCTTGTTCGGTTTGATAATCTCTAACGGACGGATGAACTCAGAGGAGTTTCAAATAGGTGTCGCTGCAAACTCGAGATTTCGAAACCTCAAAAATGTATGGCAAAACCTCGGAGTTTGGCAAAAGTATATGAAACCTCGCGGTTTCGTTTGGCGGGAACATGGCTAATTTGTTCACGTCTAAAACAAATTTCTTAACAATATCTTTACATCACACTCCATTAGTTTTTTTTTAGCTTTAGCAAAATAAAGTACGATTTTCAGCACACAATTACAACAACTACTGTGAGTCTCGAACTGTCAAGTAGAGCGTAGTTGTTGCAATTGCGTGCATTAAATCCTACTTTACTTTGCTTTGCTGAGATCGAAGCTCAGCCCTAGTGTTGAACTTTTAGGAAATACATTGCCCTCGTAATAAGTGCCTCCAAATCCCTCTCGCTTTAAAATATCAATTTTTATCCAAAGCCATAATAAAACGTCCCACACACGATCGATTGCCACAACTTCGTGCGGCGATTGTTAGACGAGCCTTGACCAAACTCATTTGCATCTTCATTTTCGCAAATTAGGAAAAACACAACAAACACAAGATTGAGTTTGTCAAATTATTCACATATATGGCGGAGTAAGACCACCACAATGCCATATGTATAAGATTCCAAATATGACACTTGTATAAGTCGGCCAATGTTAAAACGTCGATTACAAGAAACGCCGACTGTCGGGCGTACACTAATTACCTGCTAGACCGAAGATGAGTGTAATTAATTCTAAAGAGATATATGCCCAGGGGTATAAACATAAACAATTTATACTTTTAACCATAAAAATATTTAATTGCTGGCGGCGCATAATCACACAATGGTGTCTTAGAACCACTTTTCCAGTTGTTGTTCGGTGGTGCTGGCGGTGTGTGGTGACCCTCGGCATGCAACCCGTTTTCTCTCCTTCACTGTCAAATTGAAATAGAGTTTTCGATGGAAAACCAGTCCAGTATGTCAACAAACTCGAACAACAACAAAGCAGACCAGTTTGTGAACTTAATGCAACAACGCACCCGCCGAGCTCAACTTGAGCAGGTAGGTGTGCCTGCTCAGGTAAACCAACAAAATATTGACTAAGTGCACACTTGTGCTGACAAGCAATGTAGTGGGACTTTATTTTTATTTTTATGACTCCGTCCAAAGGATTCCACAGAAGGGCAAGTGGCACAATTCAAGGTCTTGTCTCGAACGATTGAATTATGGTGCAACTTGCAACCGTCGCATCCTAATGAATCTTAATTTACACCCGATTACGATTGAACGCACAAGTTAATCTTTGTTTGAGGAACTTTGCTTAAGATTCACAAGAGTGCCTCGGTACGTGTGAAGTCAGTTTTACGACATAAAACCCGGCCACATACGCTGCAGTTGTTTTTACGCCTCTTTTGTATTTTAAAGCCAATCCACTTTTGATTTCGTATTCCACTTGAATTTTATGTTCTCATTTCAGTTCGTGTGCGTGGTACGACTGTGCAGGGGAGTAGTAGCAGCAGTGTTTCAGTGTGTGCAATGCAAATTAGGCGAAACACGCTTTAAACTCCACAAATGCGAAAGCACTTCGGGGGGCTGAAAGCTCTTTCAGTGTTTCTGTACTGAGAAACAATTTGAGTCAAAAGTGTTGTGGGGTTTTAGGCGTTTGAGTCTGAAATTAAGTGACGCATTCTTGTGATAAAACAAAAGAGTTGAGTAGCGAACCGCAAAATTTTAAATTATCTTTTAAGACATTGACCAGTCTACACTTTTCAAGTGCGTGGAATATTGTTGCGGTGATCCTATATGAGGAGCGCCATCGAGGTGTGGCTGAACGTTTTCTGAAACAAGCTATTGGCGCCACACTAGGACTGGAGTTCCAGCGTAGTATCTCACTTTTATGGAACACTTTTGATGCAGTTTTTAAGCACGTCATTAACGGTCGAGAAGTTTAAATCGAAGTGAAATTCAGGCACTGTTCAGTAAGGAGTTACAAATATAAATTCTACAATTAAAATTCTCTCAAATTAGGCGTCTTTGTGAGGCTTACAATTGCTTTTCTGTGATGTTCCTATAAATTGGGCTGCACACAAATGAATACAAGATTCCTTACGTGCGTGTCAATCCTTTTCAAGTTTATACTTCTCCTATTCCTAAGTAAAGCTTTAATTTGTAAATAGAGTCTCAGATTCATCCCAGATGTTCAGTAGGTGTTTCTCACTTGAACAAGCAACAGTTTCCCACGTACATAAACATCTTTACCCTTGTCTTTACAGCCTCTGAATTTTTGAAATCATATCTGAGGAACTTGAAGCTCGGTGCATGCTACTTCTAGTAGTGTATAGTTCCCGCGAAGATGAAACTGTCGCCGATGCGAAGTTATCGTTGTAATCTCAATGCACGCTAAGACGGTGGTCCGTCGAAGAAGTTTGTCATTGGCAATGGGTTAACTTTCTTTAAAAATGCAGCGTAAATCGTTTTTACTCGAAAGAAAATTCTCAACGGCGAACAGAGGTGACAAGGGTGACGATCAGTGGGCAATGACAATTTTTTTGGAGATCGTATGGTCAGGTCTTAGAAACCAAATGGGTGTAAGTTCACCTTGTGTAATAAAATATTCAGCGATCCTTGCCTGTTCTCCTTTCAGTTGTATTAAAAACACTTTCTATTGCAACATTAAAACATTTATTATATATGCACCTCAATATTAACAAAGCAAATATTGATATTTAATAACAACATAATAATTATTCATCTAGGCGGTGACCTATAAAAGGCTCTCCTGGAGGGATAAACGCAATACATATTGACGAGAAAAAAACTTTATAAATTATTCAGTTACCGTTAGCGAATTTATTGGCCCGCCTCCACCGCTTTGGCTGCCACTGCCTTCTGTTCCAAGTAGGCCTTGCGATATCCGCCTTGCGGATCGTAAAGCTTCTCCAAACGTTCCCAGTCCTCCGGTTTGTTGTCGATCAGATAGTGTGTCACCTTTTCCGAGCCGACTTTCTGCTTCTCCGAACATTTGAAGCACCCGGTTGACACCGCGTCGGGTAGTATCTCTGAAAAACGCCAATGGTGAAACGATTGCTTAATCGAAATTGTATTAAGCCTCCACCCAGTATAATATGCCAGTGCCCAACCTACCTTGGAGCATTTTTCCATCTGGGGTGCAGGGTCCCTCCTTCTCCAAACATCTGACATAGTTCCTTAGAAGTCTATCGCTTGTCAGGATCTCATCGATATCAATGTTATCGAACTTCGTATCGTAAGTCTCCACCGCAGGTGGGGTAGTAGGTGGATGGGCCACTGCCACTGCGATCAGAGCCAAGAATATCGAACGACCGAACATGTTGCAAAAATTTTAACACAAACCCCATCGACGTTCCAGCTTTTATATGCACACATAAATGGGGGTGGATTTTCATTCGCTAAATTGCACTTAATTTCGGACAAATTGCTTATTTTGTTTTCGATTTAATAAATTGAAATAAATTTCCATAATGAGATGATTGTCTGGTTAAGTGTGCACATTTGGCAGTTGACCAATTATTCGGCTGATAGCGTGATGAATGTGATTTGAAAGAATAGCTATAAAAATGGTTGTCGGATAAGCTAACATGTTTAGTTGGGGGAAAAAAAAAACCAAACCTCCTGCATTGGCCCTTTGGGAAACAGCCTGCCGTGACCAGGATTCGAACCTGGGTTACTACGGCCACAACGTAGGGTCCTAACCACTAGACGATCACGGCTATTGGAAGCTGATGTCTGCCTTGTACGTTTTCAAAGTGTGTTTCTCCGAAATTGGAGCAGGTTTTCATGGTAACTTGCATGGTCAAGTGGTGGAACTAGATATTTTTTATGTGTTTCTTGCCCATGCATATACAGTTAACACTCGTGTGGATTACTAAATGCACGCCAGCCTCCGAATTGATTGTTATTTATAAATTCAAATTAACCAGCAAGTCGGGTTAGAATAGAGGCTAAGGTAAATGGGGTTTTCGTTCCACTCAAGCTTGGGAACTTGTTACTTAATATTTGAAGTCGGAAAATTTTTATTACGAAAATCTGAATGTTATAAAATCAATGACGAACATTTTGATTCGAATTCGGACAATTTCAAATCACAATTTATAAAGTTTATTACAACAATTGATACGATTGCCAAGTTAGGTCTATAATCCAAGTGCACGAGAAGTAGAATTCGATTCCCCAAGTACCGCATACAGAGAAAATGTGGAAGGAAAAACAACGTTAATCACAACAACAAAACCCTTTTGAACTTTGAAATCGAATAAACAAATCTATAGCGGCAAACCGATATTGCTACCTTTGGGCAACTAGATTTGACTGCAAATACTTGACGTTCGCGTTGCTAGCTAGGTAACGTACTAATAAATCAACTTCATTGTTTTTTTTAAAAAAAAAATTATTGCTAGAGTTGTGATCGTAACAGGTATGTGAGATATTCTTAGGGTAACGTCTGAAGTTGAGCAAAGCTTTTAATCGACAAAAGACGGCTTGAAAATAATATGCATCAGCGAAAGCGACCACTAACAGGAACCGACACGCCTTGATCACCGGCTCACTTCAACTCACACCTCGAACAACTCTTGAGAATTTTACTCTTTAACCAAAACATAGGTAAGTAAACAGGGCAAAAAATATACCTAACGCTTTATATAGGAAAGGATCATCTTCTCTTTATTGTTTGACAACCATCTGCAGGGTTCTGTTCGAAATTACGCAATAGTGAAATAACTAAAGTTTTATAAAAAATAACTAGGTTCATATCCGTCATTTATCTGCTCAAACCGAATAGTTTCAGTTCCCCAACGTATCAAAACTGTCAACACTAGAAATTTGGAACTATCTGGGTGTTGTCTAAAAGTAGGCAAAAAAGGGTGTGCCGAATATTATTTGTAAATAATTTACTTTTGCCAAAAACGGAATGCGTATCCCAGACAAAATGAACTAGTTCTTAGCTTTACTAGTACACTGGTAAGTTTCGAAATTTAACTATGTGGAGTACTCCTTGAAATGAACTCAATCGCAGAGCAGTAAAAACTAAAAAATAAAACAGAACAAAAATTGAAGTTTTTCAAAATCAAAGTGGGTGATATTCGGCCTTACTAATAATCAAACACTAATGTCGACTATTAGCTTGTTGTCAGCTTTATTAAAAATGTACAGCATTAGTGAAACGGTGCCAATAAACAACTAGACCTTCACATTTGCTAGTGCGACAACTTTCTTAGAATCTATTATATTTTTTGTCATCGCAGAATTCAAATTTCATAATTGGTTTTCGTGAAAAACAAGGTCAATGTTTTATTTCGGAACGAGGATTTTATTCTTAGAAAAGGAATATATAAATCACAAATTAATTTGCCCAACAGATATCTTTCAGGTCTTTTGAAGCTTATTATAAGCAAAAAACAAAACACAAAATAGGAAATGAACAAAATATCAGCTGATCTGTCAAATATCATATGCAAATCAGTAATGCCCTCTCCTTCGAACGGACACAATTTTTGGTACTTTTTATAGTAGGTACACTTGCCTTTATTTTCTAATTATTCACGATTGATTTAGGAGTGAATTTGTGTCGGAACACAGTTTGTTAGGCTGATTATGCAAATCGGAGCTTATTGATCTAAAGATTGAATGGTTAGCAAGTGAATATTTTTGAAAAAAGAAATAATAGCCGGCTATTTTGTTTTAGAATATATTCAAAACTCACGTAGGAAGCCAAAAGCGTTTAAATCTGTCAAGCAACAAAACTGTGCTTGTAAAAGTATATAGGAATATAAAAATAGATACAATGTGATATTTTAAAAATTATATAGCTTATATTACTTAATTCGGGAAACTTAGAAATCGACAAAATGTTAAATTCATTCAGAAAAATATAAACCCGTAGACAATTTTCTACACGAAGCTGTCATGCATACTCCTCTATGAATTCACACCAAATAAAACAGAATTGAGTATACATACTACCTGATATTGTTCCAGAAGTGCCTAAATTCATTATTTCGCAGGAGTTTTGCTGGATGCTGACAATTCTTATATCTTTATTTCCGCGAAGTCAACCTTTTCACACCAACAGAAATTCTCATTTTCTGGGAACAAACTCCATTTCCAAAGAGGGTTTGGTTGCAGAAAAATATCTACCTGATCCGCCTAAGGTATTGAGAGTTGTAGAAAAATGTAGGTGAACCGGTATTGTATTCTCTTCTCGACGACTCTCAAGAAAGTCTTGGAAGCATCCTAAACTTATATCAAATTTCTTTCTTACTACGTATGCACTCGTAACTTACCAACTATTAAAAAATGAAAACCAATCAAAAAGCAAGCGCTAGTGGTTAAAAAAGATACCAAACATTTCATTTAATGAAAATATTCGAAATATATTTAGAAATAAAACAAAAATGCAATATTTTTCAATTTTGTGCATGCATTTGTAAAAATTTGTCTTTGCTAAACTTAAAAACAACTTGCATTGTTGTATTTCAACGAATATAGCCCGAAAGCATTTACAATTTACTAAAATGAGTTAATAATTGTAAACGTTCAGGCAGAACAAATTTGTATTTTAATTCGCACCTATTACGAAATTCCATACCACCATATTTGGTGGTTGACCAACACTCCTCTTGAAAATGACATTTAGGGTGGATTTATTTAGCTTATGCCCGAGATAAACATGGGTTTCTGAGCATTAATATTTAACCCTACAGCTAGCGATATTCTGGCAACTAAATATATTTGTTTATTGGTAAAGCGATTTTGGAAAGTGTGGAGTCTTTGCGCAAACTGCCGGACTAAAGTTGATTATTGGTACGGCCGATTGTCTTTTATTTTTATCACACAAAAGTGTAAGAATTAAGCTGTAATTATATTTTGGCTTCGCTCCTTTATAGTTAAACAAAATGTTATTTAAATTAATCGATTTTGATTTCTTGTTTTTGACCACCCTGTATAACCGATAAATTAAATTTAGGTTTAAAAATAAATGCATAAGTGTGACGAACATTTATAAATTTGCACTAAAAAAACATTCTTCTTTTATTACGGCTATCGATTGCGATATATAATTATGAGTCACCACTCACCAGTCAGTGAGATTTTTATGTGGTGCTTTTATAGTTAATATTCAAAAGCATTTCTTGTAAGCAACAAAACTATATCTAATTGGAACATTTTGATATTTTAAACCACTCAATTTGACATCTGCTGAATTCGTGACTATCACTCGGACTTGCTAAATAATCGGAACTGCATCTAAGAGCCCAACTGTGTTTCTCAACTTTTACAAAAAATATTTCTTACATCTGACGGTCAATAACTATTATCACTTATCGCGCCTTGTATATAAATAACCAAACAACCGAATACCCAAATCAAACTCAACAGCTTAATTAGTTACAGATCAAGTCCATGGTCATTGTGTGGCTTATCTAAAACATATAAAAATGACAAACCATATGTAACAGGATTGCATAATTCCCATCAGCAACACGTCCAATAGCACCATTCACATAAATAAAACACACGAAAACTTACACAAAACCAAGTGCCTCAGCCAAGATATACTGTTGCCAATAATTGCCGCAAACGGAAACGTAACAAGGTGGAAATTAAATTCACACTTCAAAGCCGCTACTAACTATGGAAACACCATAATGTCAACAATGTGGTCATCAATGTTGGCACTTTGATATGGAGAAACATAAAATACGCGTTTCGGCACCAAACACGCTTTGACTCTGGTGGCAACAGCGGTTAAGGATTTTGTTTGTCTTGGGTGAAAGTTTGTGACACATGATATAAAGCATAAGTAGCATCTTGGAAATAAATAACTCTCTTTTTGTATAAAATAATTTCTTCGTTTTATTTAGTTCTGCAATTTAGGTTGCCTCTAAATTCATTTTCATTTTCATTTTTGTTTATAAACTAACTTTGCTAAGAGAGCAGAATTCGATGGTTTTTCTGTGGAGTGGAGTTTTATTTCTGAATTTAATGTTTGTTTGCCTCCTTTCCTCACGTTGCATATGTAGCACTACTAAGCCTAATTGGTTTTTGTTTTCTCTGAATGGATGAGGGAGTATTTTGATTTTTTATTTCTTTTTTTTTCTACTAAATATCACACAAGAACAGAAGCTTTGATTGGTTCGAAACTTATTCCTTTGCACCGAGTTTCTTGGCCTCGGCTTCGTACTTCTTGAAGTAGATACCCTCGGGATCGTATTTGGCTTGAAGGGCCTTCCATTGTTCTGGTTTGTTTTCAATGATGTACTTGAGGACACGTTCGGTGCCGCCACGTTGTTTCTCGCTGCACTTGGAGCATTCGGTCTTCAGGGCATCGGGAAGGACACGTTTCAGTTCACGACCATCTGGGGAACAGTTGCCATTGCCCATCAGGCACTTGTAGTAGTTGTTGAAGAGACGATCTGATTTCAGAATCTCATCGATATCGATGTTATCGTATTTGGTGGTGTATTTGTCATCGGCTGCCACAATGCCAATGGTAATGGCCAACAAAGCAACGACGAAAACCTTCATGGTGCTCTGAAAATGGAAAATGGAAAATGTTTATATAGCTT
Source organism: Cheilosia vulpina (assembly GCA_916610125.1). Lineage (NCBI taxonomy): Eukaryota > Metazoa > Arthropoda > Insecta > Diptera > Syrphidae > Cheilosia > Cheilosia vulpina. The sequence goes on from OU744279.1 coordinate 57,423,496, forward strand.
TTGAAATTGAATTTATTCTGAAGTATTCAATGTTGATTTGAAAAGTTCTTTTGCAACACTGTGAAATACGTGCCCAATTTTAGGCAATAGGAATGGCCTGCAAAAAGCAAACGATCAGAAACGACTATAAATAGCTGGGCTGAGTTCAGATTCTTTAAAAATTTCCCGCCAGCTTGTCGATATATTAGACCATGCACTGATATTTGTTTAACAGCTGAACTGTGCCAATTCGTGGTATTGACCACTAATAAAAGGGCCTTTTTATTAATAACAAGTTCGCAAGGATTGGGGATAAAGAGCCAACAGAATTTGTGTATCAGATGGCACTTCTAAATGATAGTATAAATAGTGGCCCAAACTGGCAGTCCTAAGGTACTCCATATTCATTTCGAAATGGGATACTGTGCAGCAAACTGCGATGCTCTACATTTAGCGAATGCATTTCTGTCGCACATGAGGTCATCACCAGTCAACAGTCTTGGGGTAAATAAATTGGGGCCTAAACTGGTAATCTTATGGCACTCCATATCTGATTTTCTATTTAACTGAATCCGATAGAGCGTTTGTATGCAAAGTTTATCGAAACTGAATAAGTTATGTAATACAAGGAGTTTTACAGAATTGCAATTAAAAATAACCATTTTAGGTAGAAAATTAAAAGCCAGTTCCTTGATGTTTATTTTTCTTTTTAGTTTGTTGATTATTTGTTCTTCTAAGGCTTTTATTTTCGAATATGTTCAACACTGGATGATCTACGGCTCAGTTTGTTTAGAAGGCGCGGGAGAAGACGGTTCTACAAAATTCTAAAGTTAGTCAGAAGCTTTAAAGCGGCGGTATTTTGTTTCCGCGTCATTCGTGAATTAGACGACAAATAGCTCTTGGGATTTTATCATTTGCAACCAAATTATAAGCAAAACTTAAATTAAACTTCACAATTCCAGTTGATAGAATTAATAAGAAAATATATACCCAATCTAGCAACTTTGTGGAACCCCAATTTGAAAAGCAATCCGCTCAACGTTAGTTTAAAATACTCAGTTTATAAAGATGAGACGCTTCAAAAGTCAAGTAAAGTTGAGAATGTGTTAACGCATAAAAATGGATTCATTTGTTGTTCTTAATTGTTGCTGGTTGACTGGGTATGAAAACATAGCGTAAAATAACAAGGAATTTGATCTTTGGTTATAAATATTGCATGAAATTTATGTTAATATTCGTTATTAAGTTAATGCAGCTTGCTAGTAAGTCAAGAGGAAATCATCACCGAAATACGCCACCTAGATGGTGGCCAGGCATTTGAAAAGTTTTCCAAAGTTCTTTAGTAAAACAGTATTTCTCATTCATCATTTTCGAATGTTGAATAATAAAAAGTTTGCTGCTTTTTTTGGAACTAAAGGAAATCAATCTGTTTTCAGTTTAGTAACGATTTAGTGAAAATTTCTAATTAATAAGGCATTGGGTGCCACAAGGCTGCCATATTTGACATCATATTTTTAACATATATTTTTGCTTAAGGAAACAACGTTCCACAGCAGCCCCTGATTCATACTAACGTTCAGTCTGTTAAATGTTTAACTATGTCACTTTCGATAAACAACAATTATTAGAATGCAATTATTAATTATCCATTTTTCCAGTGTCTCCATCACTTGGATAGTTCATACTTAAACGATCAACTGGCATTTTTTTTTTAATAAATACGTAGAAATCGATCACGCAATCGATAATTCGCATGATGCATGAGATAAATAATTAATAACAAATCAAAAGCAACCATGTAATCAATGCGCAATCGAGCGCAAATGATATCGAGACGATGTCTCTTGGCAACGACAACTTTTTCTGTTGCACCATTTTTTTTTTGTTGTCTCTCCCTTGGACTTTGTGCCGTATCACTGGTCTATAGGAATGAACTCCTTTTTTCCACTACGAATAAACTAAAAGCAACTTCACTTATTTTGTTGGTAACAAAAATCACTTTGAAATCGATTTCCTTTGCAAAATTGAAATATTAACAAAAAAAAAACAAAAGAGTTGATCAGCGAACTGGACTTGATTTTCTTGCCTACACGAATATTATGATAGAGAAAAACTCACCAAAACAAAAAAAATCGCTTTTTTTATGAAACGGAAGCAAAAAGGAAAAACTACTTTGGTGTGTGCACTCTTGAGTATCGGTGAACTGACTGTTGTTAAGACATTGCCGGCGCTGTGCTTTTATAGTGAAAACTCTTCCAAAACAGTAGTCGAGATCGAGACTCTTGGAAAGCCCACTTTGAGTCGGTGTCGCTGCCTGTTTGCCTTTAGGTCTTTAGCATAAAGCTTAAGTGTGTTTGATTGTGTTGTTTGTCGTATTGTTAGTTCGCTCTCTGGTTTGCGTATATTTCCATTCATTATCGTCGATAATCACTCTCACTCTCTTTACATTGATTGCGGTTGGGTGAGTTTGTGCGGTCGATCATTCGCAGCATATCATCTGATTTCGCAGACTTGAAAATCTTCAAGTGGCCATAATCGCAGCGGGGCGAGTTGTTGGAGTCTTGGAGTGTGTGCGCAATCACTGAAAAAAAGTTTTCATTATTATTATTTATACGAATGTAGTTCAGAATCGCAGAAAGCGCGTCAACAGCGTTAAGTAAGATAAAAGCGGCATTACAGGGGGGTACAAGAAGTTCTCCAACCCACGTCCCCGCTGAGAAAACAAATCGTTACTGTGGTTGCTGGTAATTACCACTCCGAGGATGTACTTGTTGCTGCACAATTTATTATAATCACGACTAATGCCAGTTAATGATGTCCATAAGGGTCAAATTGAATTCGCAGAAATGGCGATATTTTATTTTTAATTTGTTATTCCTAATTGGGAAAAACTAATTGTTCTTCTATAATAATTGTGTAGTACGTGTCATTAAGAAATGCTGTATCTAATATGACGCAGGGCGTAAGTGACTTGTCGTGTCGCTATCGTCCTCGACCTGTGATAATAGTGCCAGCGTGTCACTCTTTCAGTAGCTTGGAATGAATATCTAGCACTCATTGAAAGCACTCCTAATGGGAGCAAGATTGAGCGATTTGTTTTAGCATTCGGAACAGAACATAATTAAATGACATTTCAATAAACGCCCGGTTTTGTTTCCTATTGAACGAACACTTAAAACTTCGCTTGTAATTAGTTTCCGCTTCTAACTATTTTAGATTTATACAGATTTTTATATTTGTTTTTCAACAATTGTTGTCAATATCTACCTCTTCAGATCAACAGGAATGACAAAAAGAAAAGGAAAAGCTGTAAAGTACATTCAATCTGTCAACACAATTTCATAAGCAAGTGACAAAATCGTTTGCACGACACCACGGTAACAGGTGAAGCTCACCTGTTCATGTATTTACTATTTTACTCATGATTTGCATTGCATAAAATTTCCATTAACAAAGCGAATTCTAAAGAAATAAATATTCTCTCAACCTTTCTTGGGGAACAAAAAAAAATATATCCATGACTGGCCTTTCGCTACTAACATCCATTGTAAACAAAAGAGTTGAACAAACGATCGTTTCATTTGGCACGCAAAGTAAATATTAATAGTACCTACCTTGTATCTATAACTCCGAAACAATGAACAATTATAGTTGGGTAGTAACTATACTAATAAAGGTCTTGTAATGCTTTAGCGGCTATGATTTCTTTCATAGAGTACATGCACTTTTTATTATATTCACTTTTGCAACCTCCAATGGCGTATGGATCAAAATTCGACGTTATTTTCACTTGCTTATTGGACATAATATCCGAGACAAAGTTCGGCGGCTTGCTGCTATTCCGGGTAATGCAATTTCGCTTTGTTTTTCGTCGTTTTTCTTACGACGCAAAGGTGGATGACAGTATTAATTTCTCCCCCAATTACAGAGAAATTAATCCATCATTCATGCACTTCCACTTGCCACGCCACGGGGCTCAGTCAATCAAAAAACATTGGAGAAAAATGCAAAGGTTGACATAAGACATCATCAATCGCTTCGAGGCAGATGACTTTTTGAAAAGTTTGCATAACTTTCGTTTCTTTATCTGTCCGAAGTGGATTTTAGCTTTGTTTATCTGAAAAAGACAAACAAAAGGAACTTCGGAAAGAAAGTGTAAACGCAAACTGGCAAAATATTCACTTGATATTTTGCACCTTTGCGCCAGAAGGCATATAGATGCTACCGACAATTAAAACTGATTGAGAAATGATTTCTTAAGTAAATAATTCCAGTTGTTGGTTATAATAATTATATTTATTCAAATTGGCATTAAATGGGAGTCAGTTTGACTCACTTAGCGATCAATTATTTAAAGTTTTCCTAGGATGTACTGACATCTTTAAAAAAATTGTAGCGACAAAATTTCCAGTTAACCGATTGATAAGCCTGAACGCCTCTGGTTACGACTAATCGGGTTTTAAACTCTTTCCCCCATTTGTCAGTTACATGTTCTTAACCTTCGTTTACAAACTGACGTTCAATTAAGTTTACTGCCCTTGATGATTTAATGGAAAAGTAAAGTATATACTGGGTCTATAATAATTATTTTAAATTTGTTTCGTATTTTTTATACAATCAAATAAATATATAGCACTTCAACCATACCTTTCATTTTTTCAAAGTATTGGTCGAGCTTGAAAAACAATTCCACTATATTTTCGGAGCAACATAATTGACCCCGAGTTGAGCGAACTTAGTAAAAATCAAAAGAATGAACTAAACCGCTAAGCGAAATACAAAATCCCCAAATTTGTTGCAGACAATACTATGGCTGTACTCTTCATCTTATGTAGATGATTAATGAAGAAAACATAAGGCGAAAATATCTGATTAACCAAGAACACGAAATGTGCGCTTTATTCGCAATAGTCAATCATTATCACTGACTTGACTACTATATGCGGTAAAATTACATTTCCGATTTGATTATAGTTGGAGGTTTTATCATATCATCGCAAGTCGTGACTTTTAAATGTATATTCATGGCTTAATATCGACAGTTAAGAGTTCTGCAATAAAGTTTCCCAACAACATTTTGTCGCAATTGGGCTTGGTTTGAATCAAACACAGTTGGTTATAAATCGATTGCAATGGGAAAAGATAAGAGGTAATTAAAATAACGAGTAACGAGTGATTCTCCTTTTTGATCTACATAAAAATTTCAGCTAATTTTTGCCTGTCAAATACAAATAGTTCAGTTATATCTTATCATCGATGGGATATCATTTTTGTTTAAATGTAAAGATAAACATGTAGAAAAAGAAAGCGAATTAAATATGGCCAGCATTTTCTTTCTGTTACAGTTTATTCCAACATTTTTCAGTAAATTGGAACAAAATCTGCTTTATTTTTTAACCAGTTTTTAGCTGCCACTTGTTTTTTGTTTTTCTTCTTCTCATTTGACGTTGGTCGTAGAGAACTACTTTGCTGCGTAGCCGAAATGTGGGCGAAAATCCAAGGAGTTTTTATAACAATGATCGGAAAGTATACAATGTTGGTATTACGGGTGCTTCTTTACCTTAGATGTGTGAGGATAAACGTCTGCAATTGTTGATTAATAAAAATTTGCTTAGAAACAGCACGAAGTGTACACACTCTAAGTAAATTAACAGAAATGAGTGCTAAATCGACTTACAAAGAAAGAAATTCATTAAGAAGAATTCTCTTTAGTTAAAGTAGTAGATTTTCAAACTGACAGATGTTTCTTTTTTATTAATTTCAAGGGCTGACGAAATCAATTCATTAATTAAAGCAAAGAAGTGTTTCGTTTGCACTTTTAGCTAATTAAAAATGATGCGCCTGTCAAATTTTTCCTTAATTTTGAAATCGAAAAAAAAACAAAACCTCCTTATACAGATAAAGATTCTCTATTTGATGATTTTGTGCCTTGCCTGTTCCACATAAGGATTCTACTCGCCGAAAGTCTCTTCTAAATATATCCCATTGCAAACATTCCTTTTCTGGGAGAGTTTAATCGGGAAACCTTTTGTGTGTCCCTCTTCAAAACTATTTCGATTTGAAGCTGTAACGTGGGAATTCATTTTTCTCGGTTGTAAATATATCAAACAAAGGAAAGTGCTGGCTTAAATGTCGTGGAGAATTTTTCTACCAAATTTTCTTGAATTTAGCTCCGCTTAACTGCTCTGCCTAGTTTTGATTATTATTATTATTTATTATATTGGTTCATTATTCATTGAACCAATCTGATCTCAATTTTTTTTTTTTTGTGAAAACGAAAACAAGCAAAAATTCTAGCATACATTTCAAAAAAGATTTTTCTTAAATCCGTGCATCTAAAAATTAAACGTCCACGTGGCGACAGAAACATTTCTGTAATTTTTTAGTTGAACGCGTACCGCTTATCATCTAGCTGTCAATACAATCCGTTCATTTTAGCTTCTGACGCTACAGTCACATAAATAAATCCTGCAATGTAATACAAAAACATTTCCTTTGCTTGTAATTCAAATGCAATACCTACCTCCAAATCATTTCAAAGAAAACTGAACCAAATTCAGGTGTTAACCCACATTCCGCACTCGATTTAAATATAGTAGGACATAATTCTTACGCCAATTTCAATTTCATTTATCATATAAGATATATAGCGAAAACTGGAAATACCGCTGCGAAATTTAATCGCATGACATGTGTACGTAAAAGATACACAGTGGCAAACTGCCAAACTGTAAAACTACCGACAACCGAATGTGTCAACTCTCCTTGGATGAGTGATATTATCTTAACATGCTCTGGTTTTCTGGTTAAATTCGTTTGCCGATAAATGTATAATATTTACCTACACTATAGGATTTTCATTTGAGTCGAATTAATGGCGCCACACAGTGGTCGTGGTTTCCAAATCGGTGGACATTTTTTCGATTCGTATAAAGTGCTTTTGGAAGTTTAACTATCCTTCATTACTCGCATAATATGTAGAAATACATATTATAGTCGACAAAATACAGCTATTAATGTAGTGTACGTTTTTTTTTTACGAAATTATGCAATTTGGATGTCATCCCATCGAAACGAATTTCATCCGCTTACAATATTTGTCAAGAGACAATCGTATTTCGTATAATATATTTTAACTCTAACTTGGCTCAATTTGTTTCGCAGTATTTCCTGCCAACGATCCACTGTGCTCCGCCAGCCAAATGCACAGCATCAACATCAAACTTGAGTACAAACTTTCCGGACAAACAACATTTTCGTGAATTTGGAGCAAGGTAAGAACACTAATACAATGGCCAAATATTGCTCTGTACTTTTGCGGTGATTCAGATATTAAAAATAAAAATTCTTACGTAAAACAGAGGTGCTAACTATTGAAATCATAACAATCGATTAGGCCATACTGAGCGATATTTCACTTGAAGTGTGTACCCTTAGTTTGTGTAGTTGTAGGTAGGTGGATCAGGGGTTAAGACTTGAGAGCACAATGTATTCCCTCTCTTTTAGATAATGTGTTAGTAGCGTTGGTCATTAACACTCAATTTATTCACGCCTCTTGACGTCGGGGATATGTATTTTTACGATGATTACCCTCGGCGCAGGCTAGAGGTCGATGGTGACTACAGATTAAATAGTACATACCTGTACAATGTACATATACATGCAATGCCTATATTGGGAATGCAAATAAAATGTGAAATCAGTATCGCAATCTCATCTAATTGAATAGCACAATATGAAATTTGCATTGCACTTGATGTTAGTTAATAAGTGATGAAGTATAACAGTTTGAAAGCGGGAACAAGGGTGTATTGAAAAATTATGTGAAAGACCATATAGTTCGCAGGGTCTTGTATTCGTTATTGAAGGTTTTAAAGCACTCAGAACAGTGTTACACAGTGGAACGAACGCTCCAGAAAGTTCAACTCGAAACTACCGTCAATGCCATTTTCTTATTTCATGTACAAAGTCATGTAGAGCAATTCGTAGTTAACTTATTCGAAAAAGGATGTGTATTTACAATAGGCCTTGTTCAAAACCGACAAGTAGAAATAAGACACAAAATTTAGTATAGTATTTTAAATTATCCATTCTGCCGACAAATATGTTTTCAAAATTATTTTTATTATTATTAGTTATATCATTATTCCACCAGTTATCGAAACAGGAACATCTATACCAATAGCAGCACTTTAGTTGACACTTTTCAGACCGTCACGAAAAACTGCATAGCATAAATGGAACACGCAAAAGGTAAACACGTTGAACTGATTAAGACGAATGTCAATTTTGTGTTCTGTAAATATATACAGCTCGAAGGACCGAAATTTTATAGTTACATCTTACATTATGTTTCAATTGTAGAATAAAACTACAAAGCTGGGCTCTAATCGCGTAATTATTGAAACGATTATCGTCGAAACGATTAAACAAAACGATATCGTTTTTAGTTTGCTTCATATAACATCATCGTCGGATCGTTCAATCGAATCGTTCATCGTTTTTATTTTCAACAGTTTGAACATGACTGTAAACAAACTCTGACACCGAAAAAACATAAAAATGTTGTTTTTCTTCTGGAATTTGTTTATTTTTCTTCGTTGTCATTGATTGACATGGAATTTGGCAAAAATAGATAACTTTGGTAGTAGAATTTTGTTGCTGCAAAAAAAAATTAATGCAATGATTGTTTTTTTTTCCGGTTGCATTAAAAATATACGGATGGAATCATAAAACAAATAAATGAAATTCATTTGATATTCCAAAGAAAGTGCAATTACACATTTATTATTTTTTTCAAAGAATGAATTCTTTTACAATTTGGATAGGAACGAGTCGCCTTCAAAGAATATAAGTGTGTCCTCCTTTAATTATTTTTTTTATGCTTCTCTCAGGCCTAATTAAAACTGAAAAAAAATGCACCAAAAACGACGAAACGATTGCAAAATAGCCATCGTTGAATCGAATCGTTTCGACGATAGTATTTGACATTTGAATAAGTAACGTGAAGCAACAAGATACGATGATCATCCAATCGTTTCAACGATTATCGTTTTTTCGTTGTTACACGAAGTAGAAGCATCATCGAGACGATATCGTTCTATCGTTTTGTGCTTACGCGATTAGAGCCCTGGATCAGAGACAAATGATACTGAGACCCCCAACTCACAATCCTCTTGCCGCTGGGCCCCTCAGTTTTTTTTCAAATTCGCCATTTTGTTTTCCTATCGGTGTTGTGTCAATTAAGAATCCGTGAGACATGCAAAAACATACAAAAAATACAAAAATAAATGCTGCCAACCTCGGCAACCGTGGGGAAATGTGCTAGAGTTCGGGAATATCACATTTTTACATTACTGAATGCCATTGGTTAGTAATTATATATTGTTAAAAGGCGAATAATTTGATTTCTTTGGTTAATAAAACTAGCTAAATGAGATGTTCTATATTCAAGAAACTTATTATGACAAATATGGTTACGTATTTTCTGCTTTTGAATAACATTAACTTCGATTTCATGTGTAAATTTTTCTTAGATAACTTAAGAAAATTTGCTCAAAATGTTTGCATTTTCCTTCAACCAATCTACATTGTTCATTTTTCATTAATATTTTAAGCAAATGTACACTTACCCATGAAAGAAAATATTATCCAAACGTAACGAATAATTTCAAATTTAACGGATAAAATTCTATGAACGCTGGCAGAAACTTTGCCCACAGCGGAAGTGGCATATGCAAGGTGCGAGCGTGTTGGTGAGTCGGAATTTTTGAAGTGACGTGACATTTGTCAATACGAATTTCTATGTAACAATACAAGCGCACTTAGCATTTGCCACCCCATAAAAATATAGCTTGTAGGCTAAGTAACGGGAAATCGGTCGGAGTTGGTGGTCTCAGTATTGTCTCTGCCCTGGATAAGCTGTTAATAATGGGGACGTTCAAGTACCTAGTTTAGTAAGTCTGACAGCTCTCTCACTATGTGAATCTCGGTTTTGATTGGTCGAAATCGGTCATGTGAGCAGCTGTTTCAATTGACGTTTATGGAGGGGTAGCCGACGAATCTAGTCAAGGAATTCGTGACTGAGTTATAAGTTGACAGTTCGCGTATGTGAATAACGTAAGGAAAGTGACGTTCCCGACCAATCTAGTTTTTGCGTTCAGGTTACATCTCATCCAGACCAATCTAGTCGACTTAAGATGACTAGATTCTTGAATGCGGCCAATCACTTCTTCTTCGGGTATCGCTAGAGCTTAAGTCATTCAAAAATAGTATCAAGACCTAACCTAAAATATAATTAAATCCAAGCCCATGACATGTTCCTTATTTTGTAAATATATTCAATAGAGAATAATTGACAATGTCATTTGTTTATCCATTGTTCTGTCTGTAACCTTTAAAATGTCAGTTTTGCGTCACTTTGTGTATACATTTCATTGGCGTTATAGAAAACTTAAAAAGCGAATTATTCCATTAGTGCCTTTGATCTACTTAACAAATATAACTATAATAGTAAACAAATAGAGCAATTTATTATCCACGGCTTATCGATTAATTTGACGTAAACAACAAGTTAGTAGGGATGCCAATTATCGCAATTACAACAATATTGTAGTTGGGCTATTAAGTTTTCTTACTATCTATCTACGCATTTAATTTCACTAAACATATATATAAACAAAACCTATTGTATCAGCAACCAATCGAAAAGATTAGTCACCTCTCATCAGTCAAAGCGATTAGTAAATATCACACTTGACTAACTGAACTCATCTGTCATGTCAGTCTACGTATAGTTATTGTTAAGTCTACTGCAGTGACTGACTGTGTGTACCTACCTTGGCATTAATACCACGGAACTCTAAACAACCAAGTCATGGCAGAATGTTTGGTTTTCCACGGAAACTACAAAGTGGTTTGCTCCGCTGAGTGAAAATTCGTTGGAAGAGGCTTAGGAAACTGCTGCAAAAAAATAACACAATCGCTGTATTTGTGTTACTTATTTGCGTTCGATTATCAACTACAGTTGCTTGCGATTGAAATTAAATAGTATATTTGTTTTATAATAGAAAACGGGCATGATTTGATTGTTGGGATGGTTTGCAATATCTCGATTGGAAGTTGTACAAATGCGATATTGAAAAACTGAGTTCGTTGTTAGAAAGACAGCTAAGTGGGTTGTTTGTTATTTGGAACAGTTTACGTTTCGTTGGGCCGTAACGTAATGAGAAGATATTAGTGGTGATCACTATTGGAGGGTGTACCAACTTATTTATTTACTTAAGTGGTTCTAAAGGAAAGTTGCATCCCTACTTTACATTCAAGTTTTATAGTTAGTTGACTTAGTGAATGATTTGGCAGGTAGGAACTCTCTGTTACAAGAGAAAGCTGTAACCTTCGTCATATCGTCAGGATTGGTTCGTCTCACTTTCTTTCCCAAAATTACTGTACGTTATTTCTAGAGTAGAATCCAAAGACTTTCTCAATGGCGCCAAATTTATTCAATAGGCTACAAAGGTTAAGAGTTGCTTAAATGTGGCCAGCACGCCGAAAATCCATATTTCGATCTAACAATAAGGAATATCCAATTTCAATAAATTAATTCCGAGTTATAATGTCGATACTTGTTGATCTACCAATTTTATGGCACACCTACTAAATAGACTTGATTCGGCGGTTGTTTCCATATTTCTAGGTTAAACCGCATATACCGTAAATGCTCACATTAAACTACCCCAATGACCTTGACTCTTGAAGCCAGTCAGTCAGATTGCTGGCTCGTTTCGCGTCTAATGCTAACAAGTTCCAAAGAAATTTGCAAAAATTGACTTAAGTACATCGTGCTGCCATCTAGGGATGGCGAATAAACACGCATTAATATTCATACAGCTGAATCGATATTTCTTTTATTTGGTCAGGTAATGTATGCAAATTCACTTGTTTGTCAAATGATTTTTGTTACAGTGTTACTACCGTTTAATTGCCTACAGACAGTGCAAATGTGTGAGTGTGGCAGATATTAAAGTTCCTCGTAATTCTGTTGTTTGTTTTCTTGTTTTTCGTATATGAATGTTTTCGATTGCAATTATTATAAATTTAAATTTTGTATTTCTCTTGATTTCGCCGGCGGATTATGCAACGCGTGAAGCGTAAGGTAAATACTTTGAATGCATCCGATGCGTTATGAAGGTGATGCTTGCTGAACATTGTGGTGTAATCGATAATGTCGTCGCACATGATTGGCGCCAAGCCATTATGAGAAGACATTTTTCCGCCATGTCACCATCGTATCGATGCAGATGTCATACTTACCGGTAGTAAGACCACGCGTAGAAAGTGGGCGAGTGCGGGTTATGCACATAACGGAATAATTAAATTTCCGATGCAAATTCACGGAAATTTTGTAATCGACAAGAGAATTGAAAAAAAAAACTCCAATGCACATTCGAATAACAAAATGCAGATGCGATGTTAATTGTTGCCAAAGGAGCAACTTTCAGTTTATGGTAATGTTGCATGTGGGTATAAAACTTATTATGGTTTTTGGTGAGAGATTATTTCAGAAGACATTTTGGCGCGTAGGTGAGTAGTCTGGACACTCATTGAATATTGATGTGAATTGTGTGATAAATTCGCGCGGCAAAGTGGTTTTGTATCTCTATAGTTGTAGCTATTATTTCCCGGTGTTTGATTTGGATGCGTCAACAAAAAAAGTATGAATATTAATGAATAATGGACTATTAACAGCTGAAAATACAAGATCACGGCTAATTCAAAAAAAAAAATAAAAAATAGCCTTCAATCGCTTCCCCAAAACAAAAGAGTGATGCAGGAACTGACGTTTGATCTGCTTTCGCAACGTGCTTTGTTTACAGCTTATTCGATTAATTATAATAAATACCTAATATATATAATCACTTTGCCGACATGGAATTCATAAATTTGAAATTTCTCGTGGATTGGGATCCGTTAAATTGCTCTCAGCGCCATACACTTTTACGTGGTATTCGATTGGGATTTTCCAGATTCGCTCTCATGTTTCAGATTTCGTGTGTCTAATCGAACATAAAAACGTCACTTGCTCTTTTTTGTTGTTGATTTTTATGCGATGCGAATACGTGCAGCCTTCTAAGCGTCCCCCATTCACTGGTTAAATTTTATATAAGAACATTTGAAATTTGCTCACAGATTGATTTGTAAATATTTGCACATAAATAGTTAACAAAAATAGCTCCACTCAATGCATTGCGTTTCTTTGCAGTTGAAGAATTTCACGCAAACATAAACAAACTTTAGTTCGTATTCCAATCGAACATTAAAAGTGACCTAGAGCAAAAAAAAAGGGCTCTGAGAGTGCCCACTCGAATACCACTTGAGAGATCTGGTACTGCCAAATCAACTGTCATTGATCCTTTTGCTAATCGTTCTACCAAACAGAGGTAAAATGAACAACAAAATGGCATCAGGTGAATTTCCAAATTAAACCCTAAAACGAGCCTCAAATTATATAGTGACATCATGCTAATAAGCCAATTAATTCAACTGTTCATCTACTTACTAAATTTGTTTTCAACACAATTTCAACGACCTCATGATTAGTTCAAATATAATGAATCATAAGTCGTTTAGTACCACTTAATTACCACCTTGTTGCACGGAAATTACTCATTCAATGCTGTTCAGCAACTTGATGCGTTATTTCGCTTGTTTGCTCGCACTTAATGTCCGCATTACGTGATTTACGACTTACGAGCGCATAACTTATTGTTTTTGAATCTAATTTCAATTTGGATCACGTCGCCATGTTTGGAAGGAAGGGGAATTTTATTCGGGAAGCGCACACGCGGGCAGTCAATTTAGGTCTGGCAACCTAGGTAATGAACTCCCAGCAGGTGGAAAATGTCAATCTTACTTCCTTTCTTAACGCATTTGTCAAATAATTAACAAAAAAATAAAAAAATAAAAACACACGCACTGATCACCGGATCGCATGTCTCTTTCGCGGTTTCACGCATCAATAGATCGCCTCTCGTTTGGTATGCCGGGGAGGGCGTCGCGTCTGTCGTATACAATTACAGTGGTAAGTCGCGATCAACATTGCGGTGGGTTGACCGCTTGAGATGACTGATTGGAGCATTGCACGGATGGCATGCTTATTAAATGAATGATTTGTATTATTGTAGCAGCTATATGGGTACGTGGTTGACCTTGACCATCATGTACGTCGATATTCACTTGCACTTGTTCGATGCAGTGGCTGAAGTTTGATTGACTCGGACAACATCTCGTATGGAATTACTGACTTGGAGTATAGATAAATGCCTTTGACACAGTAATGTCGAATTAAGACGTTCTGCGAAGCGCATTTTAATCCGACTGATGATGTTGAATGACACGTGCGTAATAAGTGAGGCCTTTGAACTAAAGTCGTAGTCCTTGCCGAGATGGGACCCTGGAGCGAGATTAAGATATCTCAAGGCGTGTAGGTAATGAACAAAGCCTTTATATCTTGTTTTGGCTGTTTTCCTGTTGTCATTTTGGAATACGTAATCAATTTTGCGATTAAATTACTCAAAAGAACATAGTTAATAGAACGCCGGCTTTCTGTCCGCATTAATAGGTATGTTCCTTTACTTTTGAATTGTACGAATTATTGCTATTGGAAAAGACAAAAGTCAGTCAAAATGGCAGTGATGGGGAATAAATTCACTCACAGAGAGAGACACTAACGAAAAAGTTGGGAAACGCTTTTGTAGTATTCTATGAAAATGACAAAAATTCAAAAAAGTGGTACAAAAAGTTGTTAAAATATCTTATAAACTCGAAGAATTTGCTAATTTACGAACAAAATGTGGTATTCGATTGGGCGCTCTCAGATCACTTTTTATGTTCGTTTGGTACAAAAAGAAAGCAATCTTTTTCAGATTTCAGAGCACTTTTGCTAATCTGGATTGTTTCTCAGATTTGTTCAGATTTACCAAAACAAGTACGTTTGAGTTTGACAACTAGTGGAGTTTGTTTACGTTTTCGTGAAATTTTTCAACTGCAAAGAAATGCATTGCATCGGGAGAGTATATATTTTTGTTAATTATTTATGTACAAATGTTTAGAAATCAATTTGGGCACAAATTTAGAAAAAATTTAAGCAGTGAATACAGAAAGCTTAGAAAAGTGTCGAAGGCTACATATATTCGAACCGCACTAATATCAACAAAAAAAAAAGAGCAAGTGACGTTTGACTGTTCGATTAGACACACGAAATCTGAAATTTGAGAGCGAACCTGAAGAAGCCCAATCGAAAACCACATTTGTTGATTCATCTACCTAGTGATTAACGTGATTCAGAATATGTCAAATAGAACAACAAATTTCAAATCAGCTGTACGATGTACTATGACTGACAGCTTTTTCAATTCTTAACGGAACGGCATTGAGTAAAAATTCGTAAGATTTAAAAGTAAAGGAACAGACCTAATATGGACTTATGTCATTCAACCAACCGCTGTTCAAGTTATAAATCCCACGAAATATCGAGATCAGAAAAAAAGTGATCTAAACCAAAACAAAAATAAATCTTTATGGTCTACGCGTCTATTTTGTAAGCTATTAATCGTGACCAAACTAAATCAATTGCTAAAAATACAAACAGTGGTTGATTATTATAATGACTGACTACTTCCCACTCCCGAACTCTTACGTCGTTTTCCATTGGTTTCACTCGGGGATCCACTCATTCTGTGATCCAATGGAACAACGAAACTGCTTCTGGTTGAACCCACAAAAGTATTGGTGAAATAATGCCAAAAAATAATCTACGGCGGCTGTCGGATGAATTGTATAAAATACATAAATTACATTTGTTTGATTGCTTCTTGAGTGGATTCTGACTTCAAATCGAGAAGCGAAATTTTCTTCTCAGAATCACCAGAAGAGTATTTTTTGTGCCAATGGAACGGTTTCAGAAGTGAATTTTTCGATTCCGGACTCTCCCGGACGCTTTTTTTTGCCCAATGGAAAACGACATTAAAAAACAGAAATGCTGTCATCACTGTTAGAGCTGAGCTCTTAACTGAGCTCGAGCATTATGAGCCCGCTCTGAACCGACCTTGCTCAGATCGTTCTGATGTATTTATGAAACACGCTGGAGCATACAGCTGTCATTTGTAATAAATATATGTATAAATTTAATACTTCTTAAATTTGTTAACCTTCGGTTCCAGAACAACAAGGTTCGGTTTGTCCGCCATTTTAACTATTTTGTTTATTCAGCTTTTTACTCAGCCTGCTCAGTCAATTTTTTTCTGAGCTCATAGAGCACGCTCTGATCTTCCTCTGAACGCAAAAAGAAACACAAACCCGTAATACAAATGTTACACGACATTCCAGTTATCGCCTTTTTTTAAATTGCTTGCATCTGAACATTCATAAAGGAACGCTTACCATGCCACGACGATTTATTGACCATAAGAAGAATAAAAACGAATTTAAACACCGCACTGAGTTATCGTCTCAAAATTAAGTTTTTTTCTTTATTTCTATTATACTTGAATAATATACAATACACAGTTAGAATTACATAAGAAACATACATAAAAATTGCCCACATTCACTCTCCCTAAACCGCAGGGTCTAACAGCCATGCTGTAGCTTCAACGTCTGCACCGCTTTCTTTATCTGCGTGCTTGTGTTCAATCGCGATGTGATCCCCAATGAGAAGGCGACTCTGAGAATCTCCTTAGCATACTCCTGCAGCAGGACCGTCATCTCCACTAGATTGTCGACCGCTGTGGCGGCCACAGTTGAATTCTCATCCCTCAGACACTGAATGTAGGCGTTTACCGCGCAGCGATTCACATCAGACTTGCCAGGGTGATGCTTCAAGTGGCGTATTAGCAGGATATACGCATTCGAGCGAATCTGTGCCGAATGCGAGAATATCAATTCGAGCAGTCGGTCAAACAGCTCTCCCAAGAAGGAGTACCTTTTCGAGGTTAGACTCTCAATCTCCTGCAGAGGTCCGAGGATTGTTTCCTCCGCACTGGAATGTCGCACCAAATTTATAAGGTTCATGAAGTGCGGAGAGATATGCAGTTGCCTACTCTGTGGACCGGCTAAAGCGAAGGAGGCTGCCCCACGCGACTCAATGTCCAGCTGAGTAGTTTGTGGTGTGCCGCTGGTTGAGGGCTCTTCCACGTCTAGTGTGGCAGCTGGTTGCGGCTTCACATCGGCTTCTTCTAAGTCGAACTCTTGTTTGACTTCGTCCTCTTTCAGCTCACTGCCGGAGGTCTTGTGCTTAAGCAACGACAGTCCCTGGACGAGTTGGTGTAGGTGGGCTAAGTGATTGTTTTTGGCGGCCAACTCCTGGAGGATGCCGGTGTATTGCTCGATAAAGCTGAGTGCGCTGGAAGGATTTGTGTTGATGTAAGCCTGAAGGAGTTCGACCAGTTTAACAAGGATGTGATAGGCCTCTTTGGCACGACTGTGATGTTTAAAAAAGGTGAAGTAGCACTCGAGTGCGTTCTGCAGGCCCTGCTTGTAGGCGTCATCAAACAACATCGGTTGCAGGAGTTCAAGGATGCGGATTACTTGGATAAACCGTTGGATATGGTGTTCGTCGCGAAGTACTCGCAGGCTCATGTGCGCCTTGCCGTGCAGCAGAGATGAAAGAACGCCGAGCTGTCGAAGGAATAAAGCGGGATGAGATGCTGCTAGTTTCCTAACCAGCAGTTCGCTGTCTGTGGCCAGAGCTTCGTAGTCCTTCTTCGTTTGCAAATTCCCCAGACATGTGATTAGATAGTTTGTCACCTTGTCAGCCCTGCAGCCCTTCAGGCTCTGCAGATTGGAGTTGTACACCTCCTGTTGGTCGTCTTCTTGGAGAAATTTGATCGGAGGATTCATTAGGTACATCTGCTGGATAAACTTCAGTTTCAGAGTTTCTGGGCACGAGTACTGCATCACGAACTCGATCAGCGTTTGCAGATGATTGTAGCGCTGTTCGTCGATTACCTTCAAAAGGAGATTCATTCTCGAGCTCAATTTCTCCGCGTAAGCATCTGAACCGTTCTGTTCCATTTCTCTCAAGCCCTCCTGCAGCATGTACTCAGTGAACACCTTGACCTCTTCCGTGTCCAACTCGAGAATGGTCTCTGTTTGGTCATGCTTAGAAATGGCCTTATCGCGTCCCTGCCACAGCTTTGGATTGGTGATCAGCGCTTCAATAAAGTTCAACACCGAGTTGCAGTCATAGTTCTCGCGATATTTCTCGAGCAGGTAGCTCACCGTCTGACTGAGTGTGGTCCAATTCGCCTGATGGCACAGTAGCGATAGCAAGTAGAACCGAAAATCATCGCGATTCCTCGAGAACATCACTTCGATCTGAAGTTCCTTGTCGGCGGTAATGAGCTCTGCGTCGACTTCGGCCAGCCAGTCAACAAGGATGCCTCGTCTATCGTAGCCTAGCTCCGCAATATCGGCGGCCTGTGGCAGACTCTGAAGAGTGCTGATGATTCCGTCGACCAAGTCCGTCGTTTTCTTGCAGTCGATCATGTCGTTGACGAACTTTCTTCCCTCGGATTCGAGGTCGGTGACTCCAGCTTTTTGCAGAACCTGCAGAAAGTTCTCCTTTTCCGTGTACTTCTGCTTGAGGGAGGTATGTAGCTGCTGCGAAAATGACAGCTTCTTGCCTCGGAGGATCTGAAGAAGGGTGGCATTGTTCAAATTCGGCTGAAGGCTCAGATTATGGATGATCTTGTCCATGACGTGTAGCATGAAGTTGTAATCCTCTTGCTTCTCGGGGATGTACGTCAGCAACGCTCGGAAAAAGGTGCAAGCGTGCGATTTCTGAAAAATATTTTGGAAAAAGCACGGCCCCCGGGGGCTCTCAACGAGCCGCATTAAGTGCACCAACGCCTTGTTGGAGGCGTGGATTTGCATGTCTCTTCTGGCCTTTGGTGTAACACCATCGCGCTCTAGCAGCTGATGAATGAGCTTCCTGAACCGATATGTGTTCAGTTTCGTTAGGTTCGGAGCCCGCAGCACCATCTCGACGATTTCTTCGACCTCTTTGGAGCTCTTCGACGAACTTGACGTGGCTGGCTTTTCGGGGGCCGGTGCGATCGCTTGCAGTTGATCCAAATTAACAGAATCCATTGTGTTAACCTGCGTCTTGGGTGGATCGGGGACGGTTTGCGAGTGCGAATGCAACTCCAACGCTTGCACAGTGATGTGACCGTTTTTAGCACCGCGTGCCTGTTGAATTTCGATCAACTGCGCAAGGTATGCCTTGTTGAGGATGGCATTTTTGACTGCATCGAACTGCTCGATTACAGCGCGGTCCAGCAAAGCCAACAACTTAGACATGGAACTGATGGGCGTTCCGAAGTTCTGGACAAATAAAACAATTTGATCGGGCGTCAGGTCATACATCGCTGCTTCAACCAGCCGCTCGACCGGACTGCGAATCATCTTCAGCTTCAACCAATCGGGCAGCAGCTGAACGGCCTCGTTGGTTTCGGGCAGATATGCCTGTGGAGCTGGACGTCCAGGCGGGAACCAGTAGTCAAGTATGGGAATCGATTCCGGCAGAGTAATGGACGAGTGTGTGAGCAGGATAACGAACGCATGGATAATGTTCAAGTGAAGTGGTAGCTGTGCCCCATCGTCAAAGTGGACCATCAGTAGATCGGGGTACTCAGTCCATTCGTAGGGTTCTCGGTGCTCCCTCAGCTTGATGATGTAGTTGTTGAACATGACAAATATGCAGTTCAGCGTCTGAAGGCGACACTCATCCAAGGTATCGGAAACCTTGCCAGCCAGCGGCGAATCTGGCTGTATCGGTATTATGTGTTGGAACATAGTACTTCGCTCCACAATCAATTGAGCCATGTCCATGACATGGTCCAGCATATCGGTCACTGGATCGTGCAACGTGTGTGCGGCAATAAACTGAATGTACACCATGAGCAGCTCGGGATTGTTCTCGATCTGACAGGCTGCTCTAAGCTGTGGAATAATCGATGATCGTGCGTGGATAAAGTGTGGAACCTGCGGCAGAGAACACAGCAACCAATCCTCCTCTTCATCGGTGGCATTGAAGACCTTCAGGATAAGCTTGATTCCACTCAACGCAGATACCCTGGACTGCTTCACAGTGGAAGCCAGACGCCGAAAGATGTAATCCAAAACTTCGCACACTGTCTGCTTTTCCGAGTTTGCGTCCTTAACCAAGTTCCTCAAATAATTCAGAAGCTCTGCGTCGCGACTGTTGTCCTCGCTTATTGTAGACGCATTCGATAGCAGAAACTCGCACAGACACTGGACTGGCAAATGATTGAAGTCGCCCTCGCTGTTCTGTACCAAATCGGATAACCACGGCATCGACTGTGTGGTTCCTTGTCGCTGAATAATGTCCAACAGCAGATCCGGCTTGCGGCTTCGACACAGAAGATGACCCAACTTGAGCGATTTGTTTAGATGTTTCAACTGTTCCAGTACTGCCGGTGGAACTCGTCGAGCCGGTCCCATGGGATCCATTAGCATCACCTGCGAGATGAGAATCGCGTTTTCTTCTGTGATAATCGCCTGTGACGTTTGCGCAGCTAAATGAGTCTCGAATTCGATTATCTCGTCTCGCTCCAGGGCCATTAGCTGAAAGGAAACACTGAATACACGCCACTTTCAACACTTTAACTTCTCTACTCACCTGTAGCTCCTCCTTAGCCACCGATGTCTCGTTCAATTGATTTGTGATGCACATTTCCATCAACATCCTCATCGTCGGATAATGCTCCCAGCAGAACGCTCCAAATGTCGAGGGGTTATGGGCGGAGATCATCAGCATTATGGTCCACGCCTTCCAATACAACACGGTTATGGCCAACTTTGGCGGTTCGTATTTCTCCGGCAGTTTGATCTTCTCCGGATGGTGATACTCGGCCATACTGAACAGGAAATCAATGATGTCGAACTTGTTTGCCTCCACAGCAGGGCAGTCCATGCTCCTGAGCGCCGACGCCCTTTTGATGGACAGCACAATGACCTCGATGGTATCGGGAATGGTGAAAGGAATCTCCTTCGTTATACCGATAAGGATTATTCGCAGAAGCGAGTCCTCATGGATGGGCGTCTCCGAGACCATTCGCAGAAGTGTTACCCTCTCCGGCTCTGGCGGCCACTGATCGCACTTGGCATACTGGTCAGGGCTCTCGAGCAGCAGAATTTTATGCAGCGCCTGACTGTAGTCGTGTGCCTGCAGCTTGAAAATTACCGGTGCAGATTCGTACATCCAGGAGAGGGCATCCAATTGGATTTGGGACATTTGCGCATAGAAGTTGAGCAGCACCGGGCTGCACTTCATGTCGCGGCCATTGCGGAGCGAAACGTTCGCCTCGCGTACCTGCGGCGAAACAGTAAGCAGCATACAGAGACACGTCAGGTCGACCATTGAATGAAAGATGCGATCTTTGTATTCCGATTGCTGTATGATGGGCGTTAGGTCTGCGCGGCTTGTGAGAAACGCTTTGCAAAACTCGACAATGTTTATGTCGTAGCGCAGCGTGCGGACCAGCTCCCGCAGAAAGACTCGCAAAGTGCGGAGGCAGTCCTCGCGCTGCAGAAGGAATTCTTTGTAGATCTCTGCCAGGTGGCGGGCTGATTGTTCGGGTTTAGTCTGGAACATGGCAGCTGCAAAGGACAATATTTCGAGAAACAATTAAATTGAGTACGAAGGTGGTGGAAAAAAATCTTACCCAACATTCCCATATTGTTTGGATTCCTCGCATTAGAGAGCTCATTTTGAACAACATACTTCAAGCTGACTGGCAATATATCGGGCTGCAACTGAATCATTTCCTTCAAACACATCATGTAGACGTTTATCAACGGCTTAGTTTTGAGTCGTATTTTGACCAGCGTCGCCAGAACCTCGTGATCCTTAACTGTCTGCCCGGTAATGTTGAAACAAATATAAGTCAACAGCTCTTGAGCTGGTTTCATCAATTTTCCATTGTGAATCCACAATTCTAGACGAGTTATGCACAAGGAGCGCACCTCTACAAATCCCGCGGTTGTGCAAAGGAATTTCAAAAAGTTTCTCGTATAGCAGTCTTGCTGTTGTCGCTTGTTCAATTGCTCCTTGATGGCGTCCATTACGTATTTTTCCACTATGTGCGCACTCGATCCATATCGATTCTGTACCGTGCAGTCCAACTTTAACTCACTTCCCCGCAGCGAATCACCATGCAGTGAATTGTCATTGGAATCGTCGTCAATTGAAATCGTAGCATCCCGCTGTGCAAGAGCGGTCATTTCAGGTTGGAGCATATTTTTTGGCGGAATTCGTGTCTTAAAAGCCGAACTGATGTTATCGACAAATGGGGCACAGTACTCGTTGTCAGCCCACACCCTTTCGTTAGCGGCATCGTCTATGTACGCGCGAAGGAACATCTCAGGCCAGTGACGCTTGTCATGATATCCCCGTGCCAATAAGTTACATGCAACTACATGCGACAGAGGATTCGATCGGCTCTTAAATGCATGTTGGCTGTCGCGCCGCAATATTGAAATTAGGGCGGAGGTGACAATGTCATTACAGAACAGTGATGGGCGCAGTTTGGCCAAGTACAACAGCGATAGGGTTAGCACAGTATCGTTCTTTGTTCTTTGCGATGCCAAGAGCTTAATAGCTCCACAAACAATACTAACGACTGTATCGGAATCTTGTTGATCTATTGCCGCGTATACTGTTTCGACCAAGTCAACCGGTTCGCATTCGATTGCCAATTGTTCCCAAGGCTCCAATACCGATGAAGAACTGCTGCTACCCTCGCCTGAGAGACGTGGAACGTTTCCCACACTTCCACTCAACTTCGGTTTCTTTGCAACATTGCCCATGGATGTGGAAGGCTCACGCTTACGGTCCGAGACTCCCTTGACCGATGACATAACCTTGCTTTTGTCATCACGGCTCTGAGAGGATTTCGTTCCCAATGCAAATAGTTCGCTACCCATATGTGGGGCTCCAATTTTGGGCTTTGGCCCTCTGGAGCCCCCAATTTTATTGCGGTCCATGAGTAAAAAGAGTAAATAATCGACTTTTTCGTAGCTGCAACAAAAACTCACAACAAATCTCGTCCAGAAAACAAATGCAAATAATGAAATTTTTGACATATTAAAAGAGTGCTACCAGAATACCGCAGAAAAGATCTGTTCTAGTACATTCTTTACGGTCTTTTTGTGTACGTCCACAACTTTATCCAAGGTTTTGATTTAATAGCAGTGGGTATATTAAATTATGATTATGAGTTGATTATTTTAATCCTTATTAATAGGGGGATCAGTTAATCGTTAAATGTTAATACTTTTTAATTTATAACCAAGGCAAATATTTTATATTGAAAG
Source organism: Cheilosia vulpina (assembly GCA_916610125.1). Taxonomy (NCBI): domain Eukaryota; kingdom Metazoa; phylum Arthropoda; class Insecta; order Diptera; family Syrphidae; genus Cheilosia; species Cheilosia vulpina. The sequence goes on from OU744279.1 coordinate 57,446,872, forward strand.
CAAAAATGTTGTAAGTTGCAACTTTGCTTACAATGAATCTGCCTACGGGTTGTCTGAATATTCTATTAAAACTTCTACCATTTTACGAATCTTTTGAATTTTACTAGAATCACAGCGCTGCAACCTGAAGTACGTGCTTTGAAAATGAGGAAGAGAGTGCACATCAAAATGCAGATTTCTTGCAGCTTCATTCAGCAATTATTTGTCAGCTAACTTATGTAGGTAGGTACGTGTTCTGGATTCGTATAATTTAAACTCAACCACAGTGCTCAAATCATTCACGATACACGTAACTGGCATTGGTGAAGCAGTAAATCGTACTAGACTTGGACGATTAATATAGTGTATATATTTCTTTCTCTTATTGTTTCACGGCGTTTTGTACTGCATATTCCGTGTTCCCTTTCGCACTTAAGTATGTTTCGCAAAATGTCAGTCTGAACCCGGCAAAGGGTCTCTATTTAATATTCTCTGTTTAGAATTCGCACAAATGTTTACCGAGTTAGTTTTGTAGACGAGTCATACATTTAGCTTGCCGAATCCGACTAGTAAAGCCACGAAAGAAGCGCACATTTTATTAAAAACAACACAGCAGTGCCCGAAGTGCGACATCACACTCTTTAATCAACCTATTAACGAACGAATTTAACAGTAAATACGTTCAATTAAACTGCGAAATTAACAAACTGCGTGCGTCATTTGCCTTTTGTTATCTATGTCGATTGACCTGCCCACCCGCGAAGTCGATCGATTTCCTCGATTCTTTTTCTTATCACTAACTATTGCAGTTGACATTATCTCTACCTTTTAATTCTAGGAAAACATAAAACAACAATGGCATATGGAGATAATGGTAAAAGCGAACACCTGCAGCAGCAGACCGATCTCTGGCTGAAGTGGGACAAAAATGAAAAAACGAACAAGGAAATCCGGTTGCTGTTGGAAGCAGAGAACTGGTCAGAGCTTAGTAAGCGTCTTCTCAATCGACTTAGCTTCGGGACAGCTGGACTGCGTGGACCAATGCGTGCTGGTTTCAATTCGATGAATGATTTGGTGATTATCCAGACTGCCCAGGGATTGAGTGATTATATTTTGAAAGAATTCCCAAACGTGGAAGATCACAAGCGGGGTGTTGTCTTTGGCTATGATGGGCGCTACAATAGTAAGCGTTTTGCAGAGTTGTCGGCTTGTGTATTGATCAACAAAGGAATTAAGGTGTGGCTGTTCAGTAAGATGGTGCCGACGCCGTTTGTTCCGTTCACTGTGCTGCAGCTTAACTGTCTCGCTGGTGTAGTTGTTACTGCTTCGCATAATCCCAAGGAGGATAATGGCTACAAGGTGTACTGGGCGAACGGACCACAAATTATCCCTCCACACGACAGGGGTATCCAAAAATGTATTGAAGCGAACTTAACCCCTTTGGAGTCGTCATGGGACACATCGATTTTGGATAAGAATGAGCTGCTCGAGGATCCGTTTGCCGATATGCATCGGCTGTACTATAAAGCTCTGGCTGAAAATATCCCCGAAAAGTTTCTAAAGTCTAACGAAACGAGTGAGGTTCGGTTTGTATACACAGCGATGCATGGTGTAGGCTTTCCGTTTATTAAAAGCGCCTTTGAAGTGGCGAAATTGAAGCCAGTTCTTGCCGTAGCGGAGCAGCGTGATCCTGATCCTGAGTTTCCGACTGTCAAGTTCCCAAATCCGGAAGAAGGCAAGTCAAGCTTGGAGCTGTCCATCAAAAAAGCCGATGCTGAGGGCGTTTCAATTATTCTCGCTAACGATCCAGATGCTGATCGCCTGGCATGCGCTGAAAAGGATCCTGTGACAGGTCTATGGAAGGTCTTTAATGGAAATGAGCTAGGAGCTCTCATCGGCTGGTGGGCCATCAGAAACTTTCAGGCACTTAATCCTGATTTGGATCTCTCCAAGTGCTACACAATTGCCAGCACAGTCAGTTCAAAGATTTTACGCTCCATGGGCGCCATCGATGGTTACAAGTTCGAGGAGACACTCACCGGGTTCAAGTGGATGGGCAACCGTGCCATTGAGCTAATTGAAGCAGGCAACAAAGTACTATTTGCCTTCGAAGAAGCCATCGGCTTCATGGTCTCCACAACAGTCCTCGACAAAGATGGTGTGAGTGCGGCTGCCCATCTCGCCACAATGGCCTGCTACATCAAAGCCACTGAGGGCCTGACGCTGACAGAGAAATTGAAGAAAATCTACGATAAATATGGCTACCACAACACCAAGTGCTCGTACCTTTTCTGTTACGAACCGCCGACCATTAAACGAATCTTTGACCGAATTCGCAGCTTTGACAATGGCAAGCCCGCCACCTATCCTCAGTCCATTCTCGACGGAGAGTTCAAGATCAAGTACGTCCGCGACCTAACCAATGGAGTGGATACATCCGAGCCTGATTGTAAGGCTAAGCTGCCGGTCAGCTCCAGTTCAGAGATGATTACGTTCACCTTTGAGAACGGCCTTGTGGTCACCCTGCGAACAAGCGGCACCGAACCAAAGATTAAGTACTACGCCGAGATGTGCGCCCAGCCCGAGGAGAAGGACTGGGAAGAGCTGCGCCATCGCATGGATCGTATGGTCATAGCAATCGTCGAAGAGTTCCTGCAGCCGAAGCTGAACAATTTGACACCTAAAACTGATTAAACTTACCGAGGTGTGACAATCTCATTTACAAAGCATTCCCCAAAGAGGCAGTTAACTTATTTTATTCATCTTGTTAGTTTTGAATGTCGTCTGAAATTCTTTGTAATCCCACAAACTGTTGAGTCAGAGCGCCAGCCCTCCTGAATACTCAGGTCATAGGGCTCTTTATTTATTTTTATATAATGTATTTTACAAAAATTGTTTTTGTAAACCTGTAGTAGTTTGTCATAATAATTTATTTGCGCTCCGTAAACTTTGACTGAATCCTGTCAGTTGATGGACTTGCTTTCGTTTAAATGAAATAAAGTGTTTTATCGCAAAAAGCCTGCCATGTTGAGTGTTTTCATTCTAGATAATGTGGCTAGCACGTGACTTCCAAAGCGTTTGACTTATCGAAATTGGTTGGTGGTAATTTAGATGACTGAATTTGGCGGTCATGCCGATGATATCAGTCCGAGTTGGATGTACGCTACATGTAGGTACATTTTAATGCTACTGAATATTTGAATTGGCTATCTTAAATGAATATGATACTAAAAATAGAAGGAGCCACATTTATTCTGCACTATCTAAATTGCTGTGAGTCCGGTGAATGGAATATCTCTCGCGAATACATATTGAAGGCTACAAATAAATTACAGCGTCTCTTTCTATAACATATTCGAAGATCAACGTAGAGTTCAGCCAAACTAGACAGTTGACTGAGAGCAGAAACGGGACATTTTCCTACAAGTTGGATACCAGTTTGGATAGTTTTTGGTACAGTTCTTTCCGTAAATAAACATATCATTTATCAGTAACAAAAAAGCATTACTTCAATTCTTGTAAGAAAAACCCCAATGGAAATGGTTTCAGTTATATAAGCTGGTGTTTTATTAATCTTTTCGTCTGATCTGGATTAGATTTAAACTGTCGGTGTACAGCAATAGGTTTTTATCTAAAACATTATGTGCAGGACATCTGTTGGCCAATTGAACGGTATAATTACTTATTGAAGAGGAAAATGTATACGAGTTTTTCAGTTAGATACCTTAGTGGTATTTACAATCTTTGGAAAGAATCTCTTAGAACTCGTCGTCAGTTTTAAGTTCTATTCTTACGTGTGCGTTCTACCGAATCACCAGCGATTCCTTCATCAACATTCGTCCCAATATACGAATTACGAATAACCAGGTTTGCAGTGTAATTAAGGCGCATAGATTTAAATCTCTGTGCCTCAAAAGAATTTTTGTATGCTAAGTTGAAATAATTTGACCTAATGTAGCCTTCACATAAGAAACCTGTATTTTCATTCCCAACAATAAAATGTCCCTCGGTAAAAAAATAAACCTAAAATAAAAAACCACAACAAAAACTCTGACAATTCTCGGTCTTCAAAAAAGCGTCAAATGTCAAATTTCGTTTTTCGCTAGTCTCATCGCTTTTTAGTTATTTCCAAAAAATGATGGACCAAGAAAATGTAAAACCCTTCGATAAGGATTTCGAAGACGGAGAAGTAAGTATAAATATTCGAATAACCTGGCAGTTCTTAAAAAATATGAGACTCTCGTGCAACAGCTGTCGGACAGCGACGAAGGATACACCCCACTACAACGGCCAGGAACTACAACGAACCAAATCGAGTTAACACCTCCACAAACCGATCTGAATACTCCTGTTAAAATGGAAGAGACTGTAGAAGAAAGCGCTTCCGATAACTTTGCTGCTAGCAGTTCGTCTACCTCCGACTCAGATGATTGCACTCAACTCGGAAAAAGTCCAGATGAACCGAAGAAACCTCAAAAGAAAAAATCTAAACGCACTGTCCTGCTTCGTATTAAGGCAGAAAACGAACTGCGCGACAAAAAGACACGTTTCAAGAAGTATGACATCTGGGCATCTAGCCTTCAAGAGGATGCACTCACAGAAAATATGCGCGGCATCGGTGTCCATCATGATAAACGCTGTGATCGAAGCGTCGAAAGTTACGACTACATGCTAAAGTATCGACTGAACGGAGAGAATTCGTTAAAACGTAGATTATCCACTTCTAGCGATGAACAATCTGAGAATGACTACCATCAGCAAACGAAACGATCTCGTGCTAGTGGCGTGAAAAGCCGCCTCGGGCGAAGATCAAACAGACCTTCTGAGAGCAGTTCGGACTACGCCAATGAGCCGCGGAATATTGTTGATCTCGAAGAACCTCTTGAGGGTAAGCCACCACATGAAATTGCCCGAGAAATTGCTAACAAATTATACGAGGATAAGGATGAGTTGTTAGGTGAGTTTAAAAAACGCAAACATGTTGTTACATTACCTCGATTGTTTTCTAATCTTAGTCAGAGCTGTCGAGGTTCTCGGCCGTGATATACCTGTGCAGATATTCAAGGAAACGCAACGAATCGAAAAAGATGGCGGCATGATGATTCTGGTAAGCGAAACACTCACTAAATATTGCCCATACTTGACTTTCTCTACCTAGAATGGCAAACGACGCCGTACACCAGGAGGAGTATTCTTGTTCCTTCTGAAGAAACATGATCGCATCACTCCCGATGAAAAGAAAGCTATATTCTATGATGAACGAAAAGTATCCTATCGCGTTTACAAAGATCAGCAAGCGCTGAAGCGACATCGCAAGGTGGAAGAGCTAAAAAAACGGCTGAGTGCCAAGGAAAAAAATCTCTCGCCACTAGCTTCTACGCGAACTGAGCTCTTTCTTGGTTCCGAATTGAAACCTGATCCCAAATCCACATGTATGACCTACGCTTGTAGAGTGCCGTCAATATTGTATTAAACTTTTATTTTCAGTATCAAATCCACCGCCGTCACCTGTTGGACAAGACAATAGCCCTGACTATAAGTCTCACGCTATCAATCACGTTGGCAGAGATGCAAGTCCTGAGAAGCCGTGCACATCGAAAGACATCGCTCTAGACATGGACCCAGTTGGGTATGATGATGACTTCCTTGACATAAACTGCAACGATATGGAGTTTTTCTAGATGCTACATTAAGTGGGCAGATCATGGACTTGGTTTTTGGATTGGTTTAGGGTGCTTTCGATAATTCAACTAAACCGCATAGCCGTAGCTTTGTTAATTGAAAGTCAAACCTAATTTAATTTCGTTTACTATCCAAAAGGAATGTTGCCTGCTGTGTGGAAGGATGCTGGGCATCTACATAAAATGTTACGTTTATAAGGTTTACAGTAAAATGAATTTCGAAAAGCGCCCTCTAACTGATACTATGTGTATTAGATATGTATATTTTGTTTCCTGTAACATTAAGGAGATTTTACTTTTATATATAGACTTGCGTAGCAAAACAGATTTTATAACATTAATTATAAGCAAAGTGAATCCAATGTCGAAGTTTTCAATATTTGTAGTCTTAGGAAACAAAAATCTACGTGAAACTGAACGAATCTAATAAAAAAATGACAAATTTGTGAAAATTATGCATTGCACAGCGTTAAGAATATTTCCGATTCATTGTTGGTTACTGCTTGTTTTGTCCAGTTTGTGGTGGATGTGGTACGCCTCCAAGTTTATGCATGGTTTGTGTAAAGTGCAATATATATAGAATATATGCTACTAAACGATAAAATGATGCTTACAACCTTAGCCTGGGTCGGCATTCTGTAAGACGAAATGTTCAAAAGTTTTGGTGTGCACGAAGAAATTTGCTTGTGTAATAAAGGGAAAATCATTCGAGCGCACGAAAACGTTTGATGGTTTTGCCTTACAGCATCTGACCCCCTGGTTTCAGCTTACGCTCGATTTGTATAAAGAAGAATTTGACGAAAAGGAGACTGTTCGAAATGAATTTTGACAGCTTGTTATTTACTTTTTTGTTTTCTGGTGCGATTCATGAAAAATCCTTTCAGACACTTTCGTTTTTTTTTATTTACATAAAAAGGCTAACTGATGATAACTTAACCTATCAGAGCCATAGATAAAATTGAGTCTTTTCATATCAATGTAATCACTCCCTAAGCTCAAACAGTAACATATACTGGGAATTTTCAGGCAAACACAAAACCGTCACGTTGGTAGAATTGCTGTTTGGATTTTTGAGTACTAATTTTCTAGAAGACTTCGCCTAAAAAAAAAACCAACTGCCTACAGAATGGACTACCTCTTCACCATTCTTAATGAATTGTAAATTAAAATTTTAGTTTCGTGCTTGCGTCTTTCTATTGTCCGAGTGAAAATCAAAGTGTAACACGTTTTAGTGCAATACCTGTTGCGAGTAACTTAATTTTATATAAATGCGAAAAACCCGTTCACAGACGCAAGCGGAAAATGGTACGGCTCCCCGAGGCCCTACATCATCTCATGCCGCCACTTCTGCTGTGTCTGTGCATCAAAATCAAATGGACAAATCTCCCAATAACACTCCACACAACTCAACAGCGCCTGCCGTACAACCACACGGTCAGCCACCAGGAGTAGATGCTGCTAAGCTGAAGGTGAGTGGCACTCCATTAACAATTTCCTACAGGCGCATAGTAGTTTTCGTTTTCATTAATTGAAATGTACATATCGAGCGGTAATAATTCCGCGGACCTAATCAATTGTCATCCATTTGTCAACCTCAGCTGCGCGGAGTTTGGGGAATTTATTTTTCTCTCTACCTATATGGGAAATTTATTGCGCGCGGAGGGTAGTTTGTTCTTAACCTATTAAGGAAGTGATTGCATTAAGGCTAGCAAATTCGTTTAAATGTGAATATTTTGTATTAAATACACTTGGTTGAGTTGCAATCAAGCACATTTTTAATTCATTAAACTAAAAGCAAACTGTCTAGTGTAATCAATTAATTTCCCAGTATTCCATGAGGTTGGAATTGGGATATTTTCCCTCATTGGCTGTTCCCCAAACCATCCGCCATGTTCATTTTGTGTTAACTTGGCGACAGACGAAGGGAGATTTCATCTTTTTCATAAGTTTTGTATAATTGCGGTTTTGTCGCAAAATTGATACTATTTAAACTAAATAGATTAAAGTGAAACAAGTATATAAACGGATTCAATGGAAATATAGTTCTACACTAATTGAGGTAAATTGCAAATCAATTGAAAATATTTCGCTGCGAGTAGGATGGTCCCACAAAATGTATTTTTCTTTTCTACTTGTTCTTGTCCGCCGTAGCGCTACCTTCTTTTGTTATGTGTGGTATAAAATGCTGATTTTTTTCTTCGGGAAAGTTTTTTGTTTTACTGCTGTAAATAGAAATTGTTTGTTTTTACAAAATATTGCATTTTATCCTTGACCGGCTTCAAAGACTGAAGTTGAGGTAGTGGTTGGAGACACTGCGACGTACTACGTTACTTGTGTAAGAAATGAACGGAAGAATCGGCGATCTGCGGTGAGAGGAAATACCTAGGTACGCATGGATTATTCCAATTTTACGGAAATCGGTGCACAAAACTGTTGGTTGTGCAGGAGAGCACCAGCCTTTCGATTCTTTTTTTTTTTGCACGCAATTTGGTTGTTGCAATTTTGGGTCCATTTCGAGCATATTATTATGAGTAAGATATAATTTATATAAACATAGCCGAAAGCCTGGTAGCTAGAATTTATTTTCCAATGTATTCTTTAAAAAAAAATATACAAATATAAACGTGTATCTATTATACTGAGTGAGGGTAGGTTGGTAGTCAACAAACTGTTGGTGTGTAGTACCTATGCCTATATAGGTATCTGTCTGTTTGATCGACATTCTACCTACCTACCCCTCAAAATTTCATTTGCATTCGTGCAAATGCGTCAAAGCGAATTCCTACCTACATTTGATTTTGTAAAAAGGCCAACACAAAATCTCCTTCACAACAAATGTGCCATGAATATATTACGTCGAATGGGTTTTGCTCCACCATATCAGGTCACGTTGTTGCAACTTTATTGCCCCGTGCACGGTACAATTTCTAGAATTTCGCTTAAGATTCCTTTAAAACTACGTTTGAACCTGTAAAAGCAGAAAAATAGATGAACTTAAACAGTACTTTTCAATTTGAAAGTGAACGTGGTTTTCTAATTTGTTAAAAAAAAGTTGTACGATATTATCTTGTTTGCTGACGATACCTCCTTTCATATATTTCTCTGATTTATCCAGTCCATCAAAGAGGTGACTGTTGAGAATTATCGTCAATCTGTTGTTTAAAGGCTCTGTAAGTGTGAGAATGTCTTTGGAATTCAGTTATCCCTTGGCTAAAGTCTATTTGTGTGGATTCATGTATGGAGATTGGTCCAGCGCAGGTTTATCTTCCAGTCAAGGATTTAATATCAATGTTCCTTTGCAGAGTTCTGATAGATTTTAGGAACAAAGGCGCGTGCATTTTACTCCATTTCTCGCGAGCTGAGGTGACGCTGAGTTAAAGTTATCAACTGGTTACATATCAGTTATGTCAAATTGCTCCATGCTAACTGACTATGTTAGTTAGCTAGCTGGTTCACATCGGTTTCTATGAATTTCGTCAGTATGAATATTAAAAGTCAAGTGGAGTGTACTCTGTTTACAGGGAAAAACAAAACATGATATAACAGGGGTATGGTCTCCCAATATTTAACAGTTAACTATTACATAAAACTATTTGTGAAACTATTTCTTTGTTTTTCTTTCAGGAGTACCAGGAAATGATCCAGACTCTTCGAGTAGTTGACCTACACAAGATTCTTCAGTTTTGCAGTTTATCGGTAGCTGGAAGGAAACACGAACTTCAGCTACGCGTTGTCGGTTTGTTAAAGACAAACTTTGATCTGATTTCGGCGAAACTACGCGAAATCTACCGAAGCACATTGTAAGCTAGTTTCGTGTTACATTTATAAAATAATTATCATTCAAGTTGCAAAGAACCATCCATTTTGTTGCGTTGCAAACGTATTCAAATTAAGCTTTAATTTTAGGCCTAAGTGCAACAGCAGCCATCTTAAAATAAAATTTAATCGGATTCCTTGATTCACAATATTCAGTTGATATTTTCTTTCCTTCCCGCAGAACTGATTTCTATCCCGATACAAACGTTCAATACGGACCGACCGAGCCTAAGAGAATGTTTTCGCACATGCAAATGCCCACTGTGCAGTCGTCGGCGGAAGTACGCTCTGCTATGGTCAGCGTGGGCAATGTAGGCGGTGGTGGTGCCGGCGGCGGAGTACCCGGCAACATGGGTGTCCCATTCCAACATGCAATTGGATCATCAATGCCAATACATCCGGATGTGCGTCTAAAAAAGTTGGCATTCTATGATGTGCTGGCGACCCTCATTAAACCATCATCATTGCTTCCGCGCACCAATCAACGCATACAGGAGGTCCCCTTTTATTTCACACTGACGCCCCAACAGGCCACAGAGATTGCAACAAATCGCGACATTCGCAACGGCTCCAAGGTGGAACATTCAATACAAGTGCAACTAAGGTTCTGCCTGCTGGAGACATCGTGTGAGCAAGAGGACTGTTTTCCATCGAACGTCATAGTCAAAGTTAATAACAAGCTTTGTCCATTACCGGTAAGTCGCAATCAACAATACATTCACTTGAAAGCCCTTTATTGTACATATTTCATTTGCGTTTAGAATCCCATTCCAACAAACAGACCAAACGTCGAGCCAAAGAGACCTCCGCGTCCGGTCAATGTCACATCGAATGTTAAACTCTCCCCCACCGTAACAAATACCATAATCGTGCAGTGGTGTCCGGATTTCACACGAGGCTACTGCCTGGCCGCGTATTTAGTAAAGAAGCTAACATCGGCACAATTACTGCATCGCATGAAGACTAAAGGTGTCAAACCGGCTGACTATACAAGGGCATTAAGTAAGTTTCTGCCTGTCGTGACTGATGCCCTCGCACTAACACTGGTTATCAATTCTTTCAGTTAAGGAAAAACTAACAGAAGATGCCGACTGTGAGATTGCCACAACAATGCTAAAGGTCTCGTTGAACTGTCCGCTGGGCAAGATGAAGATGTCCATCCCATGTCGAGCGTCGACCTGTATGCATTTACAATGTTTCGATGCAAATCTCTTTCTGCAGATGAATGAGCGCAAACCGACATGGAATTGTCCGGTCTGCGACAAGCCAGCGATTTACGATAATTTGGTTATCGATGGGTGAGTTTTGACGCCCACGATCTTGTCGAGCCTGGGTAGTGTAATCGATATCTTTGTAGGTACTTCCAAGAGGTCTTGGCTTCCTCATTGCTGGGATCGGAAGATACCGAAATTCAGCTGCACAAGGACGGATCGTGGAGTACACATAATTTAAGAAACGAAACACAATTGGTGGATACACCATCCAAACCTGTGGAGAAAGTTGAAGTCATTTCAGATGACATTGGTGAGTTGGTGTGGGATATTTATTGAGTGATTGACCTATTCCTAAACATGTTCGGCATTGTCTTCTCCTTGACAAAGATTAGTTAAGTGACCAAAGGCGTTTCTGTTTGGTTGTGGGTTAACCTGAAAAAAAACTGTTAAAGCTGTCTATGGACCATGTTGTTGTTGTTGTTGTTGTAGCAGCGTCATTCGTCGGTTCGTCATTCATTTGGAGTCCTAGTCAGCAACATTCGTCTATGGACCTTCTAATTAGACGGTTGTCTTCTGTTAAAAACTGATATTCGCGACGAGTATCCCGAGTTTATGCAGCACGAACTCAACATTGATAAATGAGCACCGCTTTGTATGAGTAGAAGTTGCGAAGACGACTGTAAAATTCAATGAAATTCGGTTCCATCGTCACTCTGTTCTGTTCCAACTGAAAAATATTTTTTTTTTACGCAGCTGTGTACACCTAAACGGTGTCAAAGGATCAAATTTCAGTCCATTTGTTCATGCGAGACATTTATCATGGACTCTGTCAGTATCTTAAGCGTCGACAATTTCGTTTAAATAAGTTTAACAAAGAAGGTGATTGACATTCTTTACGGTTTTGAACTTATTTTCGAACGAATACTTCGACGGCATTTGAAAATCGGTTTGAATTGATGGGTTTTCTGAGTAATATTCGTCGGTTGCCGGTTAACTTTCCAATTCTACATCATTTACGATACTGGATACCTAAGTCAGGCGCTGATTCGTATTATCCTCGAAAAAGAGCTGCCAGCGATTGTTTTTTCTTCGCGTATTGTGCACCCAGTTCTAAATAAACTATAAGACGTAGAAACAGAAAGTTCTTGGTTGGTTTAGGTGGCTGTTCCTTGTAATCTGACGGGGAAAAAAACACAAATAACGCTAAGCGCCGTTTTGAGACCACAACTAACTTGCCCTTAAAATGGTTTATTGTATGCGATAAGTTTATCAATGCGAAAGTGTTCGGTTTGTGTGAATTCAGAGAATGACCAACTGAAAAAACAACGACAAGCGCCACTAATTGCGCTAGTTCACGCCTGTCTGCTTTGTGACAGCAGACACCAGGCTCGTCATTAATAAAAGCAATATTGCCCAGAATGTGCTAAGCAGAGAGTTCACAAATGCATGATTTTGCGTTAATTCTAAGCAGAGAATTCATAAATGTAGTAGATTTTTGTTTATTGCGCAGTTTTGAGCGCAATCGTGCAGCAGATGTAAGAATCGTAATGCATTTGCATAACCTGTCATTGCGCTGTTGAGAATTTTTAATTTCTTTTTGTTGAAAAAGGGTAAAAATACTACAGATAAGTAAATTGAATAAAGAGGCGCATTCATTATTAAAATTATTTGTTTATTAAAATGACAGCGATCGACGTAGATTCCATTTTTACGCAGTTCTTCCTTCATAAACATCAGAATGTGCTTTGCAGGAAACTATATATTAACTTCAATTTGCGCAGTGTTTCCTGCTTTGCAGTGCGTTTGCTTGCATTTATGAATGGGCCCATAGCTCAACAATTTGTTGTAATCAAAGAAAATGCACATCTGACGACTTGTTGATGATTCTTCCGCAGCTCGGTATATGCATGACTTTCGATGCTGCGTATGTCGCGCATTTTTTCTTTTTGCCAGTCTCTGCTGAAGCGCGTATCTCTGAGTGGAATCAATCATGGCTTAAGTTTTCTCTAAGTAGGATAATTTATTCTGTAGCTTGAACATGTTGCGCATTCGTACTTGTAAATGGAACGAAATTCATGGCATTCGTCATATTTAACGTATCCATAGTTGAAGCTTGAAGTTACGGCAACAGCAATTAATCCAGTCGAAGATCACTGTTTTAATTTACGTTGAAGTCTCCTCTCATTCAAAATCAAAGACCCCCTATAAAGTAAGAGGGTCATCCAAAAATTCCGACCGACCATTTGAAAATCATCGACCGGGGGCTTTATTATAATGGGTGTCAGCATCAATGTCCTCACTAAACGTTCATTGGGCATTATGCTCCCCAGGACAAGGAAGAACGATGCGATCAACTTGTCCTTACTTTGGGTAAAAATATACTCTTAGTGAGTGTGAATTTTAAGAGTTGTACAAATTTCCCTTGAACATTTCAACCCCTGTCACAAAATTTAGATATTTACAAAAAATGGGGATGGTTTTCTTTCTGTTTGCAAATAGAAGTTCTCAAAGGGTTAGGCACTGAAAGTGCGACGTGTCTATGGATAGATTTCACAATTGAAATTGCTACCTACTGTGCGTGACGTCTACCATTCAATGCTTGTAAATCTCCTCGGATTTTAAACGAAAAAGGAACAAACTTGCTTGTTTTGTTATGACAATCATTTCATTCCCACATTCATTATATGCAACACAAAGCGAAGCAAGATGTGCATCGCAAAATAGTTACTTCATGTGTCTCGCACGAAATGCGTGCGTGAAATTTAACAGACATTTTTATCTGTGCTTACAAGTGAACTCGCTTTTACATAAATTAAATTGAAATAGGAATACTATACTGTTGGGGTTTATATTTTCTGAATAACTTTCATTCATTGCAAGGCGGTTATAATAATTGTTCCCTCTTTCCCTTTCCTCTATTTCAGAACTAATCTCAGATGACATCAAACCACCTGCTAAGGCCCCGCCACCACCAATTATTTCCAATGAGCCCACATCAACAACCAACAGTGAAACAGTAAGTTGCATATTCTCATTAAACATTTAGACGCGAAATCCTTACAAACACAACACTTTCTAGGTCGATCTAACACTCAGCGATTCAGACGATGATCTGCCACTGGCCAAGCGAAAGGCAGCTGCTATTGCCTTTGCTACGGGAAAGAATGCGACAACTTCATCAACGGTGTCCACAAGCAATGGACAGCGATCAGCGTCGGCACAATCCAGTCACTTATCCAAAGGCGGTACGTCCTATAAAAATGCGTATTAAGTGTTTTTATTTATTATTACTTAGTTTGCCTTATTTAAGTTTGACTCGTATTATTTCACGTTTGTAGTTATTATTATTTAATTTTTTTTTTTGTTTAGTTAAATTTAGTTTTGCATTACAAGGACAGTACCTATTTTAAGTCTTGCTGTTTTGTTGTTGAAAGAGGGACTCTCTGTGTTTCGATTGTAGAGAGATAGTGGTGATGGCCTAGAATCCTGAGTTGAATATGTATCACCCTGATCGACAGTGAATTGTTTCCTCGTCCACTGTAGCAAAAATGAAAAAAAAAAAAAACAAATTAATGTCTCATCCGACTGACATTATTTTATATACCTATTTGTCAGTGGTTGGTTTTTCTCCATATTTCGGCACGAAATTCTAAACATTTTCTCGGTGAATTCCCTTCAAAAAGATGACAAATTATGGTACCACCGCAGAAACACTCCTCATCATAGCCATTGGGATGTTTTTGCATTTGCATCGCATCAGTGTGATCGATTTGAAATACTCGAAATTGCCGTCTCTTGAACCGAATGCGGCTTCAATGGTGTTTGTCTTCTCGGTGTTGTGTATTCTGGCGAGATTGAGAACCAGTTGTTGGCCGAGTTGTTTACGAAAACCCTCAAGAATAGTTGCCTTTATCATTGAACTGAGTCTAACGCTATATGCAACTGATTTTCTGGTTCGACAGTTTTGGATATCATCGTTAAGGCTTTTGGATTGTGCTAGCAATTTCCTGGGACGATATGTTTTGGTGGGAAATCAAGAATTTATCTCCAAGCACGGACTGAAAATAGCCAATTGGATTCGTAATGAAGGTTATTATGGTGCTCGCTTCGGTTTGGCAATGTGCACGTTCGTTGTAATGACCGAAGTGACTGGTGTTTTGGGCATGATGAAGCAGAGATTGAGCGTAGTTGGCAGGGCTGAAGTCATGTCCGAGAGAAGGGGTGTGTCGCTTTCGGAGGTCTTCAATGCGAATGAGTATACTGCGTATGTGGAGAGCTTGGAGGAGACTCGGAATCGTCCTGTCGCTGAGCGCAGACGCTCGAAAAGAACTGCCTCAAGAAAAGTACGAACGCCCAGAAGAAGGGCTGTTTTAAATTTACAAAAGCAAAATGAGTGTCATTGTTGAGAGAGAAAGAGATAAAATAGCAAAAGATGGTAGTCTAAATAAACTTTGTTGTATATTTGCGATACACGGGTGGTTTTAATCAGTTATGTGGTGGCCTACATTTGTGGGGAAAAAAAAAACAAAGCAAACCGATTGGAATGGCGCGAAGAAATAAAAGACGAACTTGTCATCGACTCATCGTTTATTCTTTTATTTTATTTGCGGAGCGAAATCTTTAATTCAAATCGCCGCGAGGTTGCTAAATGATGGAAACATTTTAGCAGTATAAATTCAGAGAAAACAAATGGCACAACAGTGTCCCGTTCCAAAAATGAAGGAAATCCTTGCAACTGATGTACGATTTAAGGAATGCATTTCGAAAACTTATGCCTTGAATGTTTGACAAATTCATACTTATCGGATAGCTTATACGGCGAAAAGTCCAAATGTGAATCGAAATTTTGCTAGTACTGAATTTTAGAATAGTTCCAATGATGTAAGTAACATGGAACGATTCGTTTTTGAAATGGAACTAGTTGTTGGAAACGTGTCTGCGCAACTAGTTTCACTAAGCAATATCATTTTTCCGTTAAAGAAGCAATTTTATATATATAGGGTGCGTCAACCCGAATAATTATTGCGTCTGATGCCTTAGCTTCATTAAAATCATCGCTCACAATCTATGATTGCATTAAATGTCATAAATGACATATTTTTATGTCAATTTTCTTCTTTTTTTAGTCTTTAATTTTGTTGGTCAATTTTCTTCTTTGTTATTCCTTACTGGGGAAGAAGAATTGCACGCGAAATTTGTGGGGACTTTTGAGGCGACAACACATTTTGTCTCGTCTGATTAAGTGCATGAATTGGATACCTCCAAGCGAAATTTATCTGCTTATTTTAAGCTTAACTCGAATTTTTATCGTCTGAATTATTTATAATTGATTGATAACAAACATTTTCTAATTGGATCACTGGCTCGCAACTGGCAGTCTATTTGTTATTAGTTTATGGTTTAAGGCAACTCCTTGTACTGGCCTGGTGTTACCGCCATTCGGTGGTGTTTTGAAGAGCCTTATCATTCATAATATCAAACAGATGAATTGTTCATCGAAGAACTCAACAACTCCTACAAAAGTTATTGCAACTTAATTATTGCATGTGGAAATTACCCCCAGCAGAGCCTTTTAAAAGTAAATACAAATCGCCAAAGGCAAATTGGTATAATATTCACCTTGTTCCCGTTGTCGAATGCAGTTCACATGACTTGTTATTTCAAAAAACGATATTCCTTTTTTTACTCAAACGTTATTTACGATTTTATTTTATTTTCGTTGTTTACACTGCCGTTTGAAATCGTTTTTCTCAACAAATCTACTTATACCTGCTTTAGAACGACAAGTCATATTATTACTTTTGAACGGGAATATAGTTAAATTTCTACAAACTAGACCAATGGTAGTCCTACTCGTATAAGGACCTGCTGTACGATATGTCTGTCCTTGTTAATTTCAAAGGGAATTGATTCATTTCATGGATTTCATAGTTTTTCAAACCAGCAACAGTTCTTGTTAGAACCTTTTTGGTGATCTGCTCATGAAATTGTTAGTAAGCTCCTTTTCCTCACTAGAGGGAACTAGTAAGTAGAAACAACAAAATGTACCAGTTTAAACCACTTTATCACAAACGTGAATTTTAGTTATGCATTCGTCTACTTTGCTTTGCTGAGATAGATGTCAACTTTTAATACACTGCAAGCAGGGGTGGAAGCATGTAAATTGATACAATCGAGTTCAGTCGATACAATCGAGCTCTGGCAGCACCTAATTGTCTCAATCGATTATCCTCTATTAATGCCAGAGCCCGATTGTATCGACTGAACTCGATTGTATCAAGTTACGTGCTTCCACCCCAGATGTGCTGTTGATACAGAACACACCAAGAGTTCACAGGAAGAGTACCTGTATGGCTTTGCTTTAATTGGTACACGCCAACTCAAAGCGTGTTCAATAAGAAGTTGAAGTTCAACAAACAATTCGAGAATCTAGTTAAATATGCAACTGACAGCTAGCTGACTTGATGTGTCTCAGTTTTGATTGGCCTAGATCGATCACATGAATAGTTTTTTTTTAGTTGACGTTTATGGAGGGGTAGCCGACGAATTTAGTCAAGAATCTCGTGACTCGTACCAAGTTGACAGATAGTTATGGTCTCTGACATCATCGTGACAATCTACTTGTAGCGTTAAATCTTATCCAGGCCAATATAGTCGAATAGATTTTTGAATATACCCTCCCATAATGTTTGACTAAAAAATGTCATCTGTCATATAGAAGGTCATTGCATTGGTAAACAAAATGGTTGTTCTATTAAACATTCTTTTTCAATACACATGGTTGCCAACGCTTGCGAATTTTCAAACCCTCTGCGACCTATCCTTGGCGCTGGTTATTGGCTCCCGTCTTTACCCAAAAATTAGTAATTTGTTCCATATTCGTGCTGTCTGCTGTCTAATGAAGAAACTAAATTCATATTTTTGCTTTCTCTTCATTCTTCCTCTCTCAATATCGCATTACATGAAACTGTTAAAGTTATTGCTAAATAAAGAATAAACGATAAGCTTCTTCTGGTGGCAGAAAGCAAGACTCGGCAAAACATTGCTAAGCATTTAAATAAAATATTTTTTTTTTTTTAGTTTTACAAAATTCTGTCGGACCTGTCTTGTCCGCTTAAATGTTTCTAGATTTGTATATTATCCCTTCAGAACTGAAAACTGTTTGTGTTCCATTTGTCGCTGGCAAAGTAATTTGACGTATGTTGTTTTTAGTTTGTCGAAGAATTTCTGCTTGAGGACGATTTTTGGATTCTCTGTTAAATGCCGAATTTGTTGGCAGAATTTGACAGTTAAATACGCAACAAAGAGACTTCGCTTTCAATATCCCCCAATATCGAGCTTTAACTAGTGTTTTGCTCGATATGTGCCACTTGGTATAGATTTGACAAACTAAAAGTCGTACCAAAGTCCTATTGGAACCACATGTAGCCTTCTATGAAATTCTGGCTAAACAAACTTGGTTGTCCTTGCCCTGTACCACTCTCCGCTGACAGTCAGTGCCCCGCATGCTGATCTTCAAAACTATGACTATGCCATTGTCCAATAATCCACAACAAACACTCATTTTGGTCGGTGTTCAAAATGACTTGACATAATATATCTATAATTATGAGACAAATGTAAAAATCTAACTCTGAATTATGGCTCGTTCTTGGTACTAGTATGTGGACTGCTTTTTAAATGTCACTTTCGTACAAGGCTGCATGAAAGTGGACCAACATAAGCTGTAGCTCTTTTGATTCACCGACTGCGAAAGTGTGAGGCTTTGCTTTCTATTATCGTATACAACAGCCTACACGGCATTATTTTTACATAGAACACAGTGCCATCTACGTAGGAAATGGTCAGTTGGTGTATGAATTGACTTAGAAGCGTTTCTTTATGTCCCTGTTGTGATTATCGATTATATATGACAGAAAGTATTATCCATAATAACGATAAACGTATATAACGATCGAAGGCATTAAGAGACGAAGACTGCCAAAATTGAGAGAAAAAATCACTGCTACCGACATTCACGTCGTTTAGTGAAACTATACCCTAGTCGATTGACAATTGCAATAGAGCCCTTATATCACTTTGACAACCTGTAGACTGTGCTCGTCATTATCTGTACCAGAGTCTTGTGGTGTTCCGTCGAAATTACCAACGACTGTATCCGTCTTCTTTGTCTGTGGTGTTTATATCTTCTCGAACGCAGAAAGCAACCAATCAAATAAACGTTACATTTTTCTTTTCGATTCCTCTTCTCTCGCAGAAAAGATTCTGCTAGTTAAATCCGGTCTTAATAACCTACAGAGCGAGTGTGATAATATTGCACACTATCTTAGGAGGTATAACAATAACACCACCAGCTTGTTCCGAAGACGTCGCTTGATCTCCGGCGATTTTAATGCCAATCAGAAGGCGGTCTCTACTGTTCATTACCGATAAACTGATTTATTTTCTTAATTACTTTTTGGATTTTTTTTCATACTTAATATTTTTTTTCTTTTGTAAAAATGCTTTTAATGCTATATATACATTTGTGTTATTGGATAAAATATTGTGTACATTGAAGATTTGGTAACATAAAAATAAATGACACATTTTCTCTTATCCAAATTTACCAACCAACTATAGTGGATGATAATAAAGTGGAAGAATGTGATGAGAGTATACAGTTCATGGATCACGATTCAGCTAGTAATAACTAGATGCATGTTATGTTTCTTCTTCTCTCCCTCTCTTTTTCTCTCTCCCTCTCGTTTTCTCTCTCCCCCTATCTAGCTCATTATTTATCGAGTTGTATAGAAAAAGATGTAAGCGAGTGATTAAGTTAAGCCGAAAAAGTTTTTTTTTTCTTATTTTTAGCTGAGGAATAATCAAATACCTAAAGTTTTATATACACACTCATTTATCCCAAATCGCATCATCATTCGTGTTTTGTTGTTGTAATCGTTAGTTTGCTATGGAAATTTATTTAATTCTATAAACAAAAAAAAAACACATAGATCAATTTAATTTCTTAATAAATATTTATTAAACCGTAATGTTCCTCAAAAATAGAATATCAAAATGTAAATATTAAAATTAAAACATAAACGGAAAAGAAATTGCAAAAAAAAATCTCAGTTGAGGCTCTTTTTATTGTTTGTGTTGCATTAGGAACTTTACTAGATTACAATTTGAAATAATTGAGCATATTATTTTTTTATTTGGTTATACGAAGGTACGAACTGTAAAGAAATCATTTCTGTAGCTGGAAAAAGAACAAATTGCATTTTATTCAAATTAATGAATTTATTTCGTATAAGAAGATAATAATCTAAAAAAGAAACACACAAAATTGTATCGCAACCGTAAAAAGCTTGGAATATTTTATTTTTATTTTTAAGTAATAAATATGTTTAACGTTAAATAAGTATATACAAATACATGTATGCCTATGTTTGTGTAAATAGTTTTGTTTCGAAAAAAAAGAGAAAAAAAAACAGATATTGAATAAAAGAATATATTTAAAACAAAAGTACACGTGCTTTACAAAATGTTGTTTTATTCCAAAACTAAAATGAGAACAAACAGACTTCCTGGCGTCCACACTATTGAAATGGTTTCTTACAGTTTTTATTTTTAATATTTTTATTTTCTTGTTAAGTTACATTTAATTCGTATTAACGTCTTTGAGAGACAAGCTTTTTTCAAATAAAAATAGCACACCTTGTATGCATTATGTGTATATTGCGTTGTTTGCGGCTCGTTTATAGCTCTGAGAGAGTAATTCCATCCAGCCAAACTAAAAGCAATTAGGGTCCCGCATAATGTTACGCCTTCCCTTCGTCTTCAAGGCATAGCTTGCTTGTCATCCTGTTATTAGTTTAGTAGTAAATAATTTAAATTTAGATGCATTTCAGTGTCAATTTAAGATATGGAATCTAAAATATAAATGCCACATAACCTTTAACTAAAAGTAGAGCAGGGCTTACGATTTAAGCCAAATGCATTGCAAAAGTAGCGAAAGACTGCGCAATATATTTTCCCCTTGTCTGTGTACTTAAATGTTACGACAAAACCCTATTTTGAACTGAAAAAGCATGCATTGAACGAGTATGTTTTATGAGACCCAGTCGTTCGGTTTTCAAGTACGTACTTAAACTGTTGAAAGTTTGACAACAGAACAATTCACCAAAAAGACCGAATTCTAAGAATTTCACATGAAAAGCAACACAGCAAGACAGGGTTATACGGAGGTCCCCTTGTCTTTTGTAGATCTACTACATTTTTGTCAAAATTCGCCATTTTGTAAAAGGAAACCAAAACTTTGGCCACTGGCGGCGTGCCAAACTCCGTAGTCCGTATATGAAAGCTGGCATTTCTCTAGCGGAGGTTTTTCCATTTGGGATCAATAGATCACGCCATTGCATGCTCAAAGAATAGTTACAAAAGTTCTGTCAGTTTTATCTATTTAAGTTCGACCTATACAATATACATCCAAACAAAAAGTTAAAACAATTTTTTTTTGGAAACTCCAACCTAAAATATCACTTGTTTCATGCTTTAAATTTTCGGAAGTGAAAAGAAAGATCAGCTTCTGGAAGAGTAATTCGTTCGCGATTCATTTAGTTGGAGGATTACAAAACTTTCGTCTTGTTTAAGTTGCTTCACATTATATAAAATATTGAACATTAAATCATATGGAAGCCCAAGGTGCTTTGAGCTTTCGCATTTCGCAAGCTCTGTAAACCAACACATCAAACACATATTTGACATAACTCACCAGACCCTAAGATGAGGAAACAAACATTTTTTTTACCATAGAAGTAATGTTTTGTCACTATTGTTGTTTTCGATTGGGCTTCTTTAGATTTGCTCTCAGATTTCAAATTTCGTGTGTCTAATCGAACATAAAATCGTCAATTGCTCTTTTTGCAATTGCAATGCATTTCTTTGCAGTTAAAAATTTTCACGAAAACGTAAACATGGTTAGGTTAGGGAAGGGTGAGTGGTGCATTAGCACCTTTTCCGTTCGGAGGCCCTAAGGCTCATTGTGATTCCCTTCGTAGATTAAACAAACATAAACAAACTCCACTAGTTGTCATACCCAAACGCACTTGTATTGGTTCAGAGCACAACCTGAACTGTTATACAAAAAGTTCGTGTTTCTTTTTTAGCTCAGACACATCAGAGCTCAGAATTTGTGTCTCTTTTTTCCTTCAGAGCATGATCAGAGCGCGCTCTATGAGCTCAGAATAAATTGACTGAGCAGGCTGAGTATAGCTGATTACATACTTACAGGCACATTTGACAGAAAAAAGAACAGGATAAACAATAATTGAAATGGCGGACGAATCTTGTTGTTCTGGAACTGAAGTCTAACCAATTTAATTAATTACAATTAATAAATATTCAAATTATACATATATTTATTAAAAATGACAGCTATTTGCTCAAGTGTGTTTCATAAATACATCAGAACGATCTGAGTACGCTCAGCTCTGAACTAAAAAAGAAAAACGCCTTTTGTATGCCAAACGAACGTAAAAATTGCTCTGAGAGCAAAAAAGCTGCTCTGAGAGCGCCCAATCGAGATACCACATATGAGTTACAAAAGCTCTTACCAATTACGAGACTCGTAGATTTACAAAATATACTGTGTACATTTTTTTTTTTCAAAACACTGTTCTGTTCTTATTTTTGGGACGAATGAAAGGGGCCAATGAACTTTATGCCGAATGCGAAGATCTGAATTGAAAAGTTTTCTCAGAACAGAGTTATACTGTCAAATATTTGTCAGACGATGACTTACGAAAAGCTAATTGCACCGCACTAAAGGATGTTTGCGCATACCTACATTTTCCCGTCGAAGGCTCTTGGCAATAGTAGTTTTCGATGCGCACTCTTCAAAAGCTACAAACATAAGGTTGATGAAGAAAACACACCTTTTGAAACATTCACCGCATTTACAAATTATCAGCCCTATTCTGCTATTCACGTGAATCGTAAATTCGATTTACCCATTCGATTCCCTTTCACTCTGCCTTTCCATTCTGCTATCCATCGGGTGAACTACATTATCCAAACGAGCCATTCAAGTTAACAGCTGTCCACATAACATCCGTAAGAAGTTTTTATGGGTAGTATTGGACTTTTTTTCTCACCTTCAAACAGTGGAATAAGAGAATCATCAAACAGAGAACTTCGTAGAAACGTTAGAAAATTCATAAAAAGATATCATGAAACCGCCGGATGAAACGTTAGTTGATTCATTTTCAATTTTTAATAGATAAATCAATTATTTCTAAACCGTAAATTTGTCAAAAACTTTCGATTAAGTAAAAAGCATTCCAGTGCGTGTATAAGAGAATACCGCACAGTATTACCGATGTTACCGACACTAACGAGGTAAATTCACATTCGATTCGAATAGTGTGAAGTGAAAATTGAAGAAAAATTCCCCCCGATGAATAGCCGAATAGGGCTGTATGACAGGACAGCTGTTTGTCCTGTTTAAAATCCTTTTTCTTATTCTTTATAATGACAACACTGCCTGTCGCAACCTAATTTTAATTTGCCAAAAATAAAGAATCGAAAAAAATTTTCTTTTTTTTTTTAAATAATTTTTATATAAAAAAACAAATTAACGATTGTCAAGGACATATACGAAACCTTTTTTTATATGTAAATATGATCAAAATGTAGGTACCAAAACTCAGTCTTTAGTTTCCACCAATAGAATAACTAGAAAGAAACGTCAAATAAAACCTAGTGGGTGTTCGGTGTGGGCGCTTTGGCAAGATTGTTGAAACAAACAAACCCAATTAACACAGAGAGTAAAAACACAGAAAATAAAAACAACAGAACACAGAAAATAAAAAATTTTAGTCTCGACTTTAAATTTACGAAAGCTCATAATAGCGAAATTTGAATAGAAAATATAGCCACTGTAAACTACTAAAATTTAGAGTCAAAACTAAAAATATTTATTGGTGTTTTTGTTGTATAATATTGACATATTAGATATTTGTGGAGAATATTTTACACAGACCTCATAGTTTTCCGCGACGATTTAGGCTCGGAAATCAACCGCGGAAAGTTGCGCAAATCACAAATGTCAAACTTTGACAGACAGTCGTCTGTTGTTTGTTTGTTTCTAGAGTTTTTTTTTTTATACTTCCAATATAAATAAGTCGTTAACTGCCGATTTCTCCAAGAATTTAATAAGTTTTTTCTTTTCGTTTACTTTCGGAATTTCGAAATTTCCAACAGCTGAGTTTAACAACCGACTTGACAGATTTACGCATTGATATTTCCGAGGGGTGTTTAATTAAAGCACCGCAGAAATTTATGAATCTTCGAGCTGCATAAAATTGTGAGATTAAGTGAATACGTTTCATCGAAGAAGAGAATTATTTAGTATGTCCACAAGTGATTGCATTTCAACAGTAATTTTCGGGTTTAATTCGTTTTCCACTTGGCAGTTAGTTAGTGGATCTAGGTGTTCAGTTTCAGAGATGCGTTTTTAATGTCATTCGAAACTATGTGTAAATTCAGAAACGTCAAACATTTGTGCAGTGATGCGGCATCACTGCTTATTTGCGATGCTGATGCGATGCACAGTTTATGCTGATGCAATGCTGATTGAATATGACGTTTGAGTTTTAGAACGCACTTTTTACATCAAACAAAATCAACAGAATTTATACATTTTTCTGTAAAAAGCATATGTATCTATGGATACAAATGTTTATTTACTTACTTTTCCTTTTCTTCCGACATTTTTCTTACTTTTTTGCCGGCGAATCAACAGCGCATCAGGTATTTCTGTGATGCTGTTTTTCTTTATATTTGCGCATCAGTTTGATCAACTTTGCAATAATGAACTTTAGACGTTGAAAGTGATGCCAATATTTGCTTTAATGAACATTTTGCAAAGCATCATAATGCGAGTGATGCGTTATTGAATCTTCACTATATCTAAGATTTTGTTAAATTCAAAATGAATATTAAAAATTCCCATTTATAAATATAAATATGTTGACATAAACAAGAATTTTGCATTGCTAAAGAGAGCTAATTGGTTGCATTCTCTATTTTCGTAGGAAAAAATGACCCCTATCATCGATGCCGGGTGTCATGAGCAACTGACGAAATTTATTTGATTACATTGCGCGGTACTAATAATCATTTTTAGTGTCCACGCAAAATTTTATGGACTCATAATGACAAAATTTCTATTGTGACCTACAAAATATTTAAAGTGAAGGTTAGAAATGATTATTAGTAAGGCGCATTGTTTTTGAATTCAGTATCCATGCATAGTAATTTCCATACGTTCACACACATTCCACAAACAAACAAAAAACATGCTGGACGAAGTAAGTGGAGGCAAGGACAATCGGGTGTTAAGTTTGCCAGAGTTAAAATTAATCAACTGCACTATTTAAATCAAGAAACGTTTTTCGGATTTTAAATAATGAAAAATTATAAAGAACGCAAGTAAAAGACAGAATCAAACGAAGGTAGAACATAAATGTCCTTTATAGTGCTAGGTGAAGTCCAATGGAAAGGTTCACGTGTTATATTTATGTTTGCAATAACAATAACAAGCAAAAAATAACTAACAATATTTTCATCCACATGTTTCAAATGTCATTTGTTTATTGATTAATTCAATTTCATTGGTTTGATTGCGTTCACTTGTCCATGTGGTAACTGGCCATTTAACACTCATTTAACTTCACCATATAGAGCCGACTCTTATAGTTTTTTTTGGTTTTACTATATTGTGTTCTCGCTTATAATTAAGGATACCTATCATCATTTAAACCTGACGTCAAATCAAGGACTTAGCATTGCAATTGTTTTATTTCCTTTTAGATTTAAAGCTGTCATCGCAGTTGGTATCAAACTTCAGATTTTGAGCTTATGGGTGTAATTTGCTAAAAAATCACTGTCGAAATTACATTTGCAGAGTTGAAAGTGTCTTTTATTTTAGTTGATATCTGTCTAGGCCAATCATTGAACATTCTGTTAGTCATGTCGAATCCGTCGTGGTTAACTATTCTACAACTGTGTCAAATGCTGGCGCTTAAATGGACCCGTTCGTTTGTTATCAGTAATATTTATTCAACATTCAACATTAGCCGAAGGCCCAGGTAGCTAGCGCTGTAAACCGAATTAAATTGTAATTTATTTACCATTTAATAAAATAATCGTAATAATAATAATCAACATTCAACGGCATATCGACTATAAATATCGAACAAACTCGTAGGTCCCGGCAGAGCTCCCGTTGACATGTTTTGTTTCACTGTAAAGTGGAATCTATTGGGATAGAGCTGTTTAAAAGCTGCTGTACTAAATGAGGGCGTGCGAAGAATGTAATGAATCACATATTGGTGGTCACGTCCATGAAAACTACATACCGCTTTCATTCTTCAATTTTACTCGATTATTTCAAAGTCTACATATCTGCACAACTTTTTACATTGTCCATCTTTTTCAGTTTTCCTTTTACATTTGAACTTCGTATGTAATCTTATTTCACCTCGTTTCCCGTTCTTTTGTTTTGCCAATTACAGACTCATCAATAATCTCACTGGACTCACCATCACCGCCATCAAGTCCAGTACAAGCATCTGATGAAAACACAGGTATGTCATAGGGCTCAGAGATCGAAACGACGACACGTTTAGCATTTAAAAATGTCGCTCTCTACAAAGAACGTCAATTCTTTAACCACGTGAAAATAAATTCTCTCGCACAGGCGTCTCATCGACAACCGCATCAAGTACAACAACTGGCTATCAGACGATGAATTCCAATGAATGCGCTGGATCCGGTATGATACTTAATCCGCTGGCATTAAATAGGTAAACATTTAGTAAACGGATAAATCCAACCAAAAAACGCTGGTGAAACTAAATTTTTAAAATTTTTTGCGAAACTTAGCGGGCATAATAAAAATAAAAGAATGAAATTGCACAGAAATCCAAAGTCCTCGTGAGGTGACCCTGATGTTGTTTGTTGCTTTGCCAAAATCCAAATACATCTGTTTAGATTAGTAGTGCCCTCTGTACTATTCCCTCATCCTTCTTCTACAAGCATCACTACCTTCACCAGTACTATCTATTCTTACATTTATGTTCTTTATTTTGTTGGTAGATGTTAAGTGCTCTGTCCCGCCCCATAAGCCACTATCATTCATTTTTAATGTTTAAGAAGTAAACATCATTCTTTTATGAAATATTGTATAATGTATCTATGTCACAACACATAATCATTATTCACCCATAGAAATGAATTTAAACAAAACAAAATTATTTGTTGATTTTCAACTCGGAGACTTGTTATCATTTTGTTCGTTTTATTTTTTATAAACTTTTGTTGTAAAAAGTTTAACACTTAACATGAATTATATGAAACGCAAAATAATAATTTTAATGTATTTTTTAAATGACAACCCAAAACCTGATGTAAACGTAAACCTTACAAAGTACAATGAAAAGGAACTAAGACAAATTACAATTATAAAAATGTTTGTGGACAATTAAATATGTACGATTGATTATCTTATAAAAGCTTTTTTTTTATTTTTTTAGAAGAAAACAAATTTTCTGAATTTTTTTAATAAATTCGGCGTTGTTTTACTCGTTTTATTATGAAATTGTTAAAACAAACACACCTCGGAATTTTTACGATATTTTTGCATTGCTTGTGGTGTTTTTGTTTGTAAATTGGCAATCCTTGACTAATTCTGGGGCCCTACTCTCTATTTCGTTCCGAAAGTCAATCCTATTCGAAATTGCTTTCCGTTCCGTTTTTAAGTAGGTACTCGGAAATACTTTCGAAATTCTGAATCGGAGTAGAAGCATATTTAATTCGGCTTTCGAAATAGAGAGTACAAAAAGTTCGTTTCCGAAAAATGTTACTTTCGAAACGAGATACAGAGTAGGGCCCCAGAAAATTGTGACGAAGGCATGGATATATAGAGCGATCAATTTTTATATATTTGATTTAAGACGTACGAAAGGTATGCATCTCTTTTAACTAATTTCAACTCTAACTTACTAGTTGAAAATTGTTTGTAATTGACCATTTAAATAATAAGCTTAGTTTTAATTGAAGGTTGACACTAAAATTGATTATTGTTTTATTTACTTAAAAAAAAGCCAGGTATATCAAAGTCAATGAAGAAAAGAACTTCTGCTGAAGTTTCATATTTATATATGACAACTGAAGCCATCATTATTCGCCATATAATTGAGAGTGCGCGATACTTTGATTATAATTTAGTGTCAAGCTAGATTTTACGAGCCGAAATTTTCCATATAAAATTACACATTGTGACCTACAAAATATTAAGTGTCAAAGTTAAAAATGGTAATTGGTAGTGTCGAGTGAGTCTACCAAATGCGAGTTGTTTAAACGCATAGGATTTAACTTTTGTATTACGGTTAGTCCTTCTAAACGATGGGCCTTAATTACAATAGGTTTCAAACTTTTACCTTAAATAATGTCCAGGTCACAATGGAAGGTTCTATACAATCGAAAATGAATTTTCTTTAAAAATCTATTATGAAATCGCAAATTGTAAAACTTATCCTACAGAACTAAAATGATTATTAGTAGGTACCACACAGGGCCTTACCTATAATCATTTTTAATCTTCACACTAACTATTTTGTAGGTCACAATGGGTAATTTTATATGGGAAATTTCGCCTTTGAGATTTTGTAAAATTTAGCGTTAACATCAAATAATATTAGTATCGCTCAATGCCTTTAAATATTGCCGATAGAAAAACAGTTTTTGTAGAATAAAAAGAAGATTGTAATTTTTCGATTAGCAGCGTTCGTTGTTTACAAACAATAATTTAAACAAATAAATCGCGAAAACTTGTTTTTAAGCTCAGTAATATATGAGGGGGGTTTTAGACGTTAAGAGACAACAAATAAATACTGATTATACTGAAAAAATTATATATGTATAAGTATATGGATAGGATACACCAGCAATGCAAGTGAAGCGACTTAGTAATAAATACCAATCCAAACGTCAAAAGACACAATACACAATTATTATTGAATCGATTGCTACTAGAAAATAGCAATAGGGGCGTCTATGAACTCAAAACGAATTGACAGAATATGCCGGACTAACTTTAAAATGGCCTTATAGGTTAAATATACCAAAACTGATTTACTTGAAACTTGCATTAAGTTGAAATTATCATTAG
Organism: Cheilosia vulpina; assembly: GCA_916610125.1. Lineage (NCBI taxonomy): Eukaryota > Metazoa > Arthropoda > Insecta > Diptera > Syrphidae > Cheilosia > Cheilosia vulpina. Next base: position 57,475,779 of record OU744279.1, read on the forward strand.
GCGGTTTTTTAATCATTGACTACAACAATACTGGGAACTATTACTTTTGTTGTAAACCATGAATGTAAATGATATATTTATAGATTATCGGGCAAATTTTTTGATTTTGTTTTATATATCCGCAAGTCATATTGGGCTGTCGGAATGAAGTAGAAAACTCATAATTTTATATACGAATACGACTCTTGTAAATGGCTAAATATTGTTAAATTTCGCTTTAAGAAAATGCAAATGAAATTCAAAATTAGTCCTTTCCCTTAACAAAAACAAGTGGGACACTTCTTGCTTGCTTCTTTAAACAAATATATACCAAAATTGTTCGCTTTATATTATACGATTTACGAAACAATTTAATTCATATGATTTAAGAAAATATCAACTACGAACTTTTTAGAAACAAAATTATAAGAAAACAAAATTAAAAAAACGCCTTTTTGGAATATACAAATCTAAACATTGAAGATATATTTTTGTAAGCGGTTACACACATTTTTAGTTTTAAGTTTCTTCAATATTCTTATATATTATAAACAAATAAATTTACCCCAAAAAAATAGTTTAATTTATTTTATTTTGGAAGTTGAATGCATCCTTTTATTCTGTGTTCTCTATTCGGTTTGGCCCTTGAGCTACACCCGATTGGGTGAACGTAAATCGGGCGTTTTAAGTATGTAATTTGCATTTGTGTAAATGAACATTAATTGGATATTTTTGTAACCTTAAAACGAAACCCCTTATCACAAACATCACTTCCCCTTTCACCTTACAAATATTTGAAATCATCTTCAACGCTCAAACATCCTATGTCATGAAAATTATAACAAAAATATACAAACCGAACATTATGCATGACAACGCAAGAGATTCAATTCCCAATCCCTTGCCGCAGATGCATCCAAATTTGCCAGCTCACATAAAGAATTCAACTAAACCACTCGGGGGAATATAACCGCACAACGATGAATCCTAAATCATCTAAATCACCCCCTTTAACAAGTAAAGGGAGGGAGGGCGATGATCTTATGAGGCACAATAACGTATATCTAAGGATATAGCAATATAGCATGCCATATAGAAGAGCAACGTACAAGCGGAGAGGTACTGCTAAAGGATATCATACAAGCCCAGGCGCCATGCCACCCCATTACATTCCACAGTTTCAGGGTGAAATATGCACACGTGAACAGCATAATTAAGGATTCGTTTACATAAAACATCAGTGATAGGAGTCTATTTGGGATTTGTGTAACAAAGCGTGTGTGTCCCTCTTGCATGCTCAAGTCTATTATTTTGATAGAATGTATAATTGTATGGATGGCTGAGTGTGTGTATATTTGAATAGAGATGGTAGTTTAGATATATGCACGTGCTAAATCTAAAGGATTAATGAAAACAGCAACCCTTCGAACTTATGGCTAAGAATGCTGATTGCTGTGAACTGTGACAACCCTTCTACGAGATTTAGATTTAGATTTCGAATGTGTTGCAATAGGGCCATGACATGTCCTTGTTGTTCCTGATTTCGATGAGTCAGGAAACGAACTTCCAACTTGTTTATTAAATAAGAAATTATTACTAAATATGTAGATAATGTCTTCAAAATTAACCAAATACGATGTAGTTTGGTGAAAGGTCAGCCCGTGTTATTTTTGTGTACCTACTCGTGAGAAAGAAAGTAGAAACCCAACAAAAAAAAAAATGTTATAACGTGAAAAGGAAACTGGAATCTCCTGATCTGTCTTCTGCTTTCACTGAATAAACCGTATGTATCTCGGATAGAACCAAATGTGCCAACAAAAGGACCTTTCTGTCACTGAAAAGTCTGCTATTTTATTAAATCTCTTGATAATCGAATTCCTTTGTGATACCCAAAGGATATTGCGAAACTCATTCGAGTATGTGCTTTTCTTAGCTGCATAATCCCTCGCTGATTGACTTTCAAAATAACGTCGCTCTCTCTGAACTTCCAATTCGTCAAAGATCCCAGTCCGCTCCGCAAACAGTCGAGCAACAGAAATCATAAATCTTCCAAGGAAATACGTATTTATATTCCTAGAAATCACCCATCAACAAAGTACTCGTAGTAACGTTCGCAACTCACACAAAGGAAACGGAAAAGAAATTACATTTTTCTTTTACTTAATCATTCTTGCCCGGGCCGCCCTAAATGCCCCCTTCATCTGCATGCATTACTCCATGCATAAGTAGAGTGGAAAATCCAAACTCAGCACTACAGAACATTATCCGACTGGCCGAAGGATTTTATTTGCGCAGTGCTATAGTATATCTTTGTTTTTTCTACATTTAAGCTTCAATAAACAGATTTCTTCTCCTGCACCAAGTCTTCTTTTTTTCGACCGTCTTCGCATCTACTTTGGTTTTTTTTTTCTTCCTTGCTGCATCTTGCCATACGTATAAGTACTAACATTACGATCTGCGATGTAATTCCCTTCCTTAAACGATTCAAAAACTTTTAACCCTACAAACACAAAAGGACGAAAAAGTAGAAGATTTTTCCTTTGATTTTCTTCTACCTTCAAGAGTATATTTTGCACACAAAAAAAAAGAATTCATTTTGTGTACTTTTGCTTGGGTTGTGTGCGGCTGTGGGTATGCGCTCTGAAAAGCGTCCTTATCGGGATACTCATACTAGTTGTGCACTACGCTTTTACTTGAACTCGAAATTCTATCGTTCCGAAAGTAAATTTTTTTTATATCATCCAAGATCCAATGCTCTTGGCTCCTGCCAGTGCTCCCTCTGTCTATTTTTAACCAAACGGATGTGGTGATGGTGCTGTAGGTATGAGTCTGTATGTATGTGCAGCGCGTTCAAATCTACTTTTCGAAGGACCCACAGTGTAGGTAGAGGTATATGTTCTTCTACTGCGAGTGGGTGTGGCATTTAGATCAATATCAACGTTTTCTTTTGCAAAAGCATAAGGAAAATCGTTTAGGGGTTTATTTTCGGCAACGTGAGTTCTCCGACTAAATGTGTGTTGAGTGGCAGACAACTTGAGGGGTAGAGAACGGAAAGTTTACTGTAGAGGAATCACTTTGGTAGGCGGCTTGGTAGGTAATTAACTCAACTGTGAGAAGTTTATTTATTTATTTACGTACGCACGCACGCAAAACATCCCGTTGATGACATGTCAAGCGCTCTTTTATACAACCATCTACTGATGAACTTGTACACGTGTATGTAAAACAATTAAGAGGAATACAGTTGGTAATTTTTTGCTGGCTCAATATGAGAATCGTTCGCGATTTTGTGGTCAACTGGAGCTGGCAACAATCTTGTTCTTGGTGTACTGAAGTTTTTCAATTAATAGCTGTTTTTTATTATCAGCGTGATCTGATCCCGATCAGATCACGAAAATAAAACAAGACGGATCATTGAAAAGTTTAATTTTTGAGTTGTGGCAACAGCTGCTTTCAAAAACAAAACAGATAATACAGGGTATTACAAACTTCACATTGCCACCAGCCATATTGCAAGTATTCTGCTCAACGTGACGTCACATGTCATTTCGCTTGCAATGTCGGGGGTGTTACCATATTTGAATCAAATTTTAATAATTTAGTATTTTATGTTCAAATATGCAATACATGAACAACATTTTGCTGCTAGCGAATCCGTTTATTTTGGCATATTAAGGTGTGTCCAGACCAGCGAAACATTTCAGAAATGTTTCTGAAGCAAATCGGACACATTTCATACACATTTATAAGATATTTCTGAAATTTAGTTATTAAGTGTTTATGAAATATTTCAATTTTATTTTTCTAGTCCAACTAGAAGAAAATAATGTGGTAGGGTTATTAGCAGCAAGAGTAAAGTTTATATTTTTGTACCTTTGGTCTCGGGAATCACGTGACACGCGATTTAATTCAAATATTCGTATTAAATGAATCCCTTTCTCAATAGGTATTCCAAGCTTTTCTTGATATTTTTATTTTATTTAAAGAAATAAATAATAACCAAAAAAACAGCGCTCACTTTCACTTTGCAGTTAACCTTGTAAAAGAAAAATGATATCCCATCACGATTGGGAAACTGTGAAACATTTCATTCATTTTTTTTTTTTGTGTCCAGATCCAAACCAGCAAATTTTTAGAAATTTTTATAAAACATGGAGGTATATAATTGTTTATCAAGTGTTTGGCTGGTCTGAACATACCTTTATAAAAAGAAAATAACACGGAATACGGATGGGGATTTAATTCGTGCGGGAAAAAATCAATTGATATTTTGTGTTTCATTTTTTTGTCTGGCAACGTGATTAGGTAGCTATCGTTTTCAGGCACACCAACATTTAAAAATGAAACAAGCCATCTAGTGGGAAATAGTAGAAATAATTTTCAGATCATGATTCGTGATCTCGATGAGAAGCAGGATCATGTGCTGTTGTTGTAAGTGCATGCAAATCGATGATCTATATGGATCATAGCTGATAATAAAAAACAGCTAATCTCAACGAGAGACATGGTTTGAGGGCGGTGGTATGGTAACGTTTTAAATTCAATTAGTTTTTGTGGTGGAGCATGGAATTTCTGTAAAGTGAAGCAGTTGTACGTGTGCTGTGGAAGTATATCCTGCACTATTGTGTGGTAAGTGGTCAAAGGGTAGGTAGGTAATACATAAAATACTTTTCGGAACATCCTACTGGTTTTAAAGTGTATTCGTGTTTTAAGCCGTATCAGTTTCGGGTAACGAGCTACCCTTTATCGACCAAGCAAACGTAGGTTCGAGATGGAAAACAAAGCGAAACATAAAAACATACTGACGGACATAAGAGGGAAGTACCGAAACACGCTGCTATAGAATTTGTATGTAGTTCGCAAAATGTGGTGGTTTCATTTTCCCCTATTTGGAACTTCCCCAAACCGCAGCATACTAGGCGATTCGCATTTCGCTCGCTTTAGTTTCCCCCGAAGAAGATTTAGTTCCCCGGCGAGTTCTTCTGAGAACGGTACACATATTTCGAGAAAGTTAATTTTTATTGAGATGCTGCTAACAATCACACGGAATAAATTCAGACATACCGATAGGGAAAGGTTATTCGAATGCATGCAGGAAGTTTATGGCAACTTTCTAGAGAATATTACACAAATTTACGCGGGGGATAATTGTGCAAGCCGAGGAACATGTGAAAAACGCATCGGAGCCTAATGATATTTCCCTAAAAGGGCTTTTACTGCGTTAGAATGGATTCTTCCCTTACAATTACTGCTCTCAAATATCTGCCGAACTTGAAGAAGTCAAAGGAGGTGTTAGGCAAAAAAAAAAAAACATCTGACCCTTTTGACGTCTGCAAATACGGAAGGGTAGTGGAACAGCGCCAGCGGACTTAACAATTCCCTAAAAATGTCTGATTTTTGCGGTTCTTGAGTTTTTCAGTTTCATCATCGGTTAAGCCAGGGATGTCAAACTCAAACTCCGTAAGTGCTATTATTTTGTCTCAAACATGACAGCGGGCCGTATTAAAAATAAAATGAAAAATATAATAAGTAATAAAATATAATAATAATAAGTAATAATAGGAAAAATATTATAAGTACATATAATAAGTATATATAAAAAATACTTTATTTAAGAAAAAAATATATATTAATAATATTATTTTGATGATCCAGAAATTTGACATTGCAATGTACACTGTGTGCATTGCGACAGCAATTGAAATGCTCATAAAATTAGAAATTGCATGGGCCGCAGGTAATTGTCGGTCATGACACGCGGGCCGTATCTGGGTTAAGCTATAGCAAAGACAACCAATTACTTAAAAGCAAGTGTCTTTGGAAAAGTTTCGCTTTGCGATTTGTTAAAAAGTGAATAACTTTGAAAAGCAAATAATGCTATTGCAGTTTATTTCACTTTTATCCTGCCTACAATCGTTTCTTTATAAAAGCCTGAAGCCAATTAAATTCAAGAATAGAAATCTACATAAAACCGTTAATAAATAGGCACCAACACACAAAGGCCCAAAAAAAAAAGAAAGCAAATTATTTTCCGCCCTTTGCATGAACTTCCTTCTGCTTCGTGCACATGGAAGGACTCTCACCCGTTTACACACAACATACATTCGAATGAGGATACAACCAGATCCCCTACAGCAAACTGTAACAAAAATGTCGAGGAAAATCTTGTCTCACAGCATTCGGTTGACTTCCTGGAGGCGAATAAATAAAATCGTTTTGCTAGCCTGCAGCAGGTTTTGGCCTGGCCCCCTGCCTGCGCCCGTCAACAAAATCAGAACATTTTCGGTAAAGCAGGATTTGAAGTAGCTTTACATGGGTGGTGTATACGTCGTTGTCGACATTTTGTGTGCGCCGCAGAAAAGTAAAAAACAATATTCGTAATAATGTTGAAAGCAACTGCTAACTTAAGCACGGACTCCAGCGTTACATGGGTGACGACTTTCAGCAGCGGGATTTCTCTCAACCGGAATAAAAGGATAAATGTTTTTTTTTGCTCTTATCTTTTCCGTTTTTCCTTTTTTATTCACTTCTGTTCAGCAAGGCTTCTTCGTTCAGACCTTCTTCGGTCGCCGTAAAATCTTTTCTTTCTTTTTCATGCTCACTGTAACGGGTGCGGCGCTTGAACATGTGTAAGTATACAGAGTTTAGTGGCGAAACACTTGTGTGAATGTAATTTCGTATAAATGCGTCCTTGGGAGTAGCGCATCGCTCCTCTGCTCTGTTGTTATGTCGAAATAATTTTGAATTGAGTGGAACATGTATTGTCCCCTATTATTTGACAGACATGTACTTGAAGGCCATTCACAAGATTGAAGTGGTGAATTTGAATATTTTGGCCATTATGATGGTATGAATAGGAGGCTGTCCTATAATCCATGGCATTGTAATACGGATGGGTATAGTCTGGAGATGTTATCTGAGAGTATATAAGGAAAGTGTAGTGGGAGGTTTTGTGTGAGTATAATTTACCGAGGTATTTTCGCATAATGAGCGGGTGAATGGGGTTAAATTGCTCCGGTGATTTGAACTTTTAGTTAAAGTACTACCTTTACGGGATGATTGTTTGGGTGGAAGGAACCTTTGTCGGTAATTTGTTTCTTGTCGCATTTTGGGGTAGAAGAGAGTGATAAATCCGAACGAGCATAGGTAGGTACTTGGAATATAGTTTCGAAGTAGAGGATAGGAATAATAACGTTTAAGACGTTGGAAAGGTTTTTAGATGTGTATTTTTGCTCAGAAGGTATTTCCATTGAATTGAATTGGTACTAGGTAGGACTTCTTAAAACGTTCCAAAAACATATATATGTTAGGAAAAAGTATTACAGTCTGGGCTGTATGAGAACAAGGATGCTTACGCTGAGAATGCCCCTTTCTCACCGGTCCGCCTTCCTCCAAACAAACTAACAAACTGGAATTGAAATTCAAATACTGTTTTCGAAACGTTTTCAACTTAATTCATAAATATCTACTAGATGGCGCATATCTTATTATAGAATATTATTTATCATATATATAAATATTATGATTTAAATGTCGCACGGAGGAGCCAATTAGACAATTATAGATAACGAATTAAAAACCTCGTGTAATATACGTCAACAATGGACCACACACCTAACAACGAATTACCAAATTCATCTTAAATGCACGCTAGGAATGAGTTGCTTCGGAAATACCTCATGGAAACGAACCCAGAAGCAATAACAAAAACTCCTGTAAAGCTACTAATACAAACACATCAGAAACGACTTCAAAAGCGAAAAGGGCTAGTCCTATATTAGTTCTAAAATGAAAATCACAGCTCTTGGTAGTTTTGAAAATACAGCGCAGGGGGAAAAGCGTTGCCAAAACCTGACAAAAACATTCACCTATGGCCCCCAAAAACACTTTGCTTGACCTGCAAAGAGAATTCGAGCTTTTTCTCTTGTAATTATATGGCATGCAAAAATTCTTTCAAAGAAAGAAGAACATTTGAAAACCTTTCTGAATCGTGTCAAAATATCAACGAATGGTCAAGTTTTTTTTCCCTTAAAGGAAAATAAACGAGTTTTAAAACAATGCTCGCTCGCTCTGTAACTCGTCAAAAATCGTGTTCAAAACATTGAAAACTAGTTCAAAAGTTACCTCAAATAATGTGCAACAAATACGACAAAATATTTGGCCTCAAATGCGTCAAAAAAAATCTATAAAATATATAGATAAGATAAAGACTTGCCAGCAAATAAACGAAGAACGCAATTTGTCTAGCTCTTTTGATAATAATCTCTCAAAAAACGTAAAAGGGAGAACCAACTTTGACGCTTTCAATGGCAACAAAACTAGTTTATAAACACGGTATAGTGCGTGAATACATAGTAAGTATTTTAAATGCCAAAAAACGCATCACGAAGTGCTTAGGAAAGTCAATAAAACTTTCGTTAAAAAAAAAATACTCCACACAACAAAAAGAAAATAGCGAAACCAATAAATTCAAATGAACTTTTAACCTCCTATTTTTTCTCGCAAGTTTACGTTTTTTTTCTAACTTAATAGTTCTTGAAAAGCGTCTTATTTAGCCCCGAGTAACACGTTCAAGGAAAATGCAAAAATGAAAGCAACAACCTCACCTAGCGTGACAAGTAAAATTTCAACGGCCGTGCAGAAAATTCCAAAACTCAATGTTCAACGCTTTCAAAACGTGAAAATGGGTTTCAACGCGTGAAAATGGCATGTACTCCTATAAAAGACAACCACGAAAGGATCCTTTAAAACGTGTCCCAATTCGCACCTAAAACAATGCTTAAAAAGCACCTAAACTTTCCCTTGTTTAGATACTTGATTTTAAAGAAACATTCTTTGTCCACGTTTGTTACCTACCTCCTCTCACTTCCGGTGAAAGCAGGTCGCAAATGCAAAGTAAAGTTTCTGCCAAAAATGTGACATTCAACACAAAGAACAATACTTGGCAATATAATTGGTTGGGTAAAGTTTCGCCAAGGTTGGCAAAGTTTTCTCCAATTGTACGTTCGATTTCTGTTCAACGTTGACGCGAATATTACACAATCCAATGCACACGACTGGCAACCTTTTGAGAGCCGCAACTACATCGATTTATAAGAAAATCTTGTCCTTTCCACAACATTTACCCTATAGCCACGTTCAAATTTCAAAATGTGTTTGCAACAGTCTTACAATAAATTTAAATTTGTTATTGAAGTAGTTAATTGTTGGGAGGGTATTTTCCTCCTCCGTGTTGCCACTTCACTTGCAACCCCTTTGCAATTGGAATTTCTAAAAAGCCACGAACGGTAACAACATTCATTCGTGCGAAGTCTACAAAATGCACCACAAAAGTAAACGAACTAAGTACTGGGTAGTGGCCATAACCAGGATAGACGATAACGCCGACGACACGGTGAGAACATTTTCAATTACAACGCCAGGTAGGTAGGTACTCGGTGTGTGCGCTTTTGGTAGAAGCCGAAGCCCTTTGGATGGTCCGCAAGAGTTTGGACCGGCATCGGTTTTATGTTTATTGGATTTTTCTTTTTTCTTTTAACTTTACAACTCTTTCAGCATTTTTCGCCCATTGTGCTGGTATGAAGACCCTCGTACTGGTACTGGTACTGATGGTTGCAACCACCTTACCATAAACAGGGTTAGTGAATGAGCACGAAGGAGCCAGCAGTTCTCTTTTAGTGTACATCGGTGAAGCGGAATTCGTTTGGGGTTTATTATGAAGCGCTTGCGAAAACTCGTCTATATCTGCTTGCTTTTGGCAGCCAGTGACTTAATTAAAAATATTGTACAGGAACTGCAGGGATATAGGCATTGTGGAATGTGAAGCCGTGTTGTCGGGATTGAAAACAGGCGTCGAGGCTTTTGTTTTAGTTCTGAGTTGCTCAGACAGAAAGGCATTTGCTGATGGACAATTGTAAAGCAAATTGTCGAGTGTGAATGTCTGTCGGGAAAGAAAAGTGCATAAACCCGACCAATTCAAATTTGAATCCTTGCACGTTATGCAGCTCTATCGCGGTGGGGATTTACCTTAAAGAGAGATTTCCCAGTGTCCCTTCCAACATAGTATGAACTTCACAATTCGCAAATCCCCGCCTCCCCGAAGATGCATTCATTTCCTCCCCTCGAGTAAGCGTAAGAATTTATTTTCCCATCCACTGCCACTCAGTTACATTGCTCATTTCATTGTTCCAACTTCATCCAACTGAACAAGGACTTGCTAATCTTCCTTTGTATCGAATCTCCTTCTATGATCCCACTATCTCTCTCAAAATGTCCTTTAATTAATTTTTAAGCATCCCAGCAAAAACTCGAGAACGCACAACTCCGCACAAAACAATTGTGGTAATTTGAATGCCCCTCAGCGACTCCTCCGCACTGCGAAACAAAAAATAAAAACAGGGGAGCCCCATTTTCCAGGACAAAAAGGCAACAACCAAAAAGAGGAATCAACACCACAATTTATTATAAAACACACAAAATATTCTTCCCTCGGGGAGTTGGCTTGGTTTACCCATGCCCCGCACTTAGCGTTGTTGTGTTGTTCCTGACGATGGCTTTGTCCTCTTTTTGATTCAACTTCTTATTAGACGAGCTTTTACGTTGATTAAAATTATAAATGAGACGAAAGCAAGACGAGGGGGTTACGGGATTCCTCATCGCATTTAAATTCCAAAATTCGAGATTTTCCACGTCGCACAAAACGTATTCCTTAAGCGGCAGGCAGGATGTCGAAAGTACTTTATTTTGTTGAATAATTAATAAAGGACTGCGAAGACGACGATGACGACAGTCGCAGAGTCCTGGCGCCGCCTAAAGTTCTGAATTTGTGTTTGTGAACGAACGTAGTGTAATTTAAACGCATGCCCTATTGGAATGGGAGCTCTATATTTCCCTCTGTCATGCATGTTTTGATTACGTATAGTCGGTTTGTCCTTTATCCTCATCGTCGTCATCATCATTATCAGGCGGGGTTGGGGAAGGATTCATTATTTTATAATTATTTGTTGCTAGAGTGGTGCTTATTCTGCTTGGTAATTACTTTCATGTTGTTGTGCTTTTTCGTTTTACGCTGCGTGGCGTTGATGTTGAAATTATTATCCTGTCCCTTTCCTGGTTTCTGTGTTTTTTTTTTATGTTGCTTTCATTTTTTCGTTTTTGTTCGTTTTGCGCTTTTTATGAGATTTACTATTATAAGGGTGGCATAAAAGTTGTGCATGCCTGTCAGTAGGCAGAAGCACCAATGGGGAGGTATTTAACTCGTTGCGTATATCCTTCCTGCTCCCCTGGCATTCCTTTTCATCGCTCAAATACATGGAAATTACATTTAATTAAGTCACAAACTTATGTGGGGAGGGAGTGCTTTTGTTATGCATATTTGATGGTATGCCGGGATTTTTGAACGAGCAAAGCCAGCAGCAACTGAATGAGTGTGTGCTTTTGTTTTTGAGGGTTAATGCCGTTGCCGTCCTCGTCGAGGGAGGGAGTGATAGAGTGAAATTGTAATAAAATGTCCTCCTCACATAATGGTTGTAATTAAAGCCTTAAGTTATTTGGAGTTTAAGTGGCGGTGATATCTATTGTTTCAATAGCGAAAGCTATATAGAGTGTTTGGTGGTGGGTGCGTGGTACCACTCAATTTGCGGGGGAGAGACAGGAAAACCGCTTCGAATTTGCATTAACAGTTCATTGAATGGTTATCGATTTTTTTTAATTTTATAATGCCAACATTGTGAACAACTTATTTCAGATTAAAAACACGCGCAGGAATTTCTCATTAAAATATGTAGATATTTTTGACACCGACTGTGTCCTCCCGCTGGCAACTATGTTTTTAAAAAAATGTGCGAATTTGTTCTGTTTCTCTCAATACGATTACTGTAAGGTGTAATGGCGAGTTTGTTGTCTCTCTTTCAAAATAGACGGCTCGTTTGGCCCAAAATGTCGATATAAACTTAGCTTAGACGTTTGATTTAAAGAAAATCTGTTGTCCTCTGATATTTGCATTTATTGAGCGATAGCAGCATTACACAAAAGCTGCTCCATTTAGCCACTGATAAAAAAAAAAAACGACAAAACTTGTTGGAATTGATTCAAGATGCGTATGACAATCTGAGCTGACACTCGCAACAAGTCCTATAAACTAGAAGACACCGCTTTTCATCGATATGATGAACATCGGACAAAAAATGTAGTAAAAAGCAAAACGCTCAACGAGCTTAAAGCAGAAATAAAAAAATCGACCCCAAAAAAGCTCAGCGCTTTGTAGACAAATAACTGTGGGATCGTCCATTGCCATCTAACTTACAAGAAAACATTTCTTCCTTTCAAATCTGTAAACAATTTCAAAATTCACTTGAAACTTATGGACCACCCTGTTGTACATCATCAAAATTAAAAATGTATTTCTCAAAGTGGTTCATTACCTCCCTAACGGCCGACCAATCATCGAATACCATAAACCTAACGACAATGGTATCCATGACAATTAATAACAAGAACTCTGTCCGCCGCCGCCAAATCTGGTCATCATAACTTAATACTGTGGTTGATGGGATTTTCGTTTTCAATTAAATTCGAATTGCCATCGGATAATGACGCAACGAAACTTATAATCATATTATCCAGTTCTAATTTATAGACGAATTGTTCCAGCGTCCGAGAGGAGTCGGCCGCCCAATTGAATCATTCACCCTTCAGCCCCGAGGTATGAGACTGTATGAAGCATAATGAAATTCCCTACAACGGCCATTCGCAACCAACGTCCACTATACTTACAACAACAAAGACTACAACTCTGACCAGAATAGAGCAATTTGCATTGTGGCCATGTTAATGGAGGCAAAAACCTAATTACCAAAACCAATGTACACACGTGAATGTGATGCACATGCTGCCTGCTGCCTGCTGCCTTTCCCTGCAGGACACCATGCCAAGGTAGGTATACCTGCCTGCACTTAAGTCACGACCAAAATGCGAAAACCGCCTCGAATGCGGCTGCTAGTGTGGCCATGTCCAGAGTTCTGCATAATGCAGCAGCAATTCCTCTGTCCCATCGCATAGCTGGGCGCACACGTATCTCCATCTATGGAAGCCAATTCCCTCGCTCTGTAGCCACACAGCGAACGTATGGGACCTTTGCTCCTGCAACCACTATGCACAGTGTACACGGTGTACGGAGTACATAGATCCACTGCAGGAATTTGAATAGGCAAAGATTTCCATCTTCCAGGAGATTAATCCAGCCACGAATGAAAGGTACTACAAAACATCTGCCCTTTCGCTTTCCCCCCTAGCCGACTTGTGCAGTAGCAGTCGCAATATATCTCCGCAAAGGGCATAAATCTGTGACGCGACATATAGGACCGGTAGAGTCCTTTCCCGCAATAATATACATCCCCCCCCCCATCCTTGTGCCGTCAACGGGAGTATGTTTGGGTCAAAAGTCTTTTGCATATTATTATAAAATAAGAGCCGTACTCCACCAAGTAAACCAACGATATATGGAGATGGAGAGTATAGGGAAAGCCAAGTTGGAAGCGCAGCCAACCCGAAAAGAGGACATCCACCACAGAGCACAGTGGCGAATGTATAAGGTACTATACTGACACAAGGACGATATGCTGCTGTGAAGCTTCTGATGCTGATGATGATGGTGAATCTGAATGGTGATGAGCACATTAAGGGAATGGCGGGAATACTTAGGCACGTAGATATACAAATGGAAGCTAAAAGGAATAAAAAGCAAAAAAGATTCGAGCGCCTGAAAAGAGGACTTTCCACTCTTCCATGTGATGGGTTTTTAAAATTTGTTTTTTCTTACTTTTTCTGTTTTCCTCTTTTTTTATTGAAAGTCTTTTTGTTTCCATTCTTGTCGGTTGGTCGCATTGCTTCGAGGCGTTCGTATACTTCACCTTTGTTATTGTGAATTTATGCACTGGCATCAGCACTGAGAGAGAGAGGGAGAAAGCAGAGCATGTTCACTTGACTGGCCGTTTCGTTACGTTATTCAAAACGGAGGGGAGCTGTATCCAAGTAAGAGTAACCCACAGCTTTACGATATAAGTCTGAAGAGTCAAAGTCAATTTTTTACGTGCATAATGGTGCGGAAGGAATTGTAATTTCATATAAATTCGAGAGGAGTTTCCGTTCGTTGTTTGTTTTTCTTTATTCTGTCCTTTCGTTGTGAATTGGCGAAATGGTTATTAAAATATTGAAAAAGGTTTTCCAAATTTTCAAATCAACTTGTGTCGCCGACAAAGAGTATTCGTTGCAAAGTGTCAACAATGACATTTTGTGACTATTTGCGATTCTTTATGAGCCAAATATACAAATCATACTGAGACCCCCTTGCAATCCTCTTGTCGCAGGCTCCCTCAATTTTTTTTTTTCTAATTCGTCATTTTGTTTTCCTATCGGTGTTATGTCAAATAAGACATCCGTGTGACATGCAAAAACTTACCAAAAATACAAAAATAAATGCTGCCAACCTCGGCAACTGTGGGGAAATGTGCTAGAGTTCGGGAAAACATTTTACATTACTGAATGCCATTGGTTGGTTATTATAAATTGGTAAGAGGCGAATAATTCGATTTTGTTGGTCAATAAAACTATCTAATGGAGATGTTCTATATACTAGAATCTTATTAGGACAAACATGGTTGCTTATTTTCTGCTTTTAAATATCTTTAACTTCGATTTCATGTGTAAATTTTTCTTAGATAACCGAAGAAAATTTGCTCAAAATGTTTTTATTTTCCTTGAACCCATCTATAATTTGTTCCTTTTTCATTAATATTTTAAGCAAATGTACACTTATTCCTAAAAGAAATATTATCCACACGTAACGAATGATTTCAAATTTAAAGGATAAAATTCTATGAACGCTGTGAGCAACTTTGCCCACAGCGGAAGTGGCATAAGCGATTGTGTTGGTGAGTCGGGATTTTTGAAGTTACGTGACATTTGCCAATATAAATTTCTATGTAACAATGGGGACGTTCAAGTATCTAGTTTATGTCGTTTTTCATTGGGACCACCAAAAATCTTTTTCAGATCTCAGATTTTATGCGGCTCATGGAACATGCAACGAAATTGATTTGCTTTTGTGAATGGATTAGTGCGTTATTTGACAACAATATCAGCTGCTCAAATTGCATTTGTGTTTGGTAAAATCAACCATGGAAATCGGCTTGAAAAATGTTTCCTCTGTTGTAGATACAAATGGAGTAATTTCGGTGATTCGTAGTTTCCAGATGATGAGGAAGACAATGAAAAAAAATAATTCCTCTAAAAGTATGTCCATTGCTGTTTATGTATTTTTTTATTTTGGTTCTCACGAAACTGCACATTTGTTTTAAAACAAACTTCTTTAAATGACGTAAAACAGCTGTGCTCTATTTGTGGTAGTATGTGTAAATCTGAAAAAAATATCGAGATCTGCAAAAAGTGATCCGAATCGAAAAAAAAAAATTGATTTTTTTTTTCCCAATGAAACGCGAAAAGTGATTTAGATCAAGAAAAGATTGGTTTTTTGTCCCAATGGAAAACGACATAAGTTTACTTTCTACTTTTCTGTCCGTCGATCCGTTGACGGTTCTCAGAGCGAGAGAGGGAGAGCTTTCATTGGTGGAAATATTGAGAGCATGAGAGAAACAGTCAATGGCTACCACCAGTTTTCTTATATCGTTGGATTTCTTTCTTTTTGTGAGAATTTCGATGTCCGAAAAGCGTTCGATGGGAAAAAGTAAAAACTGCAAAAAACATTCAAATTATACATTTTTGCTGAAATTTCATCAAAATTGGTATCTACATTTCACCACGATTAGATTAGGTTTTCTAGTACCAACATTTTCTAATAGATAGAAAGAGGTATCTACATTTCACCACGATTAGATTAGGTTTTCTAGTACCAACATTTTCTAATAGATAGAAAGAGGTATAATATTAACAAACTGCGATTTTTATACCAAAGATAATTTAATGTGATTTTATTTCCGTAAAATATACATTTTTCTTTTAAAAATAAGATGTTTTCACAAAAAAACAACTTATCAAGGTAATTATATAAGAGAGAATTTGAATACGGTGAATAGGGAAATATTATTACGTTTCGTGAGAAATATGAGGACAGAGTACTTAAAACACTGGCTGTCACCGTATGCGACGGATTCTATGGGACTGCTCGTTCCGTCGAATACGTCAATATTGACGGATCCTTCGACGCAACGGATGAAACGGATTTTATGGGTTGGGCCCTTGACTATTACATATTTAATACTAAGTTCATGGTTCAGGTCAATAATTGCTTAAGCAAATTTGACGATTCAATTTTCCAGTTCGTTATTCAATATACACAAACAAATTGCTATTATAAGAAATAGATCGCCACCAACTTGAACTCAGTTGTTTTCTGTTGATAAAACATGCCATAAATATTTTTTTCTTTGTGATTTTGCAATCATTTCGCTGTCGATTTAAAGACAAAGCACCCACTGGAACATTTTTAAAGCTTAAAATAGAAATCGAGGTCAATTTGCAGGAAACTACGAAGTCACTTCTTGAAAATTTATAACATTTGTGTTTACAAACAAAACGAAGAGTTCTTTCTCAAAAAATAAAGCCTATAATTTGGAAATTCGTTTGCGAAAAAATCTGTCGTTAAAATTACCACAATCAAAGGTCTCAGATGCCGTTTGGGAGCATTTCAATTTTTCACATAATTCAACGATTTGAGTTAGAGCCTTAGAGGATATCGGGCTAGAGCTCCTGGACAAATATTTCCTAGATGCATAGCCGTAAAGAAATAATTCGCCGTCTGTCAAAACTGGGTGTGGGCCAGTCAAAGACAGCTGCAAACAAAAAAAAAACTGATTCTTCCTCTCTAGAAAATCATTTTTAAGAATTACGACGAAGAATATTCAAAATAACCTCTAAAACGACCGCTTCAGGTACCAACAACTGTCTAGATTGAGGTGACGCAACTCCCGCCATTTCTTCTTGCACAACAAACAGAAATTAGTCCACCTGTCAGTCATCACTTTATCAACAGCCAACTGAATTAAAAAAGAAGCCACATTTCAATACAGATTCACATCAAGCGTCATCATATCTTAACTGACCCGTCCAGCAAGCGGCAATAAATCATTTTAATTGAGAAACAAATTACGAAACCAGAAGGAAAAGCCAGAATCATTCTTGCTCTGTCCCATCCCAGCAGCTTTCCCCATCTCAATTCACTTTTTACAGATAATCTCGGCGCGTCCATTAAATCACTTAACCCCCGTGAAACGTAACAATCGCTATACTGCCGCACAATTAGCTACATTTCTCAGGCACAAGTGCTCTTGACTTCTAACCTCAGGCATGCATCATAATCTCCTGCAGCCGCGCGCCGCCATGCGCTATCGAAAGAAACAAAATTGAAAGTATTACACATTTCAATTGTCTTATCGCGTTTGGTGACGCAACTACTTCCAAGCTCGGACCGACTAGTAGAGGTTCCTGCAGAATCCCACTCAGTTTTATTTTGTCCGCGATCGAGAGATGACACCAAGATCTGAGTTAGCATTCCGATGTATAGTCGCATTGGTTGTCCTGTTGAATTGCGTTCCGGTCCAGGGATTGGGCAGTGATTGGGTTGCGAAATTAGAGCAGCGACGAATGCGCATCCAGACGGATATTGACCTGCTGATCAAGTATTTCTGCTCCAACGATCAGAACGATGTGAACTGCCAGAGGAGACTGCCCCAGTTGAGAGAGGAGCTGCGCCACACCGAGGAACAACTTTTGGGCTATACGCGTGAAGGGAGGAGGAACATTGTCCAGGATGTGCCGAGAGAGTTCAATGACTACCGACAGATGAGGAACCATGCTTCGGAGACGCTCCACGCACCGCAGAGAGACTCACGCCAGATTGACGGTGAGCGCGGTAACGCGCAGCATTCTAATCAGCGGAATCACGTCCAGGGCACAGAACAGCAAGCGCGACCACCTACCGATCGACTTCTCATCGATCTAGTCCGCCGACGCAGCTATGTGCAAGCTGAGCGACGACTTCTGAACCAACTAAGCGAAGTCGATTCTGTGGTTCACGATATCTACGACAATCGCAGTGAGAACTTCAACATCCTGGTGGACTTTGCCAGTACTGTGCGAGATGGTGAGCTCAAGTTTCTGATTTACAAGGCGCTCCTCGAGGAGATTATTCGCCGCGGCCATGACGATCCAATGAAGATCGTTCGTCTGACGCGTGGTCTGCAAGACGAAGTAGTGCTAGGGAACTCCATCGACGATGATATCCATACCAAGGCCACGAACATGGTGGACAACCTCAAACTCTTGTTCGAGAGTGCAGTGGCCAAACTCTGGATCGAGAGCACCATTAACCACTTCTTTGAGCAGGACACCAACCTTCCCAGGCTGGCAGATGAGATATCCACTCTGGACTCTGCGCTCTTCACACGAATCATATCAAAAGTCATCGCCGGACTGTACACCCACATCGACACCGAACATCTTATGAGGAACATGGAGAAGTTCCACTTGGTGCCGCAGCTGATTGACGCCTACAACGCGATCTACAATCAAATGGCGCAAAACAACGACATCAATGGCAAGCGCTACATTCTAAAGCTAGGCTACTACCTAAAGGAGCTTCTGCATCGCTCCAACTCAACCACACTACAACTGAGCCCAGAGAAGAAGACCCAACTACTGCTGCTGGAGCAGAAACTGCCCACGTCCGTCCGAAGTATCGTCTTCAGCGATAGGGTGTGCCTGAAGAACAAGTATGTCCACGACTATCTGCACATTGCCCATGGCCATCCGAGGCTGCTGCGATACGCGATTATGGCACCGGGAACCCAGCTCAGATGGCATCCCAAGCGTGTCGACTACAGCATCTTCTTTGAGTTCCCCTACGGCGGTTATTTGTTCGCCGACGATCGCAACTTAAACGGACGTAATCGACTGGTGGCTGCGTCACAGACATCCGATGACATGATCGAAGGAAGCGAATGGAAAATTGAGCCGCACGGTGACGACTGCCTAATTAAAACTGTTGCCTACAACGAGCTGTTGTATGTGGGCGATGAATTCGATGAGGATCATCGATCGTACAAGGTGTTTACGACGGTGGCCAACGCTGCCGAAATGGGCAGTGATGATCGATTCAAGTGGACCATTGAGGCGTGCTAGAGGATCTAGCGAAGTAGGCTTTTTAATTAGTTAATTATATAATCTGTAAGAGCATGGGTGTGGTTTTATTTTGTTATTTTCGAGACATAGTGGGGGTCCTCCCAAGGCTTTGGAATGGACTGTTTTGTCCAGTGCTCTGTGATTAATATAGCTTGTGGTTGCGATGCTAGTGAACTGTTTTAAAATGAATGAAAAGAAACGATTTCAAAGAAAATATGAACATTTATTCACTTCTAGCTTTCTCGAATGCAAGGACGCGTCTGTATCCTTCAGCGGTAGTTGATTGAATCCCCTCGATGAGAGGTCCGATGGGTAGCGCACGATCGGTTGCTCAAATACCGATAAGTGTTTTAAAAAGTGTGTATGCGCACACTTACTTCGACATCTCATGCTTAGATGGACGCACACGAGTTGTCCTTATTCAAAGGAATATTCAACACTCTGCAACTAAGGCCCCAATTTATACCTCGACAATCTATATATCTATATCCTTTCGGCTTCTCTGTCTGTGCTGTCAAAGGTCATTTATGGACATTTAATTTTGCAATGGAGCTAGTAGTTTAGATTTTTTTACAGCGATATTACAGAAACAAGTGGACCTAGGCTATGATACAGTAAGAAGACAACTCTACAAAGAATGTACTTATCAAAAGTCCTAACTTAAATTCTGTTCTAGCAAATTTGTATTGCTACTTATCATCTTTTTAAAATGCGTCAGATAAAGATTATCACATTGGCATCACTGTTCGTTTGCAAAAATTAAGACAGTAGCGGCAGTTATGGGTTTGCGAGCTGTGGCTATCTACCTTCGGTTGAAGGTGCTAAACAGGTATATCTATAGCAAGGTATCCATCCAGTAATAGATGTAGATATATAAAGTAAATAATACGGTCCGGATAACAGGCATGGCCCGATTTATTAAATGTTGGCTTTGCGGAAAATTATTCTAGGAGCTATGAAAGCGATCTCAAAGAATCTATAACAATTGCCCCCTTAAAAGTCAAAAATCTCCCCTGAAGGCTTCGTTTTCGTTCCACTTGTAAAATTGTAATTTTGGTGACTTTGACTTTTTAAAACATCATGTCAAAATTGCTCACCCAACTTGAATCGATTACTCAGACAGAGGCCAACTCTCATTCATAAAATAAACGACACCTTAATCTCACGTTTTACGGAGTTAATGTGCCTGCCCTATCTTTGAAATTTGTATAATTTGTATTAGGGCCAGAAATGCATCCCTGCAATCGACTCTTATGTCCTACTTTAGTTGGAAGAAAGAAAGAAAGAAGGCATTTTCAAGGTTTTGACAAGCTGTGAACAACTACACTGCGACCGACAAATAAAGTTCCGTATTCCGTGGAGCTAACTTTTTTTTCTCTTTTGACAGTTCTCACCTTCAAAGACAAAATCGTGCTTTACAGAGGAATGCGTCAGGTTTGAAAGCTAAGAGCCCTAATTTTCCCGTTTCAAAAAGTACTTAACCTATATACCTACATATAGCTGTAAAAAAACGACAAAAAACAGCTGTGCCTTCACAATTAATTCGCTGTATCATAATCCATTTAAACTTTGGCTCTTTTTGGTGAGTTTCTTTCTCTTTCTCTCCTACAGTGATCAACTTTCCCGTCATACTTTTCAACGCACCCTAGTCATTTTCTGCGTATGTTTATTTCTTTTTTTGTCGACATCCTTTACAACATTTACCCTCTGAAACATCGATTCTGGCCTTTTTCGTTGAGCAACCAGAGGTAGCAACTGACGTGGCGACGAGCCAGACGAAAGACGAGGGAGTAGAGGCCGAGGACGACGATGATGATGATGATGATGATGAAATGCTCTTTCGTTTTGATCGATTTTTTCATCCTCCACAAATTTGTTTTATTTTTTTTTTGCATTTCCCCATCAGTGAAAAGTGGAATTATTCAGTAGTGTTGGATGGAGCAGAGAGCTGGAAGTCAAAACCGTATTTTCAGAGGATATACGAAGTACATCAACCATAAGAGCAGCACCCAGGCAGAGGTACAGTTTGAGTTTTTTTTTCACTTTTTGTTGCCGCCATTCATCGTCACGCTCCTTCATATGGCTAATGTTCTTTTTGAAAATCTCGTTAAATATAAATTTGCTCCCCTAAAAGGGAGCAGAGTAAAAAAAGAAGGAGAAATGGACAAAGGACACAAAAAATAAACAATTTATTGAATTTTTCTGAAATTTTCTTTTTTTCTTCCTGTCGATTTTGCAGTTGTTTTTTTTTTGCTCTGCATATTTACATGGATGAATTTATCCAGAAGGGTGGTCGTTTGTTTGTTGTTGTTGTTCCTTCTTTGTTGTGTTGTTGTGTTTCGGGAGTTTTATTGTTTTTTTTTGTGGATGCTCTCCTCTTCATTGAACAGTGTGGCGAAATTTTATATCAATTTTCTATTTTGTTGGCAGAAAATTCGTTTCGTAAATCCGTCAGTTTTACGGGATTTTGTTTTTTTGTTTCCACGTGCGGTTTTGTGTATTTCTTATTTAAGGGGGTGGAACATGAATCATTGGAACATACAAAAAAGAAACGGGACATCTCTACTGAACGAATCATCATCGATTCGATATTGGTGTTTTAAAAACCTCAATTTAATTGGAATCGAATGTGGGGAGTGGGGTGGATGGAAGGATGGGCGAATGGGTGGATGGGACAGGGACACAAAAGGACGATAACAATTCAATTTGGATGAAAATAAAACTGTGTGTGAGCACGCGATCTGTTGAAATATTAATTTGTTTTTGGTGGAGCGTTTTAATGACGGGGAGTTGCACACACAAATTGAGGGAGGCAAATAAAATCGGTTTTAAGGTTAAACGGAAATTTTAATTAGGACAACGCTTTAATGTTAGCAGAGGGGATTATTTAACGGAATGAGTTGTTTCGGTGTTTTGGATTGGATCGTTGTTAGTTGTTTTGTGGGCGAGTGCCCCGTCGAAAATTAGCAAATAGCGCGCAGAAATTTTCTGGTTTTATTTTAACTAGACAGCTACAAGAGATATTTTAATAAAGGTTTGTAGGTTTCTCTACCTATATAAAACTAAGGATAAGCAAATCTTATTGGCGTGTGGCTGAATAGAACTGTCTTCTTATAGTAAAAGAATCGTTCCGATTTAACAGACGAAAATGAAACAAATTCCGTCACGTGTTGCTATTTCACGGATTAGGCAATTCGGTTAGTTATTGTGCAACTCCTTCAAACAATACCTACCTATGTAGGCAACCAAATTAAACTATTTCACTAGGAGCCCCGATAGATCTTCTACGCTGTTAGAGGTGCGTCATCTATGTACCTACTGGTGTCATTTTACCGTAATTTTCGTAATAAAATTTGTGTAATTCCAGCTTCCGATCTTCTCGTAATTCTCGCATTTTCAAGCTTCCGAAGAGTATGGGCAACAACAACAAGTTTAAACAAACCCTCCAAGTCGCAACTGTATTGGTTTCGTTTGACAGATTTAGAAACAATTTTTTTTTGGGTTGGGTTTGTAAGATTTTGTTGTTTTTTTTGTTCCAAATCTTACCAAAATTTTACAAAATCCTATTCTTCATCGCAATATTTTACAAGTATTACGATTTCAAATTCATTGTTTGTACCTACAAGGCTACGATTTTGCATACACGAAACAAATTCCATCATTTATTAAGACGATTAGAGTGGGCACATAAAACTTTTAATGCCTTGCAGTTGCAGCTACGTGTAGCCTACTTTTAGAACAGAAAACTAAGCCTTTATATTTCACTTGTTGGTTGTCAAACAATCACCGTGAAAATAATTCAATGAGATATGTATCTCAGTAAAAATTCTGTACCTATTTGCAGCATACATTTTCGCTTCGAAACGTTGTCACGTCCACCCATCATTATTTGAAATTTTTGACATTTAAAAACTAAAAAAAAAAAAATTGCAGAACTTTATAAATTTTTAATTAACTTGGATTGTCTGAATTATACTTGCCATTGCTTCATTATCCAACATGTATAAATCAGCGGTCGTTTTAACGAATATATTTGACAGTTCGATGAACACAAACTTGGAAGGCACAAGTACGAAATTTCAACTTAGTATTCAGTCACGAAAAACTTGTCGGCTAATAAACGACAACTCAACCAATTTCACGTAACCAATTCGATGGGTTTTAGTTTAAAAACTTAAACCCATCAATTCAGTCAGCTGTCAGACTTATGTCGTTTTCCATTGGGCAAAAAGAAGCGTCCGGGAGAGTCCGGAATCGAAAAAAATCACTTCTGAAACCGTTCCATTGGCACAAATCACAAATACTCTTCTGGTGATTCTGAGGAGAGAATTTCGCTTCTCGATTTGAAGTCAGAATCCACTCAAGAAGCACTCACACAAGTGGAATTTATGTATTTTATACAAGTCAGCTGACAGCCGCCGTATATTATTTTTTGTCATTTCACCAATACTATTGTGGATTCTTTCAGAAGCTGTTTTGTTGTTCCATTGGATTTCAGAATGAGTGAATCCCCGAGTGAAATCAATGGAAAACGACGTTACTAAAATAGAGTTTTGCACGTCCCCATTGCATCAAAGTTGCAAAGTCTTTTAGTTTCACAATAAACTTCAACATTTTGTCGTGAAACGTATACGTTGTTATCTTTTTACATGCATTTATAGACAGAAAACAAATTCAGAGCTTATCCTAGAGAGGATTTTATTTCAAAGTCTTGCAGTGCAATTCGGGAAGGTGCACGGAAGACCACAAGCTATTCAGTAGCAATTATTTTGCCGCCATGACTCTGCAAAGTTTCTCATACAGCATCTGTCTATAGATAGATTCACAGAATTTAAACAAAAACAAACCATCATGAATAGTTGTCTGCCTATTATGCAAAGAACATGGTACATAAATGGCACTGTCAGTGCACCTTTTTAATTACCATTCGATACACTCTTTCGTCAACATTATGCGCTATTGCCCATAGTGGCGAAGAACTTATTTCGTTAAATGTATGAATCTATTTTATTTAAACGTCCAACTTGTCAACGCATCGGCAGAACACTCCCTCTGGGCACATTCAAGAATCTAGTCGACTATATTAGTCTGCATCAGATGTAATCTGAACACAAAGACCAGATTGGTCGGAAACGTCAATTTTTCTACGTCAGCCACTTATGCGAACTGTCAACATAGTACTTAGTCACGTATTTATAGGTCTGTTCCTTTACTTTTGTAGTAAGAATGGAAAAGACTGTCAAAATGGTAGTGGTGGGGATAAATTCTCTTACAGAGAGAGACACTTACGAAAAAGTTAGGGAACGCTTTTATAGTAATTTATGAAAATGACAGATAAAAAATTCAAAAAAAGTGGTCGTCGTTATACTATCGAACAATTTGCTTATTTACGAACAAAATTAGTTCATTCATCTACCTAGCGATGAAAGTGATTCGGAATTATCGAAATTCTTCTTTATGAATCCGAGTATTTGGAAGAGAAGAAGTAAAAGCGATACGGCTTTTAAAATTACGTGAAAGAGATTGTCTTTTCTTACTCCTTAGATAGATACAGCGAGGAAGAATTTCATCGCCACATTCGAAAAGAATTTAAGGAGAATTAACAATTTTATTTTCTCGACTTCAACAGTCGAAGAAATCAAAACAAATGCAGTCATTTATGTCAAATAGGACAACAAAATTCAAATCAGCTGTTAATTGTATAAGATGACTGACAGCCTTTTCAATTCTTACACCAAGAAATTTGTGGAGTAAAAATTCGTAAGACGCTTTTTTTTACGAATGTTTCGAGTTGAGGAACGGCACTGAGTAAAAATTCGTAAGAATTAGTAAAAATTCTTAAGATTCAAAAGTAAAGGAACATACCTCATACGTCGGCTACCCCTCCATAAACGTCAACTGAAACAGCTGCTCATATGGTCGATTTCAGTCAATCAAAACCGAGATACATCTAGTCAGAAAACTGTCAGACTTACTAAACTAGATACAAGAACGTATCACTCTCCACTCTCTCTCTGTCTCGTAGCACATTTTGTAGGTAGATGTCAAAAAGAAAAACATCCAATATCGATTGTGCTTGATTTAAGCCTTCTTAATAAATGTACCTCGTGTGTCTTAAAACATCAGCGAAATTTGGAGCCTGTTAAATGTTAAGTACTTAACAAAAACGAAATATTAGATTCATAAAAGATTAAAATATTTGAAAGAACATCCACCAGTTAGAAGACTATTCATCTACATGTATAAAAGAAGTACTCCAAAGCAGGTATAGGTATGTATCTACAGATCGTTGCCTATTGCCAAAATAAATTCTTAAATTATGCCCAAATTCAATTAAAATGCAGACGATTCCATGCGTTTCACACCGAAGCAGACTAACCCTTTTGATGTTACAGAATGAGTCCGATGTTCTCAATTAATCACATCTAATGGAAGAAAATTTTGAAATGGCAGGACAATCGATAACATTCCACCCTTCTGTCATCGACTTTGAAGAGCGAACGTAATCATTATATTGGTCACAGCATAAATATCAAGGGCTTACATTAAAGTCCACTTAAACAAAATATTGTTATCCTTCCAACGATGTCATGGCATTGTACAAACATGTATCTTACGGACGAATATTATACATACCTACATCTATGTTGGCAGCAATCCCTCTTCAAATAATTTGAAAACCATTTAACCCACACCATACTTATCCCGCAACCGGCTTATTCTATAGGCAATTTAATTACCCATACAAATTAAGAGACCATATTGTCCTTCCTCGGCCTGAGATGAGGATACTTCAAAGCGACCTCGTCGGTCCCTATACAGAAAGCAGCAGCAATCAAGGGATGATCTAAAATAAAAGTAATCATCCATTCAAAGTCGCACAAGAGGACATTGGAATTAGATACTAAAAAAGGATATATACGAACATAATTTTCAGTGAGGTTGACCAGTCACATAATCGTATGGACAGACGCGCACCTTTTAATCACACAAAAATCAACCGACAAACATCCCTTGGCTAGGTGTAATTTTTTCGACACACAAAAGGATCCGGACCCTGTCGTGCGAAATTTTTATTTAATTGCATACCATGGTTGCTATTTTTTGTTATAAATATCTGTCTCGAGTTCCTTTATTATTATTACCGGTACAATGCAAATTAAAAAAAAAAACCGAAAATATCCTGCCAATTCAATGGATTTCATTTTGGGGTAGTTTTCAGCCCAAAAGTCCATTACACTCCCACTGTCGAACTGAATAAAAAAGTTGGTTTGCATGCACACGAACTGGTCCCGTTGTGAGTCCTCTTTTTTTTTTTTTGTTGCAACAATTCATTTGGCCCTCTTCATCCACCCTTCCATCAAAGGGCAGCTGTGTCAATCATCGTTATGAATGAACATGAAAATCATTGACGTTCCCCCAACAAACAACCAAAAAGAAATTTAATCCATAAGGACGAAGGCGAAAAAAAAAATAACGTCCGGAGTATCCTTATTCATCGCGCACTCAACGAACATGCCCTCATTCTACATAATATAAAAAAAAGGGATCACACACATCCATAAGCATTTGCCCTCTGTTTATAGGAGCGCAACCGGAAGAGACAGAGAGAGAGAGAGAGAGATAGATAAAGCAGGTGGTGGAAGAGGAGTACACACGAGAGCGGGTGGTTAAATAAAATACATATAAAACCCGATACGCAAAAGGAAGGATAGTCACCGAAAACAGGGAGATAATCCCCTAACGGATATTGACTAAAGAGCCATAGCTACAGTTTTGGCATACAAATGCGAAAATTTCCAAAGTTCTTCGCCCTATACGTACGCGTCCCCGTTTTGTATCGTCGTCTCTGGCACAGGATGTGGACATGTGGCATAAGGATCATCGGATATTGTTGTATAGCAGAGCAGAGCACATCACTGGGTACGGCGGATTAAACACAAATGCTAATAAAGTTTCCAGGATTCATCAATTGTCAAGGGGAATCTCGTTCTGGTGCTGGCAAAGAGAAGATTTCAAGGGTCGACGTCGAGTCGAAAATTGCGGGACGGGAATCCAGTCGAAATGATTGCAGAGCCAGCAAATGGATTTTGGTGTGTGGATTTTTATTCATTTCTGCTTTGCAAATAAATGGGTGCACGTGTGAGTATATTTGTTTAGTTGAATGTTGTACGAGTATCCCTGGTCCTGGTCCTAGTTCTCGCATTTGAATTGTAAATTCGTTCCGAAAGCGAGAGGCTAAGGTGTGAATTGAATTGGTTTTCGGTTTCGTTTTTTTTTTTTTATATTTGGTTTGGTCAAAATAGTCATTCTGTGGGCGGGCGCCTCTGTGCAGTGGGAGTGAAGAGAAAAGTGTGAAATTGTGATTTTCAGATTATCCTTCGCAAAGGGAAATTTACTTCTGATGATTTGAGTTATTATGTGGACGGATTGAACGTTGATTGTAATTTGATAGATATCCAGGATGGGGTTAGGTATTTCAATTGAAGTTGGCATAAATAAAGTTGACGAAACTCGAAAGAAAAGCAAAAGCAGTTTTTCGATCAAATGGAAATGATATTAATTTTGTAGAAGAACCTAGGTGCACGCGATCTTTTTCCGGTTTCCGGATTGGGCGCCTAAATTTGCGCAACAAAATTAATTGGCTGTTGTCTATCTTATAGGAACAAACTCAAGTCGTTTCTATTGGTATCCACATTAAGGTCAGACCCAGACCGCACATACTCATGTGCGTAAGAGCAATGGCCTCTGACGGCTGGCTTACTTTTGATGTCTTTCAGTTTTTATTGGACTCGATTGGTCACGAACGGTTTTTTCAGTTGATGTTTATGAACGGGTACTCGTAAAATCTAATCAAGAAGTCTGTAACGAAATGAAAGAGACGAATAGAAGGGACGACTATCGAGGACCAGTGACCAGTGAATGGCAGGCGAATCGGTAGGTGGGGAAGTATTAATTAGGCCGTTGAAGGAGTCAGTTCAGTGTATCGCAACTGAGCGTTTTTTATAACAAATAGTATTAATACTCTATAATTCATTTTAATAAATTCATTTCTTTCTTAAATATACTTGTTAAAAGTCTTACTTTAGCCAAAGGAGTTCTGGAAACCGATCCCGCTCACCAGTATTTTATGCAAAGCTTAATTATGGATTAATAGTGTTACATCCGAGCTGGGATTCGAAAAGGTAAAACGCTATTCTGTAGAACTTTTTTTATAAAATCATTTTTGTTACACTTTTTATTCTAATAATTCACTTCAAAATAATATTTCTTTAAACAATACTTATGCGACTTAAATCAAATGCTTAAATCACTGCACACTTTACACTTCTTCATCTTCACAACCGATTTCTATTTCGAACTTTACCAATCACTGTTTAAAAGTCAACTGTTCTCCTTGTTCTCAAATCTGTCCTTTTATATCCGCTCCGCCATCTGTCGGGAACTTTCTAGTGAATTCCTGTTCGACCCGAGCAAACTCGATGGTTCTGAAATTAGATCACTTATTTGACAGATTCGAGTCTCCAACTGGAAGAGGAACTTGTTTGTTTACTAATTGGTATATTTCGTTTTAATGATACAATAGCTTACTTAGGTATTTGATTGTCGGGTGCTTACTATCTACCGAATAGCTATTTTCGTTCCTAAGGTTATCCATGAAATTGGTTAAGCTTGCATTTTGCGTAAGCATAGTCAAAAAGATTCTGTGCCCTGACTGAATGCTGAAAAAAGTAGTTTTTCTAAGTTGTTATTTTAGGTGATCTGAAGTTTTTCTTAAATCGCAAAAACGGTTCCAATACCGTCTTTGGTCTCCCCGACTTTTGCATGCCAATGACTCTGTTCAAAAGCCTTTTATTGCCCTGAGAAGTACAAGCTTCTTGGGACCGACCAAATACGATTTTGCTCTGAAGAGTTAAGTAGTTTAATTGTCAGAAGATTTGTTTGACTTTTCGTGTTTTAATGAGATCAGTGCTAAGTCCACGTTCGACTAAGTCGAAGTCGTCATTCGTGAAATTCTAAAAAATTTGATGTCTTAAAATCAAAAGTGGGAAACCAAAAACTACCCATCTCATCGATCTTACCCCTGTCAATATGGGGTTTCGTCAAGCTTATATGCAAGACCTTATTCGCTTTCGTTTTTTAATGCAGGTATTTGTCTGCATTTTAAAGCTGTAATGAAACTCCTTTTTTGGCAGAGTGGAGACAAATAAGTCGCAGATTCATATTTATCGTTGCAGGGGACAACCTTAGGTTTATATCAAGAGTTCTGCCGAATTCTCTTTCTCATAAACATTCAGCATATAGAAATATGAGCCTGTAGAAAAAAAAAAGTTTAACGTATTTTGTCACTGACATCCCTTTATATAATGTTTGGTTTGGGACACAATTTCGATCTAAACATGAGAAAAAAGTTATAACAAATTTTTGATGTTCATCTCTGATAGCCGACTATTCGTATAAAGTTCGTCTTGATGTTTATCAAACACCAAACCAGACTCCAATTTTGGTATGCAGATGAAATCGGATAACGTAAATGCAAAAAAGATAGGTACGGGTGGAAAAAAAATCAAATGCCCTGTAATAGATACTCTAAATCTATGCCCTGTCAAGAGGCTCTCCAAATATCCAATAACACAATAATCCCTCTGTCGAAATTTATCCTCTTCTCCTCGTTTTATACGGATGGATAGAAGACCGACCCATCGAATTTGTATCAATTCTGTTCTCCTTGTCTCTCTCTGAGTGTGCGTTTGTGTCTTGGGCCGAAAAGGAGAAGAACCCATGTTTAACGCCTCACCGGATACGGCATGTGGGATCATGGCGGATATGTCGATTGCACTCGTAAAACTTCCGCTTTTATGTATACCCATAAAGTGTTTTGTTGTCCTCCCTCAACCTCTGTCAGCCTTGAAGTCACTTTGTCTCCTCCCCCGAACTCGAATTTGTGATGTGGCATTTTGCACGCTTTATTTATTGTTATTGATTTTTCTTCTATTTTGTTGCTTTGCCACGCCGTAATAGGGTGAATATGTTCATGTTAATTTTTTTTTCTCCTTTTTTATTCACCCTTATTCGCATTAGAGAAGGGGTGAGGGGGGGGGGGGGGGGGTATGGAGAGGGCTGCTTGCCTGATGATTGTGTGCATGTCAATGGATTCGTTTATGTAAGACGGTTTTTATGGATTTAATATGTCAAGTTGTTATCGAAAAGGGATGATGGATTCTGTATACGGTATACCCGTAGGGTGAGGGTAATAAAAATTCCATCAATTTGTTGAATTCGACATTCGATGTGGTGACGTGGGTGGCCAAAATATATGTATATGAAGTAACAGAACAGCCTATTCCCATAATGATGGAACAAATTACAAAAATTAGGTATTTTGAAAAGGAGCTTAGGATGAAAAGTTGATTCTATGCAGACATGCTATCCGGTGCTTTCAGGTAGTTTGATTATTTTCGTTCAGTTTTACAAGATGTTTTCGAATGGGATAAGCTGTTTTTATCGAACTTTTAATTAGCACCTAATATACTTATTGAGCTGAATCTTTTATTCATTTGTGAATCGATATAGATAGTGGGGATGCGGCGAGTGAGAGAGTGTAGGTATATGTGCCATCCATTGGAGTTATACTCATATAAATGTTGTTCTTTACTCATTGGCTTTCCATCTTCTGTCCATACTCGCACAAACGTTTGAGCGTGAAACGCTATGCGACGTATTTATTTTTTACCTCCTTCAGTCGGTATAAGCTTCTTAAGTTCTTCAGAAATTTGAGGTTTCTCAATTGACCGCGGAGAATTTTCTAACTACGCTGATATTCTTAACAGTTCTGTCGCATTATGTTCAGTAGTGTTTGGAAAATTACGATTTACTCCCACCAAAAGAACGTTACTACCGCGTTGCTTAAACTTGTTCCGAAAACCGAAAAATTGTGAATAACTTGATGATGACTGGTGATCTCAAAACATTTCCTTCGCAACTGTTGTACATTCTAAATTTTCAGGTATCGGAATTTTTGTGCTGACATGGTGAATGCCAATTTCATAGGCTGCTATCAGTCATTACTGTAGTTCATTTCATAATTTCATCGATAAACACTGCAAAATTGAGTATACAGGAGTTGAAATCATTCATTCGGAGACCTTAGCGCCTGAAATCTTGTTCGAAGCATGTCATGAACCATTCTTCATAGAAAATAATAAGATCTATTGTTCAAACTCGGCACAGTGGCTTAGGTTCGAATCCCGAAAAAAACCCAAATTCCAACTTAAGGTTTTTTTCACTGCGTCACCTCTCGCGAACGTCGACAAACATCCGAGAGTTTAATTGTCATGAAAGAGCTTCTCAATTGGCCGTTTGGACTCGGTATAAAATTGTAGATCCCTTCCATTCGCCCCTATAATAAAAACTCACACAAGACGAATGGTTGGGAGAAGCAAGGCCTAGGGTCCCTACGGACCTACGCCAACTATTTATTTATTTGGTTATTGTTCAAACTTAGTTTTATTCGGTATTGTTAAAAACACAAAAAAATAAGATCATTTACAACCATGAACAATAACTTTTGAGCGGGAAATTTAAGCCTTATGAGCCAACTTACTAAATTTAATGCTTTTCAGAGGATCAGTTAAAAGTAAAATACAATTAGACTTGTACAAACAGTACCCAGCTTAAACTGGTATATAAAAGAATATGATAATCACACCGCACCAGCATAAGTACCCAGTTTAAGGGATTCATTATATGTATCTGGTACAAATTTATATTGTTTACGGTTTCCCTGACGGTTTTCATTCGAAGCGGTTTGCACATTTCTGTGTCAACATGCCGCCATGCGTCACCATCAACCCCGACAGTTGAGTTAAATCACAAATACCATTATTCCGGTCATAATTCCATCATTATGCAAAACCGTCAGACACAATCATCCATCTTCACAGCATGCCAAACCAGCCCGAACGCTCCCAAAAATGGTTAAAGTCCGTCGCTCCATTGTATTCCGGTTATTATAATTATTACATTCTCAAGGGATGCCAATGCCAGACGAATTTCCATTCCCGCAACCTCTGCGCCAACAACATTCGCTCAGCTAAAAATACAACGCGCACCAACGCACCCCCCACCAATTTGATTAAGTATTCAGAATGTTGTAGTCCATATAGTCCTGCTTGGCATTCTTGTTCGAGCAGTTGGCAATGTTCAATATTTCGCTGCTACTACATGGCTTCCAGTTGGTGCGAATTTTATATTGTGTGGTGTGCAGCATGGAGAAGCGCAAAGCGCAACCACACAATATTAGTCCGGAATGCAAATGAGTTAACCAAAACGAGATTATAGCCATGTCAACTATTTGGAAGACTGGCGGTGGCAATGGCGATGGAGGTGCTACACGTACAGTATACATCTCCTCAATGGGGGTGGAAACTCGGTGTGTGGGGTGGTTTCACACAAAAGGCGCTGCCAGTCGGGTTGGAGGGAGATTGAACAAACATCATCAACTGGAAACGGACGTGCATACATTATTGTGTATGCACATAGTCGTATATACCGTACCGACTCGTATATCTTTTCATGCATAACTACTTGACTTCGTATATTGATTGTCCTGTGCGAGTTGCGGCTTTTACATTCTGATTCGTTTTTATTTGTCGACTCAATGAAATTTTATTAAATTTCCACAGTATATGCAGTGAATTTTATGGCAGTGGTAATTTGATCAACGAACACATGAAAGACAATTGAAAAAAGGACGAATATTGGAGTTTTATGGGAATCGTCGGTAGGTATATGAGTTGAGTAGCCATGTCGGAGTCTTTCATTGAAGTGGATAAATGTTATAGATACCTTTAGTTGATGAGTTAACTGTAAGCTAATGATTTTTTTTTCAAATAGAATTCGTAGACTGTTTGCTTTCTTTTAAGGGCTTGTTAATGTTTTCAAACAGCTTTATTTGAATGGTTCAGAAAAAATTTAAAAAGACTACAACATTCTGACCCTATACTTCGAAGGAACACGCGTATTAATTGACAACCAATGATCTATTGATCGCTTCTGATGGAAGACGCAGTATCACTCCAAGCAAAAATAAATGGCCTTAAGCTCTACAAGCCAGAAGTAAGTGTGGAAGTGGCTTATTTTAGATTGATAACAAATTGTGATCTTCAACGATTTAAGTGGGAACACAACCTTATTTGATATATGAAAGATGGTAAAAAGGTCTTAATTTCAAGCTAGAAAGTCAGCTAAAATGTACCTGAGTAAACGTGATACTGATTTCTGGACGGAGGATAGAACCTGTCCAAGGGACTGCCAATCAAGTTATAGTCATAGTCGGAAAATACAAAAAAATTGTATAGTATAGTATAAAGTTTATTTTCACTAGTAATAAATTTACATTAATTCGAACTGTTCTACGTATAAGTATACAATAAATAATGTTAACTAGGGAAAATGAGAGACATTTTATATTTCTTAATCAGATAATATAACAATGCGTCAAATACAAAAAAAGGTCGAAAAGAAAGTCTTAAAAAATCTTAAAAGATGCAAAATAAAATTCAGATTGTCGACGCGTCTTCGATGCATTTCCTATTCCTTTTTTGACGTGTTTTTTTTATGCGTTTTAAAGAGCGTTTCTTAATGCCTTTTCTGATAAATTTTGGACGGTTTTTGTAAACCATTTTCGATGCGCTTTTTAATGAGTTTCTAAACTGTTTTAACCCGTTTTAGATGTTATTTCTGCTTTGTTTTTCATTCGTTTTCTAACGAGTTTTTGACGCTTTTCTTGATGTCTTTTCTGATGAACTGTTGGGGCGTTTTTTAAGGTATTATCGATGCGATTTTTTAAGGGGTTCCAAACTGTTCTCATTTGTTTTGATGGTTTGTCTGATTTGTTGTTAATTCACTTTTTGATATGTATTTTGTTGTGTTTCTTGATGCGTTTTGTAAAACATTTTTGATGCGTTTTTGACCCGTTTTTGACCTGTTTTTGATGCGCTGCCCGATTCGTTGTTCCTGCGTTTTCTAACACCAAGTTTTTGTAGTGGCTCCTATTGATTTTAATGGGTCGCACTTTACCTTAGAATTATTTTTGCCTTGTGGTAGCTGGGCCTGTATTAATTGCTTACGTATTAAAACTTGTTAGACGAGTATTTCATTATTTGTTCTGTATTGATTGAAATTTTAATAAACGATAACCAAAATTCAATGACCAAAATGATAATGCTAAAGTTCTATAACTTGCAGAACGAGCAAACAATCGAGTACTAAAATATGTGTTTTATATATAATTATTTTGTATATGGAAACATACATAAATGTTCTGTATTTTAGAAGTTGCTCATTATTTGTTCTATATTTGATTGAAATTAAAAAAAAAAATTAGGTATACGAAAAACAAAATTCATTGAACAAAATGGTAATGCTAAAGTTCTATAGCTTGCTGACCGAGCAAAAAATGTAGTACTAAAAAATGTGGTCTATTTAAATTTGTTAAGATCAATTTATCAAAAAAAAAAAAATAATTGTTGAGAATTGTTTCGAAATATGTAGTTGCCTTTTTCTATTGTTCATTATTTGGAATTCTGGCCACCTTATATTTTTGGACGAGTTTCTAGTGATGCAAATGCTACTCGAAGAGCTCCCTAAAAATGTTTTTGAAGAGGAGTCAGGTTTTTTGAGAAAAAAACTTCAGTTCAGGGGATATGACTTTTGCAAAATCAATAAAAAATTATGGTGTGCTTTGTAGTGCTCCAAACAGATCAAAAACTGTTCTACGTCCCTTGTTATTATATTAATTTGGAGTAAAGGGTGATATTTAAATCTTTTAGAATAACTTCTCACTCAATCTCCAATGACATAAACAATATAAATTACTGACCCGAAATGCCATTCAAATGTCAAGTCATAACATGTCCTCCAAACACTATACACACTATTATAACAACACTCCGCCACAATGGCGTCAATGTATTTGGTCCACTTGTAAAAGCGTTTACGTAGTCCCAACCCATCAGCCCATCTCACCGATAAGTTTGTAAATAATGACATCCAATGCAAATTAAATTATAATTGCATAAGTAACAGTGATGACAATAGATTCCATTCCATTTCGCATATTTCAGTTAATTTATTTCACCCCTTTCGACATTCCACATCCAACCATTATGGTTTACAGATGAAGGAAGGACTTACGATTCAACCCCTGAAATCTAGTCGGATTTGCAGTTATACTCCCTGGAATGTCAACTCACACAAAACCAAAAGGGATGATTGTGCCAACACAACCAGTCCGCTTTAAGCTCATTGTGCTATGGAATAATGTGGATTTATTATTCTCGTAATATTTCAAGTACAGTTGCTAAAGCATACACAAATCCTCATTCAAACACACAACGACAGCGAGTCCAGGTATGAAAGGGTGTACCTCTTGAATGTGGAAAATGTGTAGCAAACAATGTTTAAATGTTCACCTTTTACAAAAGTCGACTTTATCATCTGCAGAAAGAAAAGATAAACGGAACTGTGCTCAGAGTGTCACACATGGAGTTAGTTGGAGTCCGGGGATTTCGAAAGGATCCTCATTCCCTGTAGTGTTGCGGGGGTAAATGGTGTTGGTGTTCAGCACCAATAGCGAGAGCAAAGGCAAAAAAAACTGAAAACTGAAATTGTTTTATCCACATTCTGTGAAATTCCTTTGTGGGGGTAGGAAGAGTGTCACATTTTCTGTAAATAATCTCATTTAGTGTTCACAGCAAATACTCCCGTTGTGCTTCGCGTTCTTCGTCATCCTGACTTTAGCCAGATAGAGAGAGAAAGATGAAGGCAGCAAGGGCGGGGGGAAAAAACGAGTGCACAAGAAAGAAAGTCAGATGTGTTGCTTTGTGTCGAACTACGGTGCTAAAGTGGTTTGTTATTCCCGGTAAGTAGGGTTGCCAAGTCGATTTTAACTCGATATAAATTGCTGCAGCGTTTTTCTATTACACCCTATGGGTAGGTATTGGATAATAGGCAAGAACTGGAATGGCAGGAAAGAACTGCCTGAAACTGAACTGAAACTGAAACTTAATAACTTATGAGTAAGTGACTACGGACTTCAGAATTTAATGTCAAGAGAACCACAACTGTAACAAGACAACTTCTGAACAGACTATGAAATGAAACCATCTGACAGCTGATAGTAAATCTGACAACTGACACTATCTTTTCCTAAGTATTTATGTATATAAATAGATTCTTAAGGCATTATAGTACCATCGGTCGATCATCTCTTGTACCGTGAGCTCATTGATTGGGCGCTTGAGCATTTGGAAGTCGATTCACGGTCGTCAAGAATAATTTGCATATATTCAATGCCTTATGGCAACCCTATGCAAATAGTCTACCTTCAGGGAAACTGCATAAATATTTACACCAATATGTATGCACAGTCAGTTAGGCAAACCTTTCCAATTTAGTTTGGATGCTTGCAACACCAGATACAAATAAAAACGAACGAACGAGAAAAAGCGGGCACAAAAGCGCCAACAGAAAAGAGCAAATAAAATGTTTCTCCATAGATCGTGGTCCTTAAAGCCCAACGTATGGCTAGGATACTGTGGATAAGGGTTTGGGGCAATACCGTTGCAGCATCAATGTGTATAGGTATATATTGTATTCACCGCTAAGAGCTTCAACTCGCTAGTGACGATATAATTGCTGGTGCTTCTGCCTGCTGCTCCCCCACCCGAACTTTGTCTTCACTTCAACCGCTGCACTCCCCCCAAAACAACCCCGGGGGACAATTCAGGACATCGCACGTACAGTGTGTAGTGAAATTCAGGAAGGCGCCCACACACATATCCTACATCATACATACTGTATCACACTGTAGTCGACGAAACTTTTTCTGCACTCATTCGTTGGTATGTGCAACTTGTTCAAGCAGAGAGGGTAGTGTACCGTGTACCGTGTACGTGCAGAGGACACTGTACGGTGAAAGTTGGATGATGAGTCAAAAAAAAAAACGAATTATTTTCCAACCAAGCGAAGCATCGCTGTCTGTTCAGCGATTATACAATACACATGAGGGTGTGGTAGGTGTTGTTTTTGATTGTGGACAGAGGGTGGCATTTTTGTCTGCCTGCCCATTAGTTTTTGGAATTTGATTTCAAAAAGAAAGAATGAAAAAATCAAGCTCACAACAAAATAGAGCCTACCACTACCTCCTCCTCGGGGACAACCGTTGAATTTCAATTTTATGTCAGATTTATTCAGACCGTTTGCACGTACTTTTTGTTACACATTTTTCCTGGTACATTGCTGTGTACAGGACAAACATAGAGAAAGCTAGAAAGAGTGCATAAAAGCGCACAAAGTTTCGGACAAAGTTTTATGGATTTTCGAATGACATTTCGCAGAGCAGGCGAAGAGAAGCAGCGCGCTGACTTGCACCTTGTTGAACGGTCTGCATCCTGTGTGTCTTTGCCAAATGGATTTAAATTAAAATGTTAAATAAGGACGACAAGGACTGTACGAAGAGTGGGAAGTAGATGACTGCCACTGGAATAAAACACATAACAGTCATTTGATTTGCAAATATGAAGGAAACGTTGATTTTTTAATGAACACTTGACAAAGCGGAGTTTTCATTTGCACTATGTCTGCTATTTGTGTTTTGGTCCTTTGGAATTAGATATCTATAGTTTCGTTTTGCATTCCATTGCCACTGCAGTTGGAATGGTTATTTGTGGGATAGTTTTCCCTGTTTTTATAATTGATTACAGAACTTCAGACAACATTGCGGGAGTGTGAATGTTTGTAAAACGAGCTGGTAAGGGAGGGTAGGTATTTATACCATTTGATGAGAACGAAGGACGGTAATTTTAATGAAAATTAATTTCAAGGGGAACTGGACTTTTAAAACAGTTTGAGAAAGCGGGGATGAAAGTTTTTATCACTGGCATGACACAACATTAAAAAGTGGCTCGTTTTTCTAATCACTGTAACCACAACACTGTAGCCCTCAGGAGTTGTTATGGTTCAATGAGTGTCTTGTTTAGCCTTTATCTGTACCTAATCTAACAAGAAATCGGAAGGACTTAGCGGTGTCAATTCTCTTTTGTCAAGAGTTGTAGCTTTGAGACTTAAGCCCGAAATATGATAAATAAAAGTGGTGGCTTTTACAAACACCATCTCTAGTTTCCTATCACACAAACGATAAGTTTTGAGAAGGTAAACTATTAGCCCTATGAGGACCTCGCAGCAATAAGTTTATAATTTTTTGTAAGAGGATTA
This sequence comes from Cheilosia vulpina, assembly GCA_916610125.1. Taxonomy (NCBI): domain Eukaryota; kingdom Metazoa; phylum Arthropoda; class Insecta; order Diptera; family Syrphidae; genus Cheilosia; species Cheilosia vulpina. The sequence goes on from OU744279.1 coordinate 57,514,230, forward strand.
CACTCAAACCCAAGTTCAACTGTGGCAGCAGCTGCGCACTTTTTTATAACCACTGTTTTTTTTTTAAAGACGTGCAACACAATAGCACAGCAACATAAAAAATCAAAATCGACCTTAGACCTGAATCGTAAATTCAAGTGGGAGTCTTTATATTCTCCCGACCTTGATGCAAAAGCGCTGCAGTTCGCTGTCAAACTATATTTTATCCCGACTTCTGTTGGTAAATGCGTTTGTCCCTGGTATTTCTTGTGTTAGGTTAGGTTAGTGGATTGGCAGGACACGAGAAACCTCTACGTGCCACACTTAGGTCAATGTAGATCTGTTGCGATGCCCCAGGGGCTTATGACCCCGTACGCTGGAAACCTATGAAAAAAAAAACCTACGGATTGTTAAACCAGCCCGTTTTATTTACACATTTAAGTAGGTCGTTAATAGACCTGTCTGAAAGTTCTTCTAAATCCTCGCAGAAGTAACTACCAAGGGTTTTATTTCTTCTGTGGCAGAGTGCTGGGCAGTGACAAAGAAAGTGTGGGGTGTCCTCATCACCACAACCTTTGCACAGGTCATCTGTGCTGATTCCCATTTTTTTGGTATGGTATTTCAGTATATTGTGTCCGGTGATAATGCCTACCAAGGACAGTGATTTCTTGTTCAATTGTAGGATTTTTGTCCGTTTTCTGTTTGTTGTGGATTGGCCACATTTTCCTGGTTATGCTTGTGTTAATTTTATCTATATCGAGGCGGTTCGTCTTCAATCATTTTGGAGCTCAGGTGAAGGCGGTATATTTTCACCTTTTTTTTAAAAATGGTGGGTTACTATTAATTTCAGCGTATTTATTTTAATTCGTCAGCTACCGCAAAAGATTAATCATGTTCTTCTTGACAAGTATGAAGTTGGGCGCAGCATAAATTTGTGAACAAAAGACAAATGTCAGTCAGATTGTGTACACTGACAGGCGTTGACAGCGAAACCAAACAAACTTTCGTTTGTTGTTCTTTTAGTTCGGTTTTTTTTTTGAATTGTTATCAAATGTCAATGCATTCGTTTATTTAGTTAACAAGTGCAAAACTTGGAATGCAGCCTTGTATGCGTTTGCGTTCCATTAAAATCAATAACTTTAACATTACATACCTTCATCAGTTAAGGAAGTGAACCTGTCACTTCCCTTCACCGTCACTTGTCTAATCGAATTATAAACACACTGACATTAATTATACTGAATACATCAGTGCCGGTGAGAAATGTATATTCTTTCTGACTTACAGAGTGTTTTCGGTCTCCCGAGTCTTTCTTTTATTTGACAGGAAGTAACCTGGGGCAGATTCCGTATATCCACGATCGTCTAAACGATATCATTTTTGAAACTTTGATCACCAAAATAAGTCATGCTCCTCGAATGTTTTTGACAAACGTTAGCTTTCACTATAGTTTTGCAAAATTAACTGGATTAAGCTCTCAAACTTGTAATTTTAGCACTTGGTTACTAGTTTTGAAGGTCTATCGTTTCGACGATAATCGTCTAAAAAGTTACGGAATGAGTGCCCTGAAATAGCTCAAAGTGAGTAAATTTGAATAACACCTACTTTAATTTTGACTGCGAGTGCTGTATTTCTGTTCGTCAAAAAGAGAATCGCTCTGCATTACCTATATTTCCATACAACCCTTGGCAAACCAAGACAAAGTCTCAAAAAATGCAACTCAAATTAAAACGAATTATTGCTGAGAGAACAACATCAACTATTGGTATAGAGACAAACTTATAGGTATCTGGAAAATACCACCAATACCTTTTAAACGTTCAATCGATCTGAAGTTCAACATTGTAAAAATGACATATTTGCAATTCATCATACAATTTACTCGTAGGCTCTATGTGCCTGGTAAAGTTTCAATGATAATCCTATAAATTTTTAAATGAACCAACTGACACTCCCCAGAACCCGACATTTTTGTGACTATACAATGTATATACCTATCAATTGTTCCCTTTAGTCCTTTTTTGATTAAGAAACATGCAAGAGTCCCATTCTGGGAGTCTAAACTTGTCCTCCATTGTTTCTACCCTTGCGGGTAACTTATTTCATAAATATTTCACACTCTATGAAACTTCAGATTGGACTTTTCCCAGCCCACAGCAAAGTCTCTCAAAAAATAAAGAAAGGAACAAAAAAAAACACTCCATCTTCCTGTTAAAATATTAGAAACGCCCTCGATCCTTAGCATTCCTTATAAACTTTGGCCTTTCGAAAATCTCCCTCAAATAGACAAAAATCACACTTCTGCCATTATGAACAAAGTCCATGCCCAAAAGAGAACAAGAAGCCTTCCTCCTTCCAAAATATAGAACAAAGGCAAATCTGTATAACCTTTTCAAAAAGTAGAACGTCCATGCCACGTTCATCCGCTTCCACTTCTTCTGATTGCGTAACGCTAACGAAACAATGGCCATTATTCGGATAAACCTTAAAATTCCAAGAAAATTGATTTATTGATGCAATCGAATCAATTACTTCCCTCAATGTAAAGGAACTTTTTTCGCTCTCAAGAAGTTTGCCTTTCTATCTGCTGGTGTGTGTGTGTTATTCTTTAAAGGATTTTCTGTGTATAGCCCTCCCAAAACTGGCTTTTATCTTTACATTGCCACTTGTACTGACATCATCTATTCGACTAGTGCCTATATACCGCCGGCATCCTGAATATACTCTCCGTTCCACCATGAAGCACTTTGTAAGGATAATGAATTTATACGTTGCTTCCCAAGTCCACACAAACTCAAGTCGTTGTGGTACTACATGAGAGATGGGTGAATGGGAAAAACTTTTCCAAGTGGCAGGTCCTTAAAGGACGGAAAGACGAAAAGCAAAAAACTGAATGCAAAAGTATTTTCCACAAAATGTTCCCTCTTACAGCAGATTTTAATGGAGATACTTGAGTTTTATTAAAATTCAAAACTGAAAAGGATATCTACGGGCATCCTCGCTTGGATTTTTTTTATTATTTCTTTCTTTGTTTCCTTTCCCCCATCATACTTGTATACGTATGTAGAATATAGTATTATATGGTGTTGATCCCTTTTCTCATAGTGCTGTGCTGTTCGCTGTTCCTCTCTTTTGATTTATTGCGAAGAGATTTGCAATTTGAGTGCGGAAGAGGAGTGAAAACTTTTTCCGGAATTAATGACAGAACAGCACACCGACACCGACACCTACACCAGTGTACAGTGAAAATGAGCAGTGGCGGAAGGGATATGTCGTCCCGATGAGCTCATGAAAAATCACATCGGATAGATAAATTTAGGATTCTCCTCTAATCCTAATTGAAAGTTCTTCACCGAAGTGATTTGTAGTCTGGGTGAGGATTTTTAACGGCAAATTGTTGTTAAAAAGTTTTCCAGGTGAACGTGTCTCAGTTATTTATCGTCGCCATTTTCACGACGTGACGACAACCGACACGACGTTTTGCTTGACGAAATTCCCGGCGGCGTTATTAGCGTTCACTTGAAAGATCTGCGGTGTGGATGAAAAGAAATAAATGCCGCAGGGGATGATATTAATTAAAGTTCAAAAGGAATCCCGAAGGTGGTATTTTTTCTTCCTAAGCGGTTGTTTCAAGAAAAGTTTTTGGTACTATTTAAGTGGTTCTCGAAAACTGCGTAGGTACCTACTTACCTACCGGTATACTTGAATATAAAGATTCCGTTAACAGTTAGTAATCCGGGCTACACACATAATCGCTTAACATCTTCGTCTACTTCTTCAGAACATAGGTAGGATGGGAGTGAGCAGATTATGTGCTCCTGGGTTTAATAGCTTTTGCCCTAAAACCTGGTTTTTCAGACGATGTCTCGGAAGGATAACGCCATCCACCAGAAGAACATAAAATTAAGCTGCCCCTTAGAAGTATATGAGCGTCGCAATCTGCGCCATCTTATTTGATAGCACTAAACATTTACCACAGCATTAATTCAAAAGCACTCATGTCCTGGCTTTATAAAACGCCCGTCTTCTTAAAATCATAAGTATGCGTCAAAGTTAATATACCTTGAGACCAACAAAACAGAGAAAAATTCCCCTTTGTATAGGTTTAGGTACATCGTATAAATTGAACAGACATAAAGTACGCTCCCAAGTTCCTTCACCCTTGTGCTCATCAACTAAATCCATTTACACGAAAAGTGTACGTCTTGTCCTTGTCGTCGTTGTTGTCGACCCTCCGGGGCGGGGTGAAGTTGATTTCTCTATCAAATTAAGCAAAGATCTTTCCGAGGGTTCAATCTTCAATTCAGCTGCCAATTTCATTGCTTTTTCTTTCCATTTTTTACCCCTTCTTCACGATTTTATTGTCTTTCTCCCTGCCGTTTGCTTACTGCATACAGCGGCATATCGAAGGCAAGGACAACGACGATGAAATGGAAGAAAAATGTCCATCCAGCTCGATTTTAACTTTCTTTTTGTTTTGTTTGACAAACCTTTCCATTCAATATATAAACTTTATTGAAGCAAAACAAAAAAAAAAAAAAAAAAACTCTTCCACATTGTGCAGTCCTTGTTGTTGGCACTCAATCCTGTGATTCAGTATAGAATCTTTCGAAAACGATATAGAAATTCAGGCAAAGAAAGAATATTCTCGGCAGGGGCTGCAGAGAAAAGAATTATGTGATTGAAAAAGGGGTGATTTGCCTGGCGGTTGCAAAGTCAACAAGGGAAAGGGATTAAATTGCCAAAAATTCAATGAATCCCTTTGTGTAGGTGGAGCATTTGCCTTGAGTTTTGTTTTGATTTTTTTTTTTCTAACAACGAACGGGGTAATTTAATGGCAGGTCTTCTGGAACAGAATCCCTTTTTATTGGTTTTCATCTTAAACCAGACGGAAATGGTGTGCTTTAGGTTGGGCGATTACTTTTATTTTGAGCTCGAATAAAGGGACAGCATTTTCCGGTAGGTATCATTATCATACCTACTTAGGAAGGATGGTGTTTTTTGTGTTCAAAAAGAATGGTTAATGACGCTTGGCATGGATCGACTTCCGTCGCATACCCATTTCAAGTGCAAAAAAACTTTCTAGCTGCTGGGGTTACCATTTTAAAGGTCGCTATTCGTGTGACGCTTTTTTAGATCTGTTCTTTTTTACAAATCTACACAATGGCAACTTTAGTAAACATTTTCAGTCGTTAAATTGTAAGACAACAGCGGCAACACTATTTGTATGTTATCAACTGTAACGTCCTCCATATGAACATTAAATATCTGTGGCAACAAGGCAAAACGGCTTTGACTTATGTCAAAATTAAGTTAATATTACGATCGGATGCACAGTACCCTGTTGTATATGCCAATTTTTTTTTATTCCAATATCTCTTATAGTTGCTGTGTTAGGGATCAGGAAAGTCAAACCTTTAAACTGCACTCCTGGAAAATGACTAAAAATGACTTATGCTGTTTTTCCTTGTTGCCACAGATATATAAATCTTACTTATGTCTTTATATAAATTTTCGAGATTTTTAAAAACGAGCTGTTAGACAGTGAGTTGCGTGACATACGAGTCAGTTGTCTTTATGTAGACATTCTGAGAAGTATTTACTTAAATAAATGTTATACAACGATTAAATTTGTGTACATGTTTTTGTTTCCGACCATCCTTACGATATATAATTCGTATTGTCCAGACATGAATGGCGAAACTCTCCCCTTCTCATTTTCATCATGACTGTCGCTTACAAGAAGAAGTCGCCCTTTGAATTTGATATCATAATCGATAACCATCAACTTCCTGACAGTTGAAACCAAATAAATAACAAACATAATTTGCAGCTCCTTTCAGTTCCATTGTACGTCAGCTCGCAGTCACTTCTATTAAGTGCATTACTCATCTCTCAACAAGATTTCCATTTTAATTCTTTCATTTGCCTGAAGGGATACCGAATGAAGGAAATTGAGAATTCCACATATGTACTCACACACCCACCTACATCCTCGTTGGAAGTCTAAGAGCCTCCCAATTGCCCAACAATGGCCCAATCACCAGACCTGTCCGACTGCATTCAGATGTTAATATCAATCATTCAACGGCATCGTCTCGCATCTGTGGCATCTGCACTTAATTGCAATTCAATTTGATAGATTCTCGTTCTCGATTCTCTGCCCAAATCGATTGCTAATCTCAATCACACACACAGTAAAATGTATATGCCGAACGCCCCGACAACTCATCAGTCAGTGCTCGAAGCAGAGCATCATCCTTTGGCCTGTGGGTGGCAGTCAGGATTTAGTATAAGTAAAAATCAATATTCATCCTGTTTTGCGGGCCCGATTTCACGATTCTAACGATAACACTGTGCATGGTGGATGGCCGTTGGGAAATCACTTGTCAAGGGACTCTTATACGACCGACCGAAGCTACGAAAACCGGATCGGACGATGTCCGCGTCTGTGCGACTGCGAACATCGCGTAGTCGTCGTCGTCTTCGCCGATAATTAATGAAGCAAATTACCGGTTAATTGGTAGGTTCCGCCATTCGACTCTTTTTCTTCGAATCTTGGTATATCTTTGGATCTTTGTACACCCGTCCAGTGCATCAGCGCGATTTGCCTTAAAGGTTACACTGGCGCGCATATATATACGTACATAGGCAGAGGCGCACAACAAAGGGAGACCGTGTCGGTCGTTTATAAAGTCATTTGGCTGTAAGAAGGTAGGTATGTCCGGGGGGATAAAAGTTATCGACTCTGCCTGGGACGGTATACATGCGGAGATGATGGGTTTGTTCGTGATGGTGATGGCATCAAAGAAAAGGCCCCCAACATCATGGCTCACGAGCGTACAGTGTACACGCTGAAGATGGCGCATTATGACTTTGTGCGACGAGGAACATGGTGTGAATTGTGCGCCATAAATACGAGATGAAGTGTTTCGTCGTCGTTTCCATTTTTTTTTTTTTTTATTTACTCGTTCTCTCTGTCGCTCCGTTCGTCGCGTCGCGTCGGTCGTCTTTTCCATACACCGTCCTGTGAGGGTAATATAATTTTTATGCTTTTAAGGGCCCCATTGGCGCAACGAGTTATTGAAGCGGAAAGTGTTTCGTAATCGTGAATGTGAATTTGATCCGGTAATTCATTAAGGCTTTGTAAATCGTCTATGAAGATGTATTAGGTATTCTTTTGGGGCGGAATGTAATCAATCAGACAGAAGTAGACGAAGACGAACAAGTCAAAAGGGCAAACCTTTGTTGCTGGGAAATGTGCGATGATCTCGGCGGGATGTCTTGGTATCTCGTCGACTGTATAGGGGGTGCTTATAATAGGATTGGATTTACGAATTACGAAGGAAGTCAGGCGGACGTCGTTATTTTAAAAGGTTCATTAATTTTTGTGAGTTTAAAGAGTTGTACCTATAGCTCGTTGATATAAAGGGTTCAAGTGTTTAAGTCACTGAATGTCAAAGAGTTTCATTCGATAGATTCGACCTAATTTGTTTGGGAACTATATTTAAAGTACCTATCAAGTAAGAAAATATCGTGGAAGATAAGGTTTCTGCGTAGAAAAAGTAGGTCTTATAGCGTTGGCAGTCTTTCAACTTAAGAAGATTTAAGAACTAAGATCCTTTCAATCGAAACAGTTGGTATCCGGGGGTTTTGGTTAAGCAACAGATTTTACAAATAAATTATCATCACAAAAGCGCAAGGAAAAGAAGATGTGCTTATACAAAATCCAGTTCATGCAGAACCAGGGGCCAGATTCCGTTTAGCAATAATCGTCGGGACGATATCGTTTTTGAAACTTTGATGACCATAAGAAGTTATATCTCGTAATTTTGGCACTTAGTTGCTACTTTTCGAGGTCTATCGTTTCGACGATAATCATCTGAAAAATTACGGAATGAGTGCCCAGTTCGAACAACCAGCTACTTTCTTAGGTGTCGCCACACTTACGGGTGTACCTGGGCATCAATCAATACCATCAATCAATGCCTCTTCAGTTATCGCCGTGTAGTCTTAACTTTCTCTTCGATCTATACATGTTCTACCCATCGCAAACAAGGGATTCACATTTTTCTAATCAACCGCCAAGAATGACCTGCGTTTTGATCACCGTGAATGCCAGAGCTCCTAGTCCGCATAACTGAAAAAAAACGTGCCTGGGACCGAACATTATGGAAGGCGTCCCAGGCAGAGGTTGGTCCGCAACCACTTAAGAAAGTTTAATCCTATTTCATAGACTTTCTCCAATCCACAGTGATGCCAATCCGAATCGAAGTTTTTTTATGCAAAAGCCAGAAAAAAAAATGCATTTTTCAAAAGAATTATCCCATTTTGGTTAGAAATATAAAAATGACCCTGGATTCTATGATTGTAATATACAATAACGCATAAAGTAAAAAAAATAGTAACAAAATGTTAGTCAATTGATAGGTAATTAAATCCAAGAACAGAGGCTTTTGTTCCCGCTTTTTCGCATACAATTTTGTTTGACGTCTAGTAAGTCAAGTAGAGAATTGGAAATAAAAATGACGCACAGTTGTTAATGAAAGTGAGTGATGCGAATTTAATCACATTAATTCCATTAATTAAATTTACAATTTATTTGAACAGGTTCATTGTAAAAAAAACAACAAAAACAAAAAAACGTATGCCCTTTTTCTCAAAATTATTCCTTAATGCCTCAAGCATCGGAATTATGTCTAATTATGCCGGATTTGGCATCACTGCTCATCAGTCAGCCGACTGAGAGGTGCTTGCTCTATTGACAGCGGGCCTTACTAATAATCATTGTTAAACTCCACGCTAAATATTTTGTAAGTCACAATATGTAATTTTGTATGGAGAATTTCGCTACAGCGAGTTCGAAAAATTTAGCCTGGACACTAAAAATGATTATCAGTATCGCGGAGCGAAAAATATATTTATATAAATAATTTAAGAGACTAATTACAATATAATTTGTTATTATTCTCCCAAAACAAACAACAAGGTCTATTAATATTGTACTTCTTGCTTTCAGTAGTGATTTTACGATTTGCGCTACATGCCACTTGTCCCCTTTTAAAGCAATTTATCGCACCACCCGGTGTTCATAGGGGTGTCTCTGTACACCCCTATCTATATACAAATCTCCCTTTAATCCATTCGTTAACCGCACCATCAATTTGTTAACTTGCAACATGATCTTTCTAATGCGCTCGCACAAATCCCCTAATAGCACTTGCACACACTGATGTACTACCATTCGTATGCATACCTCTCCGTATATGTGTGTATAACCTGCGCAACGCCTTTGTTAGATACCATCAGCAGAGTCCTTTTGCCCAGAAACTAACAACCAACATCACCACGCAAAAATATTGTCGAACAAATCCCCTCTAGATTATCCACAGAGTAGAATCTCCCTCTAAGGACTTATCAATTTAATCATGTCCCATGCAGTATCCTTCAACCTTCAGCACACAACCACAACGAAGTACCCGAACCCCAATACACACAAACACACATCCGAGGGGCTAGGTTTACTTCAAAAGCGATTGCATAAAACCGCCATTGCCAGCGTTGTGTCATCAGAACGGTATAAATAAACCGAATGAGGTCCCCGTCGCGAAAAGTACACTCTACCATCAGATAGAGACGAAGGACACCGCAGAAAAAAAAAAAACTTTGCCAACGTTGTTGTTTTCGCCGCGTAATGTACATCGTATAGCAACCCCTACAACCTACAACACAGGGGTTGACAAAGTCCAACAGAGTTCCTTCTTTTGGACCGCACTATAAGTGTATAAGTGTATATATACCAATTTCATGATAAAAACCTTCGGCTGAAAGTTTTCGTTCAACATTGTCTGGAAGGGGTTTCTTATTCGAGTCCCTCATTTATTTTATAAATTCAATGAGAGAAAAAAATAAAACCACCCTAACAACCCATAAATTGACGACTAAGCAAGATTAATCAAGACATGGACATTAGATCATCTTCTTGCGTCGTATTTTTTTTCTGTCCTGCGACAAAGCTGTACCGACACTCATCTTATAGACGTAAAAATCATTTTAATGAAATGCCCTCCCATTGAACAAAAGAAATCCTTCGTTGTGTACACATTTTCGCACAACGAGTGTACATAAATAATTTTTACAAGATGTCCTTTCTTGCTCGACTTCATAATCGTCCCAAAAGTGAGGGTAATGCTGATTAATTTAGCAAAAACAAAAACAAAAAACACATTTCAAAGAAGGCAAGCCATGTTATTGTTGGAATGGGGTTCGATTCTGTTTTGACCATATTAAATCGATATTCCAGTAAACGACCATATTGCGGTTAAGTGCAGCCAATAAATCCTGTAATAAAATAATTGCTCTACGGTTTTAATAAATGTATCAAATGCGTTGGTGTGTCGAGGACTTGTGCGGTCTTGTGTGGTGTTGCATGGTATTTTAGGGCACACAAAATTGCAGATTAAGAGCCCATTAGTTGGATTGTGGCTTTTCGGGGGCTTATGGGCTGTTAAATGAAAACATGTACACAACAAACATTTTGTCACAGCGATGTGTGTGTGCATATGGAAGTGAATAGTAAGGGCTATAATTTTTGAGTAGATTGCTTTTGCAATCCCATTTCGATTACTTATTTTATAGTCCATTAATCGTTTCATTTAAATACGAACTTTCCATCTGCTGGGGCCCTTGCTGTGGATATTTATAACAAAGCTTTGTTGGCGGCATAGCTTAGTGCTGTTTCAATATGTGTAGAGATCTTTTAAACCAAAAAATAGAACCGAAGCCCAACATCTTTCCACCATTCGTATTAGTGACTTGTAATTATAAGGAACCTACAATTTAATGCCGTTTACGAACTGCAAAACTGACACTTTAAAAGTACAGTAGCTAATGCTCGCGAGTATTTGCCAGACGTTCGTGGAGCTGTAAGAAAAAACTGTAGCTTGAGTTTTTTTGATGGTTGGTCTGCGCTTCCAGTCCAATTTTCGAATTACGTATGTAAAACAATTTTTCCGTTTGTTTTCGAACTTCTTATACCATGTTTCCACCAACGTGATTTAGCTAAATCAACTTCAAAAATCATCTCATAAATTACGTGATTTATCGTGCATTTTCGTGATTTATACGTGTTTAAATTTTAATTACGTATCTGTCATCGAAAATCCACACAAAATAAAATCGAACATACACAAATAAAATCGAACAGACTTTTTTCGGAGAACATTTCTTCTGGTTGAAAATGCTATATGCTATATGGTATATCATTTTTGGCTTTTTTGTGATAGATGGAAATGATTTCCAAAGCATTTGAACTCATTTTAACTTTTAATTTGATGTAAGTAATTTTCTTTTTGCACTTTAATAGTTACGATAGGTATTGGAAGTTGGTCACCTAATGTCAAAGTTGACGTGAATGTCACACTAAAACACTTAAAGTCCGGTGGAGACGCCTTTCGTCATTTATAAATCACTTTGGCTAAATCACGTTGGTGGGAACATGGTATTAAAGTGCTGTCTTGTATGACGTGGGCCCTAGTGCATACTAGTGCGCACTGGGTTGACCCTAGTGCGTTCGATATAGCACTGAACTCGCCCTGGTACTGAAACCCTGTGTTTGACATGACTTTTAGGGCACCCCAGTTGTGCCCTGAACTGACCCCAGTTAATTTGTCGGGGTAAGAATTTAGTGCTGAGTTTGCTGTCATTTCGCTAGCTGTTATTCATTTTCAAACTCATCATCTATATTCCGAACGCTTTTATCAACTAATTGCATTATGGCAAACTCCATTTCTGAATTGAGTTCCGTCATTTTAAACAATAATCGGAAAAAAGTTTTTCTAAAAGATAAATATTTGTCCATGTCAAAAACTGGCAACATTTTGCGTTAGATATGGAAGCCGAATTTTCAGGGTTGTGCAGGGTTTTTGACAGGCGTGAAAATTAGATGACACTTCTCGGTGCGCACTAGTGGGCACTAGTGCTGCCACGTCAAACAAACCTTGTATGAAGAGACAGCTATTAAGGACAATCAGATATTTGTCTATGCTTAATGTGGGCCTACATTAGAGCTTTAAACGTACCTTATGCTACGTTTCCACCGGACGCAAATCAGGAGATTTAAAATTAATCTTGAAATGTTTCCACCGAATAAAAGAAGATTAAGTTGACGTATTCTGTATATTCTCTCTGGTTCCCTACATTTGAGAGACAGAATGACGTTTCATGAGAGATTTTTTTCCATTTTTGACGTCTTCTTTTGCGTTTTTGTAAAATGAAGCTCTGTTTGTTTTACATTTTTGACATCCCGAGCTGTGGTGAGTGTGTTCACAAACCTACCGGACTCTACATGCAAACCTGGTTGGTTTTCGAAATAAGTTTTTATTGAGATTAAAATTTACATAATAAATCCCAAGGGTTATACGGGATTAAGTGAAATAACACCTAATTTTGGAGTTAATCTCCGGTGGAAATGTAGTATTAACTTCAAAAATACACAAAAACTGTTCTTTTTAGTGTAAAAAGGTTTCGCTATAAAAAATGTTTCTTCGAAAAGTCTTACTGCTTTCGAAGTTTGTAAATAATTACTGGATAAATGTTTTCTTAATCGTAAACTTTTCCATCCTCTTATACTCTAGATTTCGAGCAGGACAGATTATTAGATCTTTGAAAACTCTTTCGTTTAGAATCATTTATTTCTTAGAACTTATGTTACTTTCAAGGATTCTTTTTTGGAACCCATAGGGCTTCAATATGACCACGAAATGTTTGCATTTATAAACTTACAGTCTTCTGGTTAGATATATAAATAGAGCAAAAGAGAGTCCGAATAAGGGAATTTCGGAAAAGTGATCTTAGCCGTACGTTAACCATAAAATCTTATAATGAATAGACCGGCAGTCTAATGTGTTTCTGAACTCACAATGGCGAAATTTTCCATACAAAATTGGATATTGTGACCTACGAAAAATTTAGTGTGAAGGTTAAAAATGATTATTAGTAAGGCACTTTGACAGTTTGTTTGGAATATTGCGTGACATTCTTAACAAATTGAAAAATGGACAGTTTTTTAGAAAAGAATCTTGTTTCAAAAATTGTCCGGGGAAATCGCGGATCCCTACGTTTGATTTATAAGTATTTTAGCTGTAAGTTATTAGAAAATAAATAATAATAATAATAATAGTAAATTTCGAAATAGGCTGAGGTCGGTCAGCGAAGAGTCTTCTGCTTATAGATTCGAAGTTAGGGAACCATCTTCGAATATCGTACTCGAACTAATGTGCCACTAAATACTCTTAAAAAAATAAGTGAATAATTTGTGGCGACAACATATATCCTCTGTCCCAGTTGGGACCTGTATGTCACAAAGAAGTGGAACCGAAACAACTGCTTCTGTGGCTCAATAGAGTAACACTGTTCACCTTCGCTTGTATACTGAAATTAAATTAGAGGGTCGTGGTCAAAATGATGTTAGTTGCAAAACGCATATCGCCTGACACCAACGCATGTACCAGGGACCCAGGTCGGAGCTAATGTTTTCGATATCATTGCCACTCTAAGCACTGAATATGAGGTACTTAATACCGATCCACTTAAAAGCAAAATCCTCGCACAAAAAGCTTCACAGTTACGCACCCTATTTAGCTATGGGTAGCAATCGCAGCATACCACCGCAGATAAAACCACTGTGTGTGCGGGTTTAATCGCGCGCTCATCGAATACGAATTACACGCGTTAAGAAGCAATTTGCAAAACAGACGTACAGATGGCCCCACCAAGGGTGACGGCTCTGTGCGCTGACCCATGCAATTATTGTTGCCGCGCAATCCTTGGCTTAGTTTTAGCACTGCTGATGCTGCCATGTGTATGGCACAGTGACGGATGGATTGTGTGCGTTTGCTCTGTTGTTGAAACCCAATACGAAATGCGATATTAATCTGATGAAGATGTTGGACAAGCTAATTGTTACGGTGCAAGTGCAATCGTCAGTCGTTTCAAATTACCAATCCGGTTCGCACACGGCTTTGGCGGGACAAGACCGCAGTGAACTACATTTCAGACATTTGCTGCGCACCGGCCCAAGCGTCACGTCATCGTGCAGTGCAATTAACCGACTCATTAATCATTTCAACGTAACAACAGCATCTTTGGCTTGATTTGCGCAAAGGACGTGTGCAAGTGTGCATTGCATATGCCATGATCTATGCTCATCTGTCTTGCAGCGTGCGGTGCAGTGCAGTGCAGTTCATGCAATCGATCATTGGGGATGTAACGGTGCGACGCTCAAAACGAACGCAAATTAACTTGAGATTTGTTTTGAACATTTCATCGAGGCTCGATGATGGGATATCTCTCTGTTTGGGGTTGCTCTATACCGCGTGCGGTGCGCGAACTAATCGTACGTAGCAATCTTTTGAATTCATTACAACATACGGAAGTCAAGGGTGGAGAATCCGATTTGCTCTTTTTACCGATGATTGCATTTGAAAGTGTCTGTCGCTGGAAATCCTGGTACACTTATATAGACGGTCGATGAAAAGGGTGCGAGTTTCGAGAAGAATTTATAGAACTTTTCGGGCGTTGATGGGGGTCCTTACAAGGACTTGATCTTGTATACACAACTAGAATAACGTCTTTTCACGTATACCTACATGCAGATTAAGCCAACGCAACTTCTTTTTGGGTGGGTAAGCCAAAGAAAGAAATGCTTTGCGTGCCATTTACTGACGTCTTTATCGTTCTCTGACAGATGGCCCATTTGCAGTATCGAATTGCTGATGGTTAACTTCCAAGTAACTCCCTACCGCTTCTACAATCAGAAGTGAACACCACTTATCCTCAATCGGATTATACAAGTTTATGCAATAGCATTTGCGTCACACCCGAAAACAAATTCCCCGGGCACACTCAACGACTTAATGTGTGTTCTTAAATGACCCATTTAAGAGTGCTTCTGACATCCTTGGCACACTCTGATGCATATAAAACAATTCCAGAGGGATAGCTACCCAAAAAAAAAATCCTAGAAATACAAAAGGATCCCCCGGAGAATGTCCCATAAGGAAAAAGCTGAAAACCAATCAAATCTAAGTATTTATTCATAATTCACGTAACACATGCCACTAACCATACTTGCACATACCAAAGACCCAACCAAAGGCAAAGGCACACACAGCCAAATAGGTCCTTAATTTTATTTGCACCCAACATAACATGGCATGCGTACAGCCTTAATATGGAAGCAACCAAAGCGAAATAATAAACATGCTCGGTGCTATACCGAGGCACGTATCTTGTATACGCTGCCACCGCCAGCCCCAAAGGAAGACGTACCATAAGCATTCCATTCGAGTATCGCAATCACCGACAGAATTATCGGAATGTGAGTACATCTGTACTGCATCTACCGGGGACTAAAATATTCATAAGAGACACAGACACGCAGAGACAGAAACAGAGCCAGAGAAGCAGCAAGCAGAGCTCTCAGTGATTGAGTCCTTCCGATAACAACAGCATCCGAAGAGTGCGCCATAAAAGTAAAACCTCCCCCACAGAACGTATGTTTGCCAAATTGAATTCCATTTTCTTGATGCCTCATCCTGCGCTTGGTCTCCACTTTGGAAACCTATCTTCTTGTGCACTTGGTAGATATTTAACTCGGAGAGGAGCACAAGACAAAATCGGAAGTGCCTAACATACACACACACACCGACCGACCGACCAACCGACCGACCGGCTCCTCAGTGAAAAAGGTTGCGAGTCTTGTGTACGTAGGACAGACTAACGTTGCTCGACTTGTATACGTATATCCGTATGTGTTACCATATAGCATCTTCTGTTGAATCGATTCGATCCTTGGAAGGGAAGATTCTGTGTTATGGTCCCCTTTTGCGGGAACGATAATTACGAAGCTATTTGCTCCGTAAATCGTTTTGTCAAATATGCGGTGTATGCACGTTTGTCGTTGTCCCATCCTTTGGCATTCTTCACATTGGAGCCAATACCAATTAATGGTGATGGCGAGCACATGCAGTGCGGAGTGGTCGCTTGATTCACCATCACCATTACCATTCCTCGATATCCTTCATTTGAATGCATTAAGTTGTGCCATGCAGCATGCGATGGCAAGCTATTAAAGGCGTTAACTTGGATGCTGCTTTTTTTCCTGCCTGCCACTTTCACATGGGAGTCGTTAGGGTTAATGGGCACTGCACCAACTGCGCACATGCATACACAGATGCAAATGGAAAGGAATGAGCAATTAATTGTCGGAACGACACCTCAAGTGCAAAAGCAGGCGCTGCCCTCAAATGTAAATGTTACAAATAGTTGGGTTATGGCGCAGTTATAATGGGAAGCAGACAATACAACTTTATAAGTGATTTGTGGCTTCGGAGGATTTGATGTATACCAGGCACCAATTTGTGGTTGAGTATGAGATTGAATTATTGCGGTCTAGAGAGGTGTCTGATTGATTCATTTACCGGCAAGGAAGTGTAGATTTCAAAACAACTGGTCAGTTGTGGTTAAATGGAGGACGCGATGAAGTTTGAGAAAATTATTTCGAATCTTGAATCTTTGAAAATGGGAGCCCGAATTGAGGCTAAGTAATTGTTGCGGTTAATTCGTTGAAGTCAGTTGTGATTTTTGCATAAAATGATAACTTTTCAGGACATGCATTTTGATAATTCTATTTTTTATCAATTGTAAAGTTTGACACATCAACCACAAACACACAGACAAGCGAAAAATATATCTCTTTGAGATAAAGCCGCGTTCCATTGACTATATGCGTTCAAACTGAATGTATAAAAAAATTAAATGTACGCTGAAGCTGTAGTAGATATCTACAAGTTGTTAAATTTCGCTTTTAGGAAAGTTTTTCATTTACATCGAAATAACCAGTTAGATTGGGCTCATTCAAAAACCTAGTTATCTTGGTCGGTAAAGTCCGTCTTCCTCTTCCAGCCACAAGTGTCAAGTGTAAACTTAGTGTACTTATTGGTCACTTTCAAGGATCTAGTTATCTTAAGTCGACTGGATTGGTCGACCTGAGCCTGATGGAACCTGAACGCAAAAACTTGATTGGTGCGGAACGTCACTTTTTTTTACGTTAGCCACATATGCGAACTGTCAACATAGTACACAGTCACGAATTTCTTGATTAGATTCGTCGGCTTACCCCTCCCTAAAAAAAACTGAAAAAAAAAATGTTCATGTGACTGATCTAGGCCAAGCACAACTAAGACACATCGACGACAGCGGGCTTCTGTCAGACTTGCTAAACTATACACATAAATGTAACCATTGAGAAGGACTTAACAGAACTGTCAATGCAAATCAAATAAAAATTAACGAAATTGAAAAAAATTAACAAAAATGGGGGTGGAGTTCGTCGATAAAGTTCAGAATAAAGCCAAATAAAAGGTGATCTTCTCATGAGAAATTCGTTAATTTTTATACAGCGAAAAAAGTAAATGCTCCCAAATCCCTTTCTCATTCCACGGGCCATTCCTCCATCTAACATTTCATGTTCCAAACCGATTCCAATGAATCGATTGACATAAAAATATGCTTTAAAATATAAACGGACATTTTTTAAAATTGAGACCTTTTTTTCGTTCATACTATCGCTCGCTAACTTTAAATCGTCAAAAGTTTTATTTTATAAACGTCAAAGGGCGAATTACGTATGATTTAAAAAAAAAAATAATCTTAAAAAAAAAGACGAAAAAACAGCTCATCAAGTGTGAGCATTACGTTTCTTGAAAGTTTCTTGAGAGCAATAGCAATAAGGGAAAGAGTCTTCTGAATTTTTTTAACTGAGTATTGCGTTTGGTCACATTTTTAACTGACTATGTTCCTTTACTTGTAAATTTCACGAATTTTTAATCAAAACCGTTCTTTATCTTGGAAAATTCGTAAAAAAGCGTGCCATCGGTGGGCAAGACGTTAACCGTTCACTGAGAACTTTACGAGTTTTAACACAACAAATTGTTTGGTGCAAGAATTGGAAAATCTGTCAGTCATCCAACTGTTGACAGATATTTTAAAATTTGTTGTCCTTTTTGACATACGGGTGCATATGTTTCGATTTCCTGCTTATTAACATGGTATCAACGGGCGTGAAAATAAAAATGAATGTTCTCTTCATGATTCTTTTCGAAAGTGGCGCGGAAATTATTCCTAGCTGTAAGAAGAGACGAGCTCCTCCACGTAATTTTTAATACAATGTCTTGTTTCCGTCGTTCTCGAATGCTTGTAGTTCCACAAAAAGTTCCATTAATTCCGAATCACTTTCATCGATAACTAACTGAATTAACTAAAAATGTTGTTAATAAATTAGAAAATTCTTCAAGTTTACCAAATATTTTAACAACTTTCCGTGCCACTTCTTTGAATTTTTGAACTAAGTATCCGTCATTTTCATTGATTACTACAAAAGTGTTCCCTAACTTTTTCGAAAGTTTCTTTCTCTGAGTGAGAATTTATCCCCACCACTGCCATTTTGACAGCCTTTTCCATTCTTACGACAAAAGTAAAGGAACAAACCTATGATGTCAAGGGAAATTGTTTGCATCGTCCTGTACCTATAATCATGTCATATATAGGTATATGTAATGTTTTATTTTTAGATATCTGGATCTGCAATACAAACCGCCGAAAGTCTTTGCAAATCAAACCAAAGCATAAGTTACCATCAAAACTTTTTCCCCCAAGTGTAAAAATTTAACATGAACATATTTAATACGAACATTTAATATGAACATGTTTAATCAAACAAAATCACGCGACATTTTTAATCGTTCATTCCTACTATTGCCCTCAAACCTTAAATCGAAGCCGACACACTTGATGAGTTATTTTTTCACCCCTATTCAAATCGCTCTTTAAACAAAATGTTTTTTTTTTGTGTGTAATTTATATTTTTAAAATGCAGTTCCATCCAGATCCTTATCGAGTCGTCCTTAGCTGTCTGAAATCCACTCCAAAAGTGTCTGTATCATCTGCCTCAATTACCTTCGTTAAATATTTTTTGGTGTAAAAGTCTAATCCAACCAAATTTGAAAGTTTCACTCTAATCCGGTCATCCGTTAACTTCCTGTTATATCCTTAAAGAACGAGCATCAACCCGAAAAGTTTCCATTACTTTTTCCTCAGCATTCAATCTGAATATCTATATAAAAGAAACGTAAGTTATCCGCCCGTCCAACCAAACCCCCCGAGGCACAGATATTGTGCACGTGCTTCAGTAACACCCGATCAATATTCGTGTACCTATACATTCTGGTATACCGTATACTCAATAAGAGAGTGTCTACACCCAAGTATCCTTGATATTTTTAACATTGCGTCATATCCTGTTCGTGACAGATTGCAGGTTGAACACAAGAGATTCATCTCCGCATTTGCTTTTTCTTTCCTTCGATATGACAATTTATAAAAAAAAAAAAAAAACAAGCCTAAGCTATTGCTGTGTGCCAGCAAGGATTGAGAAATAATATCAAAATAAAGGGCTTCCACGATTTAGCATTCCACACAAGAGAACAACAATTCCTTCTTTACATACTCGTTCTTTATCCGTGGGTATTTTTATTATTATTTCTATCAAAAGGATGACATCAAACGTTTGTGTACACGGGGGCACAACCAAATTCACTGGTAATATTCCTTTGCTTCCTCGGGGAGGCACGAAGAAAGAATGCTAACCAAAGGACATGTGCGATATGTCATGATGGAACAAAAACGACAGAGACGAGAGGAAAATCAAATCAGAATAAAAGTATGAAGAAGGGACATTTCTTTTAGCACCACCAACAGCAACAACCAACAAGCCCTCGGGCATACAAGGACTGCTACAACCATACACCTCTACGCCATAACAACATTCAATCTACAATTTGAAAGAAGCAAATTTCATGATGTCCTTATTTCGTTTCTCGTCCGGAATAATATCATTTCATCTCGATTGCTATTTACGAGAGAACAAAATACATACTCCCACACATATAGGGTGCACAACATGGATCTGTGTATGTAGCTACAGCTATGGGTATATGAGTATCTCGGGAATTGAGCTAATAGAAATGAAATTGAGTGAAGAAATATGCGCGTCAGCATTGTTATTAGAAATTGAATTGAATTTTTAACTAAAAAAAAAAAGAGAAGAATATAAATTTATGGAAAAAGGACGAGCAAAAACCAAAATATTATATGAATGGCATGAGATTTTCCATGATTCTGTCGTCGATGTATTTTTTCTCTCCACCTTTTTGTATTATTTACTCGATCTCTGTTGGGATGGATGGATGGGTCCTTTTTTGGGGTCTTCAACTTCAATGGGATTTATGGAGTTTAAAGTACATTATTTGGGATTGTGACAGGACACCATAGTCCAATAGTGTCTCTTGACAGTGTGTGTGTGTGTGAGAGAGAGTGAGAGGGACGTTGTAGTGGGCATTCGGATCGCAGAGTTGGAAATTGCTTGAAGGATATAAATTTAATGAACGTTATTGACTTGACCTTTGTGTGAGTTGGTATTTTAAATGGAAATTTGTTAACCTCAAAATGTTCGGGTGAAGGAATTTTGTCTTATTGCTGAGATATCAGAGTAGTTTTGTGGATTTTATCCTTTCTTATATACGTTATACGTTTTGCTGCCAAGTTGATGGGTCTGTTAAGTGCTGCAGACAATGGTGAGGGTGCGAGGGTGTAGGATTAAATGGGACGAGTATAGATGCCCTTTGAATGACAATTGGGGAGACCAGAAGACACCCTTGTGTCCCTAATGTGTGTATATAGATATACTGTGTATGCTTTGGGGTTGTAAAATCCAATAAAGCACAGTTGTCCTCTGCAAGGGACGAACATGTGGGATAAATGAAATGTCAACATAGTTGGCAATAATATAACCAAATGGTGATTGAAGCTGTGGTTTGTTATAGTTGGCACAAATGGCTGGGAAAATATGCTAAACATAGTATAGTTGTTTACAGGGTTGGCTATTATATGTCCATGACATATTTAGGGGATGTAAATTGTTATGGCTTTAGTATGGGACATTGATGAAGATGATGGCTTTGATAAAGTCTCTGTTTTAATTAGTTTTATGGTCGCAAATGTTGGTGTAAGCAATAAGAAATAATGTTGTAATAAAAGATGTTTATTGGAAGGTACTTTGCAAACTATCTTCCAGTTTAATAGAAAGGGTTTATCAGACATGGAATGTCTATAAGTAATCTGATCTGACATTGCTACGCGTTACTCCCTGTTACCGTTTTACGTTACAGAAATATTGGTTTCTATTTGAGGCATATATTGAGCGGACGAAGCTATTATAACTTACCTAGGTTTTTTTTACACCAGTCGTTACTGGCTTCATGGCCATGGCTACTTTTTTTGTTGAAAGTATTTGTTCCGACTGAAATAGATTAAATAAGTAGAGCATTTTCCTTTGTCAAATTTTCGGTTTATAGTGTTTTTTCCTTTGTACGATGAGACATCTGTTTATAGTTTTACTTTTACTTATAACCAACTACCTATAACCTGCAGAAGTTGGTTGGAAAATATGTATGTGGGTCACAATTTAAAATCATTTTCCACAATTAATTGATAATATTATTTCTTTTTGTTAATTAATGCGTTCGAAATTTGTAACTAAAATAGTTTACACAGAAGTTTCAATACTAGTGCCTCACAGCTGATTGAAACGTCAAACGAAAACTACCTAGGTATTTGGTGTTCGTTGTGAATGCACAAGTTTTCGACGAAATCACGGTTTTCGGTGCGGGTGAATAGGGTTTTATTGACCCACGCTTTAGGTTTGACAGGTTGTATGCACTTAAATGATTATAAGTACTGCGCAATGACTCTGAGTTGTACAGAAAATAATACAAATGTATATAAGTTTTGACCATGAAAAAAGTGCTATTAGAAATATTGTTCTGCTACTTTTTTATGAAGTTTAAGGTACTCTCACACGATTTTCTGCACTACCTCTAAGAAGGACCAGACGCATGAAAAGTGGTAAATTTAGCTGCTTTCGGTGCAGACTGAATTTACAGGAGCAGCGTTGTTATTTAACACTATGGTACCAATAAACATTTTTAGTTTCGACTCTAAATTCCTAGTAATTTACCATGGTTATATTTTCCATACAAGTTTCGCAATTGTGAGCTTCCGTAAATTTAAAGTAGAGACTAAAATGGGTACCAGTGTTGCTATCTAATTGAAATGGTTTTTCCCTCGGACAGCTAGTTTTTTCCAATTTTTCCCTTTTGGGCCTAGTCAAAATGTCCCACTTGGTTAATTTAAAAAAAAAAACAGTTAATTTTTTAATAACAAAAAATAAAATAGCGAAAAAAAATTGAGGAATTTAATTGGAAGAATAAGATAAACAGTCATTTCATTACTGGAAAAATCTCATTGGTAAAATTTATGAAAAAAAACAACATAAAATTAATTTTATAATATCGCATTTTTTGTGTATTTTAGTATCTATAATATAAGTTAATTAAAAGAGGAAAAAAGTAAAATTTAGCACACAGGGGGGCACCTTTGAACATAAGGACTTGCTTCATTCAAAAAATAATAAAAAATCAAAATCTTCATAAAACGGATAGAAATGTGCGCTTAACTAAAGCTGAGTTCCATTTTTAAAAGAAAAAATAGGTTACAGATCAAATATTCGAAAACGTAGGTTTTTATGAGACTTGGAAGCAAAACATGGTAAAAAGTGCCCCACTCTCCCCTATAGATAATAATTAAAAATTCATGTATACATAAGTAGTCATATCGTCGGCTTAATAAGAAAACCTCGTACTCCATTTTTGGCAAAAATTACTTTTTGATACTATCTTATAGAAACTCAGTAGTCGCATTGCTATGAAAAACCTAGCTCCTTTATAAGTTAAAATCACTTAAAAATCATCAAAATCAGAATAAGATCGTTAACTACAAAGTTGAGCTTGGTAACAAACTTTCGTTCCTCCTGTAAAATTCAAAATTTTGGAGTTACGAGGTTTTCTTATTAAGCCGACGATATGTACCTCATGCGATTAATATATTTTACGCATACCTAATTATAGGTATAGGTGAGTAGGTAGGTACCAATTTAACGTAATGATTAACAACCTCGTTATCAAATCTCTGACTACTAGGTATACCTACCTAATTCACATTTCACTATCGCATTGCAGTATTGTGAATTTCTCTTCTTAGTTCAGGTGTTACAAGTAACAATATCATAGTGCAAGCCTGCCTATCCATATCAATTTATCGAAATAATTTGCCCAAACTTGAAACAAAAATGAACAAAAAAAATACCTACCCTATTACGAATATGAATTGCATAACTCCTTCCAAATTGATCCCTCTCACATAGGTAGCATTTATGAATTCAAAATCCTTAATAGAGCTTTATTTTCTTCCTCTTTACAAAGAAAAACCTTTGCATATCCCATTTTTTTCCTATTCTCTATTCCACTTGATTTTCACAATCCAATTCAATAGAAGACACATAATATACCTATAGAGGGAGAAGCAGAAGCAGTTTGTATGTTTGTCAACAAAAGCCGGTAGATAAAAACGATAAGCACGCTCTTTGTTATACACTTTGAAGGCAACTGATTGGTATAGGCAATAGCAATTATTATTTATTTACAACAGTATAAAGTCAGCAAAACTCAACGCTACTCAATTTACCTATCAAATGAAAAATTGACAAAAGAAATACAGTCCAAGAGAAGAAAACCGGCCACCAAGTCAAATTATTTCAACAA
Organism: Cheilosia vulpina; assembly: GCA_916610125.1. NCBI lineage: Eukaryota > Metazoa > Arthropoda > Insecta > Diptera > Syrphidae > Cheilosia > Cheilosia vulpina. The sequence continues at coordinate 57,537,986 of OU744279.1, forward strand.
TTTTTTTTTAAATCCTCCAAAGAGAGGTACAGTTTGAGAGCTAATGAATATAACTCTCTCGTCAAATAAACATCAAAAGCGAAACAACATCAAATGCCCACTTTTCGAATGAAAGAGATGACACACTTTCGTAATTCATCATGGCCGCCAATGACCTGTTCACAAACACATGAACTTCAATAATTCTCAACTGCTGTTCTCAAACTGTACACGATTCCGCCATTAATAAACACCAACACTCGCTTAGATATGAGCGCATTTTGAAAGTGTGCACGAGAACGAGAGCGCTGCGCGTTGTATTTCAGTATATGGGTTAGAGAATCTGTGAGAAATATCTAAAAGATTTTCGCTTCATAGAAATTCCGCGTCGCTTTGTGTATAGATACGGGAGAACTTCGCTCGTTCGCTGTACGCGCTGTACGTTGACGTTCGTTCCCGGTTGTACGGTTCGAACGAAGATAAAAAAAAACCTATTGTTTTTCCCGAATAAAGGAAAATTACCACAAAAATAAGAAAAAAAAAAAACAGAAATATAAATTAACAGAAAGAAAACAAAATAAATTATCTGCCAGCAATCATTGCGAAAACTATTTTTGCTTCCCTTGCAGAGCCAACAAAAGATTCATAAAATTCACTTGGAATATACCCAGAAAGTGTTTTTCTTTTTCGATATTCAGATACAAAACGTATCTAGTGTTCATTCAGTGTGGCAAAATTGAATAGAAAATATTTTTTATACAATCGTTAGCAGTCTCAAAGAAAAAGTGCGTAAAAGGAGTATATCTATAGATGGTGTGAGAAAAAAAAGTGTATCTTTTTCACAGGAACTTTGTTCCAAATAAGCAAAATATATATATACAAGGAGTTTTAAGAAATGTTTTAAAACGTGCACCCAAAGCCATGGAAAGTGTGTTCAGATTCGTATTTTAAAGTAGAAAAAAAATTATATTTTCGGTGTGAAAAAAAAAATTCTCATTGGCGTTGTAAATCGCGGTGTGTTGCGTTAGTTTTTTTTCTTTCAGTTTCGTTCTTGTTGGTGTCCTCTTGTGTTCAGTGTGTGTTTTATCCGCCGCCTTTTACAATTCGTGTATAACAACAACAAGAAGAAGCAAATAATATGCCAGCCAGTGGCTGCGCACTACCAATTACCCACCAGACCCACTTGGGTATGGATTCGGTTTCGGAATAATAATACACAATAGTATACCCGAAAAACAACAACAAAAACAAATCGAAAATCATCGTCATCCAAATCGGAGCGAGGAATCGTCGTTTCGTTTCGTTCGCCGTGTCGTCGTCGTCGCTGTCGTATCGTCGTCGAGTTCTTCTCTTTCCTCCCCTTGTTCGTTGGATTAAAAAAAATTGCCTATACATACACACAACTAAATAAGAGATATAAAGTGTGAGAAGTCACTTCTCTCCCTCTCGCAAGTAGGGTTTTCGGCTTTTTGCACACCCTTTGCTCAATCGTCCTATGCGATAGCGTTAACCCCTTCAGCAGAAGCGCCCCTGTGATTACAAGGAGTTGTAAACGGTGGATTACTTGGGAAAACTTTTTTTTCATTTATTACCACTCAACCCCTTCTGATGGGATAAAGCAGTTCCACAAAGATTTTGAAGACATATATTTTCCAAGTTGGATGTTTCTATGAAAACCCGCCGAAAAGGATTAAAATTTCTCGCATGTGGATTATAAATTGCGATTAATTATCGTATTTAAAAAGGTAAGTTGTTTGCAAAGACCTCCCTTCTTTTACAGGTACATATTTACCTTGTGGATTATTCTTATGGGATTAAATTCTTGCAAGTGATTTGCATATGTAGCAGGTAGGTAACCCTAGCATTTTAAATTAAATTAAGGAAATCCTTAAAGGACAGAGGACACTTCCCTACCGAAGGGACACTTCTTTGGAATTTGTCCCCGCAAATGGATTTCTGGTTGGATTATTTTATTCCCAAACACAAGCAGCTCCATTCATTCCGTACGTACACAAGTTATTTCTCGGAAAAAACGAGCTTACACAGGCACAGTGTTGCCATTCGTAATTTGCTAAGTGTTGGCAAGTGAATATTTTTTTTTGCAGTTGGACGAGCCAATTTGCTTTTTCACAACTTATTTTGTAGGTTTATTGAATACAGAAATGTGTAAGAAATGAAATGATAAACCACCTTTTTAATAAAATTAAATATAGAAAACTTTCCTGTCAACTAATGTAGCAATTTTAAATACAATTTAAATAGTTACACGACACTTTCCCTTATCTTATCATGAAATCGCTACATCAAAGGACTTTGCAATTTTGATAAATGTTTTGATGGCAACATATTACGAATATTTTACTAAAACATATTTGCGTACTGAAAATTCCTAAAAAGGTAGACCAATAAAGAGTCATTTGTTACGCAATCATAGCTATTTCAGTTCCATATAAAATCTTATCTGACACTTTATATGCCGTACAAAAAGTAGTCCCGAAAGCATTTACGTAAAGATTGGATCGTTATGAGTCCTATCTATTAGTATACAGGCGAACAGGACTAAATGCGAATAATACCCTCTTTGAAAAACACGTCTTAAAAATTAGTGCCCAAGAAATTTCGTAAACCTTACAAACGAAACAAAGAACTGATCTGGTCTGTAAATGATTCAAGTTAGTTAGCCATTATGATACAAGAACCTGACGCGTAACTGCTGTGAAACCATTTGAACGCTTTTACAAAACCTTCCATAATTCGGTGTTCTAAAGTTTCGTAAATGTCCTGTACAAACCGTTCCCGTATCTGCCTCTTAGTTATTTTGAATCCCGCAAAGAAAATCTTTCCTCGCCCTTCAAAATCGAATATTTTCAAAACTTCACTCGGAAAAGTACGGGAAGTTGTAAATTCCAGCCTGCTACAGCCTATTTTCACATAAATCTAGTCATAGCTTCTTTGATGTCAAATTGAGTACCCATATCTATGGATGTCCAAAGGCGAGTCTGACGAGAGACAATATCTTAACATTGCAAGTAAAAATTAATAAAATGGCTAGTGCATTTAAAGGAGTTGTTGGAAAATCTCTTATCGCTCCGGATAAAATCAGAATGGTTTATTGTGACCTAGTACCAGCGGAGAAATTTGGAACTGAGCCATTTTAAACAAGTTTAAGCCATAGTAGTTAAATAATAAACTAAAACTTTATTGTGATTTCTTAAAAAAAAATAAATGCAAATTTAATGGGTGCGTTCACAATTGGTGAATCGCCTTATGCCGAATTTACAATTTCGCGTTGAACGCGTGCGTGTGGCTTTGACACGCTTTATCGAAACTTTACTACTTTAAATGGTAAAGCACGCCAGCAACAATTGATCATTAACCAACTTTCGTTTTGTGACAGCGTTCAGTCGAGTAAATTATAATTTCCTGGTTACGTTTAATTTTTTTTTGTACCTATTTTTTAAGCATTTTATTTTTTTTGAGACGATGATTTTTAAGTTTTGAGACAAATGTACTCCATTTCTCGGAGCAAAGCTGAAATACTGAATCCAAATTATCCAATTGAGTACTTGAACTGGCTGAACAACACATTTTGAGTGAAAAAAAAAATAGAAAAAGACTGAATACACTGATAAACAATAAATTATTGCGACCTATTTAGTTTTCACGGTCCAACTCTCGCAAGTGGTAGACGAGGGGCAAATTGACAGAGAAGAACGGTTTAAGGTTCTCTTTCAGACAGAGGAAAAACAAAGTCTACATGACTGCCGAATTTCATACTTTTAACAAATTACTTATGGGAGTCTGCTGTAGTTCACAATGCAGCTATAACCAACGTATTTCTTTGATCAAATTGTTTAGGTACAACTAAACAAAAACTCGCCATTCTGGCAACACCACCGAGGTTAGTCGAAAAAAAAAAACGGAAAAAAAGTCTGCTGTTTACACATACAAACCAATTCTTTCCCAATTTTTTCTCGTCCCTTATCCTTTTTGTATAGTTACCTATCCATTAAGTGAAAAAATAGAGAATTATAGGTTTTCCACTTGAGATTTGTCGTAACTTCTTGAACTCGGCTCGCAGTGCATATTGCTTATTCTCATTTCTCATGTGTGTGAGGGTTTTTCTTTTTTTATTACAAATTTTCCATCTTGTCATCTTAATGAAGTTGGATTTTTGTTGTCCTTCTTTTCCACTTTTCTACTTGGAAAACGCAATCAGCCAGCATATTTATATGGCATTTGGCTTGTGTGCAGCGTTAGTGTACCTACTACTACTGCATCTGTATGAGGTATCTTTTCATAGATGTGGGTAACCCGGCTCTCTTGAGACTGAGAGCTGTCAATACTGGTTGAGTGTATGGGATGTAGGTATTATTACTTTTTCTTCTTTGAGTTGTCTCGTTTCTTTTCGATTCGATTTGATTTTCCTCCTTGAATATTTATTTTCCCATTTCGGTTCAACTGGCTCTGTGGATGTGGACTTTGGGTCTTGGGGGTAATAACTAATAAATCGGTCAGATTCAGTTTGTAAAAAATTTTGTTTATGACATTTTCGTTTGTGTTTCATACGGAGTCACATTTTAAAGAGAAGACTTTTGTAGAAGTTGAACAGGAAGGATGACTTCTTTGCCAGTCTATTGATTGCATCTGAATTGGCATTTTGTTTAAGTAATTTTTTTATGGATATAGTTTGTTATTTTATGTAACGTGTATAAACCAAGCCCGAATTTAAATTCTGCAAATAAGTTCGGTGTGCACCCGAACAAGTACTTCCAATGGCACACTTCAAGTTGTTAGAGCAAGTGTAACTTGCTGCCAAGGCAGTTACAGTGCCTTATTTTCTCAAAGTATATGAGCTGAAACGTTCTTTTCGATTCGTGGTTTTTTGGAGTCTCTATTTATATCTCTCAGTATCTACCTGAAAGCTAAAACCCGCTTGGACGATGCCGAGCATTGATGAATACCTGCCAGTGGACTGCACTTATGGATATCAACCCACGTTCGCTTGCAAGTGTTCTGAAAGTGAGGTCCTTCGTGATAGCTCAGTTCTAAGTTGACCAAATCTTTGTGGCAATCACACTTTTCTGCAAGCAGACCTCAGAATTATTCGAGCAAAAGTTACTTGAGGCTAGTTGCACCAGCTATGCAATTTTTGTGGCAGCGGTAGCTATTTGAGAAACACAGGTTGCATGGTATGCGAGTACATTCTTTAGGTGCCCTCTTAGAAAAATTCCAGTCAAATTCCACTCAACAAATGTCACTGGTGGCAAAAAGCCGTGTTTTGGTACAAATATATTATTATTATATATCGATTTAATAAAAACCTTTAAAAAACGGTTAATTCATGCAATACCAATAACAATGCGAACCCTTCTCCACATTGATAGGTATACCGTATAGGCATACCTATCCACCTCCTCGATGACTCATGAAAATAGCCCCCAAGCGATTTGCATAACCCCCCATTAAGTATGTATATGAAAAGCCCATCTAATGCCCGTCATTAGCCTTAAAGACTTCTCGTTCCCTCCGTCGCAAACGTTCTCATTAGGCAGCCGTTACCACCCTGATACTTTTGGAGAAACTTGAGCCGAATCACCATCCACTCCCATTAAGTATATCTAAATAGCTTGTAGAGCAAGAGTACTGGGTAACCCACCTCACGCTCTCTCACCAAACACAATGGAAATTCAAATTGTACACAACAAGTTATAGGTTTGTATTTTTTTTTTTTTTTTGTTGTGTAAGATCCACTCGAACACCAGCAGCCTTCGTCATTTCCATACCATCATCATAATCATTTACGATACGATAATAAAGTTTCAACAACTTTCCTAAAGCACTCAATTATTATTGTTGCCTTGCCTCCTCGATACGCCGCGCGGGCCGCCAACACTGCTGCCCACCCCGTTGTTCTATCGTCATCGTCAAATCAAATCCAAGCGAATTTAATTTCGTTTCTGTTTGTGTTGTTTTTCTCTCCTCTTTATATCTAGATAAATCCTCTTTTGGACAAAAAAAAAAAAAAAACAAACAACGAAAAGAATGAATCCAAATTGAACAGACAATAACATAAATCGCTGAAGAGATAACCATAAAAAAAATACCATACACAACGATAGTCGACGGCAATTGCATTTTATCGAAGGTAAATATATATATGTACCTGGAGAATTGTTATACAAAACCGCAAGTTAAAAAGCGGAAACAATTCCATTCCAGAGGTCATGTCTGTCATGTGAACTCGAACAAAAAGAAAAATATCCTAAAAAGGAAAATTCTGTATCTACACCCTCTTGTGACTATGTATGTGATACGACACACGATACGAGTTACCACTTGAAAAATCGCTCGCATCAAAATGTATCTACATAGGTGTGCATATTGTGTAGATGTACACTCGGAAAACGGCGATGGAGTAATATGGCAACGTTTTGGGGTTCGTCGGATGCAGAGCAAAAGGAATTGCCACTGCGAAAGCAAATGCCGCCCGACCACACTGGAATAGCTCTACAGCTACAACGACAGAGCAGAGCTCCACTTGCCTTGTGCTAAGGCGGACAGACAGTCAAACTCTACACAGTAGCAGTGGATTTCGAATCATCGCTCTCTTTGCTGCCAGCCATGGCAATTTGTAGTACACATGCGTTGTGGAGTCGAAGTCGACTGTTCACTGTTCGTGCGGGCGACGGGACGACTGGAACACATGTACCTACTCGCTAATCGTGTGATGTATCTCAGTATCAGTATCTGCTGTATAGGCTTGCTTTTCCTGTGGTGGTTTTTATCCCTCTCATGGGAGATGAGCAATCGCATCGCAATGGCATCGGCATCGGCATGGCAATATATATATTGGACCAAAAACCAGGCGAGGGGATGAATTTCAATTGAAATTATCGTAATGCGCGCTGAAATTGAAAATGTGACGAATTATCTGCATGGCTCGGTTGATTGTCTCGAAATTCTCATACGCACACACACACACAGACAGAGATATAGCCTTGGGCATAAGGATAGAAATGACTTCATGCGTGCCTTGGGTAGTTAAAGTGCCTCTGGTAACGATGGCAAATATAAATTAATTGAAGTGTAATTATATTTTGTGAAAGATACAGATATGTGAAAGATAAGATACATTTGTATCCACCTACTTAATATGGTTGTTCTGTTTGGGGATTGCGAACTGTACACATTTTCCGTGAGTTGTATGATTGGAAGCCACACACACAACAAATGGTGTGGCCATACTATTCGGAAGTAGAAGAAAGATAATTCCCCCACCACCCCACTCAGTCCTTTTGTTGTCGGTGGTTGGAAATTAATTGAATTTGATTTTGCCTGTAATTAGGGATATACTGAATGTGGTCGCACACATAAGGTAGAGGTTAATTGGAAATGAAATTGGATTTGTTTTCCAAATAATTGTGGTGTTTGGCTGATTGATTATGAAATCATCGAATATTTGTGGGGTCACTGGTGACTCACCAATATTTGGTTCAGTGTTGTGTTGCTGTTCGTTTTTATGGTGATTAGGTTGATAAATAAAAAAAACTAAAATGTACGCGGCCACTGGTGACTCACTTTATAGTTGGGATGAGGGATTTTTCGTTTAAGGTTAAGTGTATCTAGATTGCATTGAAAAAGTAGCAAAAATAAAAGAGGGCTGTGCATTTTCAACAAAAAAATATCTTCAAATTTGCCGTTCAGAAGAAACTAATACATTTATCTGCTTCTAGAAGCTGAAAATGTCGAAAGCTTCCGGTGGACGTCAATTGTAAATGCAACTTTAGGTTCTATTTTTGATCTGCCACCTTTTCTATTTATTACAAGGACCGAAGGGTGAAGATGCTCAAGTGGACTATCGAACCACCTCATCCTGGGTCTGCACCAAGGGCGCCTATACCCGAGCTACAGTCATCCTAAATGGTTGATGACGATGGCCCTTTAACTGTTTTTAAACTTATTTACTTCTTGGTGGAACCTCAGCTTCCACTCCTGCGCGCCACTTCGTTAAAATATGGATATGGGTCAACCCATCACCCAAAGACCGCTTTGCATCCACCTACTGGTCCCCATGAGTCGTAACACGCAGACTTGATGAGTGGGCTACAGTTTTGATAAGTTCAAGGTTAACTCCGGCATCTTATTAAGGTTATTAAGACTTTCAAGCACTGTCCGGTTCAACTCCCGGAGAAACTCAAAGTTTCTTTTAGTTACCAATACCATCACTCTTAGGTTGAGAGGATATCCATTGGAAAACTACCAAGTTAATGTGTTTTAAGACTCGACAGCAAAATTGCCGCCTGGGATGTTAAGAGGGTGTCAAGGCGAGTACGATAGCCAAGGTAAAGTGGGTTAAGAAAAATCTTTTCGCAAGCGTAAGAACACCCGACGCGAAGACTGGCATGATTATGGTTCTTGTGACGTGCCGGGGTTAAGCTGCCACGCTTATAGAGAGCGGGTGCAAGCATGCCAGCAAGAACCCAAGAGAATGCAAGCAGCACGTCACAAAAGCCATTCTAGAACCGAGAGCGATTCTAGAAGTATCGCTTTCGACTAAATTTGATGCTGCTCCTTAGATTTTGCAAATGAGTCAGTCCAACCTATTTGAAAACTAATAGCAATATTTAAGCTACCAAATTCATCAAAAAGTCTAATAAAGTCTGCTAAAAAGATGTCAAAATATCGCCTCTTTGAACTTGAAAAAAAAGGAAAAACTTGTGTCATCTGTTTTGAAGAAACCTCATTAAAAAAAAGGTTATAAAAATAACAATATGGGAATTTGCGTGTTGAAAAAATGTAAGAAGCTAACATCTTTTTCTTCGCCTCTTTGTCTTGGTTACCTTTCTGGCTATTATTTTATTTTGTTCCTCAAGAAACTCTCGTTTTTAAGGAATATTGGATAAAAGAGGTGATTTGCCTACTCTCCGAGTTCTCTATCTTAGCCCTGCCTTTGAGTAAGGTCATGTATTCTTTGCGACAAATGTTGCATTCCTCAAGTTTCAGGTGGGTCCGTGATCTTCCTCTCTGGTCCCTCTCATGGTGTCTGATTTGATTCGGTCGGGTTGTTACAATTTTGCGGATCTTTCGCAGAACGACTCCCACCAACGACCACTGCAAAACTTAAGTAGGCTAGCGGTTTGCTCTGAAGAAGACCAACATTTCTCTCCTTCAAGCGACTGAATTTTAGGGGAAAACCTTAACGTTGCAACATCCCCCTGTTACTTTTAAGCGTGTCTTCCTCTACTTTCTCCTATTACATGGTTGGCAATAAAGCCATTTCCATAAGCTCATCATCTGAAGCGATTATTTCATTTTGTTTACTTCAGTCCGAGCGTGCACGCATTCATCTTGAAAACGCTTTCCTGTTCCTTTCTTGTCAAGAAGCGACCTTTTTATGGTCAGTCAACTTTCAAATAAGAATCTTTGCTGTAACAAAAACTGTTAAAAAAAATTATCTTTCTATTTATATCCCACGTTGAATATGCTTATAAATTATGAACACGATTCACCAGAACTTCATTTCCATTCTGAATGCCTTTCGAAAAAACAACTTTGCCACGAAATCACTGCAATCAGTCACGCGTGCAACGGTAGTAACTGGCGTCCATTAACGTGGTTATCTGCGCCAATAAACAAATTAGCACACGACAAACTAATGTCCTAAATTTGCCATCAACATGGCCATCTCGGTTGACCGAAGGCAATCAATTTCTTTTAACACCGTTTAAGAGATTGCCAAACGAATTGTCGCAGATATATCCGTACAGCCAAGACACAACAGCAGCTGTAGAAAATGTATATCGACAAACTGCTAACACAGATATTTGATTAATTAATGTCAAATTACTGGCAGGTTTGCTTTTAGTCTCCCATTTCAAAGTTGACTTCACACTTCGCGTTAGATTTGCCTAAGGCGAGCACTCTCACGTTCATCCATCTCAGCGCGCCTCTATCCAGCGACCGGTGAAAATGTAGAATGAAATTTCCATAAATGCTGAAGCGGTAATTAATTTGCGCTTTTGATTGAATGGAATGCGTTTAGAGCGAGAGCAGTGCGCGGCGGCAACGCACTTGTTATACAGAGTTCATTGTATGCTGGTTAGCAATATACCTGCTTGCAGACTGTGTAGATGTAGATACAATTTGCATAGAAAAGTAATCGTGACAGCCAGTCAACCTCATTAGGTTGCCCACCACGAACAACGAAAGATGCAGAGATAAAAATTAAAAAGCTATGCGTGCAAAAGTAACTCTGAACAAGTATCTGCTTGTGTTTGTATGACACAAACCGGAGAAACAGAGCATAAATGATCGCTCGTTGTGGTATTTAATTTGCACAGACCACCAGGGGCTGACAGGGGATAGGGATAGATGAGATCCGCACAAAGATGTGTACATACAGTTTGAGATACATTTAATTTTTCCGCTGTTAGCTCAGTCAATCATGCGGCAATTGATTGATTTTTGCTGTTTGGATTTTTTATTTTGCTCGCGCGAGTGAGGCGTTTCATTTCCACCTTCCTGCGGCTCCCCACAGCGTATTGAAATTGAGATTCATTTCATCTGGTTTGTCTGGTTGGGGTTTTTCTTTTTTTTATTATTATTATTCTTATGCCTTTTCTCACTGTAGATAGGATAGATGTAGCTGTATACACATCAGAAGATGGTCGGAGTTGCGCTTGGATTTTCTTCTTTTTTTTTCATCTTTTTTTCGCTGGGTAACGAAATGAAATGAAATCCTTTCTAGAGTATCGAACAAGGTGTGGCATGAGTGAATGCATAATAACGCAATCGGGCAATCGACGTCGTACAAGGCTGGGGGGAAATTGAATGAATTAATGAAAGCAATCCGCGCGGGCACAGGAGACTTTTTTGTTTGTCGTTGTCCTGCTTATCGTATCTAAAGTGATTTACGAGCAAGTTTCGCTGGGTGCGGTTTAGTATTTATTATACGCAAAATGTAGGAAATTTTAAGTGACCTATTCGGAGTCTTATTGCTTGATATATTGGAACACGCAGAGGCGGTTTTGGGCGAGAATAGTAAGATACGTCTCTTTTATTACACTGCTGAACAACATTTTTCAATTGGGGAGTTTATTGGATGTGACGTTAGTTTTTGATGGCAGTGATAGTGATAGTGCCGTTCAGGCAGTTAAAATTACAGAAATGTATTTATATCGTTGTACATGGGCTAAACAGTCTAGAAACAAATTCACTCAAATTGTGCTCATTTGATGGCTTAAATTTGTTCTTGGAAAATGTAAAAAAAAAATATTTCCTTTGGGAAATGTGGCTCTTTTCGGTCTAACGCCTTAACATCGCCTTTGGAAGCTTGCAGAAGTTTTATAGTCCTCTGAAAACGTGTCTCCAGGAAGCAATACATTGGGCATCACAAAAAGTCCACAAGGACCTAAGTGTAGTATATCAGAGTAAACTTCACCTAACCTGGTCGAGAGATTCGAAGTCAGCCTGTGCTGTAGGTGAACATGTTTAAAAACACTGATTTCCTGGCGTTAGCTACCAAATGTTAAGTAATTCGCGTTGGCTGTTTTAGCCGATCATTTGTTGCATTTCGAAGAACAGTTTCGTTAAGTTTCACCAAACTACTGCAATCAAAGTAGCTAACGCAAACGCTTACTTCAACGACTGACCTATATGTAATCCAGCTGTTGTATTTGAAGGATCTTCCATTAGTTGAACCGCACCTCTAAAAATTGTTCAATCCCAAGGAGCTTTCCTAACTGCTTATATAATAAGCTGTCCACGTCTGATCTACTGAAACCAAATCATATCAACGAAATGAACATCAATGGTTTAAATTTTACAACTTTAGTTCCAAAAAAGCGTCTGCAATATTTTTTAGTATGGGATGCCACGCCCTTTTTTCCCACTTAATGCTTAGTGCTTCTCAGTTCCCACAGACAGTAGCTATACGTCCCAATATTACAAATTTTAATATATTATCGTCTATTTAAATCCCGATCGACAGACTAAAACATATTTCGTGTAACATTATAATAAAAAATGTTCAGTAAATTTTAGTTTAACTCTAATTACTACTATGTGGGTGTTAAACATTTACTTTGCATATTAAACAACGTATTGCCAAAAGTTGGACACTAAAGTTGCGTTTCTGGTGTATCATCGATTTCTCGAGGTTGTTGGCAATAAAAGTGTGAAATTTTATTGTATCTGCACTGCCTACGGCTGTTGAATATTTTAAAAGATTCCTCACGATTCATTGAGATAACCTAAAATCATTTGGCATTCATACAAGACACTATTTGTCCGAATAGAAATAAGTTCAATAGAGATAAGTTTTTTTTTTCAATGGTATGACGCACACGCTGTGTGTACGATGACGACGACCCTCGCATGAAAATTATGTTAATTTATGCTGACACCTAATTACGAACACGAGGCGACACAGATATGGTTCGCATTTGTAACCATTATTATCTGTAATCAGAAGAAAAACAAATTTGAATTCGCTTGGCTGTATGGCTGATGGAATTTCTGAATCTTCGTGGGTGGCTTTGAAACTTTGAAAATTCAAAACGATGGATGTAAAGAAAATATTAATAGCCAACTCTTCAAAGTATGAAATCGAAAATGGCATTATTTAAAAAGTGTCTGTCCCACGTTCGGGTGATTGTCAAATACGTAACCGGGCATCGTCGTGTTGGAACCATTTAGTGAAAAGTCGTTAAATGAATATAAAATATTATGTTTTCCTGGTTTATATTTTCAAATAAATTTCATTTGAACAAAATCTGATGACATCGTCAGAAACACGAAAATAATATGTCTGCCTCTATTATTTTTTTTTCTTCTTTTCTCTAATTTGATGTCATATAGATTTTGATGGTGGTCTGTCTGCCTCTATTTTTAGAAGAAGGAAAAAAAAAAACAGAAACAAAAAGTTATACTTGCTCTTTGGGAGGCTTGCTCAAATGTCGCACAAAACGTGATGTTTAGATTCAGATAAAGGCTGCATTATAAATCACTGAAACAAAATGAGTCTCAGAATTAAGTAAAAGAGACGAGAATGATTTGGTGTTTTATCTAAAGTGTCTTAGACTGTTTCATCGCAGAAGATTAATGGGTAGTGTATTCGAAATATGTTAATGTTGGGTGAATTAATTTAGGTTTTAATATTTTTTATGAGAAATATGGTGTCTGTGTGGGCTTTGAAAAAACAACTTTGCCACGAAATCACTGCAATCAGTCACGCGTGCAACGGTAGTAACTGGCGTCCATTAACGTGGTTATCTGCGCCAATAAACAAATTAGCACACGACAAACTAATGTCCTAAATTTGCCATCAACATGGCCATCTCGGTTGACCGAAGGCAATCAATTTCTTTTAACACCGTTTAAGAGATTGCCAAACGAATTGTCGCAGATATATCCGTACAGCCAAGACACAACAGCAGCTGTAGAAAATGTATATCGACAAACTGCTAACACAGATATTTGATTAATTAATGTCAAATTACTGGCAGGTTTGCTTTTAGTCTCCCATTTCCAAGTTGACTTCACACTTCGCGTTAGATTTGCCTAAGGCGAGCACTCTCACGTTCATCCATCTCATTTTTTATGAGAAATATGGTGTCTGTGTGGGCTTTGAACAATTTAACATCTTCATCTGCAGAGGGGGAATTGTGTTTTTTCAATTGTGAATTTAGGGAATTTCTGCGTGAAGAATTGGCAAAACATTAAAATCAAGTGTCTTCATAAATGCAGGCATTTTAGTGTTGACTTTAAATTTAAGAATTTCCTAAATACCGTCGTCGTGACGAACTACCAATTTTAAGGAGAGAGTTTTATGTAAGTGTTAATAAATCCTGTCTAAAATGGATATATCTCGGAGACTATAAGGATAAACAGCGACTAAAAATAAGCAGGTAGCATTATAAATAAAGAAGCATCTAATAACAGGGGCGGTTTCGAAACGCACACATATGTGCGCAAACATAATAGACTAATTCTGGCGACACCACTTCCAGATAAATTCACATAGTAGTGCCAGCTTTAATACACTAGCATCTAAATTGAGGTGTTTGATTTTGTAAAATCGTGTTCTTATAGTTTTGTTTTCTCAGAAGCCATTAACTTTGTGTGTTATTTGGACCGCTCAACCTTTGCTCATAATACTGTGCACAGCGCCAAAAGTATTTTTAGGTTGTACCTAAAGTTTAGCTAATCTATTCAGAGCGCACACTTATGTGTGCAGTTGAATTTACTTGCAGAAAACACATGTTCAAGTGTGAGTGTGACTTTTAAAATCGCTTTTTAGATACTCCTCTCTATCACGGTGAATGGAAGGCTACCTGAAACCGTGTTAAAACAGTCAATTGTTTACCTCGAGAATTTGTCGATTTGCTTGTCAGAAATGTCTGTGTGTGGATCAGCTATAGTGGAACCAATAGCTTGACTGCTGACTCTAGTCGGAGGGAGGGAGCTCTGTAAGATCTGGGACAAAAAAAAAAGGTCGCTTACCAATTTCAAAAGTTCAATTCAGAAACGTCAAAATAAGTATGGGCATTAAAAAAATAAAAGCGAAATCTATCCTCACATAACATTCTTCCACCCCATGACCCATTTTATCTACAGAAATTGATTTAAATCGTGCACGTGCGCTATGCATTTCAATTATAATTTTACCGATATACATTTGTTGAATTGGTAGTATCTTTTTTTTTCATATACATAAGTAGTAGTAGAATGAATTGTAAAATTTTCTAAGCGCACACATTTTCTACCGCAAGGAATTTTACTATCATAGCTATTTGCGCACATGGGGCTTCTTTCCGAATTCTAGCTCACTGTTATAGGACAGCAATTTTCTAATGTGCAGTTTTTTGCGCACAATTGTGTATGCCAGCGATTTGATAAAATATGTAATTATGGTAGCTTATAAAACTGTTGAATCTTGGTCGTGTGCGCTACGTTTAAGCATAGATGGAAGTTGGTCAAAATCAGATATCTGTTTATCGCACGGTTCCGCCAAGTTAGACATCTTAAAAATTGTACCCACGATGGTTTAAACTGATTTCTAAGGACCACTTTTATAATCGATCATTTATGCCAATACAGTTAATTTTTTTTTATGGTACCTTTTCTATTTT
The DNA here is from genome assembly GCA_916610125.1 of Cheilosia vulpina. Taxonomy (NCBI): domain Eukaryota; kingdom Metazoa; phylum Arthropoda; class Insecta; order Diptera; family Syrphidae; genus Cheilosia; species Cheilosia vulpina. The sequence goes on from OU744279.1 coordinate 57,553,099, forward strand.
TGGCGCCTTAAAAACACAAAAGTGTATCGCTACTACCCACCGATCTAACTACCACCACAATAAATTCAGAAGCAAACTATGCTCATACACAAGTAGGTAAAACTAAAATAGCTAAGCGCAAAAAATCGCGTTAATTGCATGCAACTGCATAGCTTAATGTTGGCAACATAAAGATAAAATTCACCTGCAGCACCGTAACACATAAAACAAATGAACTATGCATGTATCTATAACACCTGCATGTGGCGTCATAATTAGTTCAGTGCTACCAATCAACAGCAACTGAGTGAATTACATTCACATCTGCTCTACTCACATGCTTTGTAGCGCACACATCATCAAAGACGAATAGAAAATAAAAATAAAAATGAAAACAAAAACGCATCTACTTACTGCAGTTGCAGCTAATTTCATTCACTTCACGTGTTGACGCACATTATACGAACAATCACAGGAAGTAGATACACTCGTTCGCACACACATCGCAGCCAGTACTTAGATACATTATTTTAATGCCATTCCAAGGGGTTACAATCTACTACAAGACTGCGCTACCATTTCGTGTACACAAGCCACTGCCACTTACCACTTAGCATTCTGCCATGAAATTCCATTTAAAACGCTTTAAGAGTTTTTTTCCGCTTCATAAATCAAATGAATGCCAGGCGCGCTCGCTACGCAAGGCGAACAAAATAAAAAAAAAAAAAAACAACCATCCAAACGCAAGACGAAGAATAAAATAATAATTTCTCAAGAAACTGTGTGTTTACGACCCAAGAAGAGGAAACGCAAGAAACCACTTTTACGTCAATATTTACCCTTGCATTTACCTATACTTATATTGCATGTATACCCGTTTATTCATTTTTGGTCGCTTTTCACAAGGATCTCAAAGAGTGCGCACACTCTGCGCACACAAAAGGAATCCCAATACAAAAAAGTAAATACAACAAACAAGCAAAAGTAAATAAAATGTGATACAAGCGGCATTTTGTCAAGAGGTGTGAATTTAATATTTACACTCGATTGGTGTGTTTAGATGGTAATAGTATTCGTTCCGTTCTATATAATTGCGTATATAAATGCGTATGGTTGAGGGTAAATGGCGGATATTATGAAATAGACTTCATTTGTCTATCTGAGCATGACTTCCGTGTGGAGTGAAGTGATGACGATGCTGCACTGTAAGGATGATGACATGGATAGGGAGGATAAGAGTTGATGATGTTATTATTATAGAGATCACAGAGTTACTAAAGCTTGAGATGTAAACAAGCGAAAATTGTAACAATTTGAATTCTTTGATTGCCTGCATCTTCGGGTGTCTAGAAAGCAATAAGAAAAGTCCCTACTTAATTTGCGCACCTGCGCGCGATTGTTCTAACTTGTGCGATGTCGATCTACAGATGAGATTGAAATGGGCTGCACAGAGTTTGTGGCTTTAAAAAGCATGTGCGCTTCCATTTTCGTAATATCTGAGTCGTACAAACTGGTACTTATTTTGCGCACATTTATGCGAATTACTCATTTCGATAAATTTACACATTCGGATTGGAAACGTTTATTCTCGAATCATTTGTAAGTTAAGGTGTTCAAACAGAATGTACACTTCAATTTTCTACAACGCCAAGCGAATTAAGCAATCGCACACATGTGCTTACATTGCGCACATGTGTGCGATTGCTTAATCTATTGCGATTTAAACATTTCTGTTGTTTCATACATTTGTGGTAGGGTCCTTCCGACTTATTTCCAGTGGCCTCGATTCATCTTCAGCTGTTTTGTACTCACACAATATTTGCGCACTGTTGTTCGAGCTTATGTCACTGTAGTCGCTTTTAATATTCCAGAAAGTGTTGAAATGTGTCCTTAAAAATAAAATATTTCTCGATTTCTTAAGAAGTTTGTATCCTAACAGAAATCACCCCGCTTTCCATTTTTAGATACTTCTCGCTTGCCGAAACTCAAGGTTGCTATGATCAGACTACCTGTCAGGTATAGGTACAGTTGATGGATTTCTTTTATCTATAGAAGTACCTCAGTTTTTTGTCAGATTGTTTGTTAGATTCCTGTTCCCTGGCGCAATTGTTGTAAGTCTTCTCTGTGATGGCATGCGTGTCGAATTGCATAAGAGCGGGTTTTTCAACTAATTGCATTCGTGCACCCCGATTGGCAACACCCACCCGAACCATTATCACTTCGAACCTACCATTACCGCTAACGACGCATCAACTCGAGTTAATCCATCGACTAAATGCAAAAGAAACACCAAATGTACGCTTACACGTCCGCTAACCACCCGTCGTCACCTCATCACAAGCGAACATATAAATTGTATAAATTTATAACGCGAGTCTTCTTTTGAAGGCGCCCACCCACCCTACATATAAACGTAGATATACACAAAGCGACAAGACCGCTCGTTCGATTTATCGATTGCAACAAAGTCTACAACCAAGAACGGGTAAACATTTACACACAGCAAACGTGCGATAACTCAGATTGCACAGTAATAATAATAGCAATTGCAGCCCACGTCTCCGCTGCCGCCCGTCTGAATGTGTGTCTAGATTGTCTAGATAAACAGACAGATAGCATACGAGTATTTGCCACTTCAACAAATTGCACACATTATACTGATTGAATGGAAATGGGAAAAAACAATAATTATGTGTGTGCGCGAAAGCAATAATCACCCATTAAGCCCTATAAATGGACGGTTACAAGCTTAAAAGCACCGTCATCTCTGATATAGGCGAAACTAAAATGCTCAGCGAATTATTGTTTTGTTTTATGGCTTCTCATGGGGTGTCATTGCAACATCACACGCTCTTTGTTGGTAGCCATATGCCTGCATTTCAATAATCACTCACGCAACCGAGTAAAAGTCATCAAAGCGTGAACTGACAATCACGAGCGCGCCACTGCCAGTCGGCATTATTATTAGTTTAATTATTCGCCGTTCTTTTGTACATAAATTGTATACAGACAGGTAGATAAATAAAATATCATCGCCGGCAATCTCTCCCGTAAAAAAGATACACTCGTCAGCGAATTGTTTTATTTGACGGTTCATTGCTGTCTATACGGTATACGGGTACCGTGCCACCACCTATTAAGTCAGAGGTGGAGATACAAAAGTATCTACAAATGTACAACAACGACAAAAAAAAAATCTGTTAAAACATTTATACAACAGAAGCGAAACTATAAAGCAACGAAAGATATTTAATTACTCAGCCACTACCCACTCAAAGTTGATGGCACGAAAAAGGGTAAAAATATCTATCTACTGGCTGGTATCTATCTACCTGTTTAGTATAGAAGCCAACAGCCATCAAAGCGAGCAGCAACCGTAGCGCAGAGTATCAACATTCACTCATGCATCGCAGAGATACTTTTCTGTACAAGAGTGCCAGTGCCAGTGCCCTGCCAGGCCATCAAAAAGGAAGATTGCATGGTATGGCGGGCAAAGAGTCTTCTGTCATGGATGTTGTATCTCCTCTTATTGGTTTGGTATCGCTGTATCTTTGTTGGGCTGCCGATTTGTGGAATTATAGCAATGTTGGTAGTTTTTGTTGTCTGATGATTGTTGGAAGTTTCTCGCTATACGGATACGGAGTCCGGAGCTGGGCTCTTAGGCAATAATTAACGAGATTCCTGACTTTGTTTTTTTGTTGTTTTCTGTTGTTGATAGCTGCACACAAAAGGGAAGCGGAGCGGCAGGGGAATATTTGTCTTTAGAAACCTGATGCGCGCATATGTTAAACTGGCGTCAGATACATTACCGTGGGCTTTGACACAGAGTGAGAGGTTGAACGGGGTCGCGGATGATTGTGAAAAGGTGGCGGCCGCGACAACCACTGGGAGTGGTAATTAATTAATGTAATTGACATTTCGACAAAGACTTTTCGCTGTTTTAATTGTGCCAAGCCACCGAATGCTTATATAATACTGGGGAAGTGTTTTATGTTGAGGCGAAGTGTCTGTCATGAGTGGTAATCGGGTAAAAATGTTGTTTTGAAGTGAAAAAAGCATTTGTATTGAAGACAGCAATAAGTTAAATGTGACTGTAGATAAACGCACACTTATGTGCGTAATAAAAACTAGTACTTTTTGTCTTGTTATATTTATTTTTTTTTATCGACTTTGAGTTAATCTCACGCACGAATTGGTAGGCTTAGACTGTTGACCTAACTATTTTTTTTTACTGTAACAATAAGCATACCCTTATTGTATGTTCTTAACTCAGTTACGCTGATAACAATGGAAAAAAGCTAGAAATTCATAACAGCAACGAAAATCGTAGAAAATTGGAAACTAATTAGTATTTGCTATTTCGCAAAAAAAAAAGAAAAAAAAAATTGCGCACATTTATGTGCGATATACAATTTCTTGGGTAATATGTGTGCGCTTGTGTATTAAATATTTTATCTCATATATTTGAACAGTTCTGCTGTCGAAAATTTGGGAGAGAAAAGTATTATTGATTATTTGTTGGATTCATAGAAAGAAATTATACTCGCACTCAAGTAAAACGAAATGTGCGGGGACACTCATTTCTCTATAAAGAGGGTTTAATGCTATTAAACTATCTGTAACGTACACTATTTATTTTTTGCGCACAATTGATGTGCGATAGCAGAAAGAACTGACCAAAAATTTACTTTCAGCGTGTATCGAGAAGAATGCAATAGTAGTAGATTTATGTAACACTGCAATGGCCAAATAAATCGCGCTTTCGACAACATACAATCTCTGATACCTACCATTTAATTCTGGAAAAAATAATTAGTTGTCTTTTAAACAGTCAAATAATGGACCTACATTAAATGTGGATAAAGCGTGATATTTCTCCACCACTTCAACATCCATTGACTGTCTTCCACTTGCTCTCGAGTGCCAAAAATACACCAACCTGTGAATAGCCTTCAAATGCCGTTGTCTGACATAACTAACTACCGATCAGTGCCTGAACCATTTGTCAAAAGTTCATCGGAGATTAAATAGATTTGATTCACATTTCATTAAGCAAATCGATAAGCCTTAACCCGAACCGCACATTTCCTATTAGACTCATTTAATCCGATTATTGTTGTGTTCCCATTAATTCATTCCCCCCCCCCCCCCCCCCTTGCATAATTTTGTTTTTTGCTGTCAGACAATCAGCCAAATGCGATGATGTACGCGAGTAAATCTCAAATCAATAGTTTATAGTTCAACATGTATTAAATTATTTTAACACCATAAACTGCTTATTCCCTTCTCTCTTGTCCAGTCTACCCAAATTGGTGTTGAACGCGAGCTGTTTACCCCAAGCCGGTTATTATTTCCAAAAGCGATAACTCAAAAAAGCCAACAAAAAAAAAAACGACGCTTCCTTCTTCACAATCACATTCTCAATGTGTTCATTAAAAAAAATCAATAAATAGCAAAAGCACCAACGTAAGAAATACAAATTGAATATGAAGGGAAAATAAAAATAAAAAAAGTTGAAAAATCAACACGCCGCACTGAAGTGTAAAAGGCGATTACGGGAGATACGAGGTATTCACGTACCTGATAATTTTCATGTCACTATTAGCATGGCATTAGAATGCCATTAGGCAATCCAACAGAGGAGGATACAAAAACACACCGACACAGCATAATGCGAGGATAGCACACCAACAAAAGGTGAGTTACGTTGAAATGTGTGCCTCTGGCCTGAAACTTGAGAGTATAGACATTCTTTTGTGTGTTTCGGTCTGCACACAGGTTCGTCTATATAGACTATACATAGATACACTCAACGTGTGTGATATGCTTCGAAATCCGGGGGAAATTCGAAACCCTCCCGTGTGCGGTGTGCGCAATTGTCCGTCAGTTCTTTGCATTATGCTAAAAGCCTGCTTATGCACTTGGCAATATCTATGAGGCTTGCAGTGTTTGGCTGTGTGTCCACATTGCAATACGATAGCATAACATATTCGAAGCGATAATTCGGCACTATAGTCGGTCGGTCGGATGAGAAGGATTACCTTAGAACCTGAGGTGTAAACGGGGTTAGCTGTTAGCTGTTGGGGCCAAACGGACTGCAGAAGGCGATAGAGTGAATGGACTTAGAGAAAACGATTTTCTCTACCAAACTCTATTCAAATTGCATTAACATACAGACAGAGAGAAGGGAGAGCAGACAAAACTGCGGTACTCTTGAGTGTTGGAAAACAATGGCCCCTCTAGTCGTGTATAATGGTTGTGGTCGCTCGCAGTAGTAGATAAGAATTCGCTTGCATTGGCAAATTGTTATTATTCGCCTTTCGTTCTCACTCTCTCTTTCTCTCTCTCTACCTATATTTCTGTCTTGCCTTTGGTAGACTATGCAGATTGGTTTGCTTGGCTCGATTGTGATCAGCAGCAGGAAGTATAAGCATAAATTCAGCTGCAATGCATTCATTTGTATAGAGATATGTCCGATTTTGACCGTTTGGACAGTTTCCAGTACTAACTACAGTGTTTATTGAGAACTTAGCAGCTGTTTACCTACGGGTGACTATTTTAGAGACATACAGCGCGAAGAACTTGTTTATACCTCATTAAAATGTATTTTTTTTGTCCACAGGTCGTCCTAATGCAGTAATTTTAGCGCACATTTTGTGTGCGATTAGCAAACTACACCGCTAATATGTGTGCGTTTATGTTTCAAATCTATTTCCTACATTCGCTCGCTTCAAAACTGCTATTAGAATGTTGAATCTAAATTTGGTATATTTACACACTTTCTTTCTAATTCGCTCCAGGTCTATGCAACTTTGTAATCTTTCAAATCAATCGTGTATTTTTGCCATAAATTGGAAATTAAATCGAAAGCATGTTTCACCATCTATACCATAATGAAAAAAATCTTTCTTCTTTCAACGACACACGTATTTGAATGCGTAATTTTAAATAAACACCCTCTTCTCTTTAACAATATTAATTATGCCATTTAATACAATTTTAACTACACAACACTCAAAACCAATCAGTTGTGAATTAATTATTTAACTAAACAAAATAAATTATCAGCAGAATCGAAACGAATCTCAGCATTAGCAGTCACGAGAAATGTGTATTCCCTCTTGTTGAAAATGAAATTCGAAGAATTTGTTCGGTTTCATTCATCCGCATCTACTGTATACTCAACATACACAGTATACCTCCCAGAGACCGGAGTACAACTCTGGAGGCGCATCTCCATCATCGAAGAAAGAAAATGTGTACATATAATAATATATATCCACTGTAAATGTTTGCTTAATGGCGAGAAAGAAAATCTTCCACTTTTAGCCCGTAGCCTGTATCCGTCCCGCATTTGTGCCTGTTTCTTTCGCCGCTACTCGCCGGCCGCCTCGTGCAATATAGAAGCGCCTACTTCAAAGAATTTCCATCTCTATACGCTACGCAAAGGCAACACAGAAAAGACACTGAAAGTATAAAATTATAACGAAAGCAAAAATAAGAAGATAAACTTCTGCCAGAGTGAGGTGGATTTGTAGAGATACTTCTATTTTTTTTTTGTTATTGAATTTTGCTTCTAAATAACCCCAGTGTCAATATTTGGTTGAGTATACACGACGACCGGCAATAAGCGAAATATAGAAGCATAGTTCAATTGTCAGTTGATTTTAGACTTTTATAAGCCTGCAATATTAAGCTGTGTGTGGTTGTGTGCGTTATAATCGCATTCCAGTAGATGTTATTGTCATTTGTGTGTGTATACACATATTTAAGATGCGAGGCGGCGAGGTAAGGTGTAGGCATCTGTTAGAAGATTTGTTAGGAAAATTTATCGCTTAAGTGGTTTGTTGTTTTGTTTATTTATAATGGGACAGTATTTGATGGAAAGATATGAAAGTAGCTGACTGCTTGTAGTTTTTTTTTTTTTGAAACGGCTTGTCAAAAAGTCGTGCCAAAGTAGCAAAGCCGATTTAATGCGCCTTAATTGTTTTGGGTTGATGTTAATTTTAATTTAGTAACAATTTACCTACTACACAACTGACGAAAATACAGACTTAAATCGCAACACAGAAGTTTAACAAGTGAACTATTGGGAAACATGCTTTAGATTGTTTTCTTTTTTGTTTAAATTCAAATAAAATGTTAGGTACAGTGGACCTATTTGTTTTAAGTGCAATTCATTGACGACCACCCCAAAATCAATGAAAAATGACATCAAGATTCTTACACTTTGTCACAAATGTAAATAGAATTGTTTAATTTTTAAAAATATCATTAAAAAGTAAACAAATAGCCTCTTAAAGACAAAATACAGAGCTCACGAACCAGGCCACTTATCGACTTAAACACAAAGACCCGCAGTTGCAATTTAAAAGGGATAATAGACAAAGGAAGTTTCCCCTCAAAACGGAACCATTTATTGATGTTTTTTCACCACTTTTGAAATGATTTCACTGAGACTTAATTAAATATTCAGCACAAGGAAACGTGTCTATTTATCAGAAAAATATTTTTTTTTAGGAATCGACCAGTTGTAGAACAAAATAAAACACGACTTTTATGTGAGTGTAACAGCCCGATTCTGGCAAAACTCACTGATACCTCATTAGTCACAAAATCCTCACAAGGTGAAGTGAAATTGATTTTGTAAGGTTTTCGTATTCTGGCAGCACACTCACAAAACCAATCGAAATTGTGATCTCCTATGGAGCAAGTCACAAAATAGAAAACCAGACATAAGCGCTCACAAATGACAATATTTGTATTTGATGGCATTGTTTCCATCTTTCCAAGTATTTAACGACCCAAACCTGACATTTTACGCTATATTAATTAACGTTTCGGGGCAAATTGATATTTTTATAAAAAAGCTGAGGAATGTGGCCATTTTGATTTGCGACAAATGTCCTTAATATTTTATTTGGTTCGTTTTTAAAACATTTCAGTGTCAATATTTCGCATATTATAAGTACAATATTTTGTTCTCAGATCGCACAAAATTTAGGTGATAATAATCTAACTGTTGTGAGGTGAATTTGTTGTAAGGTTTATTGTGAGCGTTATCGGAGAATACGAAAACTGTTATCGAATCACAACAAACCTCACAAGGAATCAACCTTACAAGAGCTTGTGACTTGTGGCGCCTCACAACGGCAGAATCGGGCTGTAAGTTTCATAAAACTGATTAAAAATGTACAAACCCAAATCCTCTACTGGACCATACGAAAGGAACGTAACGTGAAACGCCATTGGATGCCCAAAATCATCCTCTAACAGCCCGACCGTGGATTGAGTTCAGCGTGTTTCAAAATTGATTAAGCTCTCTTAGTGTTTCACTTTTAGTTAGGCTTTTTAAATATTTCTTAAGCTTGTAAATTTACTATTCCTTTATCTTTTTTAAGTCGGTTGAAAAACGCCCCCAAAAAGTGGGCGGCCAAGCATGTTGATATTGCAGAATTGAAAAGAAGAATATTGTCAACTGTTCGTTGGTTTTGTATAGAACAATAAAAAATAATAAGTATTTTTATTTAGTTTATAAATTACGTAGCTAAAAAACTCGAGGATCGACTAGAGTAACTTTCCAGACTCAAGTCGAACTGAATTAGTCAAGAAAATAGGTTATGGTCGGTAAACACGATATCATCCGTCATATTTGGGTTTGCTTTTTTAAGTCGGCGCAGCGTGTTGGACTTATAAGCGAGGGGCCCAGGTTCGATTCCCGAAAATCCCTAATTCCATCTTAAGGTTTTTTTCCACTTTGCCACCTCTCGCGAACGTCTGACAAACATCCGAGAGTCATTGTCAATTCGCTGTTTTTGGACTCGGCATAAGTTTGTTGATCTCTTCCATTTGTCCCGAAAATGATAAACTGACACTAAAACCAGTGGTTGTGAGAAGCTATGCCTACGGTCCCCATACGGACCTGTTATTTTTTCCTAAATAGGCTTCGATATTCCAAAAACCTATGTTAACATTAACTGTTCAGCAACAATATCTCAACAACTTTGTCAACTGGTACTTTATGCTTTTTACGTTCAACAAATAACTGCCTACAGCCAACGACCTTTATCCAATAAAAACTGACTCCACGACAAATTATAACAGACTTCCCAGCCCCAAAGTAAAAATCAAAGTCTTCAAATTGTTCTCCAATCGTTGCCAACGGGCGACACACACAATTCGCTCGCCAATTTAATTAGCCCTTGGCAGGTTTATCGCACTGAGCTAATTGAAATTCAAAATCACGTCTCCTGTGCTAACAAATTTATTAAAATTAATATCCAACGAAATTTTCCCATGATTAAGACAAAAAAGAAAAAAAAAACCCCTGCTATAAAAATTAACCTCGAAGGCGAGCTGCGAGCTCATCGTTCGTTACACAAATAAGCAGTTAAAAGCCAGCGAAGCAAAAGCCCTACACGAAGATCAGGTTAAAAACTAAAAAAGACAAACAAAAATAAAAATCCCAACCACGAGCCGAGTAATAAAAGAAGAAATAATAAAAAAAAAAGTGTGTAAGAACTTGAGAACAAAAAATGAATAAAGAAAGAGCAGCCAACAGAAAATAAAAAAAAAATCGTATAAAACCGAAACCAACCAACGAAACAAAAGAAACCGCGACGCGAAGCAAATATTCTGCTGCTCCTGCTGCCACATTATATAGCAATAACTAAAGAGTGTGAACTTTTGTAACATGATCACGTACCCTACCCATCATTGAATGTGTGTGTGTTTGTGTTGGTACTTCTCTCTATAAGAAGAAAAACAACAGCAGCAGCAAAGGACTACCAACAAGCAAAGCCAGCTAAAAGAATTATTGAAGAAGAAACATGAAAACTCGCTCCTTCGCGACTCCATTGCCATTTGCAGTGATATAGATTCCTGTATACGTATATACCTATACAGCAGTGCATGCCTTTCACAAGGCTTTTGCTGGTGCCCTCAATGACGACGTCGACGTCCTGTTTTGTTAAGTTGGCTCTTAACAAGCGCGGAGATCCGACGACATAGCAAACGATGTTTTCTTTGTTTTTTTTTTTTTGTATTTTAATTTTTGTCCGTAATATAGTGGGACTATTATATGCAGAGGGGCAAGGAATAGATACCAGATTCGTTTCATTATTCCGTCCTTGGTACAGTCTTGTGCCATCGTTTTGTATTCCGTCTCCCTCTTGGTTGGATATTCTCTAAAAGGTTCAATTATAATGATTTGTATTCTTCTTTTTGTTAACCCTCACGGTGTTCTAGATACACTAAGAGATTGCCAAGGACTTGGATGGAGTCCTTTCTTTATTCACACGCCCTCCTCTCCATTCCAAACAAAAGGTGCACATAATCAAAAATAGGAAAATCTCGCATCCCAAGGAATTATGACGAGTGTCGACTGGAGGTAGACTTCCTTACTCCCGATTCCAACTTCACCACAGCAAGAAGTCGCCGTCGCAGCAGGTATTTGTCTACTTATATGGTCGCTGCGAATTGTCTTCTAGTGGAAAAAAATTCGCCACGGGGGTAGTGTTAAAAATCCACTGAATGTCTATTTGCACGTAATTTATAGTTGCAAGTCGACTTGAAAATTTGTTATAATGCTCGTACAAATGTACACCGCACCATAAAATTGTGAAAACACACAAAGCAAAAGAAAAATACAAGGCGAACCGAAAAAATACTTCGTAGTCATAATGAAATTCCAACAATGACAATTGAGAGGTGTACACAGCCACGCACACACGTTGAAGTAAGGGAACGACCTGACTTTTACAGCCAAGCGAAAATCAGCTCTAGGGGATAAGGTTATGTATCTCGGGCAATCTCACTCTACCGTGCGTTTCAGAAATAATTTTTTATGTGGGGTGTAAAAAATAATTTATGCAGAATAGGTGAGATTTTTTGTCGTTATTTGCTTGTTTTTACTACCGCCAGCTTGTGGTGTTATTGTAGGTTCTGTGAAGTGCGTGTAATTAAACAAGTTGACTGCCTTTTGAAAGTTGGTAGGTATCACTTGAGAAGAGAGAATCTTGCGAGCGGACTGAACTCTTCTTAATGAATGCTGTCATCGGAATCGTGTTGTATTTGTCATCATTTGTCGTGGACAAATTTTTTTTTCTATTCCAAGCAAAGCCACAAAAGATCCCACAAGCTCAGTGGTGTGAGTTTCCAGACCCCGGCATCAATCAGCAAGTTTTTTCAGTCACCACTAAAGTGAAGATCTTTATCTTTGCGTATTGTGCCACTGGCTTGGAATCGGCAAGTCTTTCAGCGGCGCTTTGATTGTCATTTGCTCTCTGCCAACTTTGTCATCATAAACGACAGCTGATTCCGATCAGCCTAATGTCATGCAACTTGAAGAATTCACTGTTCAATCTTCCGTCGACGCAACGGATTGAATGCCATTTTGTGAATTTTATGTTCAAAACGACGAAGGGTATACGAATGTTCCGTCACTTTCGCTAACGTCCAGCATTTGTCAAACAACTAGATTGAAGGTGTTGTTCGTTACCGAGTGTATAGTGAAGCGGACATGGCCAAAGTCTGTCTATAGTCACGTTTGTTTCGTCGAGGGTGTTGTACGTCCCTTCTTACTTAGGCCACCAAACCACACTCAAGTTCACGACAAAAATAGCCAAGCAGATCGTTCCTCAATAATCTGACCCAACTATGTCAACTTGTGCGAGTAGTTAGAAATTTTTGCAGATTGAAAACGTCGAGGTGAATAGCTATTTTAGTTTTCCTATTTTGCAACCATTTTCAGTAAAAGCATGAGAATTTAGGATTGCGAGCGAAATTACAGTCGAAATCTCGCAACTCATTCGTATTCATTATGTGAACCGCTGGACAACTCATCCAGCTTGATTCGTCAAACTTACAACAAATACTTCTGACAAAATCGCTTTTAAATGAGTACAAACGGCCGTCAGGACGAACCCTCTATTATCTCCACTTTATAGTTCATTTCGAATTTCATTTATCCATATCTCTTAATCTACCCAAATGAGGATAAAAACAACAAATTGAAAGCTGCTACTCTACCCAAACACTCTGCCATCAGTTTTTGTGAATACACTTTATCTGGGGCAAAACAATCTTCAGAGGAAGAATATCCTGCTGACTACACACGAACAAAAGGATACGAAATTGTATAGCAGATGTTTCTGCTGTTCTTCTTCTCAAAAAGAGAAACCTTCGACCACTTCAAGTCCTTCAAGTCCCAGTAAAGACAGCAAAAGATGCGAAGCGAATTTTTATCTGCTTGTATTCACAAAAACTATACATCTACTGAATTCGAAATAATTAATGAAGAAAGTGCCCGTCTGTCTTCGACAGCATTTGTTGGTGTAGCCTGTTTCCATAAGAAAAATAGGTAATTGGCGTCTTCGTGCCATTTATTCGGCCATCGTTGTCGCTCTGTAACAATGGAGTTAGGAAACTCGTGTTCTTGGTTGAGCAGAGAGCTACCTATAAGTAAGTATGAGTGTATGAAGTATGAAAGAGCAGGCAGATAGCCGAGACAAATGGACAAATTAGAGGTATTTCCCCCTTCCTGTTCGGTTCGAATCATCTGTAATATAACGGAAAATAATTGTATTGATGGATAATAGCTCGAATACAATGGGATATGGTATTGACCCTTGTGAAGTCGTTAGGGACGGTCTTTTCGTTTTGTCATGCGAAACGGAGGGAGGATCACAGGACGGGTAGTTATTGCTGTCACCATCAGTGAAATGCGAGTATAAAATAGATGCACACACGGCTGGGGAGCAAATGAATATATTTTGTCATTGTTGTGCCACGATTGAAGGGAACTCATAATAATTATATGACAAACTCCCCTTGTGTGTCGTAATGAATTTGATTTGGAATCGATTACCTTCCTTTTCTGTTGTATGTGGAACGGAGTGATTTCGTTTCGATTACATTTTGTGAAAAAAAAAGTCACATACCTCTAAAAACGTCTAATAACGATTTTTTTCTTTTTTCTTTTCAGGTAAATTGGTTGACTCTATATATTCGCCAAAAATAATACTGGAAAAGCCAGTTTCAGTCTTGAGTGGTATGTATTTGTTTGTCTCCTAGCAGCGGCATTTTGTTTTGTCTTGGAGAAAGATAGGTTGAATTACCGATCTGATATATTGGTGTCTCTCTCTATCCTAAAAATTCTGTCAAAAATATGACTTAGATTCATTTAAAGACATATCTCAATGTGACCAGTTCCAATTCGGTGTATACCCTCAAGTAATTTTTGCTCAACAACATGCGAGATACTTGTAACACCAATCAAAAATGTAAGCGCACATTCGTATACTGCTTTTATTCAACTTATGTGCGTTTTCATAAACTCGTGTGCGTTTGCGTTGATTTTCATTCCCACACACGATCGAGTTTTTTTTTGACAATGGGGTGGACACAGAAGGCTCTCGAAGTTCGTGTTTGTTTGCCAATTAGGAGGGAAATACCCGGGATTGTGAATTTCATGTGCGTTTGCGATGATATGGAAGAAATGATATCTAAATCATTACTGAGATAACAACAACTATTTGTTAGCAGGTCGTTGTTGGTATTACTCGGAAATAGAGGCTGAACCGCTCTGTGTACAAGCAAACTTTCATCGGGACTGATACCCAAACTCTTCATATAACTTGATGATGCCATCTGTTTTATATACGTCCTGGACCACTGAGCAAGGGTTCACAGACTAAATGCCCAAGAAAGCACGCAAAATTATATTTCAAAGCTTTTTTTCTTCCACTGCGCAATTTATCTCCAGTGGCTGACAAGCACTCGCGAGTATAACTCTATTTTTTTTTTTTCTGGTAGGTTTTTTTCTTAAGCAATATGCTCTTTTAATATTAACCATTACTGTTATAAGCCCGATTCTTGATTCACCCGCTCGGAATTTGCATATACAATTGCACGTCTTTCCCATTCGTTCCAAAAGTAAATATTCACAAAAATAAATGACTGTGAGCAGGAAGCTAGATCCAGCGTTTTACATTTATTTTTGCAAAGACTGGAGTCTATTTTTGAATCGAATCCTTTTAGTGTTCGTTTTTTTGTTTTTGTTTTACTGACTACCTATCTTATTATAAAAACGAGACTTATTTCCATCACTTCTTACGTTGCGCACACTAATGTGCGTTTTCATATTCCTCTCAAAAACACATGGAAATATCGAAAATTGTTGTTCTCGCAACATGCCAGCACTAGCTCAAAGAAAATGCAACTACCTACTTCCGTAGCGCACACTCATGTGCGATTGTATAATCTGGGCCAAATCATTGGCCCCCAATCGTGCAATTACATTGCTAATTTGACACATTGCTGCGGTTTAATTAAATTCGTTTTATGCATCTTACACGAAATGAATAACCAATTAAGGTCCGGTGACACAAAACATTAACCACACACTTCAATGGTGTACACATGTCAAGAAATTACCTCTCCCCTATTTCTCTACGCTGCGTCACACCCTCATGCACGTAAAGCACTTAAATTTAGTGCCTATCGTTAACATTTTCATGTTTTCTTCGTTGATGATGTTGGTGCGGCGAAGGGATTGTCGTCGTCGATTTGCGGTAATAAAACGAAACCACAAACGTCTATCGCGCCGCCGTCGCCATCAACCATCATCGTCGCAACGCAGTATTAGTTTCTAATTCACCACCATTCACCCGATTCAATTTCATCAGTTATAGGGTCGATACACACATAGCACGCAACACATCTGGGTGACATTTAACAGCTGCCCATGCTGACACATTGTCATTGTGTTAGAGATCAATTTTCGCCAGTCACAAAAAGAAGAAAGAAAAAAAAAAACGCCAGAGAAACGTCTAAATTACCCCCGAAAATGAAAGCCACTCTGGCATGACTGTGTCGAAAAATAAAAGTAAAGAAACAAAAACGTAAATGGAAACCCAAAAGTGGACACGAACCATGTTAATGTTGCGCCGACATACTGTGAGCCATTTCCCTTCAGTCTGACACACAATGGACACGAGGCACAAATTGGAAACAATAATGCACACGGCTGAGGGAAACGTTAAACCAGTCACCACCAACCGTCATCATGACGATACCCGGTGGCGGTGGGAAATAGAATTTCGTTCAATGAAACCCGGGCTACACCAAGGAAGCACTAGGCGGTCTAATCGGTGTGCTGCATACACATTCCCCTCTCGTGTGCTCTGTCGGTAACAATAGAAGGAGGAAACAAACCGACGAAGGGACATTAGCCGGACATATGGTGTGCTTATTACACTGGCAGGGGGCTCTAGCTGAAGAATTATTTCTGCATCGTTACACCGACTGCCGAACCGTACACCGAGTACGTATTCCGTTTCTATTCAACGTTGTAGTCGTCAATATAACTGAGCAGGCTTCTCTATAATAAAAGTCTTTTATCAGAAGGAATACTGTTTTTCCTCTTTTGAGCTCAGATATGGAAAGGGTGGACGAGGAGCTCTAAAAACGACAACGGCACGGATGGGCATCATTAATTTCCATTTCCCTTCCTGGAAACTCCGTGTGCCCCTCTGCCAGCTTCTGTTTACGATGTTTTTAGCACGCACTAACGCGCGCACTTCGTTCTCCGGGCCAAGGTGTGCGATAAAAGTACAGAAAGGCATGTTGTGTTGAACGCAGCGCCCTTCAGAGGAGAAGCCGTCGGCGCTTTTGCTGCAGACAATCAAGCAAAGGGTGAATTGAAGAACCATTTCTTCTTGTTTTTATTTTTCCTCCCCCTGGTGAGAATTTTACGCTCCGGGAGTTTGGAGCAATGACTAATTTAGGAGATGGAAACGTCGTTACTCAATACGGTTTACGTAGTAATTCTGTAGATTTTCAAAGGGTGCTGGGCGAAACCCTTACGAGGTCGTAAAATTGCTCGCAACTCTAAAAAAAGAAGACACAAAGTCTCATCGCGCCGAAGGGTTGGTTCTTCGTTTGGTGGGTTATGGTGCTAGTCCTAAGGAGCAAACGATGACCAATTTGAAGTCACTCGCAAACGGCTTGTGCGTTTTATGGTTAAAAGAAAAAACATTGTTTTGGATTTGCTTTCTTTCTTCCTTTTTATGGGGCTGTAAATATTTTATTAAATTCAGCAATTTGCTCATTAAAATTTCACAAACGTACACATACAAACTGATTTGGCATGCGGAAAGGGTAGATGCTATAAATCAGTACCAAGTCGGGTTTGGGTCATATTTTTCGAGTGCGGAAACGTAGGTGTACTGGTATCCTCCCGCGGCAAGGTTAATAGGGCTATAAATTTATTAAATTGACAGTGCGAGTTGTAAAATAAAATATCTCTCTGCCAAGTCAATAAAGAAAATGCTTCAAGTGGAAGGGAACGCAATTAGGAATTCGTGACTTGGCAGTGGGAAGAACGTCCCACGATTGTATGGGGACTCCGACAGCCATGCGATAGCTGTATGTTTTTATGTCCGTGCGGCGATCACATTAGGTTTCAAAGTTGTTCCTGTTTATGGGTGGGCTCGTTTGAAGAGCCTTATGCCACCTATCCACCTTGACCTCCGTAACTGTTGATAATTGGGGTTTTGCGAACAGGAAGTCGAATCGGCAACACAACCAAGAATGTCGGAGATCACGTCAATTGAAATTGTTGTGCATGAGATTGAGAGATGAACGAGTTGAAAAGCAAAGCTCGTAAAATGCCTTAATTTCTGGAGAGGGATGGAACCTTCAATCGTGTTTCGCTTTTCGTTGCGCTACTTTTTGAACCTCATTTAGTTTGTGTACCACAATATCGACTTTAGATATACAAGGTGGGCCAAAAGAAGTCATCCGATGTTGTTTGGATCTCATTTGTTTTCTAAATGAAAAACTTCGATTCTGTTCTTTGATTATGTTTATTTGAACCTTTAAAATTCTATTGGTCAAACCGAGAAGATGATATCGGCCAAATGGGCGCCGTCACAATTGATTGCCAGACAGGCTCGTTTTTTTTGGCATTTTTCATCACTTCGGCGAGAACTTCGGGCGACAGACTCTCGCGCTCGTGTCGAATGTTGTCCGTAAGGGCTTCTAGGGTCTCGATCTTGTTCATGTAAACACGGGACTTCAAAAAACCCCACAAAAAAAAGTATGGAACGGTTAAATCGGGCGATCTTGCGGGCCAGTGCAAATCGCCAAAAACGAGAGATGAGGCGACCCGGGACTGCCGCCTTCATAATATCGGTTGTGGCTCGCGCAGTGTGTGCCCTAGCTCCGTCCTGTTGGAACCACATGTCCTCCAGTCCTAATTCGTCCAATTGCGGCAGAAAAAACTCTGTTAACATGGCCCTATAGAGCGCACCGTCCACTGTTGTCGTTTGACCAGCGGCGTTCTCGAAAAAAATGGCCCATGCTGTTACTTTGAGCGGGTGAAATGGCTCCTCGTGCATTACTCGTGGATTTTCGGTGCCCCAGAAGCGATAGTTTTGCTTGTTCACGTACCCGCTGAGGTGGAAATGAGCCTCATCGCTCATTATGATTTTGGTCAAAAAATCGTCCACTTCGTCCTCGAGATTGAGAACGGCTTTGGCGTAGGTTACACGCGTTTGGCGGTCGACAGGCAGCAGCTGATGCAAGGACTGAACTTTGCACGGGAACATGCGCAAGTCTTTGACCAAAATTCGCCTTAGGGACGACCGGCTGATGGCTAATTGCGAGGCACGGCGTCTGGTCGATGTTTCCGGCGACAGCTCGACATCCTCAACAGCGACGATATTCTCGGCACAACGGGCGTTCCGGGGCCGGCAACTCTTGGCAACGTCTCGTGTGGTCCCATACTCTTCAAGGTTGGTGGCCAAACGGCGCAGTGTTTCCGTTGTCGGTGTCGGACGTCCGTGGAATCGGCGACAGAATTAGAGCTGCGCCAACACTACAGACGAATTGTTACGAAAAAAATAGACACGATTATTTCGCGTTCTTGGGGAGTGTATCGTTCCATGGCTTGTTCACTTGTATTATACATCCGTCTAGTCCACAAATGTCAAAACCGTTTTGACATTGGCGGCCATTTGCAAAAATAAGAGCATCCTCCAATTGGGTGATCTCTTTTGGCCCACCTTGTACGTATGCAATGTTTCGAAAGCATGTTCAAGAGAGGGCGACCTGCCCTCGTGTTACATTTTTCGTTACACTGTTTTTTTTAAATTGCATTATTTCGGCACCACAATCTCCACTGTAGAGATGATTTTGCAATATTTTGAAGCGATACATTTCTTACAGCTAGAATCTTTTTCTTCTTTGAGTGCGAAAAAGCTGCCACAATTAAAATAACGTGTACCGTAGATGGGCCACCGATAATTAAATGGAATTAAATACTAAATCGTTGGCTCACGCTTGAAAGTAAGTGCTCAACGAATATTGAAACACGCTAATCTCGCACTGTATTGTTGGTCAACTGCGTGAAAAGTAGGATGGAAACGTCTGTCCCGATTCATTTCTCGTTGCGGCCCATTTTCCGCCAGCAGGGCATCTTTCTAAGGGATACCCTTGACCGAAAACCTATTCGGGATAAGGTAAACTCCCAAACCCGTGCTTAACAGTAAAGCCAAAAGTCTACTGAAGAAGCTATAGGGCATTACCATCTTCAACTCTTGCTCGCCCGATGTTAAACTGTGCAGTAGCAAATATTTTAATTAAATAAAAGCCATTTGGCTTTTATGATCTACTTAACTACACGTATTTATTTTGAATTCAAATGTCATTCACCACAAGAGAGAACAACAACAACAAAAAAAAAACCAATGACAAGTCGTGCCAAAAACGTCAACAACTATTCGAAAACTCTTTGCGCTACTCATTAAATCAACAGAGACAAGTGCCAAATATGTTGGATCGTCGCCCTCTTTGTCGAGCAAAATATTCTTCAGAAACAAAATCAACTTTGTGTAGGTAATCCAATCCGCAAACTACTTGCCACAGGGGTCAATGTAATCTAAATTTGCCGAAAACAAAAGCCAACACATCAAGATCAAGTCATTTATAGCAACAGAAAAAATGAAAGAAACAAAATATGTCGCCTGTCCAAAGAACACTTTTCAAACCAATTGAAAGGTAGGTGAGAAAAATCCTCACAAGATTATTATCAATTCCAACAACACGTGTTATGGTTTCAAACTGTCAACTAATTGCTTCATTTTAAAATAAACTGTTCAACCACGACGGATACAAACAGAACTTCCAACAAAGAAACAATTGCTTTGAGGTGTATAGAAAAATCGATTTCACAACAAGCTATACGTGCACATTGCGACATTTTGGTCTGGGACTGGGAGTGACGTTTACTGTTCCCACAGTCACAAGAGTGCGAAACAAATGGATAGAAATGGAGCCCAGTGGAGTTTTGTAGTTCAACCCCTGGGCAACACCTATTCCTACTGATTTTTATAACGCCCACTGAGCAAACAATAAAATACCGATTCGTCGTCGTTTGGCATATTACTTGTTCACAGTGACAGAGTGACAGAATGACATAACGACGTTAGCAATAATTTTTAAGGGGAATCGCACAGATTGTGGAGGCATGGCGTCCCGTCATTATGTGGGTGTTGACACAGAGGTTTTTTTTTTGTGAAGCAAACGTCAAACGCCCACGCAACGACAAAGACCATGCACTGAGTGGCATTGCCAGTACCACACACAGTGGCCGAAATGTGCACACAATTTAATTCGCATGAGAACGCTGATTGTCTGTGATAATCGCTCCAGAGATTGAAAGAGTGGGCTCCGTTCTGCGTTTATTGTTTGTGATGTGCCCGAGAGAGAGAGAGATACTCGAACAATTTCTATTTCCGGTCATTAAAAGCCAATCGCTGAGGTCAGCTACACACAGTGACTTGGTACAAGAAGGATCCCCATGGCGGCGGGTGAGCAGGGCACAGAGTCGCAGTCGGTCGTCTCTAAATGACTGATGATATTGAGATAGAAGGCAGAGATGAAGCTGGGGAAAAGCTGACAATGACTGTGACTCCTTGAGTGTACTTCTTTCTTCAGTCAGCGGGAGAATGTAATGAAAATTTGCGCCACGATGAAGAGGAGAAACAAAAAAAAAAAAATAAACACAACCTAAGCACCAATCTCAAGGGAAACTCAACGTTTCGGATGATTGCTGGTACTGGGAGTTGTGTTTCACGGCAACCCATGGGAAATTAGGTAATTACTTTGGAAGAGCCAAAGGATGGATTGGGTATATCGCGTGATTTGCCAATAAGTATCTGTCTTTGGAAATTGGAAATGTTCTTCTCCGTTTTGTAACTGCTGGTGATTCTTTTTGTTCTACGCTGACCTTTGATTGTTAATTGGCGCTGATTGGAATTGCGCTTTGAGTATTCTTTAGTCAGTTGGTTTTTCTATTTTAGCACAAGCCATTAGATGCAGCCAGAGGAGGAGAAATCCACCAAAGATGTGATTGGCAATTAGTTTGACTCTTTTTCGTGACTGTATAGAGTGTTTATGATTATGTTTCAAGATGGTGCAGCTTTCTATGAAGTTCTGCTCCCTTTCTGACACCAGACTGAGTGAGTATAGAAGCTGTAGTTTTCTAGCACAAAATACGCCATTAAGTGTTAGTAGAGGCATTTATTTTTGTTCCCTCCGCATTTTGTTGAAATTCCCATAAATTTCCCTCTGGCTTATTTTTGAAAAAAAAAACAAAGAAAAGAATTTCCAAAAGCTGTCACCATATTATGACAGAATTTCTCACCCTTTTCGGACTACTTCTAAATTCCCATCAAATTGGTAAATTTGCCACATTCTAATAACACTGAATTTGAATTCAAAATTAAATTAAACACAACCATAAGGGAAAACTGGGACCGCTTAACATTCGTAGAGATAGTCAAGCAATGACGTTGTCATTAACTCTAGATTTTTCGTAGGAGCACGTCAATCGCTACGCGTAAAAAGGACCATCCACGAAGGGGGTTCTACAATTGTTCGTTTTCTGCAAAGGGCCATGAGCTGCACACCCTCTCCCAGTCACAGGCCAAAGCGAAACACAGCCATCTATCTATTCCAATGGAATTCGTAGAACATTCAGTTTTATGCAAAAACTCCACTCTTTGTGTCTGTTGGGCGGGTGCATACGCCAATTTTGTAAAGCGAACCAGCAGCCAACAGACCAACAAAACGAACATTAAATCCGAATGGCAAAACACAAAAGAAGTGTCGTCCCCCAGCCCACCCTCGACTATATATGACTTCGGTGACAGTGCGCCATGTCGACGTGCCGTATATGCATTGCATAAGTCATAAAATAGCGGATAGCCGGAGGACTGCTAGACACTGCTGCTGCATGTGGTACCACAATGCATTCGATTAATTTGTGCAATCGTTAGACCAAAGCAGACATGAATAGATTCACAGATACGTAGTCAAATCATATACGCACGTTGCTAGACGTTCGTCGCCCGCCGCCACTGCAAGTCCGGTCGGGTGACTGCGATCGATAATTTGTCAAAGTGCCCCCGAATCAAAGCCAATCACCATAATATAATAGTAGCGCACGGTGTCTGCAATCTGTATACGTGTGTCTGTGTGCAGAGTTCGATGACGACGGCCCGGTTTGCCATTATCCTAGGGGATTGGTTTTGGTTCGCTTCAATATTATTTCATACTCGTATCGCAAGGGGAAGCCTACTACAAAAAACTGGCACACACATTCAATTAATGCGGTTCCACTGCATGCACACCGATGCCAGTCACATATAGCGCCCCCCCCCCCCCATTTATATATATCGTGACAGAAATTCGTTAGACAGAACGCACTCCAAATGCAAATGTATCGCGACTACATGTGATACGCGCTGGCATATCTACCGCGTCGTATGCGCCTAGCCCGCCCGACAATTTGTGGTGGCCAATTCCTGTGTGCTGGCCTGGTTTTTGTGCGCGTGCATCTCGCTCAACATGGCGGCTTGGAAAACTGTAATTTCGATTCGCTGCCAGATTGATGGGGATGATGTATCTATATGCATTAATATTGGCTGCACGCAATTTCGCATTCGCCTTAGTCTGCCGCGTGAGTATCTTTTATGTTATCTGATGAGCGGCTTTCAGTTGTTTTTTTTGTTTTTTTTATTCCCTGGCCGAACAAAGGCGTGCAACATAACTCACTTAATGTCCCGGCCAACGCTTGTCATGTAAATGCGCGTCTCTGCCGGTGTGTGCCGAGTGTGCAATGTAATGAGTGGAATTTAGTAGACGGCCGGTTCCGTTGTACGTTGCTCATTTGCAAATGCAAATTCCATTTAATTGAGTTGAGCAAATGACTACCTAGTACCCTATACCAGCAGTGTGCATGCGGATGATGATTCTAGTTCAATGTGGATTTGCGGACAGGTTTTCCGCGCACAAATCACTGAAAGTAAAGAAGGCGATGCGACGATTCCTTTAGGGTGTGTTGCGTAGTTATCTGTACGTTTTATGTCATTTAAATGAGTGTAGATTTATCGCGAACTGGTTTCCAATAATAATTTTCTAACTTATCGGAGAATAAAAACTGCCGAGGTATTTTATGTTTTTTGTTATGGCCAATTAGCTGGGACAGCAGAGTAGGAATTTGCGCCGATTGGCATAATGCGGCTTTGGGATAAGCTACTGTAATTGGCCGTGTGCTTAGTTGGAGTCGGCTTCGTTTCTGTCTTGATGCGAACTGTGCACCATCAGATGCGCAACACGAAAGTGTTTTTGTCCGCAACATGAATTCACTTCGATTAAACGAGCGTTTCATTCTTTACTACGACGAATCTTTGCTTTGGAGCGCATAAACCGTCTTTTTATATATTGCTTCTCATAAGCAACTAGTTTCAGGCTTCGGAATGACGACTTTTGTGAATGTTGCACGGATTTCGACGCCAGCAGTAGTCATTCAACAACCATTACGCCTTAAGCAATTGCAAATACTTGTCGTCATCTGGCTCACATCTTGATTTCAAGAAAGTACTATACCCCTTAAAAGACTTAACGTCTTCAAAGTCGTTAATCAGGCAGATAACAATTTATATGGCTGGGAACAATTCCTGCGAAAGGTGCGCAGTTGGAGAGGGCGCACAGGAAGCCAACATCACTATAACCCAGAGTTTGTTAATCCCATGAAGCTCTATCTCGACGACGTCTTGTGATATTGGTCACCAGTCCGCTTGCATTTTGAGCTTTATCGGTGGGAGCTTCAAATTCCTGCAAATAATGACATGCATCCATACAGACTCGTTCCATCAGTCACATCAACTCTCCAAGTCAGTTTTACAGTGTACTCCTTATTCACCTTATTTTCTGAACAATTCAGTACGTTCTGTCTGCCCCTCTTCCTTTTCAATTCGAGCAAAAAGCCCTCCCCGGTTAATCTTCGTGGGAAATACATCAGCAAACTGAATTCTAATTATTATTATACACAAAAAATATTTTGTTCGGTTCCTGTTTACAATAACTTATTGAGTTTATCTCAACACAAAAGAAAAAAAAAAAAACAAATCTTCAGCCAAACAGAGAAAATAAAAATCACAAAATTTATTAGCAAAACACAAATTCAATATAACGTTTGGTCCCACCCGCTGACAACCACTTATGGTGACCCCCTCTGGGTATATGAAAAGCAAATAAAATTAAATTTTATTGGTGTTTTTTATTTGCGCCAGTTTTTCGTTAAAATGTTTGAGTTTCATTCTCAATTTATTTTAGAATGAGAAAAAAATCATTCAAGAAAACAAAAATCACTTTGTTAATTTAAAACTAAAACTATTAAATAAAAACTAATTAGCATACGAAAACAATGTGGGGAATGTTTATCTGTTTTGGATAGAGTAAAAAAAAAACAATATAGGAACCGTACCACTAATGATGACCCATAGACGTGTTAATTGAATGAATATGATTAGCATTTTAGATTAATGAATGAATAATTTAAATCGAAATAAATTGACTAATAAATTTTGTTGTATTATTATTGTTAGTGCGAGGTTGCTTGGTTCATCCGTGTGGTGTGTTAATTTGGGCACAAGCAAGAGATACTGGGCCTGAATATATGCTGCTACTTGAATTGAGCCAATAATCGTTGATCGATATAGATATAGGTTGGGATTTTAAAAAATGGTAGAGGGAAGGAAAAAAAGGGTTCAGTGGTGCTGGTTGGAAAGTCTCAGTTAAAACTGTTAAAAGGCATTAGAATACTAGCCTTTTGAATGTTGAAGGTGTTGCCAAAATGCGGAGTTTCAAGAAGCTCCTCTTTCAGACGCTGTCGGGGTATTGCAATATCAAAACGATTATCTTTAATTTGAATTTTCCTCTCTGTGGCTTCTAATATTTATTAAAATTAATAAAAATGTATAAGTGACAGATGGCTCTAGGAATTTACCAGGGTAGCCACAATAGGCTCCTTTAAGAAGCTGCAGTGCCAGATCCCCCTTGAAGGTTCTACAATCTAATCTAATCTAATAAGTGACAGCGCAGCTAGTAGGCGCTTCACCAATTCATAACAATGCAAAGTTCCTGACTTGGGTCAACAAGAATGTACATATTTCGAAGCTTATTTTCCGTTTGCTATTCATCGAATATCCTTTACGAATTTGGTTCCAATAGGCCTTTGTTTGCTATTTTCTAGCAATTTCTCACACGGAAAAATCAATTTATTTAGTCACAGTCTTAAGTAAAACAATATTGAAAAAAAAAAAAACAATATTAAAAAATCTTTTCCCTATTTTTTTTAATAATAAAAAAATCAAAAGGTTGGATTAGTAATCATATTTTTATTGTTTTATATCCCAAAAACCTTTTCTTGCTTAGGTAACTATTTTGTAACACATCCGCTCAACCTGTACGGTTATAGTTAAAATTTCCGTCTACCCAAAATGAGTAATAGCAACATACGTCTACCCAAAGTAAGATGAGCATTATCCAAACTTAGGTCTTGGAAGGTAGCTGGTAAATGTAGGAAAAACACTCGTCCAAAAGTTGATATAAAGTTTGGTTTTGTTTGAATTTTTGAACGCTCGGTACACAATTGGGTTGCATCGAGCTTATTGTTTTACTTGAGATGAAGAATTATTGCAAAGTACTGGAACGGGTACCTATGTGGTGGCTTAGAAATTTATTAAGTACGAATTTTGTGTGTCACGGTACAAGGATTTTGTAAGATTCTGTAAAATATAACGAGGAGAACAGGCAAATTTTACGTTTCACTAATTTTGTTGATAGCATTTATTCAGAAATTTTGCAATTATAATAATAACTAAGTACAAAAGTACTAAAGTATTCAAAATTTGATTTCATTGTAACTTTCATTGCAAATTCATCTGCAACCTGCCTTTTACCAATGTCAGCATACCACTAGCGATATCTTGAGGCCAAAGTAAGAAGCTCTAATTGTATACCGAAAATTCACACATATGGATAACTGGATCGACAATTTTGTTGTTGACTGTGGGATTGCAGTGAAGCGGGAAAATACTGCTGCGAAATGCATGAGACTGTCATTTTACAGAACATCAGACTGATGAATAGCATCGAATGCTGTCAATATGATCGTTTTATTGAAAAAATATCTCAGCAAAGCAATGCAGATAAACGTTGACCCCAATCATTCAGTTTCCGAGTGACTTGATCCGAATCACCCTGGAGGTATGCAATCATTTCTGATAATTTGGTGTTAACTGGTAGGTTTTGCTGCATGTCACTTATGTGTGACTTTTGGTGTCTGTCTGAAATTTTTTCAAATAATCCAATCGTAGCTAATTCGAAAAAAAATGTTTTCCTTATATCTAAACAGAAATGTGACTTGAAGTTTCTCCGGCAAGGTATTTTGAATTTGACTATCGCCAAAACGGTCTATTGGAGAGTAAAAGTTCCCACAATGCTTTTAACTGAAAACAAAAAAATGTGTATAACTATAGTGAACTGTCAAATATACAACCATTAAGTTTTCACACTTCGAAATAAATACTTTGATTGTCTGCCATTGTGCCCGTTTACAGGTAAACAAGCAAAACTATCATCCCAAATGTGACATAGCTGTCAGGTATCAAATCAAAATTTCAATTCAACACAATTTTCAAACCTCAAACTGGCAAATAACAACGGCAAATAGTCGTAAACCTCTCTTCACTGAAGTATCAAATATTTAACTCGAGATAAGAAAAAAATAACAAACAAAATAAAACTCCATCCACTGACAAAGTAATCTCTTACTT
The DNA here is from genome assembly GCA_916610125.1 of Cheilosia vulpina. Taxonomy (NCBI): domain Eukaryota; kingdom Metazoa; phylum Arthropoda; class Insecta; order Diptera; family Syrphidae; genus Cheilosia; species Cheilosia vulpina. The sequence goes on from OU744279.1 coordinate 57,580,266, forward strand.
AACCTCATTGCAAAAATGAAAAGGCAAAATTAAATATTTACACTTGCAAATTGATAGCGAGTAATGGTGTACCCACTAAATCAATTGTGTGAATAATATTTTCAATTTTGTAACCAATTGACACAAGAGTACGTAACAAATCTCCTGTTTGTTTGGCATACGTCTCTGACATTGCCCTAATGACACTTTAATTAAAAACCGCAATCGATGACACTTAAGACGTCAGTTAAAGTCTCGCATTTCATATATGCGACGATGATAGTTTGCGTTTTTAATGGAGGCGGTACACCTGAGTATATGTATATGTGTGCTATCCTATAAATCATCATTTTACGCGATGACACTTTCCAACAACAACGTTTGCGTGCATGCAAGTGAATTATTCAATTAAAATGAATAGCTCTATGAAATGGGGTCAACCTCTTCGGTGGGAATAAACAACACCCCGCCTGCATGGTATGCTTTTTTAATGACTATATAATGGCTCAAACTTGGCTGCCAACCGAGCCACCCACTTTAAGTATTATCGAGCATAATTCACCCTCTCTGATGTGCACTCTCATACAGCTGCATAACTGCATATACCTATGCAATGTGAGCAGTTGTGTGCTATAGATACTTTATATTTAAAGGCGAAATGTTTATGAGTTTCGTCTCATTACGGATGGCTTTGGCCTCCTGCCACTTCTAGCTGCATACATGTATTATAGGACCATTCAAACGCTGTTGTTGTATGCAGACAACGTTAAGCCACCGCTATTGTGCCAGTACAATACGTAGGAAAATACATCATCCGATTGTGTGGCATAATACTGCTGCACATATATATCTATACTGGTGGAAATATGTGCCACTCGTTTGCTCTCACCCCCAGATTTTGTTCCACCATCCATTCCGGGGGTTGAGCGAAGTCATTAAACGAAATTTATTGCCCACTTGGAAAATTGTTTCTGGTCTTGTTTTAGAATTGGAAATTGGCTTTCCATTTTGATAGTCCCGCTTGTTTATGAATTTTTCCGAGGGTGCGCTGCCACACGGGTGGCAATGTGCAAATATTTGCATATAGTTTGGCTATCCGGCGACTTTGGGTGTTGGGTGTTCGTTTGTCTGTTGGCTGTGAATGGTTTTCTGTTTTTATGTAAACAATGGCAGAACGTATTGTGAATTGTAAACGAATAATTGGAATTTAAATTATTTTATTGGTTTCGGAGGCAGCAATAGCTTGTGCGGAACATGATGCGATTATATTCAATATTTACGAGCGAGGATTTTCGGCCGCGAAGGCCTTGAGTGTGATTATGTAGGTGTTTGGGGGAAAGTTTTGTATTTATTAATTGATTGCCGATGGTGGGAGGGTGCATAAACAAAATGCTTATGGGTAGATATTTGTCAGAGAGGGAGGACGGGGGCGTCTCCCTAGGAATGGTATGGGCAAAATGATAATGGCGAATCTAACCTGTAAATGGATTTTTTTTTTCTTTTTATTTTTTTAAATAAACAGATGACTTGTTAGTTCGCCATTGTTATGTGGTACAATCTATACCCTGATGAACTTTGAGTTCAAATTCGAAAGGCCCTAGGGACGGTACACAAGACAAGCCCGAAATATTTGCGCATCTAAACGGTCCACTTAATTTCCGACGCACAGATCTGAGCTACTGGATCTTACAATATTGTTTGGAAACAGAACAGAAGTTCAAATTCAAAAGGCCCTAGGGACGGTACACAAGACAAGCCCGAAATATTTGCGCATCTAAACGGTCCACTTAATTTCCTACGCACAGATCTGAGCTACTGGATCTTACAATTGTTTGGAAACAGAACAGAAGTTCAAATTCAAAATGCCCTAGGGACGGTACACAAGACAAGCCCGAAATATTTGCGCATCTAAACGGTCCACTTAATTTCCGACGCACAGATCTGAGCTACTGGATCTTACAATTGTTTGAAAACAGAACTTGCTACCGATATTGATTGGCCCACCATAAATGACAAAACTATCGTTCACTCCTTTGTTTATTTTTATAACAAGCAATCAAACGAAACGCCAGCCTGTCGTTCCTAATTCAGTGTTGCAAACGCAACAAGCGACTACCCATTTTGTAACCGCGCACAAACATAATTTGTCTTGACAGCCGAAAAGTCTTGTCTTTGTCTAATACCCGGCGGCCTTTTAACAAAGTATATATAGGTATACGTGTTGCCGACTCTAAATGGTAATCATAACATTTTACAAATGCGAAAAACAACTATCGCCCAGCACCACTGGCTAATGTCGCTTGAGAGCGATAAATCAAAAACGCGCAACAGTGGCAGCGGCGACGGCGACGTCGGTAATCTCCCGAAAAGCTTACACTTCGACTCTGATGAGAACACCCTGAAACACCTTTCCAAGAGACCGCGCACCGTCTCTAATAATGCTTGATGTTAACCCCCAGAGTGAGTCCCAACTTAACGCAACCAAGCGCAAGCATTGCCCAGATAGATACACATCACCACATCGTCATCATCATTATATGGTCGCTTGGTGTATCTAGCTATCTACTAGATTGCTATTCTCTACCTACAAGTAACATAAAGATATCTATCTGACATTCTGCATGTGTAGTATCTGTAGTTGTATTCCTCGTGCGCGACACAAAAAGATGACAATGATAGATAGCCAATTAGTTGTCACTGGTTTTGCTGCTGTTGTATTGTTGTTGTTATTGTGGCGTGCTGCTGTAGATAGTTTCAGCATTTAGTCTGAGATTTTAATAGTATCTAATTATTCGTTTTCAACATGCACACAAACACACGCATCTCTTGCGGCAGTGTGAACAAAAAAAAAATGCTCATCAAGTGCTTCCAATTGCCAACCGAGTGTGCTGCATGTATCCATGTGTAGATACGGGCTAAAATGCCAAAAGATACAGCATCTATAGATATCCGCTTTATGATGGTACTCAGCTCAGATGTCGAGTGTATTATTTGGTTGTTGTTCGTTTAACTGCCATGCCACTTGGATCACATGCTGTTAGGGAAGGGATAACAAAATATTTAATAGTGTTTACTGTCAGAGAGTGTCCGTCGTTGTTTTGTTAGAATCGGTTGGGCTCTTCGTCCAGAAGATAAGTGGTTGACAGCCTTTACAGTAGGGGGTTGCGTTAGGTCGAGTGGTCATTTCGGAATGGTCCATCGGTAGGTATTGGCGGTGCAATGAACCCATGAGATTGATGGTTTTTTTTTGTGGGTTTTTCCAATAAACGAATTTTTTGTCTGCACAATTTTATTGATTTTGACAAGTTTTCGAGCTGTGATTGATTTCTTTTTTATTTACTTGTTTATAGATTGAGATGCTAATTTGGAAAAAAAAAAATGTGTGTAACAGAGGCTTCCTTGTGTCAGGCATTTAACGAATAGATGGTCTATATGTATGAGCCCATTTTTGTCACTTTCACACCTTTCGTCTGAGAAATCAGAGCTAATTTGTCATACGATGGCTTCACGGTTACGCGTTTGCATACGATGGGAAAACAGTTCCATACAAAAATGAATAAATGGTGTACCACGTCTGTAGATACCCAAGGCATGGGTTCTCACAAATATTAGCATGTTGGAATTTTTATTTTGTTGGAGGAATTAAGGTGTAATTTTTGTTTTCATGGCATCGAACCTGAGAGCCATCACTCAGTGGTCCAGCACACTTACCAATGAGCCTTTTAAAAATCATTTGGAACGTTCGATCCGTCATGAATGATAAATAAAAGGTTTTAACAAATAGTCAGTGTGAATTGTATGATTTTATCAAAATTTCCTGAGGTCCCAAGCCCTTGTGGACTGTGGAAAGTAGTGGAAAATGTTACCGCAGTTCACTTTATACACAACATTTTTGAGATTGAAACCGAGAATCTATATTTTGGAACTACCGAAGTTCATTCTTTTGAGTCGACCTTGGTAAGACCGCTGCCTGTCAATTACAATCAAAAGTTGGACATTGGGAAACAGTCCTCTTTTTTTGTTGGCATTGCTCCTACTGTTTGAACAGTGCTTACAGTCTTCTTGGAAACAGACCAAACAATCTTCATGAACCCTAGGAGTCTTTAAAACTCAACGTTGTCCACATCTTCTAGCTCTTCAGAGAAATAGTTGAAGGTCTTTCCCATGCTATTTTTTGGAGCTGAACAGTTCCTCGTATGAGCAACAGCATTCGTCATCGGTCAGTCGTTTACATGTTGACCTTCCGTGCAGTGTCTGGTGCAAGGGTCATTCATTTTTTCGTTTGAAGTTGGTAGCGCTGACATTTGGCGCCTGTCAAACTCAGCGCCTGTCATTTGAAGTGTCATAATATTAGTTGAATGTTTGTCATTTACGATAATGGTTCGCTTAATAATGAATGACCCTTTACTTTTAGGAGGGCTTACAGCACTAAATTATAAAAGCAGCCATAACTTCTTTTGCCCAATTCTATTTAGAAAAAAAAAACAAATAAGAAAGGAGATTTAGATCCTAGTTCATCCACTTTCTTTATCCCAGAATATCCATATGATCTGAACCCAGCACAGAGTCCTAATTTAATCGCGAGTATTCCTTGATTTTAACGCAACTGACTGCCAGACTTTTACAGATACATGGCAATCAGAGTAAACGCTCCTGTTTTTTTGTCAGCAAGTTTGTGTTTCTTCACGTTTTTAGTAGTCTCGGTTCAAAAAAAAAAAAAAAAACTTCGCAATTGTCGCTTGGACCAAGAGTTTTACAAAAAATGACTGCACCTGTCCCATCTTTGAACCCTCGAGCTGTAGATCTACCTTTCACTCTTCTAATTTGTCGACACAAAGACTTTGTTTACAATGACGCAGCCGATCGCTCCCATTTTGTATCGCACTCTCGTGGGTAAACGTTGAACACCCACAACTGACCTCAAACTTTAGGAGTTTTTGTTTTACAACATTTTGGTCGGAAAACGTCAAACGCTTATAGTTTATAGAAACATTTCTTAACACAGAACAGTTGTGATTTTTTTCCCAATTTTTAGAGTGATTTGAAGACTTTCTTTAGCCGATACGGTTTAGTGGTAGTATAGGTGTCTGCTCACGCGCCTGTGGTACTCTATAAAATTGGAAAAGTGGTTGTATTTTCTTTCACTTGTGTTATTATAATATATGTTATTTTTAGGTATTTATAGAACACATCACAAAGGAGCTACCAATGTGGTCTAAGTGTGTCTCTCAAGACAGCCTCATTCACCCATCTTTGGATCTTGCAAACTGTCATTTCGTGGGCTTCGAGCCTTTCTATACTTTTAGCTAAAATTACACAGAAAATATAATCCCCTTTGAGAGTTTGGAAAATCTAACGTTTGGAATAAATTGGAAATAATGATCAGTCCTTGTCGCGGCCAGACATAAATATTCCGCACGGTCCACAAGTCGGTGAGTCTACGAAATACCGTCGTAGGGAAAGGGTCTCTCTCTCATTCTTCATAGTTAATAAATAGTATAAAATAATATAAAGCACGGTTCGTCTTTTCCTTTTTTCATTCATTTTCTCACCCGCAGCAGAAACAGTCCCGCTCAAACACATTTTCCCAATATGACCCAAGAACAAGAACACTGTTCGAAAGCCCTCTAAATAAGATCCAAGTTCAGCAGTTTTAAGTTCAAGTGGTTAGTTTTTACTGTCTAATAGAAAAGTCAAAAAATTTGATTAAATTGTCTGTGTACATTTTCCAAACGGTTATCGAACGTCAATCAAACTTAGGATACGCCATTTTTCAACTCCACTTAAAACGCCATCAAGCACGTATCTGACCCTGGCCCCAACAAATCAATCAAAATTCGCTTTAAGTACGTTTCACAATGATTTCACACTCTGTCATCTTGTTTGCCGAACGACCGTATTCAGCAATGGAAGCCCATATCCAGACAAAGACAACCCCAATCTAATTGAATGGCAACGCGTAATCCATTTTAAAACCGCAAAATATCTCTCACTTCTAAGAAAAGAGACCCGCCAACCAGTTCTCGCAGCCAAGCAGAACCCATCCCAGCCAGACATTAATAAAGCATATTTGTTATCGTTAAACTGTCGTAATTTGTCAAATGGAATCCACTTAACCGCAAAGGAGAAGCATTCATAAAAGCCAACCACAGTCGCCGCCGTCCGCATCGGACCATCAAAAAGTTTCAAATACCCCCAATGATTTTTATTTATATTTTATTTTTCATTTCGGGTTTCTTTGAGTTCGGAAAAAAAAATAAAAATAAATAAATAAACTGTCATCCTCCATTTGGCGCACATGGGTGTGGGACTTGTCGTAAATTTAAATAAATATAAAAACGAACACCAAAATCATCGCCCATTCGATCGAGGCAAGGGACACTAATTTCGTAGAGATTTCACATTTTCACACACCAACACACCTTTTCGGTTTACGGGGGGGCTCGCTCTTCTTCTTCGTGATAACTTCACCCTATTTCCTCAGAAAGGTATAAAAAAAAAATCATACGACCTCATTTCGTGTGTGCAAAAGCCAACCATAACAACAGAGAAAAAGAAACTTAAACTGATTGACGGGTGATAAAAGTAATTTATACACATCTCCATATGGCCACCGCACAGATATCTTGAGTGGTATTGCCACTTCGAAGTGCGGCTATAAATATACACTGCGCGCGAGTATCTATGGGATCTCTTTGCGAGAGCCACCACTAATCGAATCAAGGTAATTAAAGCTAATCGGATGTTTTGTTGGCAATCAACTGGCACCGAGTCTTAACTTGCCAATAATAGACAGAAACCAGATGAGAGTGCTGTGCTCTGACTGAGTGTTTGAAAGTTCGCACCTTTTATAATTTATTATGTGAAGTACACCCACAGAAATACGTAGCTTTTACGTGCCGTGAATTTAATACGAGCTGTGTGTTTGGGGATGGGGGTTTCTTTTCTGCCATTTCTATTGCAGGTTTTTGTGTGTGCAGTTCAGTGAATTTCATTTTCTAATGGCACGTTTATTACGTACGTACGTATATATACCAATTGGGATGAGTTTTCCGGTTCCGTTTTATGACACAACTGAAATTTTATTACTCTTTCAGTGAGAGTTTGAGCATAAAATGAAATAGTTCAGATTGATGTGTCAGAAATGTATTTTCAGCCCAACCAAAGGCTGGAGGGTGTATGAGTTTATTTACATCGTTAAAACCTGAGATTTCGAATTTACAGGCTTGTGGATCCTATCCCATGGTTTTTACGAGTAAAGAAGCAGAACATTTCGCGATGAAGGCGGTGTTTGTTGCGCAATTAAACGAGGAAAGTGGAATTCGGCAAATATTAAGATTTCTCAATTTCAGAAATGGTTGACTGACTTTAAGGTGTTGTGAAGGATGCCTACATGTAATTTTACTTTTTCAATCTGATCCGTCAGTAGCACGCACCATCAACGGTAATCAGTTGAGGTGAATTTTCTTTATTAAGAATCTCCTCAGGTTCTGAATTTCCCCATACAGCAAATTTCTTTGTAAAGATATTGAAGCTGGGTGCGATATGTTGCGTCAACTATTGATATAATGATCTTAAAGAAAAAGTTGACGCAGCAGTTCCGTATATGTACCCTTTGCTCATTAGCCTTCTAAAATCATAACATCGCCTTTAGGTTTTAGGTATGCATTCGATAACTTGTTAAACTTTTCGACCATTATTCATAACAAATCCGACATGGATAATGGTCGTGTAAGGTCTAGCCGTATTCATTAATCAGTCGGATGTGAGGACTGACATTCCATCAGAAATAATGTCGTTAATATTGTTCGTCGAACAATGAAAGTTAATGGCGACAATACAGATTTCCATATACCAGAACCAATACTGACAAGAATAGTGGTCGTATTTAAGATTCGTTATAAATAATCACTGGAACTGGTTGAACTGACCAATCACTCAATCAGCTAAAACGAATATTACCCCGACATTGTTACTTAACGAACAGAGATGCTTCCACCTTGCTATAAGTCCATTCCATGTCCAAGATGAAGTTACAGCTTTCAACTGTGTGAACAAACAGTACCAACACTGATGTCAATTTGTAAATAATTAAAAACCATCCACGGCTGACAGAAACCATAATTGCCATTCATGTTTACACATCACAATCTGTCAATTTCGTTTACTACTTCGCCCTCTATTTGCCTGGTCAGGAAAATAATCAATAAACTTAATTAACAATTTTAATTATTGTTCTCGATTCTGCTTGCCTGCAAGAACAAGCCACCACCGCCAAGAGTATACAACGTAATTTGCAATCATGTCACGAATTATGAGAACAACTCTTGCCCAAAAGAAAACGATTACTTTTATGATTACGTTCCTTTTGCAAAGCCCTGGGCGAAAATTAAAATTTCGTACGCGTTTTTATGGTCGCGCACACCAACAACAAACAAAAGGAAAAATGTTTTTATATACTTTTTTTTTTTTATTTTGCTGTACCTCAACTGTTGTGGCTTATATTTGATGGCGTCATAAATCATTGTCGTAAAGTATCTCTTGGTTATTTTTTGTATAGAGGTTTTTTTTTTTTTTTGCTATTACATTCTACAAGCAGCAACTTAGTTGTGATTTTACGACGACCTGTATGATGTATGTAGGAGTTTATTGTATTTTTAGTAATGGTTGTGTTTGATGCACGAAAGTATAAGTAAAAGAGATGCTGATATAGTTTATATATGGCCGCGTTAAAAGGGATGTTAAATTTGTATTTTACGATGGATTATGTTACAAACAAAATTGAGGTGAATATAAAAACATAAAACAAAAGTGAGATATGACATCGTAATCGCTTAGTGTTGTTTAATTTTGGTTTTCTACAAGTTGAAAGCTTCGATTCGAATAGGTTTTCAAGAGAAACTATTTCGTCTTGTTTAATTATTTCACGAGAAAAAATGTCTTAAGACAGGGCACTCATTTTGTAACTTTTCAGACGATCATCGCCGAAACGATCGACCTCCGAAACTAGCAAATTTGTTATGAAATTACAAGTTTGAGAGCTTAATCGGGTTAATTTTCCACAAATATAATGAATTCTGACGTATGTCAAAAAAATTCCAGCAGAATGTGACTTATTTTGTAGATCAAAGTTTCAAAAACGATATCGTCCAGACGGAATCTGTCCCCAGGTTTTGTATTTCTTCAGTTAATTCACAGACTATTAAGCACATTTTAAACTTAAACTGAATAATGTCTCCCAATATTTTTCTCCAAAAGCGACAGCCTTTAAATTACAAAACCAATTTACCAAAAAATCTAAAATTGAAAAACCGCGTACAAAATCAAACACTTAAAAGAGAGGTAAAATCTATGTGGCGTTGCAAACATGAAACAATTCAGAGGTTAAAGCGTTACAAAGATTTTTGCAGAAGAATCGCTTTGAGAAGATTTGAAGACAGGAATAAAGTTTTGGAATGGAAGTCAATAAAAGTGGGGATTTTTACAGAGCTATTTTTTCCAGTACTGTTTGTTAAAAAAATTCCGAAATGACGTGGAAAACCGCGCAATTATTTCAAAAAGTGTTCATAGGCAGAATGAAATCGTTATACAAATATCCACCGCTTCGATCAAAAGAAAACGGACATCGATGTAATCTGAGAAAGATGAGTTTCAAGGAAGCATTGCTATACCAGATTATATCTTTCAACCTATAGACCCGTGGTCCAAAAGAGAGAAAAGTTCCCTGATCTGGTTTTTGTCTGTACTGCTATCATTTTTCCCGTCTGTCCATTAACAGACTATTCTCAATACCTACTTATTACAAATGTATCCGACTTTCTTGAAGTCAAATATGTGCCGTGCCGAAGCCCTCTGGTCTTAAACTTGCTTCTGTAAAAAAAATGTATGAAACTGTGGGTTTTGGGGCCGTGATTCTTTTCTTAGCAACAAAAAGCCATAGTTATTCTGATATTTATGTGTGAGAAAAATCATCTGATCTTGTGCAGACGCAAGCCAGAATAGTTTCCCTTTTCTGATTTACGGTGCAAAAAGTATTTCTGCTGTAATATTTTTTTCTCAAATGATGTTTGAAAATATTCCTAGAACCTGAAAGCGAACTGCAAAAATATTTACAGAGACACAAATAGAAGAGCGAACAATTTGGATTTTGAGTGAGAAAAACGCACTGTTCTCACTTGATCGTAAGTAATCAATGCATTTATGAAAGCACTCAACATTAGGGTCATTCTGTTAAATTGTAAAATTTTAATTTTTATATATATTCTTGGAGAAGTAGAAGATGGATAATTAAATCTGTAAAAGCACCTATCAATCTTCTGCTGATTCGGAAAGCAATCTCTTTAGTGCCAAAACCGCATTGCCCCAACTTAACTCCGTCTTAGTTAGTGGTTTAAACCGATTAAAACGACCACGTACATCTTCAGGTAACCATCAGGCGCTCGTAAATACTTAGTCATTTATATTCCAATTTCACCCAATTTACATCATCAAATCGATGCCTCCCACCCCGCAGCCCGCCTCAGGGAAAACCTAATCCCCTCAACAAAACCCAAGTTAATTAAAATGAAGGAAAATCTGTCACTGCCATTGTAACCAACGTTAAATCTAAATAAATACCCTCCTTTGTTTTAAAAGGTTCCACTTCCACCCCTCAATTACACAGTGCCAGTCTGATAGCCTGACAGCGCAGCATTCGTCCTTTACTTCTAAGGAAATGCTCAAAAATTCCATATACACCCAGCAGGGAGTCACCCTCTAATATCCGCCAACACTATGCTGCTCACTGACCTTCCACTGACATTTATCCCAAAAGACAATTTTCGCTGTAAATATACCTACATTAAGCATTCCATCTGTGTAATAAATCTAGCGTTCGCTCTTGCTCTGTGTAGATACGAATTACAAAAACAACAGCACAAATGTATCCTACGCGTGTGTATGTGTTCGTTACGAATTAAAATGGAATGCTGGCAAAACTAAAGCCGTTCTATATACGTAAGCTTAAATCCACCGTCAGGCAGCAAATCGTGCTATCACCCTGCCGCAAGCCATCCCTGTTTTTTTTTTTTCCTATACAACTCCCCAGTCAGAAACACCCCATTTGGCCACAAATTGTATGAAATCCTCTCCGTGTATCCTGTGTGTGTCATTCGGATTTATATTTGAACAGTACCTAGAACGAAGGAAGGAAAAATGAGAAAACAACAAAAGAAAATGAACGGGGAAAAAAAGCGGCAAAAGAACCTTTTTTCTTCTGTTTTTCTCATCGCTGGAAGTTTATTTTCCCCCTGCACTCTGTGTACTTATCTTCGCACACATAAAGTTTTCCAAGCATTATTTCGCTTGTAGAGATAGAGATTCGCTGCTGCGCCACCCCCCCATCTACATCTCTGGCAACACACAGGGATGGAAGAGGGGGACAAAAAAAAAAACACAACCGACCGACAGTAAAGCGGCAAAATAGCAGAATAGCTGTTTGGAAGAAGAGAATACATTAAAATTTTCTCGTTGTCCTTTATTTTGTTTGGATTTTTGTGTTTCCTTTTGCGCTCTATGCTGTGTTGTCCTTTCTTTTCTCGTTGTTGAAAAGCAAAATGGCGTCAAGGAGCGAGATTTTGCTTTTTATGTAACATCTTTTCAGTGTTTTGCAAAGTTTTTCCTTTCACTCTGCCCGTCCTGTGGGTGTATAAGTGGATATGTATAAGGGAAATTTTAACATGTCACGTTTCTAGATTGTGTCCTGTTAGGGTTTTAGTTTTACCCTTCTTTAGTGCGCGCTGTTTCGGTTATATATCTACATACCCTCGTATATTGTTCAAAGGAAAAGTTAAACAATACTTTAAGCGACACCAAAATATCTGAATGCGCACCCACACACACACACAGGGTATTGAGAACCCCAGCAGCAGCAGCAAACAGCCCATAAAAAAGGACAATTCTCAAGATGGGGCTGGGTGAAATGAAGTTCTCTTGGAAGTTTTGCAGAACGTGAACGTGACTTTCTACAGCGTTGGAGGAGAAGCTTTCTGAATTGTTTGTTAGTTAGTTGAAGTTTTCTGTTATTGAATCAAATGCAGAGAATGGACTGTGTTTTGTGGCTCGCATATATGAAGGATGTGGTGGTGCATTTAATTTTGTGCAATTTTCCTATAAGTTCTTGTACTTTGGGCGAGGTAGAAATTTCGAATTACATACTGTTACCATACTTTTTACAGCTGTTGTCCTTTGCAGTCTCACTGGGGTGTCGTAGAGGTTTTTAAGAAATTCCGTTTAAATGAAAAGTCTGGGAAAATGTCGCTTCTTTTGTTCGAATTTAGAACAAAAGGAGAATCGAGTTGGGCTTGTCGCATTTCCTGATGGTTTTGTTCGAGTAAATCCATTCATTTATATAGAGTAGGGTAAATTATCCTGTTTTTTATAACTAATACGATTCGTAGACTCGCAATTGTGGTAAACTGCACTTCAGATATTTTGTGAAGCAGTCATAATCGTTGAACAGCTCGTATTTTGAATTCGGCTTATGGGTGCCCAATTTTGAGTCATAGAAGGAAATAAAAATGATTACAAGCTCAATATTGATAGCCACTGGACTTGAGCAAATGGCACACGTTTGGGAAGATGTATTTAACGAAGATGGTGGCAACCGGGAGATTGACAGACCTTTAAGCTCTAGGATATATTTTTAGAAAATTTGTTTACACAATTTTTTCTCAGCACATCTACTTGGCGCAATACTCACTAGCTTGTGGTGAGATCAAGATTTGTGGCGCTTTTCCTGCTACTTTGGAAGTGAATGCCAAATTCTCTATGAAATAAACGGCAAACGTTGAAATCATGAACTATTATTCGGCATGAACACACATTTTGTGGGCTTAAATTTAAAGCTCACATGAAGGTGTGCGTAAACGATGAAATTCTAAATTGTCATTAGACTTACAACGCTTGATCATCTAGTGATCTTAGGTACCACCATCAAGCATAAAAATATGCGTCTTATTGATATTTATGAAATTTATGCAACCATTATCTTGAAATATATGAAACTGTCAAATTATTTGGGTTAAATAGTTCTAGGGTGTGCGTTAACATGCAGTTTATGTGCGTTTTAGAATTTCGTGTGCGCAACAAGTTTTATCTATTTTCATTTTCATTTCAAGTTTACTTTTAATGCTGTTTCATCCTCCACAAAGCAATACCTGTATTTTCACTGCTGATATGGTACTAAATTTTAAAGACCTCGTTTTTCCTGAAAAGCCAGTGTCAATAAAAAGATAATTTTATGGAGCACCGACAACAGAAAGTCATTGAAGCCGCTTTCGGCGTAAAGTAACGAAGTTTTACCGAATGTTAAGCGACTCTCACTCTAAATATATATATATCACAGGTCACAACTACTCATTTTGAGTTAAACAATAAAAATGCTTACACCGCTTAGTGTCTATACATTAAGAAACTTGCCATTTGACAAATCGATTTGGAAATAAAGTTCAGCTTAATAGTTTAACTTTCAACAGAACAAAACTCGGTGTTCGGGCCATTACACACCCGCAAAGTTCGTGTTACTACTTCTCTTAAATATTCACTGAATACACCCATAAAACTTTAAAGCTGAACGATTGAACTATAAAACACAGAGGAACCAGCTATAAGAAAAAAGTACTCAATAGTTGGCTATGATACTTACTTTCTCATTAAAAATCTCTCGCTGACCTAATAACGAAACTTGACAGAATAAGTCGTGCAAAACTTAAAAAAAAAACCTTCACTCGCTTAAAAGCTCATTAAAAGGAAAATTTAATTTAAGAGGATGATAGTTTTTCGCTCAATAACAACAACATCATATACCAACCAACCACATCGAAGGTGAAATGAAAATAAAAAAAACCCCTCTACAACACAATGTCCTCATGAAAGCAGAAACAAAATGTTCAGAGCGTTAAACCACCTCGCACACAAAACCCCAATTAAAATTCATTATGCCACCCGTATATACAGGCAAATAAAAATCAACAACACTATACCAAACAGTAGAGGAGCAGAGTCCTTTCTACATGAAGCAGGAGCTGGCAAACACGAGTACACATCGTGAGGTAAAAGCATTTAACCACACCAAAGGAAAGAAAAAATAACACGCAAAAGCGATTCATAAAGTGTAGCAGAGTGTCCTTTATATGCACATAAGCATATCCTTACGAAAATAAAGTGAATCCAACATGGAATCGGAACGTTAAAAAGGGGTTCCATTGGAGAGTCACGGAAAATTAAGGTCCTTTTGCAGCAACACAAATAATATTCCAAAGTGATTGCCACGAAACTGAAAAATCTCGCTTGAGAAAAAGAGAATGGAAAAAAAAAACATCGAACTCAACCCTCATCAAAAAATTAATTCAAGAATGATTTTGATGTGTGTATGGGGGAGAGAGACTTGACCCTCATTAGACCTTTGCCCTTTTGTACTGTGAAATGTCGTCCTTTTGCGAAAAACACGTTTTTGTTTTTCTTTAATTTCTTCGCAATCATTCAACTAAATATTTCTGCTAACATTGTCATTAGTTTAATGGGGTGGTTTCGTTTTGCAGCACTTCATACACAGGCACACATAGTCACAGTCACAAGGACCCAACTTTTATAGTGTCGTTCGTGCACATGTTTAAGTGTGTAATCTTCATAAAAATTGGATTACAGCCAAGCAACAAACGGGCGCCGCGCCCGTGACTTTCCATTTACGACCATCAGTTAATGACGGAATTATAATGTGCGCTCAAGGATTCACTCGGATACACGATACACAAGCGCATATATACAATATACATCTGTATTAAACTTCTATGTGAGAAGAGATAAACGAATTCATTAAGAATTAAGACGAAAAAAAGAATCACATCCCAGGTGCCCCTTTTTTGCTGGATAATTTCAGTTATTACCTGGAAGGAAAATTCTTAAACTAAACAAATTTCTCAGGGAGAAGTAAAAACCGCCCTGAAGTAGCAGCTGATTTTATACAAATTGCAGAAACAAGAAAATAAAAATGTCCTCGACAACTCCAACTGAACTGCAATTAAAAGAGCGCACAAGAGCAGGAGGAGAAGGACGACAACACTGACATAATGAGAAAATATTTCTAGTTGGAGAGATGTCATAATTAATTCTCATTTTTGCTTTCCTCTCAGGCAAAATGGAACCCAGTCTATCCACTTGGCAGGAGAAATTTCGCTTTATTTCATTATTTGCAAATGGGTTCCAATTATAAGGCAAATCTGTGTTTTTTTTATTCGAGAGAGTTTTTTGCGAATATGGTTCATGATTTTGGCAGTATGCCGGAATGTGAATAAATTGCTGTTGAAAAGTTTCCACTGTTGTTGGATCGATTTTTGAGGCACAAGGAGGCGACACTTCCATGCCACAGGAGGGTACTTAACACAATATTCGGTAGCTTGTTTTAATCTCATTTTTGGAGGAGAACGGAGGACCATATAAACAGCGGAAGTTAGTTTGTAGATTGGGAAAAGGGAATATTCGTAAAATTAAAGGAAGTGGTCCTACTTAACAACCCTATGGTACTCCGATTAATAATGCTCTTGTTGGCGATTTAGGCCGGTTTTTTCATTGTTTTTCTGTAGTTTTTCATTCTTTTTTTGGGACGAATGGAAGGGATCTACTTTTTATGTCGGTTAATTGAGACGCTCTTTCATGACAGTTATATTCTCGGAAGTTTGTCAGACGTTCGCAGAGGAGAAAACCTTAAGTTGGAGTTTGGAATTTTCGGGATGGAATCGAACCTGTGAACCCTTGCTTGGTAGTCCAACGCACTAACCACTAAGCTACTGCGGCGACCTAAAATAACATAAAATAATGGTTCTAATTGACAATCTTGCGGCAGTCTTATTTTTTATTTTTCTCTTCCCTGAACGTTCTGTAGAGTCGGTAATGTTGGGCACGAGGCTTTATATTACACCGCTCCAGCTAGATCAAAGAAATTATTGCTAAATGGGTAAGGAAGTCGTTAATGGATCACGATGCCGAGAAAAATAAATAAAGTGCACCCTGGTCTATTCGTATGCGAGAGTTAACTTTTTTTGAAAAAAAAATCACTTGAACAAGTTTTGTTGACACGGTTCTCTATTGAATTTTTGACGTCCTCATTCAAATGATGGTTTTTAAATTGAATATAAACGGTTACAACTAATTCAAATGTACCGATTAATTCAAAATATTTTAATAATACAAAAATGCAATTGAAAGCAATTTACTGTGCATGAACAGCGGAGACCAAACGTGTACGTTACTAATTAAACTATGAAATTTTTACACGTTATTATAATTAGGCGCTGGATCATCTTAAGGTCCTAAATGTGGTATGGAAACGCACATTTGTTTGTGAGCTTAAATAACAATCGCACATCTGATCAATCATTCGGCGTGAAACTAAATATTTATTTGTGGTCTTAAATGTAAAGCGCACATACCCGTGCGCGTTGCTAAGAAAACTATGTGTTTTTAATTTGTTAGACGTATTCGCACGTTAGTATTGCGATCTTTAGTAGAATCGGACAACTTTTCATTAACTTTTTCGTCATGCAAATGGGAGCCATTTTCTGAGAAATACATGAAAGTGCCAAGTGTCAAGTTACAGTAATTTGGCATAGTTAGCGTGTGCGATAACGTTTAGTTCATGTACGTTTAAGAATTCCATGTGCGCAACAAGTTTCGGCTGTTTTTTTTTTTTGGTATATGTAGTTTAAATGTTTTTTTTTATTTTATATAAAATGGAATCATCTGAAATTGGAATGTCTAAAATAACTGAAATTTATTATTGCTCTGGCACTGATTTTATAATGCCGCAGTTGCGCACATTTGGTGTGCGTAAGCAAGTTTATTTGCGCGGAACTTTGTTTTTTGTTAACCGATTTCTGTTACATAAACTTGGAGTCTTGAGTAGCTTTCCACCGATATTATAAGAACAAATATAAAGTACAATCTAATCGTCTTGTCTTTTTCTATTTTCAGGTAATGGAAGTCTGCGTACAATTGTTCTTGGGTATAAATCTATAGTAAGCCACTTAAATTAAGGTAACCCTTTTTATACCCAAATATTATCTAACCCAAGTAGGTATAACAGCTAAATGTTATCTTTGCTAGTTGAACGGCGATAGCCATAAACTTCCATCACGAATTAGTTTCATATGTTTGCCTGAAATGACAACCCATTTCCCCAGTATCTAATCAACGGAATCAAATCACATTTGGTATATCTACCCTACTGCGATAAGAGCTCGTAACC
The DNA here is from genome assembly GCA_916610125.1 of Cheilosia vulpina. Classification (NCBI taxonomy): domain Eukaryota; kingdom Metazoa; phylum Arthropoda; class Insecta; order Diptera; family Syrphidae; genus Cheilosia; species Cheilosia vulpina. Next base: position 57,597,526 of record OU744279.1, read on the forward strand.
CTAATTTGACATACGGACATCCTGTGTTCCTTGATAATTTAATAATTACGTCTGACATTGCCTACTGGGACAGCGATTCGTGGCTTTTATTTCCCCACAACAAGACCTTAATTTGTTTTTCGATACCGAATAGCAACTAAACCAACCAACACGGAACGCAAGTCCCTCCTGAATGCTGCATGCTCGTCGCCAAATGTCCTTTCTCCGCAGAGAAACGAAAACCGTCAAAACAGCACATTCTGTGTTTCAGCGTTGCCTGAGCACAACCGTACCGATTTATAGCCGCTCGCCACGCAACCAACAAAGGGGCAACAGCTACAACGATAGCGACCTACCATTTTTCATTTTATACCTAGCCTCTAAGATCCCTCCGGATCTTCACCAACGCCAGTTCGTTTTCGGTTGGCCAGTTTCTTGTTCCACGTCCACCTTCCACTCGTGGCTTTCATGCTCGAAACGATGATGCACAGCAATAAAGTAAAGAAAAAACAAAATTAATTTATGGACATTTTCCGTTCCCCTGATGCCGCCACCCGTTGTTGGTCATATCCAAAAAAAAAGTAAAGGAAGGCATCGCCATTACGCATATACGAAGGCTATATGTTATGTTAATGATGATGATGATGGCTGAACACAGGGAATACAAAAACACAGCAACGGAGGTGCAACCATCGCACGGGCACACGGTATACACACCAGTCAAATGATAAAGCAACCCAGAAGGACTGCGAAGCAATAGGGCGCGGATGAGGATATTTAATTCCCTTCATGCCAACGACGGGGGCGACCGACCAGCCGACAACGACGACGTTCGAAACACACAAGTGTGAGCTAAGGACACCCAAAGGCTACACAAGGGTAATTATGGGTCCCTTGTAATGTGTGTTATTTCCCAAAGTGGAAAATTTCAGGTGAACACACAAATGCAGGAGCAGGAGCGCACACTCGACCAACAACAGCACAACGATGTACAAGTGAAATTACATTTTTATCACCCCAAACAGGAAAAACAGCAACGAAACATTTAAAAAAAAAGAAGTAAAAACCGAAAGAACAGAGTAACGCAGACGCAGGAGAGCCAACATGGGAAATAGCATGTCCAATGGCTGTTGACCATGGAACATGCAATCCTCGCATGATATCGAATTGCGGAATGTGTTAAGATAAATGGCTTAAATGAGCGAATGTGGATTAAAATGACACCTAAGTGCTGCTTTGTTGCTGGTTGATCTGGTTAATATTTTTTTCTTCTCTCTCTCTTTGGCTGTCCGGATGTTTTTTTTTCTCCACTTCATCCTCGTAGAGCTGGGGGTCTGGTAAAATTAATTAGGCATATATCTAAATGATATCATGAACGGGAAATCGCTAATTATCATTAATCTACATATGTATATACCTACACGAGTGAGGAAAATGAGAAAATTGATTTGTTTATCCTGATTAATTGCGAATTGACAGCTTAATCTACACGAAAGAAAGAGAGGTGGTAATTTGATGGCGTTTTATATTTAAGTGGAATGTCATTAAAGGCAATTACCGCGATAGGTGTTTAAAGTTTACAAAAGACATTTAAGAAAACAGCAAAATCTCGAGGGAACATATTTTCAATTAGCCTTTTCAGTGTGGGGATGTCATTTGATCCGGGGTGAGTGGAAAATGTGACACTTGGTGACACTTGGAGAGAGGGCACAAAAAAGATAATAATGTTTGCAACTTGTCTGTTTCATATTCTGTGTCCAATTTTAATAACCTTGAGCTGTCACTTTTTTTGTCTTTTGGATTGGCAGCACTTTACCACACAGTTGGCGCAAAATTTAAATTTTGGGATTTCTTTTATTACCAACGGGTAGCTACTCAATACCCAAACAGTCGGCGTTATTAATAAATTCACGGAAGGAATTCGAGAATCTGGTTGTCCATTCGGCAAGACTGTCAAGAAAGAGGAATCTGATAGACAAACTGGATAACTTTTCTTACGAATAATACAAGAACAGGTTCATCATCTTCTGGATCGCAAGGGAAGTTGGGGTATACGGTGACCATATTTTTAAGAGCGACATTGGTTTAATGGTCAAAAATAACAAAAAAAAAAAAATGGTATTGGAATGTCCCGTATTTATACAAAACAAAACCGGAATAGGCTATTGAAATACGGGGCTGTCCCGGGAGGGACGTACGGTCACCGTAGGTATAAATCCAATCATGACATCAAAAAGTGATTTTTAAGCGAAACTTGGGTTAGGTTAGAGTGCCAGGCCGCCTCAAGTGCAGCCTCACTTAGGCCAAAGAAGGCCCATTGTGATACCACAGGATCAGTGTTCACATACTACCCGTTGAACCAGCCGGAGCTAAGAATGAAGCGTTGGAGGCAATTGATTCCTGTGCTTGCGAGTTCGCTGAGATTGCCGAAGAAGTATTCTCCGAGGTGTAGTTTTCTACGGACTGACAGTGCTGAGCACCTGCAAAGAAGGTGAAGAATAGTCTCCTCCTCCTCCTCGTCCCTACAGCTTCTGCAGAAATCATTTGAAGGGAGGCCCAACCTGAGAGCATGTTTCCCTATGATGCAGTGTCCCGTGATGACACCTACTAAATTGCCCACCATGGGTCTTTTCAGTGAAGTGAGATTTTTAGAGCGCTTGAGATCCAGCTGAGGTCAGATCTGTCTCGAGGTGCGGCACGTTGTTCAAATGGACCACCTGCGATTAGTAGCACTTAACGCGGTTTGTTTAATAAGGAGCTTACAAGTAGCAACAGGCATGTAGAGATTCTCCTTTTCCGATAGAATCGACAGAGTAGTGCCTTGCCTGGCGAGTTCGTCGGCCATAAAATTGCCTGGAATGTCTCTGTGACCCGGCACCCTTATAAGGTGAATTTTTAATTGTTTCGCCATCTCGTTAATAGATAATCGGCAATTGAGGGCAGTTGTTGAATTGAAGATGACAGAATCCTGGGATTTAATCGCGGCTTGGCTGTCGGTAAAGATGGTGATATCCTTTACAGATATTACCATTATAGCGAAGCCACGATAAGGCCTCTTTGATCGCCATGATTTCCGCCTGGAATGCACTACAGCGATTAGGAAGGCTGAATGAGATTTCGCAATTTAGATCAGAAGAGAAAAACACCCCTCCAACTCCTGTTTCGGTCTTTGGACCCGTCAGACGGACTCCTTACGAGGCACTACATCGTTCTCCCATTCGCTCCTGGAGGGTATGTAGGTTTCGAAGTTCTTATCGAATTGATACTGAGGGAGGGTGCAATCAGTTTCTGTTGGAATACTTCCTAGTGTATTCTGGACTCTCAAATTTATCTAAAATTGTTTGGAACCACAGCTTGTGATTTATTATTCCCAACATCTCAGCAAGGAACACCTTTGACCAAAATTCACTTGCAACAGGTCTCATCTGATTAGCTCTCTTCCACAGAAGACTATCTGCATAGAACAGACCAAATGCCGAAATGTATTCCTGAAGTCAGTTGCCATATATTTTATAAATACAAAATTCCCTGTTGTTAAGAGGAAAAACAAACATTTCAACATCTCAATTACCTATTCCGAACACTCGCATAAATTACGTATTCACAACCAAAATGGTGAGCAGAAGAAAAACAAATAAAATCCTTCAACTAACTGAACATCTTAAATGGAAATTTTAAAAACGAAAATCCGCCATACATTTATGTGCATTGTCTATAGCTATACACCCATCGAGCAGATGTACACACAATGGACGAGTTTTGCGTGCCTGTTGTTTGTTACCCCTACGACAAAACGTTGCATTTAGTTGGGTATACACTGTGCCAGTAAAAATAAAAACCAAAGTGGATACACAACAAAACCGTGAGTTTATTGTCTACCTTAGATACAACAAAACGAACTGAAAACACTCTCTAAATACTAAAATTAGCATACTTTACATGCTCGGTTGGGCACTGCACAGGGTGCAATTGCCTCCGTTGTACATTTACCATTCACACTCATTGTCTGATGCTGACACTGGTGTTGTTGTAATAATAATAATAGCCAAACAACAACAACAGTGGCTGTAACCACCGCTGAGTATTCTATAGCCGGTAACAATGACTATACTGTGACTAAATTGAAGAGTGGGCTGGTGGGAAATTTACGGTTGCTCAAATGGGTATATGCTATACAGAGAAAAGTAAATATGATTGTTTTTTTTTTTTTTTTGTAAATTAAGGCCAATTTGCATTGTGATGTATACTGTTGGGGTGCTGTTGCGCACACACAATTATTGTTAATGCGATTTACTTTGTCATCGACTTTGTAGATTGACTTTTTGCAAATGCATCTACCGAAACTGATTAAAGTGGATGTGTCCCGAGATATATCTATGGATGCGAGGAAGGCCGGAGACAGATAGACAGACAGCTGTGCGGCGCTGCTATGTGATGATTTAATTTGCTCTGTTCGTGCTGATTGATTAGGTGGGTTAAATGTGGTTTTGAGGAATTCAAGACAATCACTGCTCTTGGGTTTTTTTTTTGATTTATTTTTACAGGGAGTCGACTGTCCTGAGCCGCGTATTTAAATGTGCCCTTGGTATGCGTTTATGAACCTCTTGATGTTAGGGTTACCGTCCATTATTGGTAATAGATTGCGAACGAAAATTAGTGGAATTGTCAAAGCGAAGTGAATTATATCTACTTTTTTTTCCTGATTGTATGTGGATTTTGATCTGTCACTTTAAAACTGAATTTCTTTGACAAAACAGAGGATTTAATGGAGCAACATTTTGGTATACTCTTTACAGGAAGGTAAATTACATTTGTAACGCCAAGAAGGAGTCACCGGAGACCTCATAAAGTATATATACTCAGAATCAGGATCACATTCTGAATCGATTTAGCCATGTCCGTCTGTCTGTCTGTCTGTCTGTTTAAAGCACGATAGCGCCCAAAGGGGTTGACATAGGCCAATGAAATTTAGACTTCTTTTTATCGTCGTCAGGTTGGTATTGAAAATGAGTTATGTCGGTCAAGTAGTTCGGGTACCTCCCATACAAAATCAATATTAGACCCATGTGTCTCTCTGTCTGTTGAAAACACGATAGCGTCCAAAGGAATCAACCTAGGCGAATGAAGTTTGATAAAAGGACTTCGTTTTATCGTCGTTAGGTTGGTATTGAAAATGTGCTATGTCGGTCAAGTAGGTCGGTTACCTCCCATACAAAATCAATGTTAGACCCATGTGTCTCTCTGTCTGTTAAAAACACGATAGCGTCGAAAAGAATCTACATAGGTAAGTGAAGTTTTGTGAGAGGACTTATTTTTATTATTGTCGTCAAGTTTGTATTAAAAATCGGCTATGTCGGTCAAGTAGTTCTCGTACCTTCCATACAAAATCAACATTAGGCCCATGTGACTTTCTGTCTGTTGAAAACAGGACAGCGTCCAAACAAATCGACCTAGGCAAGTGAAATTTTGTGAGAGGACTTACTTTTATTGATAAATTGGGCTATGTCGGTCAAGTAGTTTTGGCATGACTTATATGCAGTGGAGGGCATCGGCCACGCCGATGATAACACTTTTACTTGCTTTTAATTGATCCCTGTCAGCCAACAAAAAAAAAAAAAAAAAAAAAAAAAACGTAACGTAACGCCAACGTATTCTGAAAAAAAATTTGGATTCAAAATTGCTGATTGATCTTGTCAAGTTTTGTAAGTTCAGAGATGTTCCTAAACCTCTTGCAAATCGTCAAATCTTTTTAGAGGTTTCCATGTAACAGATGTAGAGTCGAAAGATAATGAAATCATCATTAGCACATCTTTTTGTCGTGGCAATTACGGCGTTATTTCAAAACTGAATGAAATTAAACAAATGAAAAGTGAATTTCTGTATAGGTGAATTTGCCAAAATGTATTCTCTTGTAACAGAACGATTTATAAATCCCTCATTAGTTCTGCTTCGTTTAAATTTATATAGTTTTGGGTCTATTATCTACTCAAAAAAATTCATTTTTATTTATTTTCTTTACCAAAATTGCTTCTCCGCATGGCGTGCGCCCAAAGCAACTTATTACATTTTTATTTTTCCAGCGGATATGGTTGATTTAGAGCTCAAGGCATTGCCATAAGCAACTGAGCAAGCGCATCGTCACCAGCAGACTGACAAAACCTATAATTACACTACAGTTCCATTAGTTTTCGTTGTTCATTATGTGAAACATTTCGCATCAAAAGTTGTTACTTCTCTTAGGTAAGGTTAGGTTAGAGGGGAAGTCTGCATCATATGCAATTTTCACTGCATATAATGCAGACTTCCACTGAGGTTAACTGTGATTGCCCTTTTCAAGTACATGATAGAACATGCCTCTGACAAAATCATTTGGTTCTCTTCATGAATCTTCTTAAATCTGGTACAGGTGTCGTTGCTAAATCTTCCAAGCTATCAAAGAACCGTGCTTCCATACAAGAGTAGCGGCGTTCTTGTTCGGCTGGGCAGTGACACAGGAGATATTCCACTGATTTTATTTTATTTTCATCCCTGCAGTTTTTGCAGAAGTCATTTACAAAGATACCCAGCCTTTTGGCCATGTTTCCAATGAAGCAGTGTCTGAGCACTCGGACTTCGTTTCTATCAGAAGATGTTTAGATGTTTGACGTTTTAGTGTTAATTGCCGGCTACAGGCTGCGAGTTAATAATCTTAAGTGTTGTTCCATCGCTCTTTGGACAAATTTAATGTGACATTATCAATGAAGCTCTTAGCTGCGTTCCAAGCTGGAATTAATTGCCTGTCAGCTAATAATACGAGTATGTCCATTTCAGATCCGCATCTGATGGGCAAATTTTCTGCTGCCTCGTTCTTCTCGTGACACGCACATTCCTTCATGTTACTTTCTCATAAGGGCAAAGTAAGAATGCCTTTATGAAGCAAGTTCAAGTTAAATACCTTCAAAAGGGGCTATTAACCAAAATAGGGCCCATCAAAATAAAACTAATGTTTAACCAAAATAGGGCCCATCGCTGTGCCCGAATTGTGTGCGCATCTCGGGCTTCATATGCTCATCAGTTTTACACCGGAAAGCTTCCTGCTGCATCTGCGAATAATATATTTATTTTATTTATTTATACACTCCACTGAAGCACTCGGACGCAACTGGTTCATTGTAATTACACATTTCGCTGGAATTTTCTCGACTTTTTTCGAAAGCTGAGAATGCACTTCCTTGTTACTCTTTTTACGGGTTTACTTCAGTGAATCCAAAGGAAGTTATGTAAGCCCAAAAGTATTCTGGTTACATTTTTCATTTTAGGCGCCAATTTTTTGGAAGTTTATTTGAGGACCGCTCTCAATAATTTTACCTAACCATCTGTCTTAACAGGTTTCGTCGGATTCGTGTTATCATTTATCAGGTTTTATTGTATGCGAGGGTGTTTTTTGGAAAACACTTTTAAAAAGGACCAATAAATGTCGCGTTTCCATGTGTGCTAATTTGTGCTAATTTAACCAGTTTGGAGAAAAACTCGCCTTGCAACAATCCAATTGCCACCTGCATATGCTTGAATATTGTACTTTTCAAAATATTCGCCTTATTTGTTCATTTGTCTAAATATCTAATCTGCTGCAATTAATACATTCAAGTAGCTACAACCACCATATTAATTTACAAAAAAAAATAAAGCTCCTTCATCGCTGATAGGAAACTAGTCGAGTGTGGCGCGCTCGCTAATGCGTGTGTGCGGCACAACTCTATGGAAACAAAACAACAATTATTATTCCCCTATTCGGTAGAAAACAACGCGATATAAACACAATACAATTTATCATTACATCATTTATCACGTGAAAATAAAATGAAATTATTTAACTTGTTGTTGCTACAGGCGCGACCCACAGTGTGGTCCCTCTGAACCAGCTTCTGTTCGTGCAGCGACCGACTCTTGATTTTGCCTTTCAAATTCAATTTTATTTTTTTTTCGAACTTAAATTTTCATTGAATATGAGTGTTGCACACACGTTTGGAAAATATCCGCCAGCAGTAGCCTGAGGAGCTACATATGAATGTTTGTACCCGCTGTATGTTTGGGCCTAGAAAACTTTGCAAACACGTAATAATAGCAACCGTGCATTTGCATGCAGCCGATGTAATCTGATTGAAATCGTCTCGGTGTTCATGGCACCACCATTAGTTGGCGTATGCAATTTCAGTTTTGTAAATGTTAATTTAACATGATTTCTTCATGTTTACGCGCGCTGATGATGCACACACCATATCGTAGATGCAGAGATATACGGATCCTCATATAGTCGCATGTTGAGCTAACAAATTTATTTGATTACCTATACAGGCAATAAGAATGTCTCATCGCATAGTTTGACGCGAGCATGGGGGCCATTTGCATGGAGATTTTTAGCTAGATCTGGCAGTCACTTGGGAGAATTTCGTTACCACTTCAAACCAAAATTGAAAATTTGCCTGTTGTAACCATACGTAAAATAAAAACCCAATCTTTGTCTCTGAATGTGGCTTATGAATTATAAAACCAAGTTATCGAAGACCACAATCAAAATTACATAGAAAACTAATTTATCGAACGAAAAAACTTTTCTTGATTCACTTCGCAGTTAATTTCATAAAAATTACCCCAATCCTTTCAATGAAATGTGGAAGTTCAAGATTCTCTGTTTTCGCTTTATTTGTGATCTTGATCAGGGTCGACAAATGTGTTACAATCGTAACTTTTAAGTTATCATGGACTTTGAAAAAATACGCAATACAAACACCCCGAAAAAGAAGTCACACTCAAAAAGAATTTCTTTATTTTATTTTAACTCATTGGCCGTTAGCAATAAAACATTTTAGATACGACTCTTGAAAAAAAAATTAACTCTTAGTCTAAATAATAAGAAATGTAGCATTCAATTTAGCTTTGAATTAGGAAATAGTTAGATTGAAGTCACCGATCCGGGGCAATTTTCAGAAATCTCAACATTTTTGCAGATTTGCATATTGTATGATCTTCTTTCACTAATAACAATTACGTGTATGCAAAATAGTTTCAAATACAATGGATTTATACCAGTGCAAGTAAACAAAAAGTGTTTTTCTTCACTTGCACTGGAAATCCATTTCAATTGATTTTTACACATTTATAACAACGCATTTCGAAATAATTTAATATAAAAATTCCCTTCCATACACACAGATCAAAAAAAAAAGATTGATTTTTGTTTGTGGCAAATCAAACGTGAAAAGCAATCTGGATCAAAAAAAAATTGATTTTTTCTCAAAAAAAATTTACTTTTTGCCAAATCGAAAACGACATAAAATACCAAATGGAAAACCAAGTCAAATCTAAAGTGGCATCTGTCAAATCAAATTAGTTGAAATTCACACTGGGAGAGTTCCAAATTAGTAAAGTATAGAAATATTTTCTATGGGAATTTAGGGCTTGCCTCTCGCTACGAGGATATGAATTTGTCGAATGTGTAAAGTGTGTCGCGTTCATTTATTTAAGCAGCCGAATAGTGAAAAAAGTTGATCCTTTCGGAAATGCTTTTTAAGTAATTGGAATTGAATTGTGATAGTTCATTATTATGCAGAAAACAAGTTCAAAGTCAAATTAAGGGCTTTTAGTGAAATTAAAATTTGATTTATTTGAAAATGAAAATATGTGATCACAAATTAAGCGGAAGGACTTAATTGATTTGACAGAGTATTCTACTTAAACTGTTAAGCTAAAAATTGAGTAAGTGCAACGTATTTTTGAGCATGCAAACCTTTTTATCAAAACCGATAATTTGGTGTTCGAAAGTTGCTTAAAGTACCTACCTATTGTTATTGTTGAATTCGCGTGGAGACGATAGACAGAATCACTTTAAACATTTAGATTGCTCATGCATTTTGGGTAAAATTGTTGTACCTTTAGAAAACCAGTCTATAAAATTGAATTGAAATAAGTTGACCATATTACATTTCAAATACATTTTTGTTCACAGATATCTTTCTCCTATTCGTATACGAAAATAAAAAATACAATCGGTACTAAGTTTGCTTACAGTTCACACATCCCCCTGATTATTATCACAAATAAAATGTATAGGTACTCGAAATCAGAGATGAATGAATAAAAGAGATGGGTACATTTCGTACGTCTATCCCTCCAAAACCCATTTGTTTACATTGTTGTTTTTGTAATTTCAACCCCCGTCTGTGAATAGGTGTGAGGTACAAAAAAGCATATTGCTAATGTGCGGCCAACTTTCCTTTTGCTTTTATGGGCATCGCGCTGTTCAATTGTTTTGTGTTTGGTATTGAACTTGGTTTTTGTTGAGGCTTCGATTAAAATAGAAAAAATAGTGAAATACAATTATCGGAATAGCGACTTCTTGTATTAAAGTCCAATTCATGAACTCACATATACTAGAAAAGAAATGTTCATACGTGCGTGACTTCATGAATTTTACGGGAAAACAGCTTGTAGGCAGCCGCCTTTCCACTGGAAAGTTATATATCTCTCTATTCCACTATCTTTGCTCGAAATGGAACATTTTGGAAATAGAACGTTCATGCCTCACTCAAATTACATATAGTATCGAGTAGACCTTCGATGGCATTCATTAATTTTCTACTTGTTTTTTTTTTTTATCTACCTTTCTCATTTTACCCGAGTGGACCCAGAAGGAGGGTAATGTTCGGATGTCCGTTCCGTTGTTCACGGATGGTTATTGCTGCGTTAATGTAAAAAGTGATGCCAAATAGTTGCCAAGTGATTTCCCATTTTGTGGGTATATGTAAACTTTTTGCAAATACAGTTTTTTTATTTGTGCTAATCATTTGATATAACCACCTTGGCTTTCGTTTGATTTGGGTTAGGATTTAATTGAAGGTCTTAGTGAGCATGTTTTACCAAATAAAGCAACAAATTAGGGCGACCAGGGCGGCTTAACAGTAAGCTAAAAGCAGCGCAAGAAAAAAAATGCTCTTTCAAAAATTTCTAATCCATAAATATGTACCAGAAAATAAATGCACATCGAAAGAGCAAATGGCATCAGTGCTAGATACGATATTCATTCACAGCACACGGCTGTTTTCCAGACCCTAATTTCATTTCAAACTAAAATCATTGCCTTGATCTGTGCCACTCATTTCGAGATACTAATAATCATATTTAGTTCATACATCCATTGAGACCTACAAAACATTAAGTGTGAATGATTGTTAGTAAGACTCATTTTGTAAAAATTATTTGAATAATAAATCCGGGTTTTGTTCTTCTGTGTTCGTTTTTCACCTCGGTTGCAGAGAACATGGGCATCAAATAACAAACTAAGCGTTTTTCTTTTTACACATAGAACTGTCAAAAAAATTTTGTTTCTGTCAGAGCTCTGAATTTGTGTTCCCTTTTTTCCCTTAAAGCATGTCCAGACGGCACTGATTAAATTTACAGAGCAGTCTCTGTAAAATACTGAGCACAGCATATTGTGACAGCTAACCATACGATTGTTGATCAGAAGTCGAACAGGAAAAAAAACATTAAATACGTTATGCGAACATAAATGAAGTAGGTCAAAGAAATAAAACAAAATCTGTTCACAGTCTTACGTCTTTCATAAATAAATCAAACCGTTCTGGTTTGAACACGCTCAAAATACTCCAACTCTGTTCAATTCTCTACTCTGATGTACAAATTGATAAATTTTTCGTTGACGTTTCCGCAACAGTTTATCTAACCTTGCGTCAATGAACACTTTACTTTATTAGGAGTGATGCCAATTCATTGTGTTTCCAGCATTGATTTGAGCAATGATCCAACGTAACCCTTTATAGCAATAAAGTTATTGCGGTTAATATTCTCAAATACCCTCCGGCCCATCAGGAATGTGATTTACTTTACTGCCAAACCAAAACGTCATGAAACGACAAAATTCATGGAATCCAAGTATGAAACAATGAAACCAACCACCAGCAGTGCTATTACTTGTCAACACGTGCCGGCGTGCCCATGAATTCGGTCGCCTCTTTCTATGTCACAAAACGAAAAAAAAACTTAACATTTCATTTAAATAGTATATAGGTAGGTATATACGATGTCGAAATTTCAGAACGCTGTTCATCTCTCTCGCTGTGGCTATTATCAAAACGAATTATCTTTCGTTGAGTCCATTATTCATATTAGACAGTCTCTGCCGGTTAAAAAAAAATAGACGTGCGAAAAAGTTTCCGAAATTCTGCCGATTTAATTTTAGTTTTAGCTATTTTTAATTATTTTTTTTTTTTTTTTTTGCTGTCGTAAAAACCGAAAAGCATTGCAGACATATTTTGAAATAGTTTTTTTTTTACTTGTTTGGCAATGACCCAAGAGAGGGGTATACTTCTGTATCCTTCTACTTCCCTGGCACAGTTCTAAATTCCAATGATCGATGTTGAGGGCATGGAAACAATCAAAGATCTTTTGCTGTGTCGAAATAATCGATTGAGTCTGTACATCTAGTCTAATAGAAATACAAAAAAAAAGAAGACAATGCATGTGCCAACTAGATATTGATACAAACTTAGTACTTTGTATGTTGACAAATTGAAAAAAATGTTGATGATTCGATTTGTTTCGTCGTGGATGTGTTTATTTTTGCTGACATCATGTTGTCATGTTAATATGTTGGCAGTTGGCACAGTCCACGGCTTGTAGAAAGAAAATGTTATGGGGTATGGGGCATTAGTGCGCTGATGATGTGGGGGGATATTTGTAAGTTCAATTTAAATCTATATGATCGATGAGGTCTTCATTCGAGCTATTTGTGGGCATTAACGTTTATCAACAATTGTTTAGCAGTTAATGGGTGTAGATTTGTTTTTGTGGTAATAGTGAAAATGTCCCGCGGCGATATGATTACACTTTGTGGAGTGAGTGATCGTTGAGTAGGTTTGTCAATTAGGAGTGTTTTCGGCAAAAGGGTGACGCTCTAAATTTTAATTTCATAGCCCACTGTACACAGAAATTGGACATTTTTTTTTCGGCGTTTCTTTTTCTCAAATGAACATAAGACCTTAGACGACAGATCGATTTTAATATTTTAATAAGCATACGATCTTATAGTCCACTTCGCTTTGCATATTAAAATATACTTTCAATATCTACTTCGTAAAGACAACAATAATACACTCCTGGCAATAGTTTTGGCGAAAACAGTTAAATAGGGTATCTCGCTCAGTAATAGGTGGAGTCGCAGATTCGGCAGATTTAGATCAACGTTTCCGTATATTTAACAAATTCTAATTAATATTTGATAGTACTTTGAGCAAAAGCATCGAAAAATTCGAACTCACGTAAATGCTTCCTCACTGTATTTGAGTAAACGCACTTCACGTACACCACCCAAGAAAAGATGTTTTATTCCAAAGACTATTAAACATTTGTAACAGTTTCCAATAAGTTCGCCCATAAAAGAATAGTGGGGAAAACCCAGGAAGCCGATTCATTCGCAATTTATTTCGCTCCAAAGTGAGTTCCAACGAGAAGCTCTGGCGAAGAATGTTTTATGTGAAATAATTATTGACTGTAGCGAATACCCCCGGAGGGATCGGCTTGGAATCGCCGCAACCCATGCGAGAGAACAAAATGCGAACGACTTAAAAATAAAAAAAAACTTATGGAAACGTCTTTGAGAGCAATACCTTTTTTAATTGGCGCAAATGACTGCTAATGGCAACCGTGCGTCGCGTAAAACATAAGTTCCTGACTTTTCCCAGAAAATTAAATAAAATAAAAAATATTTTTCGCACTCTTGGTACCTAAATAAAGGGTTTTCCAATAAGAGGTGTTATTTTGGTATTCAAAGAAAAATGTCATTTTTTTAGATAAATGATCGGATGTTTATTTCATAATAAAGAGGAAGGTTTGCCGTTTATAATGAAAAACAACATCAGCCAAATGGCCACCACGAGCACGCATAAAGGACCATATCCTTTTCATGAAATTTTCCATAACCATATCGCAAAGCCTCACGAATTTTATCGTTGAGGTCTTTAATCGACGCTGGGCTGTTGGCGTAGAACTTATCTTTCACGTGGGCCAAAGGAAGAAGTCGCAAGGTGTTAAATCACAAGATCTCGGTGGCCAATTGTGATCACCTCTTCGACAGATAACACGGTCCGAAAACTTTTCCCGTAAAAGATCAATGGTTTCGTTCATTCACCATTTTTGTAGTGGATTTTAATAACTTCAATGCGCTGTTGAAGCGTGTATCTTTTCATTTTTAGTAATAGCGTAGTTTCTACTTGTCAAATGTCAAAGAATAAAAGCTTCAAAAGTGACAGCTACCGAAATAGCGGGTCATTCACAATAACACCTCTCATTGGAAAACCCTTTAGATATTTTGTTGTATTGTCAATTCAACACGGAAAATCTTTGAGAGGTTAGGTTTTATCTGTCTTAAAACTATACCTGAGAGTAAATAACACTTTCCCTCGATTCAGTCCAGGACTGTGTAGTTTATCATTTGCCGTCTAAAAGACTGAAGCTGCGGTTGGTTTATTGACTGCAAAACTAGCTGTCTTCAAAAAAAGAATATTTAGCACCATCCTACAGGTCCGTTTGCATGTCTGTTTAATCCTAAGAATTCTATTCGAACTGACCATATACACATAGATTAGTTTCTGTACAAATAACAGCGTGCATATTATGGTATGTAACTGACAGAAGTTGCGGAAGTATATTTCGAACGCGTTTAAAACTGCCGATTTAATTTTTGTTTTTCACTATAAGAAACTAGCAATTGAACGACTTTCCAATTATTTACCGAGTGCTAACAATCTTGTAATTTTAAGAACGACAGTTGTTTTTCCAACAACTGCCTAGTTTTTTTTTTTTCGTTTTCCCATTCGCAACAATAAACAAACGAATGAATGTAGTTTTCATTCGGCGACTCCCATCACTATTTAAAACTAAGGATTGCATTTTTTTGTCCACTAACAATTGAACGGCAGTGGGTTTTCTAATAACTATCGATTATTTATTATTTCGTTTTTCCATTCGTGATAAACTAACGAATTAATGTATTTCATCTGCCGATTCCCATCACTAGCGCTGGGTTAAAACAAATACGATCAACTCCTCATACAAAACTAGATCATAAACCAATTGAATTCAAACAGGAAGTCCCCATTATTGTAGTCCACTTCCTCCCATCACTAACAAAGACCAAAATAAATAAATATTTATTTATTAATAGTAAAATTTGTAATTATATTTAGCGAATTAGTGGTGTAAAATAAAATCTAATTTATCTCTCTTTACTTTCAGGTAAAACCGCACTCAAAATGTATTTAACCCAAATATCACCGTAATTCATTTCGGTAAGATTGTGATTACAAATTAAATGATTGTATAGCCCTGCCAACTGAAATTTATTTGATAAATCAAAAATCCCATTCCTACAACTAAATTAAAATATTTCCACCAAACGCAGCCTCATTCGAAATGAGACAAACTTTTAATTACATTATAATTCCGTAATTTCAGTGCTATCACCCATTTATCCTGCATTTTTACTCGATGGTTCACCGAAAATCCTTTTTAAAATGTATAATACTTATTTCCGAGAGTGATAATTTCATTTCAATTAGGCTAACAAAAAGCAAAACGACACTTGTCGGTCGTGTTGTCGACTTATTTGGGGAGACAGGAACAAAAAATCAATCTGAACTTATTTTCTGTCTTTTTTTTTTTTTTTAATTAACAAAGTACACACAGAAGAAAATTGTATTATCCTTGACTGGGTGGATGGTACCCTCGCACCCATTCGTTTTCATTCGTTCGCTACAATGAATTTAATTTTAATTGGGGCAAACGCTTTGATGTTATTAATCTTCATCCGGGACGGGCACGGGATGGATGGAGGTGCACACGGACGGACGTGGACGCTGGGAAAGAAATATGATTTTATTTTTAGATATTTCTTCTCTCTAAACCCGTCGCGCGCACGATTTTTCCTCGTAGTTTATTTGTTTTTCGGATTTTGTTTTCTTCTTGTGATCCAGTTCGGTGTGGAAAGAGGACCGAGAGCGGTGGGGATATTTTTAAATTGAATTTTAAAAGCCCCTCCGTGTCGGCTGGTGTCGGTGTGGCAGCCCCTAGAGAAGTCAATGAGGCCAGAGCTTCATACACAAAGTTGCAAAATGCTGCTTTATTATTATTTTTCGTTTTAATTAATTCAAATGGAATCGTTAAAACTTGTAAAATGCAATAAAACAAACAAAGAGGTGAAATAATAAATAAATCATCATTTTAATTTGTTTACACACATGGTGGTATTTTTTTTTTTTTTTTAATTTTATTTTTGACTGCTGTTTGTTTTTATTTTTGTCTTTCAGCTTTGGGGGCGAGAATGTACGTATGAGTATTTTTGTGCATGAAATGGGGTTGTACGGAGTGATAGCAAATGGAAATATTTCCGCAAAAATCGTTTTAATTTTGTTTTGTGCAACGAAGCGAATTTGTTTAATTTTTTGTTGTGGCGCGAAGTTTATTTAAATGCTTTTATAAATTTTAAAGTTATGCGATGGCGGTGGAAATTAAAATATATTCTCTAATAATGGCTTTGTGGGGAAAATGTTAAATGTCATGGATGCGTCGTGTGTGCGAATGGAATAGTTAATATATGTCATATAACAGCTAATTAAAATTAATTTTATCACTTTTTGTGGGATACTTTTAATGGTTTATTAGGTTTCACCGGATGATTTAACAAACTTGCTCGAGTGTAAATTATCAGTTCATTAAATTGAATTCGAGCAGAAAGTGTTAAATTATGGGAAACGTATAATAAATTGAATTGTGGACGAGATGAATTCGGCGGGAATTTTGCGAAAAAGTGCAACTTTGGGAAAGTCTTTGGTGGGCGAGTCGTTTCGTTGATTTTTTTTTTGGTTATTTGGTGTGGGTGGCAATAAATCTCTTTCTTCTTAATCTGCAGATATATATGGTGCTACTGCTGAGAATGTTGATTTCAACGTTGTTTTTGTTCCCTTAGTGTGCGATCTATCCAACGCTATATACGCTGCCATATAACAACAGCTTCTATCTATTTACGTGACATTTACCGACTGAGTTTGTTATTTGCGGCTAATAAATCTTCAGAATCCACCAAGAATCATAGCTAAAAGCGATTACATATGATTGAGGTCTTTTTGTATTATCGATTCCACCACCAGTGTTTCCCAACTTCGTTTAATCTGCGTAGATACGTCACAATACAATTTCATATACATTTCGTTGGCATATAGCTGCCAAATCACGCAAATCTTAAGGAATCATGCTTCGATTTGACTCTTTTTATGAATTACAATAACTTGCAACTCAGCGGGTTAATTTCACATTTATACTGTGTACAGTTGCGCCGGCTTCTTTGATTTATGATTTACGAGCAAACTCCGTTTAAATATTCATTTTATTCGACACAAAAACACATTCCCATTGGCTTGAGTCAAACATCTAAATTAACTTCGCATGGAGTTGGAATTTGAATACCCTTTTGCCACAATCTGGCGAAATTACACAAAAGTTAAACCTAAAAAAACGTAAATAAAAATTCTCCTCGTTTACACTGAAAATGTCATCCACCACAAAAACAAAAAAAAAAACAAATTTAACGTCTACCAAAGGCCCATTTATTTCCTTCTGCTGACGCGACGATAATAATCCACATACAAAACCAAACCAAATCAACAGCAAAAAAAAAATCCCCCATAAATCGAATAAATTTCAATTAAAAGCGAAATATTTCTGCAAATATTTGCATTAATTTGAAACTTTTAATTTATCATCATCATCACTGTTGGTGGTGGTGCTACTGTCACGCCTAGCTCTTCACCGCAGCTTCTGCCGGCTGTCACTTTAAATTGAATATTTACCTCTGGTGCATGCAAACGTGCGACATCCACCCTCACTTGTACCGCAGACTGTCATAAATGTGGTTGCATGTGGATGGACAAATGCAAATTTACATCCGGATGATGAATTTTTTTGCATTTTACATCCAATATGATGAATGGTTCTTTGGAAACACATTCCTCTGCGAATGTGATAAAAGTTGCACAATGAATTTGCGGAATATATTCATTGTTTGTCATATCGGAAATATTGTTAGCAATGAGAGTAAATAAGTCGAAAAGAAACGAGACGAATTAAACAAATATGACAGTTGGACGTTCTGTTTGATTTGAATTAATGGAATTATATTGTGTGGGCGTCAGTTTGACGGTGGTAACCGCTGACGTTTAAGGGGATATCAATGCGGTCTGAATGTCACGTGCAAAATTGCCGAGGTTTTTAAACAATGTGACGGGGAAGGTGTGTTTACATTATTGGATGGCTAACTTTTCGACAGACAACTGTGCTTAGAATGAAGTGTGTTTATGGTTTATGGTAATAAGCATGCGAATAATCCAGCTTAAGGCAGAGTGTAATTAAATTATCTGTCAATTTAATTGCACTCTATGTTTTTGGTCCCATTGGCGTTGACGTATTTGGAGGAGACCAGTCAGTGACGAAGCTGAACAGCCACATCAACTTAGTCACCTAAGTAACAGATTTCGCGTTTGCTAATAATTGTAAATAAAGAGCGATTTGACCCAAAGACTCCGACCCCAGACTTTAGTGCAACATAGTAAAGGACGACCTTGAGGAGTAAAAGCGTACGCAATAATTGTGCGTTTTAATCGGATTTACATTGGACAAGCGGTCTATAAGACGAAGCTTCAAGTTCACCGTTTTAATAAGTGGATGTTTAATTTAAATTTAGACCAGCACTGAAATTGTATCTCTGGTGTTTAACAACGTGTTACACGTGTAAAAATGTTGAGAACTCCACAGTTCAAGTTACTTTCTCCATCTATCTAAAGACAGAATTTCCGCTAACTGGCGCCCAATGGCCGACATGTTTAGCAAGAGCATACGTTAAATAAAATCCATATATCAACACGCAAATCCTCATCGTTTGTTAGCTAGCCCTGAAAACACCAGCTCTATATGAGAAAAGAAAAACTTCCCAATCCTATCCAACATTTATGGCACGAAATTGGCAGATAAACCTAACCAACCATGACAGATGGATTTTCCCATAGCAAAATAGAGTAGATATCGCAGATAATCCTCCTATTTGTATACACATCCTGTCACAAAAATAAAGCAAAAGAGAAACAATGTCAAAACTAACTCACCGAAAGGACTCCGTTCCACTCGCCGCCCTTCGTAAGCCTTTATTTGATGTTCGATGGTTACTCGTCTTCTTTGAACTTTGCCCAAGACATAATATCGATCGACAAAGAGATGTGTTGCAATGTCCTGTTCCTCCCATTTTCCCTATTTTATTCAATTTTCCATTTTTCTTTGTAAATATTTGTTGTTTCTTTTATTTTGTCTTCATTATTATTCAGTTTGGTGAAATTTCATCAATCCTACATTTGAAACGTGTTCCTTGAGGGTAAAATGCAAATATCTATATTGTGTTTGTGTTGTGAATATGGATCTCCCTTTTCCCGTTTGGGCTTTTGTTCCACAAGAATAGCAAAAGTTATATGTACAGCAAAAAGAGGGTACGGTGGCAAAACGAAAATCCCTAATAAAAATACAAAAAATAAAAATAAATGAAACACACAAACAGGAAGCATTCAAGGACTTTTTTTTTCTTCTACGTTTTATTGCTCAGAGGAGATCCTTTAGGTTGACACGCGGTGCACGTGTAGTCATGGAATTATTTTTTTTATAGATACGTGCTTGGATTTTTTTTTGCCATGGGTTTCGGGCACAAAAATGAATCATTCCATGCTTTTCCGGTCACAGTTCGATTTAAATTTAGGTGAATTATTCAGTATCTGAAATATTTAGGAGGTAATACACATTTTTGACATTTTCGGGGAAAAACATACTTTGAAATTGTGATGATAAGTGCTTTTCCTTTCATTATTAGCCGGTTGCTTTGACATTCGCAATCGGAGCTGCGGGACTTAGTTCTAGTAAGTTTTAAAGGAATGGAGAGTTCCATATATTTGCTTAAAAATTTGTAAACTTTAGTTCACTCTTAACCCTAGAAAGATAATCATAAAATAAAGAGCGTAAAAGATAATCATACGTCTCATACGCCAATTAGTGTATTTAATTAAACATATGAACTTCTTATTATTTATAATTAATTTAAATAATTATATAGATACTATTCAAAAAAAATAAATTAATGATTTTTTTATATATAGTGGAGACGGTCAACGCGCTGCGGTTTAGAATTTAAAAGTTATCACACAATTGTCCCGCGCCATACGTCTCGTGGACGTGGATTATCTTTCTAGGGTTAAGATGAATGAGGTGGGCAGTTTTAATGATATAAGTTCGCTAATGCGACTTCAAAGTCTCATGATTGTGAATCTTATTCGTTTTTGAGAGCGTATTTTTTGCAGAAAATGATTTGGATACAGCACCATACTTTTTGAAAGCTAACACATGTTTTCGGAGGACGAAATACCTTTTATATCGAAGCGTTGTTTGACTTTCCTGACGGATTTATTTTAAAAAATGTCGTTTCGACACGAGAATGTTCAAATTTTTGTTGTTATTCTAGTTTCTAGGGAAAACTGAGTACGCCATTTTGTCTTGTGTCAAATATTCTTCAAATAAGCACATGTATAATTTTATTGAAGGCATAAGACCAGTTTAAGAGGAAATTTACATTTCTAAGCCCGCTTTTAAGACACCTCGCAGTTCCACAATTGCGAACATAGCCAAAAAAAATCGTTTTTGTCTGCGATGTTTTTCTGTTGGGCCGGAATGTGAGAAAAAATGTAATATGCCATGTGTCCATATATTACTAAATCAAACCCGCCCTGCTTTTCGCGTGCCCAAGAACTTTGTTCAACGTCAATGTTCCAAATTTTACAACTCCAATTCCGATAAAAGTGTCAGCAATTTTTGTTTGTATGAAAGGTGCCACGCCTTTTTGCTCATTCCCGCCCACATTATGTAAAAGCTTCCATTCGACAATACAGAGACGTTCCAATGTCTCAAATTTTAAGGCTGATTTTAAATCAAAGTGTTTTAAATATTTTTTTTTTTTTGTATAGGAGGTGTCCATTTGTAAAATGGTTCCAACACTCAATGCAGCTACTTTATCACCCACGTGTCGAGAAAAACGGGTTTAAATATTTACTAATTTTTTTCCATGGGATGTGCCACGCCCCCTTGCATGACTTTGACCAAACACTTGTCCGAATTTGATGAACACTCTCGAGCCAAAGAATGCCTACAAAATTCAGCTCAATCGGTTTGCTGCTTTCGGAGTTTATAAAATACGTAGAAATAAACAAACATACATTAATATATATATATAATATAGATAGGTTTGCACAACTGTACATACTAATAATTATTTCTAAAATAAAAATAAACATGGCCACTTCGAGTACCTAAACTTTATGTACCCAACTCTTCAACTGATTCTTTTCACTCCTCCGCCGCAACTTGTGCCAATCGAACTATTTTCAATCACAATCCCGTGTTTCATTTATTCAGAACCTAAAATCGTCCTTCAATATTTCTGCGTACTGTGTGTGAGTATAGTTAAATGTCGTGCTGGGCGCCATTCACCCAGATTTCAAAATCTATTCGATTCTCATTCCACACGAACAGCATGAAATTATAAGCATTTCACGCTATGTTTTGTTAATAATTGATAGATAATTTGTTGGAATTAGTAAAAGATTATGTGGTCAATACCTAATTTTAGATATTACGTACATATGCACAGATCCGCGCACTCCCGCATATTCCATTTGAATTTGGTCCTGTGGTCAAAGTACTCGTATATTTAATTTCGTTTTAATAGCACAAACAATTTTTTTTTTGTACAATGAATACCGGAATAAAATGAACATTTGGTAGTTTGTGTATATAGATTATCCAGAAAATCCCAGCCCAGCCGTGCATAAAATCCGTGAGCGAACATAAAGTCCTATGCAAACGAAATGGTGTATGAAAATTTAGTGTTTTATAGACCGAACCCATACTAATCCCACGTAATAAATTGTTCGCGAATAAAATTTCCGGAAATTCTAAACAGTTCTGCGTTGTAAAATCTGCATAACCCGAGCGCGGTATTGGCATAAATGTGTGTATGTGATAGATAATAAAAATTGTTAACCACCACCCTGTGCGCCCGGATTGAAGTGAGAAACAGAAATTCGGTTTTATTGCTTCCTTCTTGGCTAAGATTTTATCTTTGTTTATATACGATTGCCACACAGCATCTATACCTTCTTACGGTTTTAATTGAAAACGTTCCACAACCACTCACAATGCTTTTGGATTACAACACAATAGCAAGGATGTGCACAAAGCCACACCATAAACGGATGACGATGAATGGATTGACATTCAGTATTCTCTGGAAAGCTAAAAAGCTTTTCTCTACTCCACTCCACACCGTTGGTTGGCTTTTCATACTGCGATTGTGTGTGTGTTTAGCAAGCGAATGAACTGGCATTTCTGTTTCGCCAGTAAAACGAAGCAAACATAAAAAGTTAACGCAAATTGGTTTTTGTCACGTAAATTGTTATCCTCTGCTCCTACGTCCTTCGTCCTTTGTCGGCGTCGGTTCAAACAAGGATGCCAGAGGACATACATCGCCACATGCGTTGGCAAGGGTTGACAACAATAGGTATACGGGAATCACTCTTCGCACATTTGTATCTGCAATCTGTCTGTGTGTATCCAGTGGGGTTATTTGCACGTAATCACATCAAATGCAAACTCATATATAAAATTGATGGAAATCGTATTAACATCAGCAAGAGGATTTATATGCGAGAATAATTTGTTTTGTGACTGCCCGCGCCGACGACCGGTAGGTATATTTCACTCCGACTGTTGTTTGTTTACGGCATTTCGATGAAGCAATGCGAGCGACGATTTGTTATTGTTTGACTGAAATAGAAATCTAATTTGTGTGTTACTCCATAATTTTCGATTTGAACGAGTGCATGTTTACAGTGGGACTTTGTTTTTACACCGCGCGTATTTACTTTTGATTTATTTGATATTCAAAGGGGGAGAGTCCTTGATGATGTACTCGTGCATGAATTAATATTCCACTGCAAATCATTTAGGAATGCACAGATGAATTGATTATCGTTTGTACACATGATCTCATTATTATCTTAATCAGTTTGTGGATTGAAATGTATGATTGATTGGGGGCGACATTATTGAGGCAGAAAAATTCGGAGTTTGTTTCCATTTGATTTATCGAATTCAATTGTTCAAAAACAAAGAACGTATACGCCAAAGGTAGTTAAGAAACGGCTTTTCATGACATATTTAATACAATGCAAGATATAGGTGAATATTTCTCAAACTGTCTCGTAGATGGCCAACTTCTCCACGAGAGCTTGACGCACCTGCATGTACTTGCCAAAAGTAATGCGTACGTTCTAGTACCTCATTTCTGTCATCCGACAACGGTTTGAACGATTTCTTTCTGTTCATTGGCCGATATTAGGTTTATTTCTTTACTTTTGTAATGTAAATTGGAAAGGAACTGTCAAAATGTCATGTGTGGTGAATTTTCGCACAGAGAGGCAGACGCTTGCAATAAATTTATACTTTTATTAACAAAGTGTATAGTTTAATGGAAAAATAAATTGTTCAGTAATGGAACGGTATTAAGTTAAAGGTTGAAAGTAATAGAGAAGATCGATTATTTGTCAGATTTTAGTTTGACAGCTATAGCTGAGAAAATTAATTTGTAACTACCTCTGAAACAGAAAAGACTGAGGGGACCAACTTTGAGGAAAGTGGCAATTGAGTGGAAGAAAGAAAACAAAGGAGCCCCTGGCAATTTCATTCAGAAACAGCTGCCGAGTTTATTTG
The DNA here is from genome assembly GCA_916610125.1 of Cheilosia vulpina. Taxonomy (NCBI): domain Eukaryota; kingdom Metazoa; phylum Arthropoda; class Insecta; order Diptera; family Syrphidae; genus Cheilosia; species Cheilosia vulpina. The sequence continues at coordinate 57,621,406 of OU744279.1, forward strand.
ATGTGGTGTTTTGAAAGAACAACAACTTGTTCGGTGCGCTTATTCTTCAAACTAAGCCTCTAATTCGTCATCTGACTTCTTTAACTGATTGTTAAAACAGTTGCATTCTGACAGTCAACTCTCTCTCTCTTGGAATGGCGTTATTGTTTTTTCCTGTCAGTAAGTAAACCTGCCCTTCGCTTCACCGAGAATTCACTAAGCGCCTTGTTTTACTTGCATCAATCGAAAGGAACTGGGTCAATTGTTTACAACAAAAATTGAAGACAACCCTTATTTGTTTCGTTGTATAGCTTGCAAATTGTTTGCCGGTCTCTCGAGTCTTCTCCTCCTTTTCACACGTCTTTGAATACGAGTAGAAAATCAAAGTCTTATAACTCAACTTAGACTTTCTGGCATTGTCACATGGAATTTTGTATTGACAGCTTTACTAAACGTGAATAATTCCATCGCGCACGTCTTTTCGAGCAAATTAGAGGACTCTTCTATATTGGATTGCAATCTTGGACTCCTCGGGTCTAAGCGTTGTATGCTCTTTCAAACAAAGTTCAATGTCGCAGTACACTTCGAAGACCTCACTGTGAAATCTTCTGCCGTAAAAGTTCCGTCAACACAAACTTCGACACGTTCCCACGAACGCAAGAATATCTTCACTTGGCTCTGCTAGGGCCTAGTCATCCCTTAAAGGCACTTATATTCTAGGCTCCTTAATATTTCCTTACAAGGTCTTCTTCGCGTAATTGTTCGAGCTTTATTGATTTTGTTTTCTTTAATTTAATTGAAGGGGTCACGCAGGAAACTTTTAACAAAGAGTCCGATTGTTGGGCGCCAGTTAACGAAGAACCTAAAAAGTATAAGAATAACGTTTTACATGTAGGAAAATATGACTCGCAATAGAGTTGTCAACCTTTATATTGCGTATTTGATACAGTGTTCTTATATTTTGCAGGTTCTTCGTCGTAGGCAAACTATGTAAGACAATTTCATCGACTTGCCAGTGGGTGTACATGTACAATCTGATTGTCTATTTAAATCACGTTATTCAAATGCGCATAACATTGAAGAATACATTTCCCCGAAGCGCAACTTCAAAGACACAAAGTTCCGTCCCTAGACTGGAACACCTCGTGCTGTCACTCTGTAAACCGAAATACAGAAACTAAAACTTTATTCGCTTCTGTTTATTGTAACCGAAATGCCGTCCAACTTGTCGCTGTTATGGGAACAACCAGATTTGTGTTTCTTCATTTTGGCACCAACACAATGCACTCAATTTGGATCCTTTTTTGCTGGCTTCCAGATTTATAATGCTCTTGTTGCTGTCGTTTTAGTATTTCTCATTCGACGAAGTTGGCGCAAACTTTATCCGTACTGTTCCGCCTATACCTCGTCAGTAATATGACAAGAGTATTCTCTGCCGTGAGTCGTTTGCCAAAAGAGGGCGCGGTACTGAAACGGTCGACCGCATAGTTCCAAATACACGAACGAATCGTATCTTCTCGTAATTCATTATGCTTTTCACGTCCATGGATATGCATGTGTTTTGCTATGTTAATGTATAATTTGTCATGTTGCCACAAACATATACACAAAGTCACCATGCATGTCCTACTCCCGATGATAGATGATGGAAAATTGCTTTTGATGAAATTCTCTACACCTAATGGATCGATGGATGGCTGGCGTAGAGGAGTTGTTTTAGATGTCATCCACAGCACACAGTCCTTGCTATACCACACTGATGTAATTGAGTTTACCTCGTCTCTTGCCACATGCATACCGAGTGTATATGGAGTGGAGGTGGCTCAGAAGTTCGTTCGGTGTCCTTGTCGTCGTTTGCAACCCAACTATACAGAGCGGTGTGCTTTTGCCATGCACAAAGTTGAGGTGGGTAAGCGTTTGGGGTCGACTGGGGGACGGGGTTCATTCACTCGTATTATCTGGCATGTTAAATATGTCTACCTGTGTAATTAATTTCATCATCCTGGGAGTTGTGCGGCGGCATGGTGCACCTCTATATACCTAGTGTATGGATGTGCACTACATTTGGGGAATTGTGAGCGCTGGCACGAATTATTGGATTAGAATTTAGATCAAAGTGTATTTGTGTAGAACTTTGCGAATGCTTACCAGTTTTGTTGAATAATTAATTAAAATGTTAATTACTTGGAACTGAGCAAAGCGTCATCCAGCAGAGTTGGAGTGTATCGCATCATCGTCCACTCATAGTTGTTGCTTTAGCTAGCGTTATTTACATATGCACTGCTAGTGCTGTATGTACAGAGCAATGCATTTGACAAGCACTATCAGTTGATTGATATCGAGATTTCAAGTGGAATACGTTCAAGTTGAGCAGGAGATTATTTGCATAATTTGTCGCTCATTGATTTCGGGTGTGTGCGGTAAATGAGCTTAACTTGTTCATTGGCATTCAGATATTATGCCGTCAAATTGCACATGCAGTTAGTGATGGATCAAGCGGGGGGCAGGAGCGAACTTTCACACCACAGAAACAAGAAAGCAAAATGAATTTTGTTGAATCAGTTTCAGGTTTATCATAATAGGATTAAGTGAGCTTATGTTAGTGTCAAAAGTGAACGAAACTCCGCTTAAGTTAAATCAAGCGGATGAAATACGTCGCTTGAATAAACAAACTCTATGTGTCGTTTTGGGTTAACACTTTGACGACTGTTTAAAATAATTTTCTCAACCTCCTTGTCCACCTATTTGAATCTAACATTTTCTTCTTTATTTTATTTTCAGGTAAGATTTTGTCGTCTTTTGGTAATGGAGTAAGTACCTTCTATCGAATCAATTTTTATTCCAATGAGCGAGAACGTTTGCAGGCGATCCAGTTGCTAACATATTTCTTTTTTTTCTCTCAGTATAGGAGTTTACAGAAAATCACTATTTGGACTTAGTTCTTATTTAGCCAAACTCGCAATAAACAAACTCGAAATAAAAGAGATAGGTTCCTGTGACCCGGTCTTGCATATTTTACTTCTTTAGTACTGGTGGAAGATATTTGCAAACTTTTTCCGTCCTTGCGCTGCTGGAGTGCATTCAAAATTTCTCTAACTCATTTTCAACACCCTTGAATACCTATTTTTAATTGCCAAAAATATTGCCAGGTTGTTATAGGTGGTAAGAAGGAAGCTAATCCAAACTTGTGCGGGAATGCCTGCAAAAACTTTATGAACTGGGTAGGAGAAACAAATAACCCTCTGCTGGGTGCCTGTGGCCACCTGGGAATAGAGGGTAATGAAATGGCCGACTCCCTAGGGCGAAGGAGAGCATCAGAGACTTTCCGAACCATTCTGCGGAACAGGGGATCACACCGTCTAAGAAGAATTCAGGAAACTCAAAAATGAAAACAGGGCAAGAATCTGGCATAACAAGAAAAGAATAGAATCCAAGCTTGCATCGGCATATGAGTATGGTGACCATTTTTTTAAGAGCGAAACCCGGTACAAAAATGCGAAAATACATAACAGCACACCAATGGTTAAAAATAACACAAAAATTCGTATTGGAATGTCCCGTATTTATACAAAAAAAAAAAAAAACCGGGACAGGCTATTGAAATATGGGAAGTATGGTCACCGTACGTATGAGCAAAAATAACCTCCGTATCCTAACGGGCCATTGTAGAATCAAGGACCACCTCAAGAAACTGGGTTATCTGAAGAAGGTCTCTGCAGATTCTGCGATGAGTTTGGGATCATATGGGGTACTGACCCACAAAAGACTGACATACCAATTATTTGATGGGGAAATACTGTTACTGGAGCCAGCTCTCATCCTTTGATTTTTAAAGCAAACTGGCCTAGAGAGAGTGCTATAAATCGGCTTTCTTCCTCCAAGGAGCAAGAAGAGAACAAGAACCTCTAAAATGATTCCGAAAGGAATTATAATGTGAGAGGAATTCTTATGAGGGAATGTAAGGGGGTACATGCCACAAAAGCCCGAAAAGTCGCCCTACCACAACCCCTTTCACGTAATAATAATAAAGAAGGAAGCTCATATTGTGTAAGATGGCTTGATAAATCCGTTTAGGTTTTAAATTGGCATTTTCCGTGAATAAAATAAAATATAAAATCAAATACAAAGTTTATATCAAAGAATGTACATAAAAACTCGGCTTCTACATACTTTCAAGTTGACTATTCCTTATTATTTGTGAAGAAAAATGAACTCTTCAAACCGACAATTTAGTCGAAAAAAACACATCCATCGCAAATTCAAGACAACTTACTATACCACCTTCAATTAGAAAGTACTATAGAACAGCGAAAACATTTTATTTGCGGTTAGTGTTACCAGGCGATGGCAATAAAATTTCCCTCATTTTTATTTGAAATGAACTTTTTTCTGCAAAGTAGAAAATATCGCCTCTGTCACAAATTGAGCTGGCTTTTCGTTGAAATGCGTAACCTTTAGATACACCCTCACTTAAAAAGTGTATCTAATTTTTGGATAAAATATTCTACTTTAAAAAGTTCCCATCATTTGGATTTAGATTCCCAGAAACTGAGTCGCTTTCACGTTTTCTGATTATTTATTTCAGCGCATTCCTAAGAGTCATATGAGTGGAACAATGCATATGTTGTATTAGGCCTTAGTACAAATTTTCCACAAATTCTTTAATTTTTTCCCCACTAAGGTGTTCGTCCGGAATAGATTCAAAAACTACTGCACGAAATTGACTGCGGTCTTTATGGTTGCATTGCTAAAGATCGCGATGAAGATATATGACATGTTTTATCGTTATCCGTTGTCAGGAAGCGAAGATCTAAGCTCTATACCCAATTAGAAGGTCAATTTGGGACTCATTTTTCACCCGTATAACAGTTCCACAAATGCTAATCTAAGCTCTATACCAGACTTAAGTAAAGGCTTAGACTATTTTTTCCATAAACGCTAGTTATTTATCCATCAGAATGCTACTGGTTTCATAGTCACACCACATTCCGTCAAGACTCTCCCCGCCATACCATTTGTTCCGACGTCTCAACCCCTATTTCAAGAGCGCTCCTGCTGTTTTACAACTGAATATTTAAATACCCTCTGCACAGGTTAAATTCTGCCAACTCGCTCTGTTGTGCGTCCATGAGACTTGCAATTAAAAGCCCATAAGCCACTAAAAACATAAAAACAACATGAAAACATAAAACCTCGACTACATCGTTCACATGGCAGCATCAACAGCAATCCCAAGCACAGAATTTTATCCACTGTATATAATAGCACAAGCTGTGATGTTATGAATGTTGCCCGTCATACCGTCGAAACGCCATTATTTATCTTCTTCCACACCATGTAACACTGTGCTTATGAATAGCTTAAGCTGTGCCTACATCAGCTCGCTGCACAACACATAACAAATTGCTTTTGATGGCTTTTCGTTACGAAAATGTTTTCATGGAGCACAATAAAGAAAATAAAACTCCGCTTCTAACAAAAGAATTAACAATTTACAAGAAAATGGAAAGAAAAGAAAACAAAAAGCGGAAGACGATGGGAAATCTTCCTCGCCAAAGTACATCATGCAAATGCATGCGCATAAACTGATATCTTTTCTCTTTCTTTTGCATAATGTTTGCTTATGCGGTACATGAAGATGGCTGTGGCGGGTGAGGGAGCGCCTGATAAAAACTCGACATCATCTTTCACGACCTACTACCGCCGCGCCACCGACCACCGTCGCCGTATATAGGAACACAGGAGGTTGAGACTTTTATAACCTCTCATCCCTATGGTTGTGCACACGGAAAGTGATTGCTATTGTGTGGAGAGCTTGCAGAAAGAAAACAAGTTTGCATCTTCTTCTTTTGCATCGTCATCGTCGTCTTTATTATCAGCACGGTCTTCATCGCCGTTGTCGCCTTTGCCCGTATAAATGCACTGAAGATGCACAATTTGCGTAGCGAATATTTCTTCAAAGTCCCCGCGTCGAGTCGCATCCTCCTTTCGTTATTGTTATTCCTGCGCTGTGGTCTTGGCTGAATGTTCGTCTCGGAACGATGTGTTCTCGGTTATGCTATTTGTCAGCAACTCGATTTATGCTAATCAGATTAATATGCGAGAGGAAACAACACAAAAAATGCCGTCTCTTTGATTTGGTAATATGCACAGCGTCGTTGATTGATTATTTCTAAGCTAAATGCGATTCTTGACATGGGTGAAGTCTCTGATAGACATCCCGTTCGTGATAATTTCAGTCCCGCCTAGTTCATCCTCGTTGACACGCATATTTGAATTGCGTTGCTATCTGTCGGTGTTTCGCTTTGGATGTGTTGTTCATGCTGGGAACGTTCCGGCATAATTGTCCGACATTTTTCGTAATACTTTTTAAATATTTTTCATCTATACAGAGCGAAAAGATCAGTCGGGGACATATGGCAGTTCAATAGCTCTGTTCGTCACATCCCATATGACATTTCAATAGCTCTGTTCATCTCAATTTCCTTCGCATGTCACAGTTCAATTGCTCTGTTAGTCACATCACATGTGACAGTTCAAAAAGTCTGTTCGTCTTAAATTTCGTTCGCTCATTTTTTGGTTCTGTTTGTTTATTTCGCTGGAGTAATCCCCAACTGAAATGCGCTCAGAAAAAAAATATGATTCGCGATTCTCTGTTCGTCTCTTCTTCTTCAGAACACACGCACTATTCAAGTCATTCACCTCTATGTTATAATTAACATATTCGGAGAAGTAACTAACTCAGCAAACGTCAAACATAAATATAAAGTAAACAGTTAAAGCAAATTATCCCCAATCTAACCAATTTTTGAAGTTTTATATTTGAGAGACTTTCTGGAAAGCCTTCTTCACTCAAGTTACGCATGGCAACGTGGGTATCTGTCTAAACCCCGCCGGCATTCCACCGAAATGACACGTCGTACTTGTAGTTTTTTTCATCACGTTCAACCGGAAATTTAAATGTAAATCCCGATAATATTGCCCCTAAGCATACGCAAATCCCCCAATCACTTGTTCAGTGATAACAAATTGTAAACGAACACGTCATGTGTCATTATCGGATCGACTGATTTTATTGCAAAAATCAATACAATCGTCGTTTATTCGCAGTCCCCGTGATTGAATTACAATTTATTTCCGTTGCATAATTTGCTATTTGTTTGTGCATATTTTTTGTATGACATTACGCCGGCATGTTTGAGCAGTCATGAATTATTAATTATTTCTCAGCTTTAATACTTATCGCCGCTTGATGTTTTTTTTTTTTACAGCATTGCTACGTGAGGTGATTAAACCATGCATACGAATGGCTGTGTGTTACTTATATTTGTTTTCATGTTTCATTTTCACCTCGACCTTAATCGAACATTGAGCAATTAAAAATTATGAAAAAGAACGAATGAAAAATGTCAAGTGTGTAGGTATTTCCATTTAGCAATTAAAAATGAAAATAAAAAAAAGTTTTACTGGTCCTGGCGACAACAATGAAAATAAACAAATAAAAATCACACACTGCAAATAAGTGACACATTTTCAATTCGAATTGACATTCGATAATGAATGTTAATTTAATTTCCAACAAACAAAATATAAATCAAATAAAATGCAAAACAGGGCGTAAGGGAGAAAGAGAGCTGAGTGAAAACAACAATCTGTCAATAATGGCTTATTGAACAGCGAACTTCGCACTTTATCTGGTAAATAATTTATTAATTCTTCACGCTCACTGGCACATGTGTTTGGTAAATAATTTTATTTGCGGTATATTGAGATGTATTCTCGTAGTTTATCTTAATTACCATTTTTGAATGATCATGTTTTTTTTTTTTGTTTTCATTCCCTAACTTGTATTAATAGATTCTATATTTTGAACATTTTTAATTTTTAATTTCAAACAATATGCGATTTCGTTTGTATAACAGCTTAAAGAAGAACACACGTAAATAATAAGATTATGGAATTTATTGTGTGTTGACATGAAAATAAACAAATAAACTACAAGCCTTTGACGCATCGGATGAATTTATAGTCAATCAAAGTTAAAGAGCCTAACTTCACACTTATTTATGATTTATAATTTTATTTTAACTAAAAAGCTTGCGTTAATTTTTGGTCACTACTTTGGAACACTAATCGAACAGATTTTAGCCAAACAGACATAAAAAGGACAGGATATCAAAGAAATATAATTTACCTGCGATCATAACTTTTGGAGTCATCGGACTGCATTTATTTCTCTATTTGCGACCTTATGAGAAAAACGCGCTTGGAAAAAAATGACGGATCGTTTTAAAACTCATCAAGGGGAATATTTCTAAATATTGCATGTATTGCGTTGAGGATTCGGTATTTAAAGGTGTAAGAAAACAGCGGCAACACTATTTGTATGTTATCAACTGTAACGGCCTCCATTTTATATATAAATCTTACTTATGTCTTTATAAACATTTTCGAGATTTTTAAATACGAACAGTGAGTTGCGTGACACACGAGTCAGTTCGATTTAAGCAGGCATTTTGAGAAGTCTTTTCTTAATAAAAGTTTTATAGCGATTAAAGTTGTGTAGTTGTTTTATTTCCGACTGTCCTTACAAAGGCAACTTGGTTTCAGTTAGTTTCTTACGTTTTCGCACGTCAAAAATCATTACCTTGGCGGCACTTATTTTAGACCTCTGTTGGAAAGGAGTTATAGCATCTGTAAACGCTAACGGCATTTGCTCTTATTTTGCAATATAAATTCTTCATAATTCTGTGACGTATTGCTCACTCACGGATACGGTTATTGCAGGTTTCACATTCGGTTTGCAGTCTGAAGGTGCAAACGCATTGTCAGAAAGTTTCAACCCAAATCGTTAGCGTAGTGAGGAGAACTTTTATAATTATATTCGTTTGCTCATGTTTATGTGCTGTAAAGCCCACGGAAGTACCAACATCTCTTTCTATTTTGTGGCATTTTATGTCACTTCAGTCGTTGACATCACTTTAGTCGTGGAATTTCTTTATAGCCACTAGGCTAAGTTGCACTAAATGGCAAATATCCAAAACCGCACTGAAAGTTTGCTGAACAAACTGGGCCTTACTAATAATCATTTTTAAGTCACAATATGCAATTTTGTATGGAGAACTTCGCTATTGTTAGTTCGAAAGATTTAGCCTGGACACTGAAAATGATTATTAGTATCGCGGACTGTCACTAAATTACTTGGTAAGGCAGTGCTAGAAATGATTTGCTACAATGACGACATTAAACTGGTCCACCATTTTACTTATCTCGAAAATGATAGCGGCGCCACTTCTTAATTAAATTCAATCAGTTCCTGTAAATGCCAATTCGGTTACTCTCATCTGACACATGAGCCCCACCTTACCAGTTGACAAATTAAAGATGCGTGCACCCTGTCCAAGGTAAAACAAACAACCAAACCTGAACCAACTCGCGTAACACGCTACCTCATCACCAATTTAACAGTAGCTTTTAAACAATCGTATTTACTGATCTCAAGTGGAAACAAAAAATAAATCTATAACTTACTTCAAATTTATTCCGACGACGACAGCTTGCCGCTTGTTAACTTTGTTATTAATACACAGTGCGCCAAGCGATGAACAACAAGAAAAAGAAAACACCTAGAAAGGTATCTCAACGATGAGACATAATGACTCCCAACCTCATTCCCACTTGGTGTCTCATTTTTGTATCTGTTTTTTTTTTTATTAAAAAGATTTTCCGTTCTCATTCCCGCTAAGTGGTTTCATATAAAACTACCTGGAAGATACGATAACAACACTCGCTTGCAAGTAGCATAAAATCATCACCATCTTCGAATGTTTTTTTTTTTCGTCTTCTCTATGCTTGGTATCTCCTCTGTATAGATCTCATTTGCTGACTAAACCAGAACCAGATTTGTTCCCCCTCGACCATTGACCCGTTTCTGTGTGTAGGGAAGCAATCCAAGGCATTCCAAAGCAGCAACATCATTCTCTGACTGAGTACATTTTTCGTTTCGTTTTGTTATGCGCTCTCCCTTTGCCCCGTCAGCATCATCACACATAAAAAAAAAATATACAAAAATAAAACAACAAAACTAACTGATTCGTTGGACGTTTCGCAAAAAGCAAAAATGAAATGAAAAATACGGAGAAGAAAAAAATATGGTAAACCACAGACTTGTCTGATTTGCGCTTTAATGTGATTATATTCATTACAAAAGAAAACCGCATAATAAACAAAAAATTCTAGAGAATAGCACAGCAAAAAATATACCACATTGCACAAATTGGAAGCACAAATAAATAAAAACAAAAACTGCTCTGACGACAGCCTGTTTTTTTTTATTTTTTTCTAATTATGTCCCTTCGCTCCAATCTAGACTACAGTCAGCTAACCAGCGTTTTATAGTTAGATAGAGATTAGAGTATATTTCTGAAACATTTAGATTGTGGAGTGGGTGATGAAATAAGGATAAGGTCCAATTTTGTAAGATGTGATAAGAAATGACCTAATGGGAAGCGTTGGCGGTTTTTGCATCTCGATAAACGTGCGTTTGAATAAAAAACATGGGTCTCTGTTTATGTTTTGAACGGGCGAACGTCTGCTGGTATCTGACATAACAAAATACGGAACTTGATACTTTTCAAAGTGCTGAAGTGTCGGGTGGGTTGAATCTGAGAATGTTTTTGTCAAAGCAGTACCCAAGTAAAAATTGTTGCTGTTATTCAGTATCGATTTGGGAGATAAATTACCTTTTAATATGTCAATAATGACCAACAAGGTGATTTCAAAATTTCAGTAATTGTGCTGTTGTTCGACCGAGCTTGCAATAAAATAAGAAGTTATGTGCGACCCAGTCGTGCTTATTTTTTATTTGTTTTCCTTTGTTTTTTCGTTCTGTTCGTATTCGTGCAAATAGAAATAAATCTCGAGATTTCATTTAATATTCAGCTGTCAAAACTCATTAGTGAATATATTTAGTACATGCAGCTCATTAACGCACACGAAGCTACTTTCACATAGTTCGCTACTCGCATAGCTTAAAATATCAAATGGTTATCTCTTTCACAAACAAGTGATAAACAACGAAGACATTCACATGCGCACATATTTGTATAGCTTGTACCTACATTGTGTGCGCAAACATTGTGACCGCAGTAGCACTTTTACTCCTCTGAACAGCAGTAAAATTCTGTGATATACTACAATATTTATAGACAAGAAAATCAGTTAAAAAAGTTTTGGGCACACGGTGTGTGCGATACGAGATAGACGTGTGCGCATACCCGTTTTTTTATCTAAAATTTTTAACAATGGCCTCTTAAATCAGTAGCAGTATTACTGAGTGTGAGTTTTCTGAGGAAAGATGTCAGCAATCGATTTTTGATGGTGTTAGGGCAATGAAATCAACATTTCCAGCTTGTCGATTATAAATACATAAGCCGACCAGCTCTGATCGGGATCGCACAGCTGATATAAGAACAGACGGTAGGCAAATTTGTACTCGTAAACATAGGAACTTCTAAGAACATGCATTTTCGTATATATATATTCGAAATAACGGAAGCTCTGTTTTAAATATGCACAACGTTTTGACAAGTTTGCTGACCGATCAGAAAAAACGCTCCAAAATCAGTCACCTTTAGCTGTCAAATGCGGGACAGGGTTGGACAACATTCGAGCTCACAAGAATAACCAGGAATGCTCTCTCAAAAATTGATACTACTCATTTACAGCGTTCGACTGAAGAAAGAATTGCCCTATGCAAACACGGTGCAGCAATCATATGAAAAGAGATACAATTCTCTTAAAATGGCGCCCAGCTAACCTCAACGATAACTGCATTATCATTGCAACTAATAATAAAAACGTCAAAATTGCCTATAGTGCCTCATTAACGTTCATTAAAAATATAACAAAACCCATAACCACAATCAACCTCCAAGCGCAGCAGTCTTTAAAAAAAAAAAAATAATAATAACCACCGCCGTATACTTTCATTGCAAAACTTGAAACCAAATCAACTTAGGGCAAAAAAATTGTTTCAACTCTCAAGTTGATTCACTTAACTTCATAATTCCCATCCAAACGAACGGGCATGGAAGCGAAGAGGCGAAGCAACAACAGGAGGAAGAAGAAATAAATAATAAACTCAGCGAATGTTCTTGACTTGGAAATTAAACACGAAGGACAAAGCATAGACGAACCTACGCTACACCATTCCGCCTGAGAACCGAAATCCATCTACGGCCTGAGATAGATTCGCTCCTTTCCCCTCCCTGATGGCCGCAGAGAAAACCACAACACGAAAGTAGTAGTTGCATCCAATTCGAGCAATCTTGAAGCCCTCAGCGCCTAAACATTTCGAGTGTGGTTTTGGCTTTGATGTTTCCTTTGATTAAGTTTCCGGTTGTTAAGCGAATTGAAATGGAAACAGGAGCAGTCGCAATCGCAATCGCAACATATGACTATACGGCAAATTTCAATGGTCGTCCTCTTTTGATTCCTCACGAGAATTTTATTGCAAATAAATTCTAAACAGTGACACACTCGCTCTTGGGTATACTTATAGAGCATCTGACGTACAGAGGGTTGCAGCAGTGTGTACTCCATAAATCCGTGCTGGCTACCAACGTGCGTCTAGCTACATGCATGTAAGTCAATTTAAACGAATGAACCCACCAGAAGGCAACTGAGAAGGGTTCCATTTGCGAATGAAAGGGAAAAAGACGTGTCTCGCTCTTGTGCTTCCATTTCGACATTACGAAGGAGAAATACATCAAGTGCCTGCCTGCCTTCCTACACTCCCTGATGGCAGACATTCCAAACCGGCAAAGTACAAGTTTTAATGTCTTTTCAACCATCACCATTGCTGCGCCACCATCACCTTGGCCGCAGCAGCAGAAGCAGCCTCCAAGAGGACCGACACACCACCAGTCCTATAATATTTAAGTAGAAAAGTCCAACTTGAGCAAAGTAATATCCCCAACAAGACTTAACTTTGTTCGAAAAGTTGTTGGTGGTGTACAGCGGAGTACAAACAGTGTGTACCTGTACACTGTGCGCTGCCATATAGCTTAAGTGGAAGTCATTCGCTTTGTCCTTCTTCGCATCTCCTCCTCAGCTCGGCTTGTATAGAAGTTTACGGCCATTGATGAAGATACAGTGGACTCTGCTATTCATTAATTATGCAGATCGGACAGGCACTGCCAGAAGCAGCCACTATTTTCCTCTCCACTTCACTTCACTCGTGGAGGTTGGTATTTGGATTGATGCTTAACACGAAGTTGGGCTGGAATGGCTCCTTTGGATCTCTCCGTAAAGAGGAAGGTGTCGCGTCATGCAATTATGTATGGGCTGCGGCTTTTCTTCTCGGATTTCTGTATTTTTTCCCCTCCTCTCATCAGATGCACCAAGCGTTCATTTGGATTATGAGGATTGAAGATAAACATCGTCGAGTGTTGGAGGGCGGCGGAAGGAGGTGAATGAGAGATTTTTTTCTCGCTCTCGGCAGGAGGAGGTGGAAAATGTTTACATTAATTATTTTGTTATGAGTTTTAACGTCCCGAACGAATGTACATTTAGGGAAATTAAAACTAGAGTAGACTCGCGTTGGGCGCCATTTTTTTTTTTTTTTTGTTATTAATTGTCTGTGGGGGATTTTACAAGTATTTGCGAACCGGAATGAGTTGTTAGGGATATATTTATGAATTTAGATGGGTATACTTGTGGTTGGTGGTAGAAGGTGATGGATTCTGTTGGTCGTGGCGTTTTTAGTTGAGTTGTGCAGCAAGAAGTGGTCTTATCTTTTTTTTTAATGAAATAGAGTGTTTTAACGGTTAATTGCGTGATTTTCGGACTTGAGTTTGAGAACTTAAAATGAATGAGGCAGAGATGCACTGTGCTGAACCATCAATAGACAAACCTCTCCGTTAGAGCTCCAGTGCCAGTGCAGAAAGTTTAACAGTTTTGTTTTTTTTTTTAAATGAATTTTCACTCCTAAAACGATGTACATACATAATATAATTTGCTTTTAATTAATTCTATTTTCAAATTCAACGAAGAATCCCACAACCAATTTTCTTTGTTTTTTCTCTAATTTTTATAGTTTTGGTAGATTTGCTTTGACAGCATTTATGCCAATTTATTGGTAACGGGCTCTTGATTGTAGTAGATGGTACATTGAAGTGTGTATTTGTTCTTAGAGGCAACAAACTTTGAAATTAAATTATAGTATATCTACGTTTGGATTTATAGTTTTCTAATTGACATTTGTCACTGTTTTAATGACATTGACATTTAGATGTGCCAACTTCTTTTCCAACTCGAAATGGTGGAGGGATTTAAGCAAGTGGCGTCATCTATGAACGTCATATCGTTCTGGCCGTGACAAATGTCTTTTTACTTTTATTTCCAACTGTTCAAATACCACAGAAGTTAAATTCAAGTCTGTTTTCGTTTGCGAAAACCAAAAAAATCAATTTCCGAAGCCATCACTCTATCAACACTCTCAGCTACTCGAGTGCGCCCATACACACACTACACCGTTTCTCTTATCCGCTCACTTGTAATCTCAATCATGATTGTCGAAAACCATTGACTCGAAAGACGTATTAAATTACTACCCCAGGCTATTTTATTGCCGCCGGCAATTATCCATATCGTAAATTATTTAAAAAAAAAATACACCAGACACAACGCGAGCTGAAAAAAACTACAACTCCACTAATAGTCGCTAATACTCGTACACTGCATGCCCGACTGTACACAACGCATGTCGTGCAAGCGCAACGCAGCAGATCTCTAACAAACTTATTATAAAACTTTAATCATAGATAAATTTACAGAGTGTGCGGGCACACGGTGCATGTGTAACCAGTGTAGTTACGCGTTTTGTGCCTGCTACTGTACAGGTCGTAGTGGAATTGAATTTCCATTTTTCAAATCGTAATAATATGAAAACACCGCTGCTCGCCTTTAGTTTAGTGTTAACTGACGCAGGTAAGCAGAGCAGTTTTTGGAAACGAATAAAACTATAGTTGGCCTACCCAACAGGCAAATCCTTTATTTTCGATAGAATTCTTGGAAAAGGGTAGATTTTGTTTGAAATTGACATTTGGGTGTGCACGCCGCGCGCTTCCAATTAAACTCAATTCTGTCTTAATTGAATTTGATTTGTTATCGACAGCGAGTTGTCTCGATATCTCTGTATGAGTTCGGCTCATGTTCTATTGTTTTACGGTTTTTTTCTTTTTCATCCACTTGCAATGGCGTGATCTATTGCGGTGCAGCCGGCGCGGCGCTGCAACATGGACAGAATTCCCAAGGCAATATTAATGTCAGTTGTAAAAGTTTATTACATGAATAATTCATTAATCAATGTTGCTATTTGCGCGATAAGAGAGGTGTTGTCATATATTATTGATGTACATATAAAGAGGTTGTTTTAATTTTTCTCGTCTAAATGATTTGATCATGAGAAATGAATAATATTAGTATCAATAACAATTATGTACTTCAATTGTAACGTGCTTGTTTACATAATTAATACTAATTCGTTTTATTTCATTTTTTATACTTGCTAGTTGACAGAACGAAATAAATCTGTAAGTAGGTTAGTGGTAGTTGTTTGTAGATTGTTAAACATTAGTGGATCCTTTATGGACGTTGCGTCTATTTACGTCACGTGCCTATATTAAAGTACAGACGCCTTACTGAAGCACAAGTCAGGAAACACATGCCTTAATTGAATTTCCGTAGTGACAAACAAAACAATATCTTAAAGGTCTCCCATAGATCACGTAAAATTTAAAATTTGCGCCATTGACCAGTACAGTGATGCCAACGAAAAAAAAAGATAACAATCTGACAGCTGACAGTTCGGGGTTAGTAAAAATGAAGGGCTTTATGAAAGAACAACGCATTTTCATTGTTGAGCAACATTTTAAAAATAATAATGGTTTGTAGTCCTCAATGTTCGTACAAAATTGTCGCATTTGGGGTTCAGAAAACTTACGAGTAATTGTTGAGAAACAAATGCATCTACAACGCGTGACTGTTTGGTGTGGATTTCGGGCTGAAGGCATTATCGGACCATTCTACTTCGAAAATGCGTCTGGTCCGGCAGTAACAATTATTGGCCCACGACCACCATCGCCTTGAAAGAGGAAATTGGGAGGTGTATTAATGAAATTTAGACACATTTATGCGAAACGGTCATAGAAAATGTCAATAAAAGAGTACGTATTTGCCAGCCAAGCCGTGGCGTGGCGGCCATTTATCCGATGTGCGATTCTTTACATAACCCTAATCTGTATTTTCTGTCAAAATTACGCTTATTATGGTTTGCGTACGACACCCTTTATTAAATAATTAAGCTTTTTTGAATGTTGCAAGTTTTGTTGTAATTCGGTAAAAGTTCCGTGCGACTCAGTCGTCTTAATTTGTTTCTACCCAGACAAAAATGCGTTAACTCCTTCTTAACCTCATTTGGTTTGCTCTATCGGCTGACAGTTCCCACTTCGAATTGTTTCAAGATCAAAAATATTGAATAGTCATATTTGTATGTTAAATATATACAAATTTGATAACCGATGTAAATTATGTTTCAATCTAATTTGTAAGCACAGATCTTGTCTGATGTTTGAAAAAGTTTTCAAATGCATGATATGGTATCACTGGAAAAGTAACATACACTATTTTTAGATAATTACTTTTGTAACATTTTCCACTCTTTTCATTGGCTTAGATTATTTTCCAGTTTTTTCAGTAGAAATACGAGGAGGGTTAGTTGATTTGTCAAGAAGTCCAGAAATTCTTACAGTGTGTCAAAATGCAGACGTTCAAAGCAACGTCAGGTAGCATTCAGAAGTCTGACTTAGCTGCTTAACCTGTTGATAACTTTTACGCAGCGTTTACGTTTATTAATATTTACTGAATCTGACAGTTAGCTGAACTGATGTGCCTGTTTTTATTGTTTTAAAAATTGATCGCGTGAGTAGTTCATAAATTTTACGCAGTGTTTACGTTTATTTATATTTACTAAATCTGACAGTTAGCTGAACTGATGTGCATTGTTTTCATTGTTTTCAAAATTGATCATGTGAGTACCTAGTTAATTTTAGTTGACGTTTACGAAGCTATTACCGACAAATAATAGTCTTGACTCAAATTGACATTTTATGACAGTTGATATTTCGACTTGCTTGCATGGCTTTGACCTAGCGAAAGTGGTAACAATTTCTTTGGCGTTCAGAGAAAATCACGTCCAGACAAATGCATTCCACTTAATACGACTATACTTTTGAATGTTCGAGTACATATATTCGATATGTAGTAATATTCAATTAAAAAGGGGACAGCAAATTTGTAGCACATTTTTCAATATTTTAAGACTTTTTTGAAATGCAAATTAAAATTAAATTAAAAAGGGGTCAACAAATTTGTAGCACATTGTTTAATATTTTTACTGTCTTTAAAAAAGCGAACAATTTTCCTCTTTCTAATTGTGTTTAGGACTTAAGCTCTAGCGTATTTACCTAAAAGCAATATTTTTCTAAACTAAGCGCATATTGAAAAAAAATAGAGGCAACACGAACTGTCAATGCGATTCGATTAAAAGTCAAATCAATTTCCATTTTCCTCATTCCGGGATATAGACATCACTGATCTAGTACTTTCAGCGCTAAACGTCTACCGCTGGGCAAATAAAAAACACCAAAAGATATCACAGTTTATTTCCATATTTTCCTTCTGTTACTCATTATATAAAATGAAATGCCATCAAAAACGATTTATAAAAAAAGAATACTGCAAACACAAATGACTTTCATTGATTTTAGTATTATATCCCATCAAGTTGTTGGACAGCAATCGCTTACATCCTCCTCCATCCATGTTTCGATATTCAATTTCGAATCCATGTCCAAAGGGAAAGCACAATACGAAATGGATTTCAATTCCATATAGCTATACATACGGTATCCTCTCTATAGATTGTCTATCCTTCGGCTGATTATAGTCCACTCCCCATCTTATCCCCCACCATCCGTATTCGTAATTCTAAAGAACTAATCGAAAATCCACTCGCAACGAGGAGAAGAAACACCGTATACTTGTGAGTATAGCACAAAGAACACAGCAGCCGCAAATGTGCATGTATATATACTACCAGTACCAGGGAGTACCCAAGTCTTCCTCCTTCGGTATCAGTTTAATTAAAATTGATTTTCCATTTGTGAATTGTTCTTCTTTTCCGTTCGTCTTGCTTCATTCGTAGATCGTAGCACACCGTAATAATCCTACTTGATATTCTTTTTAATGCGCTCAAATAAAAAAAATAAAAAAAATAAATACGTGATTTCATAGATCTTTGAAGTATTACCATCTCTGCACAAAGGAGGCAAAGGAGAAAACATCAAGAGAATTCGAAAGCTGAGGCAGCATATTGCGCTCCGGAGATATATTCAATTGATTGTCGAATACTGAATGCGGACGAACCATGACTCGATAGCATTACACCAGAATCAATTGAAGTGTTTTCTTTTGACGGGCGGGGGTCTTCTTTTCAAGCAGAAGAGAACAAGAAAGAAAGGCTTGTGCGATGCGGCGGCGGCGGTGCGGATACGTTTTCCACTATGTTGCCCAAGTGGGTATTGTCTTCATTGAACTGAAACCACCTTTGAGCAGCGCACAACCCAACTGTCACAATGAGTACTAAAGCTGTGCTCGGCGGACGTAGAGAATTATCAATAACAGTCAGGCAGGCGACTTGCAACAATGCGGCATTCAAGATGCAATCCCAGCAAATACTCAGCAGCTGATGTTGAGGCAATGTTCGATTCACCTCAGTGAACCATCACACCAGCATCACACAGCGGTGCTATGATAGCGACTTGACGGACCAAGTCCGACCAAGAAAGGCTGTATAATACAGCGTTGACGACCTAACAGAGGCACTGCTTATAAGGAATATTATTAGGAACCGACAACCGCGAGGCAATTAATCACTAGCCATCGCCAGTGACCATCTCTAGGTTTCTGTTTTTGACTTGAAGCTGGGTGTAATTGATGTGTGAGAGCTGTACAGTGGGTGATACAAGTATAGGAACTCTTTTCGTAAAAAAAAATTAAAATCACGGCTTACAACAGTACAAGATCCATATTTTGTTGTATACCATGGAAATCAATGATCTATACAGATCATGTGAGCATAACAAAAAAGGCCTAATAGCTTACTAATAAAAGGATCGACTTTGCGTGATATTTCGAAAAGGCTGGAAAAACGTTCATAAAGTAATCAGAAGATTTTGCGTTGCTGAAGGCTTTTTTCTTTTTAAAAGCGCCACACCCCATCTGTAAAAATCTTGCTCTCAAAACGTCCCAAGAGGTTTCTATCAAATGCAATCTTCCCCATTCAGCAGAAGCGGATAACTAAGATCTTGTACAATATATTTTGTCTGTTCTATATGAATTAGGGCTTTGCTTCTTAGCTCGGAGAGACAGCGATTGACAATGGTGATTGTTAGCTCTTAAATACTCTGTAGCAACTTGTGCAATTTTATATCAATTATGTCTCAAAACTGTAATATTTAGTTCAAAAAGCTAATATTGATCTACTACAAAAAAAAAATTCAGCTGTATTTACCTAACCTGACATCTGTCATGAATCTATCTTCATCATCAACTATGACAATAAATTTCTTTATATAATCCCGTAAACTAACAAAATGTTATACTGTTTCTATAATCTCTGTCAGATCAAAGCGACATCTGTCAAAAAAAAGAAAAAACGTGTTACTAGTCGTGCCTATTTTTCAATGATTACAAAGGTCACACTGACAGCTTTCTTTGATTCACATAGTCAATGTCAATGTTATCTTCGTATACATGTGAATAATCTTATCGTCTCCTGACAGATATAATTAGTCAATTCGAATTAGCATTTGATTAGTATTCACTATTGGATAGTGACTTTTACTGATTGACATATATAATTAACTGACATAAATCTAACTTGTCGTACATTTTAAATAAACATTTTTTTTTTTGTAGATATTATCAAGAGTTTCGACAAATTGGCGTTCAATTTCTGCGAGCGGTTTCTTAGAGTGGCCATAGTTCAAAAATTGTTTGCATTTTAAAAAGTATGTCGTGGAATCTGGACTTTTAGTTGTGTCTGTTTTAAAATTTTACATTTTCTGTCAGCATTTAAGAATTTACAAACAAACAAACCAGATTAATAGGGCGAGCAAAAACAAGATACTTTTGATCTGACGGTTCTGTGCGGTTAGCTTTGTTTTCTTGTAAAATATTTAGGATGTCGGAAGAGTCAAGTTTCGGCTTCAGTTAATACAAATCATCCACAGTCTTGTTATCTCCACTGTCACTCCATGACCTGCAAATACGAACGTCAATATCTCTACAAAAAGAAAAAAAAAGAACTCTTCTGATTGAATGTTTAAACGCGATGTGCAGCTTGCAGTAATCCAGCAAGCGAATAACGCGATCCTCCTTCGTCCGGTCCAAGTCCCAGAGCGCAGTCATCAACAACACTGCACCATGTCGATTCCATTCCAATGCCATAAAACTGCTTCGCAAGATGGTGATGATAGCCAAAAGCGACTGCTGATATACCAGCGAATACAGCGTTCGGCAGTAATTCACAGCATGTACGTATACGTGTTAGTTCGACACTAAAAATGGAGAGCATGAAAGTATCTGGAACTAAACGATGAAATATACAACGCGCTATACATCGCATACACCATTGACCGTACACCATGTGTCTCTATAAAGCATGCTGCTTCATCAGCACCAACAGGCAGCAGCAGCCAAAGCAGTAGTTCCATGTACCATGCAATTTTTTTTATTTTTTGTTAACCAAACTACACACACCGAGGGCCTTATAAGTGCCTGTGCCTGACACTATCTAGTGTGGAGGGAGGGTTTCTTGTTTCTCTTTTCAATGCGATTACATGATTCGATTCGATTATATCAAAAGTTATAGATTGTTTATGGCCAACGCGATGATGATGATGAATCAATGGCTTTGAATTGATTCCGAAATTGGAAACTATAATTTGTGTTTGTGTCTTGCCATAAACAAGCTGTCATACATTGGAATTATTTTTTTTTATGGATCCATTACAGTTTTCTCTCAAGCAAATTAAACCCATTCAACTTGGCAGCACTTAAATGCAAATAGGCTTTTTGTGGGGCTATTTTATTACTTAGTTTAAAATAAAGAATTCCAATGCCATAAACTTGCTAATAGGCACAACTTTAGCCGAGCAATAAAACTGGAAGAAGTCGCCATCTCAGTGAATTTATTTCGCATTCAATGATGAAATGGAATTCTTTTTGTGTCATTTGTCTCCTCTTGCTGTCATGAATTCGCACATATTTACGTATACTTCGTGGGGCTGAATAAGGTATACATATAGGTGTACGTGTATATTTATAGAGGAAGGAATATTTATAGCTTTATTTTCATCTGGTTTAATTGCTACCATATTCGAGACAAGTAGGCGAGCCTAATAAATCTTAATAATTGGCATTGAAGGCTTACTCTGGGTATATTTCACTGCCCGAGTGCACATTCGAGCTCGCGCGCACACACAGTGTAATAGTGATGTAGTAAATGCTTACGATGGGTGATTAACTAGTTGAGGTGATAAATATTTATTTGCTGATTGGGTTTTAGCGTGCCGACGATTTAAGTAAATTAAATTGCTTGTTTCTGAGTTTCTGAGACAGGAAAAAGGGAGGCGCATTCGTTTGTTTGTTGAAGTTTATTGATTGTGTAGTTTGCTTAAAGATTTGTTGTGTTTATATATATATTAAGTAGGAACGGATAATATACTTCTTAGATAGCTACAAAATAACAGTTTTATGAAGGACTTTGACTTATTATTTATTTTTTTGTTAATAAATAACGTGAGCAATATTCCTACAAATCAATGGTACACAACTGTTCGGTTGCGTTGCATTTCTAACTAATGTCAGCGTTGACATTTGTGCGAATGTACGCCTGGGTGGAGATTTCGCAAAATTCGTCATACAATTGTGCTTTTATTTTAAGTGGTGTCACATTTTATATGAATTTTATACGCCTGAAAAAGGTATTACTATCTACTCTACCTCTATAATGGCATTAGTTCCATTATTTTCTGACAGTTATCCCTTTTTCTTTTAACCTTTCTTTCACGAAGATTCACATAAGTAGCAAGACTTTAGAACTGACTAACAGCTTGTGAAAAAATTATCAAATGCTAATTTGCGAGTGACAAATCGCAAGTTTGGTAAAAATCTATTAAATGAATGAAATTGCGTGTCAACCTTTATTAAAATATATGCTTGCTATTGCGTGGCGGTGCAAATGTTACTTAATCAAATTAAATTGCGATTACCCGCTGTGCTTGGTTTAGTGCATTCGTTTGTAGAGATTCCTAAAAATATGCAACTATTGAGAATGGTGTCAAATATATTACTTCAATTTTAATGGAAAATTCAATGTCCAAAACATAACAAATTATGGGTGGTACCTACGCTGCAAACAATAGGTAGCAATAGATGTAACAGATGAACTCAATTTGACATAAATGTAGAAAACAAAAAGAGACACAAAATTCGCTACTGAATTTTGTAATCCGATGCTGCCAAAATATTTTATTTTAAGTCAAGCCACTGCGTTGTTGTGTCGTGAATTTAGTGTCATTTAGGAAAAGTAGATTATGATAGTTTAATCAACTTATAACATTCGTTAAACAGTAAAAGTGCTCCGGCACCATAAAGTCGAATTAAGTCTCCTAAATAGATATTAATTAATCACATTAAAAAAAAAACGATAGCAAATATTTGTATTTAAATCGTTAAACAGATGTTCCCTCAAATTTGTTCACATCGAATCCACCTAAAAGTCACTGCTCGTTTGCCCGTTACTGCTGTCATAAAATGTAAAATTAATTACCTAGTCATAACGTAAAACCACATAAAACTAATCTGAAATCACATATGCACTCGTAACGCGGGAAGCACGTATATAAAATTATATTAAGTTACAGCAACCGATAGTCTGTCAGGGTGCAAATGCAAAAATTCACCGCGCACACCACGCAAATCATAAACCAAACTGAAAAAAAAATTAATTCAATTATACTAGCAGCCGTCTTTACTGTCAGGCGACACAATTGTGGCTCACACAAAAAACGAACGAAAAAAATCAGCAAAACTTTAATGACGCTCATTCGCACAGCCAGACACAGAGACGAAATGAGCAATTGTAATTAATCGCTTCATTCACACCACGTTTTCTATTATTTTCGTCAACGACGATGTTGTTGCAAATACATGCCGCCCCCGTAACAGCGCGCGAAACATGTATCGAAAAGAAAATAATCGCCGCGAAGATAAAATTTGTCGAGTTAAGAAAAATCACAGGCGCGGTTTAAATGCCCCTAGGCCTTACAAATAGATAAGCATGTACCGTACATTGTTTTCAATTTGACATACGGTCAATTGAGTTGCTATTTTGGTTTTATTTTCTCTCCTCTAATTTAAATAAACAAATGAGATAAATTTTAACTTATTTCTTCAAAGACATGCCATTCAACAGAACACCACTAAATGACCAAAACGCTGTCAACACTGACAGCGACTTTAAGTTAGCTAAACACTAATTTGTACAGGACAATTATTGAAAATAGATATTTCACATCGGCGCGGTGGTCTAATCAATCGGATTATTTTCGGTGTATACATGAGTTAATCAGTAACACTTTCACAGATAGCAGTTGATATATAATGAAGATAATAAACACCAGCTGTCAGAATACGAAAGAAGTTCTCATGGGCAATTTGATTTTGATTAAAACTGGCATTCTATTACGGAAGAGGGATAGGAAATTACCAATTTAGCGAATAACTCAAGTGAGAGCTGAGAGGTTTCTTCATTTCCATTTTGTTGTAGTAGTTTCTTGAATACATCAGCATTAAGCTTATAAGCGTAATAAATGAGTAATGTGCATGCTACTTGAATTTTATTAGTATAATACTATCTATAGCGATGGCAGTTAAATTTAATTTAATCTCTTGAAATGTCAAGGAAGATGCGCCGACGATACGTCTTTGTAGATTAACGATTTCTATTTGCGTAATATTTTAAGATTGCTAGTCATGTGACAGAATAATCAATGATCATGATTTTATTTGAATAACTTAAAATCTAAAATGAATCCAAATGGAATCGATATGTTTTTATCTATCAAAAGAATGTACTTCATCTGTCAAATGACAGATGACTTAAGCGAATGAGAAGTTGTTAAATGGGCGTGTTCAAAACTTAAGTCTTACGTCAACTGGATTTTGTCTTTATGCTGTTCCTCTGAATGCGGAAACGGGATTGGCCCTTAACGTGACTTTTACTATGATAATCGTATTCGGCGTACAAAGAAATGTCACCTGAAATTATTGACTATAGAGTTGTATGTTCTTCTTTGTAAACATCAAATAAAATAAGCTCTTTACGTCTTTAGTTTTAATCAAATTAAACTCAAACACTTAACAGAATTTTATAAAAATTATTTCTTACATACAGGTTTGACTTGGTGAAATGTAAATACAAGAAAAATTCTGTTGAAGGTTGCCATTGCGGTGTTATATGCACCCATCTACAACAAACACTTTCGTTTGCTATCCGTTTAGAAAAACCTTTTAAATTACTACACAATTCTACCATTTTTCCCAGCAAAACGCATCTAATCAATTAATTTGTTGTTTTCTTTCAGGTAAAATCGTTTACTTCTTCCCTCCTCGGCCACAGATTAAAAGACAACGCCCATTGATTTTTTTTTCAGGTAAACTATTCAATAACAAACTATCGTGAACTCTGCAACCCATAAATTTAGTTAACTTATTCTAATGTGACAGCCAACAAGAGAAAATCCATTTTACTTCCCGATCCCCGACATTCTGCTTGCATAACCATAACCAATTCAAAAGCACTACCAACTCTGTTCAGACAAAAAAAGAACCACTCACCTTCACTTAAGTAATTCGACTCGAAATTGAAAATGGCATGTCCATTTACAAAACCTCAAAACCAGAAGAAACAGCTAAAAAAAAATAAGTCGAACAGAACTCTTAACTGCATCCCATTACGCGGGCATACAATAACCGAACACAGCTCTCCACTAGTCTGTGAGTGATAAAATTGTATGCAGAGATGTTTAAAAAAAATATATCAAAAGAGATAAAATTTTTTTTTATAATATCTGACCATGCTAAAGGAACGTTCTATACGACACCGACACTGAATATATAGCTGCATTTAAGTCTCTGCCAGGAGGACTGCCAGCAGTGTTAGCAACACATATCACCGTCACCGCCCCGTAGAAGGACTCCCTCGTCCAGCATGGTGTGGTTCCTGTTCTCCTGTATACCGACAGTCGTCGGAATCGGAATCAGCCAAACAAAACGGCAAAATTGCAAAAAAAAAAAAACGCAAAAAATGTTTACGCAATTATTTTACTGGCCTTCGTGCAGCAGCACTCTTGAGTTATTTTTATGCGAATTCTCTTAGCCGTTTGCTGTAGCTGTAGGTACTCCGTTGAATGGACAGACCATAGTGGAGGCTACAGGTACGATGCCCATAAGAAGTATTAGAGTGCAACTTTAAAAACTTAAAACATGTGGAACGAATGCGAGTACATATTCAAGCACATTATACACTCTGTATATTGGAGGTTATGTGTATTCTTGTACCAGCAGAAGAATATCCCCCCGAGCCCAGCGAGTCCCACTAACCGATAGTTTTTTGTAAATTTCCACAAGAATGGGACCAACTGACACTATACGAAGCTGGCTTCTTAGAAGGGTTTCAGTTCGTTTACATCCCTAATTTCTTCTTTTTTAAGTTCATTTCAAATCATCATTATTGCTGCTCTGCTGGGACATGGCGCTCTCGAATAGCTCGGTGTGCATTCAGATGCAATGAAATGGAAATTGTGTGCACGACCTCAAAATAACTACACGCCAACGACAGGCTCAAGCGACGCACAGCACAGTAGTTATTATATTATTTTGCTTTGCATTGTTTGACGGAGTTTTTTTTTTTAATCGCTTTACTTTGACGATGAAAGGAGGACGATGCAAAATGCTTATCAATTTGCATGAATTATTAAAAACGAATAAAGTTTATGCTTTTAAAAATACTTGTAGCTCTAACGTCCTATAATCATCTACATCAATTTCAACATGATTGTTAATTGGATCTAGAATTGTATTGCCTTTGTTTTAAGGCAATCATTGCACAGGTCTTGCATGTTCCATTATACGATTACTAATGAGAGATTTTTAATTTGTATTGTACCTGCACGCAACACAGTAAGAGATCCATAAACGAACAGTGATACTTTAGTTCAGGCGACTACTATGTATTGTGGGAAATGTAATTGCCGTTGTGTCGTTAAAAAAAGAAGCCTAAATGGGGGGGAAATGGAATAAGTTAAATGGGGCTTTGCGTGCGCAGGTTTAGTAAAAAAACAGGACGTCGGTTGCTCGTTATCACTTGAAGATAATAAAGACAAACCAATCAACTTGCCGGTAGTTACAGATTTTTTTTATGACACTTATATTCATAACCACACAGCAGTTAAGCAATTTTGTAGTATGAGCTGTTTTTTTACGGTTTGGCAACACTGTTTCTGGTGGCAATCAATTTGAAAGCTGAGAGACGATTTGTGCGCAGTTTATTTCACTTACTGCTTATATGTATTGTAAGTCGCTGCCGATATTGCTGATGACTAGCGACACGTCAAACTCACGTCAAAAAATTTATGAAGGGAAAGTGACAACTATCGTAAATGGTTAAAGCTTTAGCTCAAATATTTAGATGGAAATATTGTTGAAAACTATCAACGGAACGCGGCCACTTTGTTTCAGATTATCTACTTCACACGTGACAAACCTATGAATGGAACAGAAGGCATGAGTTCGTTTTATTGGTTAAAAAAACGCTTCTCAACATTAACTTTGA
The DNA here is from genome assembly GCA_916610125.1 of Cheilosia vulpina. Lineage (NCBI taxonomy): Eukaryota > Metazoa > Arthropoda > Insecta > Diptera > Syrphidae > Cheilosia > Cheilosia vulpina. The sequence goes on from OU744279.1 coordinate 57,648,410, forward strand.
GCTTGACATTAGCTCACATTCAAAGTATAATCGTCTTATGTCGACTAGAATTGATTTGTTGTTGTGGATCAGAGAGCTCATTGGCCTCACTTTTACTACGTAAAGGGGACAATCCATCGTGTCCGATGCGTAGACAGATACCTACGTCAAACGCCCTCCGCCCGTTGTACACGACATGTTTTTTTTTTTTTTGCAAAAATATTCCACAAACAGACGTTTTGTGACTGAACTGTCATCAGCGTTTTAAAGTTTTCACCAATATCATCGGATTAAAGGTAAAAAGTAAACCTAGGTTTTTTATCCCGCATATGAGATGGTAATGCTGAATTTACATAAGTTAGCGGGTATTCTACCAATCTGTTAGTTTGGGTTGGTCCAATATACAATCAAAATATCAACTGAGAGAAATTCTTTGCTTGACTTGACGGTTACACCTCCATTTACGTCAAAACACGTCACCAGTTGTCAGAACTATCAAACTACATTCTGTTGTTACACTATGAAATGTTTAGGTATGTTTACTGGGGAAAAACCAAACATGGCGCCAATATTGAAAATGTAAACAAAAACCCTCTATGTTAGTTATCTATGCAAATGTATAACCCATCTATAATGTTTGTTACATCTCTTAAAATAACCATCTCCTGTATCTGTAGCCTTTTCGCTTAATTAAATAAAACCTAAACAACTTACTCGGTTCACTGATTTTATTATGTTATTTCCCATCCATCAATAGTTCGTTGTGCACGCTGGCAGTAATTTTTCGAAAAGTTGACAGAATGTTTACGGGAATTATTACGCCTATTCATCAATTTGCCAACTAACCAAATCGTGCGCACACATATGCATAACAAAACCCTTTTTTTCAATGATAATAATCATTGAACAAAATAACAGTAAACTGCAACAATTTACCATAATATTTTATTTACCATTGGACAACAACAGCTCGTTTACATTTTCAATTGAAATGCAAATGCGATCCGAATAATTCCATTAGAGGGGCCAATTAACATGGCTTCTGGCTGTTTTCCTGTGCGCTGTTTTTTTTTTCCTTTCGTCCCACACCACAATTCCCCTCGCTTTAGAGAGCGCCATCATTTTAAGTCGTCGCTTATTTCTCTTTTTTTTGAATCATAAAAATAAATTATTTTCACAGGCACTTTTGAAATGGGTGGGCGAGGGTGTGTGTGTATGTGTATATAGAATAATATGAATGCGGGCTTGATTCAATTATTTGCCGCTTGTAGCTTTTCATTATCTCGAGCGTTTGTATTTATTATTATTTTTTGTACGGTTGTGTTTTTGTTATCATTTTTTTTTGCCAAATCAATTAAATAAATTACGCGATTTATGCGGATGTTAATCAATATTTGCAATTACCCAAAATGGATCACTATCTGTTTGTATATGGTAGTTATCCAGTGTCCACTTTCGACAGTGTGATGTGACGTTTGTAGGTAATTAAAACGATGACAGCTACAAGTACTAGTTTTATACCGTCGGTTGCTTGACATTTTTTGTCTTTATTATTATTACAACAGGAATGCATGGAGGTCATCAGATCAACTGAAAATATTTGAATTTCAATCAGAGAAGAAAAGGACCATAAATAAATAAAAGACAAAGAAAGGAAAGAGAGAAAAGGGTTTGTTTTTAGAGTTGATCATCGTGACAGCGATGGCAACGATAAAGTAAAAATGTTACTGTTTGCGATGAACGTGATTTGATTATTGTTTGCAAACGTTTTCTAACCTCTCTTCTTTTTTGCGATGTAGACAAATATAACGGACCGAATATAAATAGAGAAATGAAAAAAAAAAAACAAGAAAGTTGACACCACCGATGAAGAAGTAGTTCACGAAAATTCAAAAGTTTCGTGATTTTGCATATTCCCAATCGCAAAGTCGTGATTGTAGTAGATAGTTGATAAGAGAGGCAATATGAATGGTGGCTATTGACATTTTTAGATTCTGTGTGTGTTTTTTTTGTAGACACATAGATATAGCAATCGTTTGCATTGCTATTGATTTTTTTGTTTTGTAATCTAATCTGTCAGTTGTTCGACCGCCCTCTTTCATGTTCGTACTGATTTGATTGATTGTTTGCGGGGCGTTTTATAAAGTCAGATAAGGCGCATAATTCCGTCGTATGTGTGATTTATGATAAAGAATCGAATATTTGCGATTGTGGGATATTTTTTACAGTAGAACCTGTGTGTCAACGTTGAATCTTTGAATGTTGAAGTCTGGTACGCTGCTCGGGCTATAATTAAACACCCATAAAAAAAGTCTCCAAAGATAAGGCTAATAATAGTAACGACAAACTCTAATGACATTTGACAGCTTTACTGTCGCAGAATGCAATCGAATTGTCCATTTTTTAATATGCACGTTCCTATAACAGCACAAGTGTCAGCAAAAACTAACCAACTCGAGATAATCATAAACTCATACTAGAATGTATTATTAAATAAAACACTTTGCTCCAGCTCGTGTCCGGTCTGCGCACCACGCCATCTTCTACCAACAAAAGGTGGCAAAACTTTAACCAAAAAGCCTACCGTTTTGTCGCCCCGGCTTGGTAGTCGTGCAATTCAACCATTTCCGCTTGAAGTGTAATCGCACGCGTCCTAATTGATTAGCACGTCAGGTGGAAATTATTAATGAACACCAGCCTGCAAGCGGAAAGAGAGAGAAGAAGAGAAAACACTACTGCCCGACCCCTTTTGTGGTGCCACTGGGCATGGGCACAATATGAAAGAAAACACAAAAAAAAATAAAATAAAACAAGCGCCGACAAAAGGGGCGACATCGAAATGATCATAACTCATTTCTTAATTCATTCCCTGGCGTGCTGTCATGCAGCAACAAAGTTGCATCAATTGCTGTGGCAATCGATTTTGTATAACAATTTGCTGTACGAATGCACAATGTACCATATCACGCAATCGGGCGTATCAATTGCGATGCGACGCCAACCGAACAGAAACCAAAGGTTTACTCGCGCGATACATACATAATTGAGAATAATTGCAATGATCTGGAGGCAAAAAGTGGACATATTGATAGAGAGTACCACGCTGTAAGGGGTGTCTGTTCATTATCTGAGCTGAATTGCATAGTTGCTTCGCAAATTGCATGCTCCTATAATATAGTTAAAAAGGTTCACGCTATACAAGTTGACATAACATTGATTAAACGCTGTTTTGTGTTTATTTTAGAGGAATTTAATTAGAAAAGCGTTTACCTTTTGCACACATAGTTTAGCATATTTTACAGCATTTTATCGTTTAATTAACGGTTGAGGTTGTGTCGCAATTTATATGGAAGTAACTGAACTGAAGTGGATGTGCATTTGTCTTGTACTGCTCTTGTCAGAGTGACTGCGTTTAAAGTGGCAAAAGTGGGTTGCGTTGAGAGTTGTTAAACACTAAAAATGGCGATAAAATGTGAATGTTGGTTGCGGGTATTATTGAAGTTTTCGCACATACTTTGAGGCATTCCAATTCACATCGCTGGAGGTATTTTCTATATTTCGCCGCCATTTTGGTTGGTGATTGAAGTTTGATATAGTTTTTGAAATGTTTGCTGCCGTTTTTGTTATAGTCGCGATCTAACGTTGAATACGACTATGTTTTGGTTATAAGTCGTTTTCGCTGTCAAAATTTTGCATACCTATACATATTTTGACGTGACACATGTCAAATTATAAACGTAGTGGACCAATTGTTCGTAAGAACTAAGCAAGTAGTTCAGGTTAAAGATTTGAAGAAATGAAAACGCTTACGAAAGTTTGACAACCATACTATCCGTACAGCAACTGTCATTGGAAATATTATCATTCTAAAAAAAAAATAATTCTTATAAATGGTTAAAGGCTTAATTTCAGTTTTGATTCGAGCCATACATTAATTAAACCATCGCAAAAATAGTGCTGTCATTACGTACTGCCGAGCGCCATTTTGTTTTATAGGAAAGCAAAATTGCGAAGGCAACCGCTATAAAAACATCAGCATGATGATTGTTCTATTACTTTATAAAAAGTAAACACGGTGGTCAACCAATTGTATGTGTCAGACATTTGTTTGCAGTGCTGTTCCTTCCCGTCGGTCGTCTTACATGACAGATTTTTGTGATATCTTTTGGTTCGATTGGCATTAGAACCAGTAAGATGTCATTTACTAACAGATAAAATAAAGTTAAAGTTATTCTTCATAAAATAAAGACAAGCAATAGTTAAGTTTAAACTTAAGTTAAAAACGACATAACTTACTTTATCAGTAAGTTGATCTCGAAAATGTCAACAATTATAAATAGATTTCGTTCCACCTCAGCCAAAATAATTCTAAAGTATTCTTGTTCTTTTCTTTGCTACAAAAAAAAACAAATGTTCCTTTCGATGCCAACAATTTTCATTACTCATCTTCACTGTCAAAAATATAATACATTAAATCATATGAATGTGCATACCCCATTTGTTCAATCAGTCAGTGCTTTGCTAGCCTGTCAGAAAAACATTTAAGGAATTCAAAAATATATACGTTTTCTTAACCCATTGTTGTTGGTATGCAAACTTTGATAAGAATAATCAAGGGACAATGAATATCTCTTGTTCTCGCTGTATTTGTGTGCGATGAAAGCAGTTTATTTTTTCTGTTTTGAAAAATTTATTCTAATTACATGTCAACGCGAGTGAATAATGACGTCCGAAAATGGCATGTCAGATGGTTTGTTCACTTTATATGAATTAATTTATTGGTACAATATACATGAGAATATGTGATCAATGTCGTTTTGTTTTAGTAGGTACCACAGGAGCATTTTTAATTAATCACATATTGTCTATTGTTAAAAAAAAATCAATTCTTTATTTATTAAATGGTAATTCATTATTATTATTATTTTGTTTAATTTATTATTTATATACGAACGTATATTTTTCTTTAATTATAGTTCATTTTACGCCACGTTGACATCAATTCGTTTTAATGAATGTCAGTTCAATTGAAGTAACATTCAATGTGTTTGTATCCAACTTAATTGTGGTATTTACGATAATAGCTGTCAAGTCACCTCAATATGTGAACTGTATAATTTAATAGTTTCCCCAGTTAAATGTTCAAAATTCCACTTAAATGAAAATATACCCTCATGTATTTCAGTGTTTTCCAGAAATATGTGCGCAAGTTTTTTTTTTTTTTCATGCATAGGAGCTGAAAGTGTAATGGAATAATTACGTTAATTATATATAGGTTCTCGTATCTATACGATAGCATCGATTTATAGAGTAGCAACCTACTTTATAGAAAAGGTTTTTTGAAGACGGATTCATTATGTAGGAAATTTGAATAAATATGGTGGAATTTTAATTAGGATTTTTTTGTGATGATAGTTCGATGTTAATTTTGCTTTTGGTGACTTTGGAATATACTCATATTTATGTGCATAAAAGAAAACTGAGTAGATGTACTGCAAAGCCTTCAATGTCATACAAACTCAAACCAGGACAAGTAGTTTGCAGCTCCAAATTTTGAACAGTTCAATAATCGTTTATGCTTCTTCAGCTGTCCGTGTTTTTGTTACTATAGTTTGTGCTCTCATAGTCAAACCTCAAACTTCAATAGCTCAAACTCGAAACCTTTCAGACATTGCAATCTCATAAAATCCAAAGCAACCCTTGTCGGATATGTGTATTGTGTAACTCGCAATTTCCCACATATACAGATTTTATTTAAAATATGTATCTATTGTGTAGCCAATTAATCAGAACCATGATTGCCAAGATTAGATTAAACGGGTCTTACCTATTGAAAGGGCACTTCAAACAGTATCAACCTTCACAATCGTTCATGGTAGTACGCAATTATCAAAAAACTCCAATCATGTTTTTTTTTTATACGACAACAAAATGAATCAGAAGCACACAGCAAGCAATAATATGTATAGTTATATCATTTAGCAAATGACTTAATCAAAAAACTTGTCAAACCACTGCGTCTTTAAGGCACATGAGACCAAAGACCAAAGTATCGAATATTATTTAATTTCCATTAACCTTTGTCATCCTCCACATTCGTTGGTATCACTCCACATCAATGGGTGCTATAAAACACAGTTTGATTACATGTACAAATACCCACAAAAATCCGAGTAATTTTAGGCTTAAAAATATTAATTCTACCGTCGGAATGGCGCTTGAATACATCACCATAAATATTTAAATTAAATCGATACGTGTTAATCCGTAAAGAGCAATAAATTAACCTGATCAATTTCTGTTTCTAGAAGAAAAAAATTCAACACAGACATAGGTAATCTTGTTTCAAGTATTACCTTCGAAGTTAATCTTATGCGCATATATTTATCTAATTAATAAAAGCCTACACATTATATATGATACTGTTGTGAATTGGATATTCTTGCGGCAAATACGAGTACAGTTTTATTGACTTGTTAAATGCAATCATTGCTTGTTAAATTGACATTGAGAATTATTGTCAAGTGAGTTGTTTGCTGAATACTCAAAAATTAGACACATAAATTGCTGTGTCAATGTCGGATTTGGCAGTCTGAACGTTGGCTACATTTAGTACATTTTAAAATCGGAATGGTTATCCATTTTTCAACTATTTCTATTTATTTATGTGTAGACAGTCTTTCACTACAATAGTTTGAACCTATATTCAAAGTTACGGTCCTTTGTTGATTATCCCGAATATACCCTTCTGACGTGGCTCATCCGCCAAAACAATCTAATTGATCATTAAAATTCAGAAATGCATACTCATAGACAATATTGCTAGATTATTCCATGTGCTCTCTATTTCCATCCCGCAAAAGATTAACTGTGATAACTATAAGCAAATGCCATAGAAATCATTTATCCTACTTAGCGAAGCATCTGTCACAATCAGTTCGCACTTGCCCCGCAGTGTTGCAATATATATTCATACATTCTTTATAAACTCTCGCATCAGCGTTAAATAAATATGCATGCACTCCTCCTACTGACAGGTAGCACCTTGTTGTAAACACTTTCATCGCACTTCAACTCCACCCGTCAATTTTAATATTTCATCGCACCTGAACATTCTCTTATCTAAATGGGAGAAAAAAAAATCTCTTCTCGAAAAAATATAAATAAATAAACGTCGAAAGACGCACCTTAATCCCGACACAATGTGTCTACTTCTGCCGTCCTAGTGCAACGATTAAAATTATCTCTCCCTCATGCTTGGAAAAGTTTTTACATAATAAAATATGAAAAGTATGGGTGCGAAAAAAGGTATACGAACTCATCATCGTCATAAAATAAAAGAAGAAAATTAATGTAAAACGAGTATAATTTCAGTTCACCATCATCATGACGTGACACATCGGGCTACTTCTGTTTTTTTTTTTCCACCTTGTGTCGGATTAATTATGCACACCTTTTCAGGTGAAATTGTTTCTTGTCGGTGCGTTCTCTCTTCGTGCGCCCATAAATTATTTATGTAAATACCAAGTGCAGCGATAAATATATCAAGAGGAACTGTTGCAGAAGAGAAAAAAGAAACCAAAACAGGATTATTGAAGTCATGGGAATGCAGAGTTTGTGAGAGCAGACAAATTAAACTGACAAATATGGGCAAAGTGACATTTTGACATATTTACAAAAAATCATTTGTCTTTATATTTCAAATCATTTTTTTGATTGATTAGTTGCGGTGATCATTGAGCGACTTGTTTCAAACGAGTTTATGGATATTTTTAGTATTTAGTTAGGTCTAGTCATTGAAAATAGTGACCATACTCTTTTCAGTGACATCGCGAGTAATAAATAATCTGACACGGCATGTGGCTCTTTTACTGAACGGGAGTACAAAAATTGAACTCAGAATCATCTCTCACCGGCCTATCAAATTAATGACTGAAGCGTTATAAATATGTCTTCGGGAATGATAAAAAATTCACAAAAGTATTATCGCCTTAATGATCCTCATTTAAAACAGACCTATTATTTATAGACTTTTTTGCTTTTAAAAATACACGTACATGTTCGTCTTTTACTTATTCTTAAACTGACATATATCTACACGAAGCTTCTAAGAATTAAGATAAGATTCGTTTCGTTTGACAAGACCTCAAGGCTGAAAATTCGAAAATGTTATCAATCGGTTAGATGGACAATGGTATTGTCAAATTTGACATTCTCTAATCGGATGCATATGTAACTATTCTCTAAATTTGAATATCGATTTGTTTTTGGACATCAGGACGATGTGAAAGACCTTCCTAGTCCTCCTCATTAGGGCAAAGAATTTAAATGAATTGTTAACTGACATTTACGCGTTTACGTCAGATTTAATAAGATGTTGACGTCCGACAAGATTAGGTCACATTTTTGCACATAATGCCTGCTATTAGTAACAGCAACATGTCCTAAGTAACAAAACGAACAGTTATTGTTTGTTCAGTTAACCCTGATTGGGGCGCGTTCATAAACCTAGTTGACGTACCCCATCAACGTCCCGAACGTCCCCAGTTATAGCTATTGCATATATATAATTTATAAGGTGTGTTTGACGTGGCTAGCACTACTGCGCACGCAAAATGTTGCCCTGTATTCTGTCGGTTTTTGAAATTGACAAATATTTATATTTTGGTAATACATTCTTCCGTTTATTCTTAAAAATGAATGAACTTAATTCAGAATTTGAGTTTCCCATAATGCAATTAGTTGATAAAAGCGTCCGGAATATAAATAGATGATCAGTTTGAAAATGAATAACAGCAAGCAAAATGACAGCAAACTCAGTACTGAATTCTTACCCCGACAAATTAACTGAGGTCAGTTCAGGGCACAACTGGGGTGCCCTAGAAGTCATGTCAAACACAGGTTTTCAACACCAGGACGAGTTCAGTGCTATATCGAACGCATAAGGGCCAGTGCGCACTAGGGCAAACAAACCTATAATAATATAATTGCGAATTTAAAACTGAACGAAAGCCCAGTGGCTGCTTTTCCAAGTGCTAACTTTTGGAAACTTGATACACATTGACAAAAACGAAAACTTCTAATAAAATCAGCAGAGCGTGCAACAGAAACCACTCTTGCACGTTAATTTATCGACACCGAGAAGATGACAACCGCAATAACTCTAAATTAATGACTATCGAGTATATTACAGGCCATTCAATAATGCAACTAAAACCATACACAACTTAATTGGTATGTATGTGTCTGTGCACGGCTAAAGTCTGCGATAAATATGTGGTTTCTTTGACAGAGGGGGAAAACCTCGTTAATGGTCTAAAATACATTATTTTTATCGACTATCCAATAAGCTTTTTTGTATTTGTTGCGTTCAGCCTTCTGTTTTTGTGTTATTTTTATTACGTACCGAACTATTGTTATTGTCGCCTATTATAATCGCATAAAATTTTACGGTAGAACAGAGTTTACGTTTTGTTTGCTCGTATTTCTGTTTTCTGAGTGGTGTTTGCTTATTTAGTCCTCTTCTTTGTTTTTATTTTTCAATGGGTCCAACATAATTTCAACTCACTTTGGCGCCAGAAATATTTTTCATTTTTTGTGGATTATTTGTAGTGTACTCCCGCCCGCCATTAAGCTGATTATGTTTTTTTTTTTTTTCTATACTTTTATTTAGTACAGTTTTAAATGGTTTATTATGCTGTCATAATGTATTTTTTGTGTTATTGGTCTCTACCTAAACCTATGTTCATATATTTTAACTGCAGGTAGGTACGTTCCATTTTGAGTTTACTTGAAAGTCAGGTACAGCTTGGTGTTTAAAGTAGGTATGATAATGTTGACATTTTACCATTTTTCTGCATTACACTAATTGCAACAATATACTGTCATAAAAATAAGGTATGCAGTCAATGTCGTGTCAGTTTTAAATTCTATGTAGCAACCCGTGTTCGTACGAAAACGTCATAAATGGTGTTGTTAAAATATTTTCTAAGAAGTACACAACTGCCAAAGTCATCTATTGTGGGACTGCCAAAGTCATCTATTGTGGAATGGAGTTTCCAAATTGCTGACCCGTCAGGAATCGAACATAATGTCCTTTGACGTTAATACCCTGCGTATTTCAAGTTTTGAACGTTACAAACGTCCACGGATTTGTATTTCTATTAAGATTTATGTTGTAAATATGCGTTTAAACTAAATTAAACTGCCATCTGCACTGACCGAATTATGGTTTAATACGATTGCCACCGGGTAACATCTTGCATTTACGCTTGGCTGTACCAAAAGTGTTTAAAGTATAAAAACAAAAAAAATATTTGACGCTTTCCATTTCCAAACATTGACCGACAAATTATAATGTGAGCGAGTTGCAACTAGCTAATAATCGTAAATTCTGAGATTTTGTTTCCAAAAACCCTTTTTTTATGGTCGGGAATTTGTGGAGCGGGGATTAATATCTTGCGGGTTGTAAATAATGGCTGATAGTTCGTGTGAAGAATGTGTCAATCAATTTTGTTGTCTTAAATTAATAAATGTTGCTGTCTGACATTGGGGACGATCAAGTATGTAGTTTAGTAAGTCTGTCATATGAGCAGCTGTTTCTGTTTATGGAGGGGTAGCCGAGGAATCTAGTCAAGAAATTCGTGACTGAGTACTAAGTTGACAGTTCGCATATGTGGCTGACGTAGGAAAAGTGACGTTCCCGACAAATCTAGTTTTTGCGTTCAGGTTGCATCTGATTCAGACCAATCTAGTCCACTTAAGATAACTAGATTCTTGAGTGCGACCATTATTTATTGCATTTGACAAAATGTCAAACTCTTATTAGCCTTTGAATAAGAACTGTCAAAAAAGGTTGTGTGAAACTTCTTGTCAGACAGTTTCAGCCGACATTACACTTTTGAAAGAGTTTTCGAATTACAAATTAGACATTTCATTAAACCCCTTTGACAGATATTTAAAAATCTGTTTAGAGCGATTTTAAATTATTTTTTTATTGAATTTTTGATAAACACCAGCACCAGGGTACTCAAAAATGGCAATCAATGGCAACTAACAAATATTCCAAATATTATTTCCGAAAAATTCAGATTAAAATCAGCTAAATATTGACTACAACTTATTTTACCAACCCAGATTTGCTCTACCTACACGTAGAAACCAAACCAAACCCAGATGGTGAGATTTACTTTGATAAGCTATCAAGAGGCACTCGAAAAACTCCACATCGCAATCACTTTCTAATGTCATTTATCAAATATTATGTGTTAAATTAGGATACAACTCTGCAAGAAGATAAGTGATTGTTGATGTGCGACAGAATAGCATTTTTTTAAAGTATCAATCAAAGCAATGAACTACGAACACATTCAGGTATGATAATTTGTCTCGTTCCCATTTGTTGTTTCTTCTCGGAACCGTAAAACACTCTTGCTTAATCGCTCAATTGATGTCGCAAGTATTGGTAGCAAAATTCCATTTATTACCCAACAGTATACATTATTCCAAACAGTGCGTTGGTTTTTTTCAAAATACATTCTCTCTGTCATAGACCAAGCATGAAAACTTGTGTTTTTATTTTTATAATAACCAACGATAGCAACGGCGCGCAATCAGTAACGAGGGACACACAATCAGTGAGTTGTTGAATTAGCACTGGTAAACGATCGTTCTATCGTATATCAAGTTATTAAATTGACTCGAGTATGTTTGATTGGTATAATTTGTTTTTAATTTATTTCTGTTCAAAGACCCACATGGACGTGGAATAGAAGATAAAGACACGTTTCCCTGGAACTGTTTTTTGGTTGTTTAATTTACCATTTGAATTCGAAGATAAAAAAAAAAAACAAAGTGTATTTCAAAATCTGCTACTGGTTGTTTGACGTGTACATTAGATAAGAAAATATGCACCGAAATGCCAGCCCTCTGTTCGGCTCTACTCTTGTGATATAGACGACGGACTTTGGTCGGACGAGAAATGGTGGCGCCTCTGTATTTGAAAATAAACCCAAACATATCTTTTAAAGTGGCATACCAACCATTAATTGCATCTGCCACGCCTCATGTGTTTATGACCAAACAAAGTTCAGAAAACGTCAATCGCATGAGTATATGTATTACTTACCTAACGTGAAATTCGGAAAACAAAAAAAAACTCATAGTTCATTTATCAGGCTCTCCCCGTATAACTTTTACTTGGCATAATTATCCATTCAATCAATTTTAATGCGTTTGACAGCGCGGCGGACGACGAACAAAGAAAAAAAAAACGACGAAAAATATGTTAAGGTAATGGAAAATTAATTGGATTTGGAACCGCCGCGTTTCCTCCAAGACATTAAACGTCATAGTAATAAATGAGAATTAATTCCTTAATACCACAGCGATATGGGCGACTAGTTCGATTAATAATAAGCTAAATATGGAGTTCTTGTACTCATTTGTTTTGTTAATTTGTCAACGAATTTGTTAGGGTACTTTGAATGTGTGCATTTTGGCTATGCTATGCATATATGTGGGTACATGATATTATTTCGTAAGCGTATGGGTTTAAGTGAGCTGATTCATAAGCCGGTGATTATGATTAGTTTCGCTGTCAGCCTGAAGTTTAAGTGATTTGTGGAGCTTACTGGATGCACCTGGAAATTACCTCGCATTGTATTTGTCGCAAATCGAATCGGAACGCCAAAATGATAAATATTCTATATGCGTTGTTCATCGTACTTCATTGGGTAATTGTCCGTGCTAAAGATAGAATGTGTTTTTATTCGGAAAGTTTTTCATTAAAAAGTAAAAGCCTTTGTATGTGTATGACATTACAATTTAGTCGCCTTCCAAACTTTACCGCAAAAAAGACATAGATGCGTCTAACTATTCAACCACACTTTATATCAGTTTTTAAAATCTGTGTACGTAGGAAAATACCCTACTATATAATATGTATGTGGTTGGTGTCATTTAATTAACGTTAAGTGATTCTACTATAATAAACTCATTAACCATTAAGTAAACGTGACTGTAATCTCATCAATGTCAATCAATTAACTGGTACAATGTTTTTTTGTTTCTCCGTTGATTGGTCAATTAAGTGTTTCTTGTCGGGCAGACTCTATCTACCTAATTGAAAAGCATAACATTAAAATATTACAACCTTCTTTATAGCTTTGCAATTAACTTATTTTTGCATACGCAAATGTTTACTTTTGATTTGGTTGTTTGAGGTTACGAAGTAAATCTAACGAGCTTCGAGCTTAAATTTTGTTAAGTAATTTCTCAAAGAAGTAACCTATAGTCCTATAAAACAATTACAAGATCGTAATAGATAGACAATGAAAATCAAATCACACCCTTAAGCGAAAAATCTTTGTTGTGCATTATTTTGTAAAGTAGCTGTCAAAAATGCTTATTTATGACAGATTAAATAAATTTCACTTCTTTATATATATTTTTGGTTAAATAAATTAATAAATCTGCATTCAGTCTCTGAATGACAATTGTATTGACTTTGCATTTGACGTTTTGTTCGTTCATAGATTGTCGTAATATTTCTTTTAAAAGGTTCACGCTAATTCATCGGAATTAGAAAAGTGTTCGCTTTGAATTTGAATCTATTACTTTGGATTAAGAGGAACGGCATTATAAAAGATTTTATTTTTTTTTAGATTTTAGATTTATTCATTCCATTGATAGTTTATACATTATTCTTAATAATTTACTTAACTTACAAAAAGGACTAAGTAAAAAAAAATTAAATGCGTCTGCAAGTTAACTAAGCGCACAGAAATTCGGCATTGATGACGGATTGGATAACATAAAATTGTGTCACTCGAAACCATCGAACAGATACCACTAGATTGTACCCTATACAAATTGTACTAGTTTCGTGCATGTTTTTTGTATAAACGCTTCTTACCTGTTTTAGCGGCCGCATCACTGTAAACAACAATATTTTATTTGAGTAATACATGTCAATTGATTGATTGAAAATTGTTAACAACACAATGCATTGGGGCATTTTATAGTCGGATAAAATGCACTTTAGAATTTTTTTAAAACTAAGTGACAAGGTCGGCTTAAGTGTTTTTAATAATTTATAGTCGACGTAAAACCAACTATCCATATATGTAAAATAGTAGTAAGTTTAAAACCACAGAAAAAATGTTGTATCTCTTGGTATCGACTTTTAACCGACTACCACCTGCCATTGTTAATACGTAATTCAAAGAAATTTCCCAGGGGATATAGATTAAGATGGAATTGAAAAATACGCTAAATTGTATCGGTCAGACTAATTTACATTTATTGCATTTGTTTGACTAAAATTTGTTGCGGGTCAATGATCTTAAAGTAGAATTCCTATTACACAACAGCAATCCAACATAAGTCAATGTGCGATTGAACTTGTATGTCGTGACCATAATAGGATTGAAGGCCCATTAAAACTGTTGGTCTGAACAATTTTTTGGTTTTAATTGTACTTTTCACTGATGTAAAATTGGAAAGCTGCCCTTGTCCACTTTCCACCAAATATCGCTCTATTCACTGACGTGTGACTTTCTTCTTAAACGTAATGTCTATATCACTCATCAACAAATCACAGCAATTTATCTGTGCTTACGCCTACGTCAAATAATACATGTATATCTGAACACTGGTATACGTCCCACACTTTTAATCAGAAATGTCGTAATCAGCAATGTTCTGCGATAAAAGTTCAAATACAATTGAGACATTTATCGGTTTTATTCAATTTCATTTTATTTACTTATCAATCATTCATCTAAAGAGTCTTGTCTGACATTTTATTTTATTGGCCAATAAAACAAAGCGGAAAAAAACAGCAACCTTAACTCGAAACCATACTTGTCTTGATTTTACAAACCAAACAATTTGTCAAGTGCTTAATCTATTTTTTTTTCTATATTCTCATTTAATACTGTTGAAAGATAAGTTCAAGAAACGAAAATAAAGAGAGAGAAAAAAAATCGAAGATACCCCGCAATCATATTGTAAAAGTACAAAAATAAAAACCAATGCAAAGATAAAATGTATATATAAATAAATTAATATGTAGAACTAATTACTCGAGGTGCTACTTGTGTCAATTTGTGCGGATTGCGTTTTGATTACCCTCCATTGATAATAATTAACTTAAATAAAGTGGCTGGCAGGCAGACTTGACTTTTCAAAAGGTGGCGTAGTTGTACATTCTACCTCTACCTCTATATACATATATCTTGTTTAGATAGTGGTGGGGCTATTAAATTAATCGTGATAGCTACAAGTGGTGTGACACTTGAAAGATAATTAAATTTAGAAATTTTGTACATATTTAAAAAAAATAAAGAAAGTGTTCCTGTACTAATTGTGATTCTGTCCTTTTTTATTTCGTTACAGTTTTAAAATGAACGGTTTGGCCCAAGGGCCGGGGCCCTGTGTCTCCCGCCACCTGTTAGGATCTAGCTACAAGAGCATCATTGCGAACCAACATATCGCCTGCCGTCATACTGTATTAAAATTATACAATACTTTGTCGTCGTCGTCATCATTGCCGTCATCAGCTTGTACATTAATCGCGAATAGCGCTGAATTAGTATCGTTGTTGTTGTTTCGCTTGAAAAAGAATAATACGCGTTTGGATTACTTCACTGAGCAATTAGAAGTCAACGACGACGAAGTGTTGAGTTTTGTGGGCCCGCGTTGTGCGGCAGCCCCAACTTTTTCGTCTGCATGGAGTCAATGAGACGCAGTGAGGCGAATAGTAGCCACCACCCGAATAAGGTTAGTAGCCGCAAACAAAAATTCTCTAAACACACTCATTGTGCCTGTCACTTTTTTTTTTTTTTAAATGTTAATTGTGTTTGATTTTGCGTATGACAGTGGACCTTTTGATATTGTATTGATATTAGCAATTGTAACATTCGGTTGATATACTTATAGGTAGATTATTTCGATTAGGTAAAATTGTGCATATTATGAATCGAGTGAGGGATGTAACAATCGATATTGAACTTTATGCTGTCACAGTTGACACCGTCGTTCGAATAGGCGATTGTGCCCTAATTTCAGTGATTCATCGTACTGATAAAAAGCGTTTGGTTTAT
Organism: Cheilosia vulpina; assembly: GCA_916610125.1. Lineage (NCBI taxonomy): Eukaryota > Metazoa > Arthropoda > Insecta > Diptera > Syrphidae > Cheilosia > Cheilosia vulpina. Next base: position 57,664,495 of record OU744279.1, read on the forward strand.
TTGATTTTAATTAAATTTAATTCAAGTTCTGCTAAACGTTACCAGTTGCAGTAAAGCGCTTTAAGGGTGAATAGCCCACTCCGCGCGCGCCGTGTCGCTGTTCGGTATACTTTGTGAATGTGTATCTTCTTCCTAAGTGAGGTTTTGTTTGTTGATTTGCGTTCGAAATATATAGCTATTTGTGATTCTGTTTTTAATTGTGAACCTTGTTTATAGTATGTAAGGTCGGTTTGTCTAGACAATTATGCCGTAATGGCATTCATATTTTTAAAAAATAATCTATAACGTAAATTATAAACAATGTTTAGAAAAAGAGGGATGTTACTTGTAGGTGGACCAACATTGCCGGCAGTGTGGTAGGTAGTGATTGTGTTTTCTGATTTTGATTTTGTTTATCGATTATATAGTATGTATGTATTGTATATTCGCGGCATTGAGCCTTAAAGTGTGCCCTTTGAAAAAGAGTTGGGTTAGTATTAATTTTGCACATTATGACATTTCTGATAAAAGGACAGATAATTCATGTAACAAACGGGCGCCTTTGTGCATGTTTAATTGAAAAGTATAACTACCTATGTATATATGAATTGAATTTCAGCAATTCAGAGATATACATAAATGAAATGCAAAAAGCTAGATTAGTTGTTTCTATGTTAGGTACACAATCAAAATGTCAACTGAGTGTTCAGTCAAGAAATTCTTCACAGCATTTGCGACTACCCGTCCATAAACATTAACTGGAAATACTGTTCACGTGATCAATCTGAACCAATAAATATCTGAACATAGTCAAGAAATTCTTCACAGCATTTGCGACTACCCGTCCATAAACATCAACTGGAAATACTGTTCACGTGATCAATCTGAACCAATAAAAAGGCACATCACAGCAACCAGCTGTCAGACTAGATTTTTGAACGCCGTCAATTAGTTTAAAATATATCTATTATATGCGTTTTTCTTTTTTAGTTCAGAGGTGAGCTCTGAACCGAGCTCGAGCATTATGAGCGCGCTCTGAACCGAGCGTGCTCAGATCGTTCTGATGTATTTATGAAACGCACTTGAGCACATAGCTGTCATTTGTAGTAAATATCTGTATAAATTGAATATTTATTAATTGTTATTTATTATATTGGTTAACCTTCAGTTCCAGAACAACAAAGTTCGTCTGCCATTTCAATTATCTTGTTTATCCTGTTTTTTTTTTCTGTCAAATGTTACTGTAAGTCAGTCAATTTATTCTGAGCTAATAGAGCGCGCTCTGATCGTGCTCTGAACGAAAAAAGAAACACAAATTCAGAGCTCTTAGGTATCTGAGCTAAAAAAGAAACACGAACTTTTTGTATAACAGTTCAGGTTACGCTCTGAACTAAAAAAGATAAAACGCCTTATGCATATGTTATAAATGGAATTTATACTGTCATACTGCACGGAAAATATGTTTGCTATACCCTATGTTGGTATATCTGACAGAATAATTCGCGTTTTGTGATAAATGGTGAAGGCGCAAATGTGTCAAAATAGGGCAGCTCACTAAATTCATTTGGCATTTTTGATTGTACCCAACTGTTGTTGTAAATAATAGAAATCTATGATTTATATAGATCATGTGGGTAAAATTGAAAACGCTTATGGTAAAAAATAAAAAAAATCATTTAAACTCAACCCGCTTTTTGGTATAATTTCTGCACCCATAACTAAACACTACCAGTTAATGTGGTAATAAAAGTCATCTTATCTCTATAGAATGATAAAAATTATTTGTCATTGAATTATAAATGTGATTGTAACACTTATTTAAGTAGACACTTTGGAAAAGTTTTTTATTTTATAGGGTTAAAATGGCAAAGATCTGGTTTCTGGTTTCATTACGATTACGTGTTTATATCCTTTTTGCTTTGTTAACTAGAAAAAAAAAGAGTAAGCGCACCCCTTATCTTATATTCGATTTGATTACCGAACGTGACAATTGTTGACGTAGAATTTTCTTTAATACGGAACCCCTTTGCCAAGCAGCCTATAGTGCTATGCACACATAGAATTCCCTTTTAGCTATATTTCACCGAACACTTTTAAACAAAAGGTTTTTCCTTAAAGTGGTTTTAATATCCAAATAGGGTGCAGAACAAGTAAGCAGGGGTATCTGAACGAAAAATCGTTGTGAAACTAGGACAATGGTTTTACTGAAAAAAATTAAGGGATGATTCAAATGAAGAGGGTCACATTATAAAGGACATTTGGTATAGGTAAAATGAGAAACCAGTTCATTTCTTACGAAATTCTAGGGTAGGGGTATTAAAAGTGGCTTCGAGGTATACATGTTATTTGTTCAATGCATAAGAGACTCTTCGATTGTATTACACTCAAATTGCTACGTGTCTCGCAGTAGGTTTGGGAACTGAACAGTTTCTTAGAACCATAGTATAACATTCTATCTGAATAACAATAAACTAATAAGTTGCAAAGTATCTTAATTACCATAGATTAGCGAATATTCTCTTGTATTTGGTTTAGCATAAGATCAGCTGTGGGTAACTGTGCGATAAATGAGGTGAAAATGCGGGTATTGGAAAATATTTTTATCAGTGGTTGAAAATTGCAAAAGTTGCACTGCACACATCCAATGAATAAACGAACAATATGAATAATAATACACATAGATCTTTTTGTACTACATCAATGGCTTTTGTTGTAGGTAAAAAAAAAGTTTATGAGAAAAAAGTACTCTAAAAGTAAGCATCAGCTCCCTAGGTTGTGAAACTGCTTCTATTAATTTTTCAAAGATTCCTTTTTCTTAATCTAATTAGCAAAAGCCACAGAGATTTGATTGTCACGAGTTTAAAATTTGAATTATTTGCCAAAATCCTGCTTAAAATACATACCTAATTTCCCCATTCTTTTTTGACAATTTAAATTTGATAAGTACATATTTACTTTTATTTTGAAGTAGTGTTTGCTGCAAATTTGACTGTCAAAACGCTACGCACTAAATATAAGAAGTGATTTCGTTTTCTGATTAAATATTCTGAACAAACTATTTTCTGTCGGAAACTTAAACGATATTTCAATACGTTACACTACCATCAGTTTTGCTTAGTTTTTTTTTGCAATTAAACTATGATATTCTTGAAAAAGTTCACATCCCATAATTTTTTTACAACGCATTATATTATTTTCCACTGATTTTTATGCATCTGCGTTATTCTGCTTTCAGATTTTTTTTATTATATTACATTTCCACCATAAATGAGATGATAACTGCGTAATTTTCCAAATGGCATATGCAATTGCCGATTTATCATACATTTCCGCATTCTGCCTCATTTTAGCAAAATGTACTAAATATAGAAAATAACTCGAAATTCGTTTGATATTTTGATAAGTTATGAACAAAGTTAGTAACAGGTATTTGATATTTGTTTAATAGTATAATCACAACGCACAAGAAACCAAAGTAAGAAAATTGATCTAGTACAAATTATAAGAAAATACAAATTAGAAAAATGAAAACACTTTATAATGAAATTCTTCTAAAGATTGAATTCGGCGTTAACAAAATCGTTTACACAACTTTAAAATTCTACTTATAAAATTAAATAATATATTTCTTCTTTTTTTTACTAACGTATTACCTATATTCTTCACTAATTCAAAATATCGACTTCCTGAACACATCCCACTCATAATGGTAGAATACAAATCAAGGATTTTTCCTCAACCACCACCAGAGCATTTTTAACGAACAAACAGAAGAATGGTGTACATAAGCAGCTGACAAACGAAACAAACCCAAAGCGAAACACGCATCTGTCAAAAATGCGTCATTTTGGAGAAAATTATCATTTCGAATGGTTTGTTGCTCGTTCAACGCCATGTAGTATTTTCAATTGTAAAACGATGAATCAAGTCTTTATACCGTGTACTGTATATTTATTACATTTTTAATGTTTTCTGTTTGTGAGCAGTGTAAATAAATTAATACTAAAGTCGTGATATTCCCTGAAAATGAATATTCTTCAACAATAACCGGCTATAGCTGTGGGATAGCACAGTTAAAAAAATGTACTGCGGCGAAACTCATAAAAAGTGAGAAGAAACGAAAGATACAAGCATCGGCAACGCACGAATGGTTGGGTTGGTGAAGAAAATAAAAAGAAAAGCATAAAATGTTCCCAAACAATGGGGGCTTCTTTTCCATCACAGAAGAATAATTCTGTTTTGTATTTTGTTGTAGAACAATTTTCGTTTCTTGTGAATTTAATTTAAATGGGAAATGTGATGCTTGAGATTACAAAAATTAAGTCGGTTGTGTGTTCCGAATGAAAAATAGAAAGATAAATAATTGGCATGAATGGGTGAATTGTTTTGTTATGTAGGTAAATATATACGAGTTGTTGTTTGCACCAACAAGTCTTACATCAATTTGAAGGAGTTGAAGTTCATATTTTCGGCCCTCGTAATCCATATTTTGGCATTTTAAGCATTATTTTTTGGCGACATATATATATTTCATGATCATATATTTCAAGAATAAAGAATAAAATTGAAAATGGTTAGGTTTTGCATACTTTGGTAGAACGCGTAGCAATACTTTCATTTTTAACCCAGAAGATCCTATGGCAAATCTCTGGGATTTAAGTCTAAAGCGCTGCTGTACAGGCTGCATTTTTGTCAGCAAGTTGAAAGGAAAACAACGTTTTTTATGTTTTAGATAGAAAATGCATTTGCCGAGCATAACTTAGCGATATATTTTTTCTCAATTTTTTATTTTGAAATAGGTATGAAACAAATGTAAAAGAAAGAATGCGTTTCCTTTAATTCGAACCGGTGTGTATTTTTTTCATGCTTTTGTCTGTTACATTTCAGGTGGCCGTTAACAGCTTAGCAACGGAAAGCAATAAACAATCGAGTGGTAGTGGTTCAACACCATTAAACAATAAAAATAAACTGAACTATAATTTGCAACATACTGCAACAGCAGCAACGTCAGCTGTGAACGCAGCCAATTTAAAGCAAACAAATAGTATAGCAAATACTACGGGTAGTAAGATAAGCAATAATTTGATAGCAACACCAGTAACAGCAGTTCATCAGAAGGCAGCAGCACAAATTGCATCGCTGTCCTCGCAATCGTCGTCAACAACGTCCTCTTCATCGGCGTCATCCTCATCGTCGTCATCAACGTCATCATCGTCAGCCTCATCATCGACTTCGTCGATATCATCAGGTGCCTCCTCATCAGCGTCAAGCAGTGAGTCCAAAGACACCAATTTCGAGTACGAAGACGAGTGGGACGTTTGCGGAATTCCTGAGTTACTAATCGACTTGGACGCTGATATTGAAAAGTCATCGTCAACAGCGGCAGCTGCAGCAGCAGTATCAACGGTACATACTTCAACTTCTTCGGGTGGTGGTGGTGCAGGTAGTAGTGGACAAACCACTGCTTCCGCAATACCAAACAATCTAGCGTCAACAACGGTCGCACCAGCAGCAGCAACAACAACAACAACGACAGCAGCCGCAGGCAATTTAAATGCGTCAACGAAGGCACCCAGTGCTCTATCGTCAACCACTTCTTCATTATCAAATCCAACTTCATCGTCAAACGCAACATTGTCCTCCTCATCGCCCCAATCCTCCCAATCGTCGGTGTTTCCACCGCAATTTGGAAAACAAAACAGTACGCTGTCTCAATTGCGGAACACACTCATCTCTGGGTCAGGCAAGGACAAAAAGTCCACGGGTGGTAGCAAGAATCTGAAGCTGCAGCAACCATCGCTGGTGGCACAGCTAAACAGTAAGTCACTCGGCGGCGGCGCAGGCGGAGGAAGCTCGTCCTCCTCGCTAGCCACATCGACATTTGCCGGATTCTCCAAGGGAGGGAATCTAGTAAATCAGTCGTCAGTCGGAGCAGCAGCAGCAGCAGCGAATACATTTGGTGGCGCCGGTAGCAGCAAACAGCTATTGACGCCGTCATCGATTGTTGCGTCGCAATCCCTCCAACAGCCGCAAGCGAACAGCATGTCATCACAGCCGAGCGGTGGACAAGGGGCTGGAAAATCAGCCACGAAAATGTCAATAGACCATCAGGCTACATTGGACAAAGGATTAAAAATGAAAATCAAACGAACAAAACCAGGTACAAAGACCTCAGAGGCAAAGCACGAGATCGTAAAGGCCGAACAGAACGGCAACTCATCAAGTCTGGAGGACGCATCCCCAGGCAATAACTCCACATCGCAGTCATCCTCATCATCATCGTCGTCATCATCATCGTCTTCCTCGTCGTCGTCGTCTGGAAAGAAGCACAGCGGCGGCAGTGGCAATAATCAAAATAGTAGCAGCGGTGGTAGCGGCGGATCCGGAGGAGGCAGTGGCAGTGGATCCCAAAACCAGAGCAATCAATCGTCAGCGGTTCAGCTGGGTCCTGCGCAGCAGGGCACCAAGCGTGGCAGTAGTGGTCATCGTCGCGAAAAAACGAAAGACAAAGTACCACACTCGAGGGACAAATCCGATCATGGATCGGGAAACAGCGGTGGAAACACTGGTAACACAAATGCCAACGCCAGTTCATCCAACTCACATAATATTAATTCGTCGAATGACCGTTCCTCTAATGCCACAACGGCGTCCGGTCTGTCCGCAACCGTAAACTCTTCAGCGGTAGGAGGCACTTCTACGGGTGTAGGTTCCTCAACGGCATCCTGCAATTGTAGTCACGAAATGGGCAGCATTCAGGGGCCGTGCACAAATATGTCCTGCATTCGCAGCAGAACAAGTGGCTTGGACCCAATGCCTCTGTCGCAGAGAATGGGTAACAGTGGAAACTCGCTTACTTCTAGTAGTGGCGCAACGTCCAACTCTAATCCAAGTATCCCCCCAGGTGTTTTCACACCATCGTCAAACAGTTGCTCGGGCAATGCGCAACCTCTTAACAGTGGAACACCGAACGCCCCTGGTCCGCCGAAAGACGGAGGAAAGATGTCATCGGGGTCCCTAATGGGTGGCACCAGCACACAGCTGACGAACTCCAGCTCGACAACGTTGGGAGCGTCATCCTATAGCAATTCAGCTGCACAAACAAATTCCAGTGGAAACTGTGGCAGCAATTCATCTGGCAATCCCAGCGCCAACGGCAAGTCTACGTCAACGTCGGTGCCTGGACTGATCTCAGCCACTGTTCATCATACAATATCGGTGCCGGCAAGTTCGCCTGCAGCAGCGGCAGCCGGCACTTCTGATGATGGAACCAAAAGTCCACCGGCAAAGCGTGCCAAATGCGACGCTAAGGACATGGTCGACATCTGTGTGGGCACCTCGGTGGGGACTATTACCGAGCCGGATTGCCTGGGTCCCTGTGAGCCGGGCACCTCGGTCACACTTGAGGGTATCGTCTGGCATGAGACAGAAGGCGGTGTGCTGGTAGTTAATGTGACGTGGCGTGGCAAGACCTACGTCGGCACACTGCTAGATTGCACCAGACACGATTGGGCTCCTCCAAGGTATGTAAATGCTTCTGAACTTACGCATGCAAATCTATAAATGTTTGTTTTCCCTGCAGATTCTGTGATTCACCAACTGAAGAGCTGGATTCGCGCACCCCTAAAGGCCGTGGCAAGCGCGGACGCAGTGCCGCCCTCACGCCGGATCTCAGCAACTTTACCGAGACCCGAAGCTCTGTGAGTCTTGAGTAACATCTGCTTCTCGCTGAAATTCTCTCTAACTAACCAGTTTATTTGCTTTTCCATTCACAGGTTCATTCCAAACTTCGCAACGGCGGTACAAAGGGTCGTGGCGGTCGCACAGTCACAACCGCTGGCTCAGCAACAACAACCAATACGGCGACCAACAGCACTGCATCCTCATCTTCGTCTTCGTCTTCATCGACGTCATCGAACGCTAACTCCACCAACACACCATCGACCTCACCGACAGCGTTCCTGCCTCCACGACCAGACAAGCTCAAATCCAAAGACGAGTGTCCTTCCCCAGTGAATGGCGAGTCTGGTGCCGGTAGTGGTGGCGGTGCTAGTAGTAGCGGCACATCCAGCAACAATGGCACCACCCCAATCCTGGCTAACGCTAGTGGAATTCAAATTCCCGCTTTGGGCATAGTGGTGGGTGCGCAGCCACAGAGTCTCGTCAATCCGGTGACCGGGTTGAATGTTCAAATCTCCACGAAGAAATGTAAGACTGCATCGCCGTGTGCGATCTCTCCGGTGCTGCTCGAGTGTCCGGAACAAGACTGCAGCAAGAAGTATAAGCACGCCAACGGTCTGCGCTACCATCAGAGTCATGCGCACGGATCTGGTTCGATGGATGAGGACTCGTTGCAGCTGCCAGAGTCGCCGGTGCGCTCGGCGCCACCGACAACACCATCGCCAGCACCGGCTACTACCCCCCAGCCACCGGTAACACCGACAGCAATTGCACCAGCCACAGAGGCTCCAACGACGCCGACAATTGCGGCGCCGCCAACACCTAATGGTAGCATTCATCCTACTCCAGCAGCGCCGCCATCCCCAGCAGCAGTGGTGCCGTCAACGCCGCCCTCTGCCTCGCAAGTGCAGGCACCATCCTCAACGTTGCCAATTGTGCCGGTGTCGCTTCCATCCGCTGGTAGTGTTTCAGCGCAACAAGCGCCGATAATAAGTGTTCCATCGGTTCCATCACCGGTAGTCTCGGTGAGTATCAGTGGCAGTGGCATCCTCAACTCTGTACAGACATCAGCGCCATCCGTGCAGAATCATCCACTGACAGGGTTGCCTTCTATGTCACAGTTGCCACTGCAACACGCGATTCCCGGTGGTAGCATAACAGCTGGCATTTCGGGACAAGCATTGTCGCAGCACCAGCAGCATTCAATTGTGAACCAGATGATGGGCGAGCTTGGCCAACCGCAACAGCAGTCGCCACAGCAGCAACAGATGCACTCTGGGCCAAGTAAGAACAGGATGTGGTGCGCTGCTGAAACTCCTGCTAATTTGTTGTATCTGTTCCGTTTCAGTTAAACCAGGAGTTCTCCGATTTGGTCCACAGACCGACAACGCTCAGGGTAACCCTAATATGTTACCCGGCCAAAGTCCACTTCGACCGACGCCATCTGCCGCACTGGCACCGCAATCGGGACCTTCAGGTACCCCAGAATCGGCCCATCAGCCTGGATATGCTGCTGGACCCCCGCAGGCATCGCAACAAGGTAAGCAATGCGAGGCCTTCTCTAGCCCGAGCGATATCATCATCTACTTTCCTCTTTCAGTCATTCCAATGAACAAAACTCAGCCCTTCGGCAAGCAGAAGAAGAATCGCAAATCCCCTCTGCCCGGAGACTTTGATAACTCCGTGTCCCGCGACGATGTACAAAGCCCCGCGTACAGTGACATCTCCGATGATTCTACGCCGATTGTGGACACAGAGATGATTGGTAAGTTCTCACACGCGAATTTCATCCGTTCTGCAACTTATTTTATAATTCTTAGATAAATCGCAAGTCCCCAAGCACGTTGTTGACATCAAAAAGCCTCAGGAAGGTGCACCGCCGCCGATTCCTCCGCTCAGCGGCTACGGCATGTACCAGTTCTACTCGCAGCAGCAATATATGGTTCCGTCGGAACACCAACAACCGAAAGGACCACATGGAGCTCCGGGCCAACCGCCGGCAGCAATGCCCCAATCGCCGCAACTAGAGTACAATAAGAACAAAGACCCGCCGCTTGACCTGATGACGAAGCCCTCGCCACAACAGCAACAACAGCAGCAAGAGCAGAACAACAAGGAGCTGGGGCCATCTGTTGGCCCAATGGGCATTGGCGGACCAAATCCGGTATCGAGTGTGTCCGGAGGTGGTCCAGGCTCATTGTCAAATCCCTCGCCAGCTAAGCCAATGTCGCACTTCTATCCTTTCAAGTAAGAAGCCAACACTCAGCTTCACCCAGCGAGACGCTTGACTTAATAAATCGTTTACTTTCCAGTTACAATATGTCGCCAGGATACCCCTATAACGTGGAGCCGAACTACGGGCCAGTGTCTATGGTATCCGATGAAAATAAGCTCGGCCATGCTCTGCAGAATCCTCCGCCAACTTTAAAAGATGACCGAATCAAGGAGAGTCAGAGTCCACACGAAAATGCCAAGCTATCGGCGCAGGTAAGTGCATCCTGATTGGAGCGCAGGACCCCTCTAAACTTTGCTTATTTTCATAGATGCCATCCAAGCTGATCAAGAGCGAGCCCATGTCTAAGGAGATCAAACAAGAGCCCAGCAGTCACCCGATGCACCCGAAAGACTTGCCCGTTCAATCGTTGGGCGGCTATCCAAGCATGTACCAGCGCCACCAACTCGGTTTGTCGCAGCAACACTCTCAGCATCTCTCGCGCGAAGAGGAGCTTCGGAGGTACGTTTACTTCAAACATTGCGTGGCGAACGAACACTTAACAATTTGCTTCCTTTCACAGATACTACATCTTCTCCGAACAGAGGCGCAACAACGCAGGCATGCAGCCCTCACAGTCTGGAATGCCTCAACCGCAGCCAGGTTCACAAATGAAGCCCGATGACATGCCCATGTCAGCGCAACAGCAGCAGCAGTTGCACCACCAGCAATCGCAACAAATGCAGGCTCAACAGCAAGCGCAACAGCAGCAGCATCAACAGCAACAGCAGCACCAGCAACAACAGCAGCAACAGCATCAGCAACAACAACAGCAACAGCAGCAGCAACAACATCAGCAGCAGCAGCAACAACAACAACAACAACAACAACAGCAGCAACAGCAGCAGCAGCAAAACTCGAGCAGTCAATCGCAAAAGAGTTCCAAATCGAGCTCATCATCCGGCTTGATGGGCCAGAAGCCGACAAACCTGATCAAAGACTCTTCCAAGGACGAAAAGGACATCAAAATCAAGCAGGAGGGCCAAAAGCCGACAATGGAAACCCAAGGCCCCCCACCGCCACCAACGTCGCAGTACTTCCTACATCCATCCTACATCAGTCCGGGTCCATTCGGATTCGACCCCAGCCACCCAATGTATCGCAACGTGCTGATGTCAGCGACGCCATACAACACCCCACCATACCACCTGCCGATGGCGCGATATCACGCGCCCGAAGATCTCTCCCGCAATCCCGGTACAAAGGCATTAGACGCCCTGCATCATGCCGCCAGCCAGTATTACACAACGCACAAGATTCACGAGCTGAGTGAGCGCGCGCTGAAGTCTCCAACCAGTGGCAATGTCAAAGTCTCTGTTTCTAGTCCGAATGTGTCGCAACAGGGCATTGGCGGCGGCGGAGTCGGTAGCGGCGGAGGGGGTGGTGGCCTACCACCCGGGGGCCCGGGAGGCCCAGTCAACATGGGCCCGGCGCCCGGCAATAATCCCGTTTCGGGTGGACCCAATGCGGGACTTGGAATTCCATCTTCAAATCCATCGGGTCCATTAAACCTGCAGCCACCCTCAAACTCAATGCCTCCAGGCCTGAGTGGTGGTGGTGGCCTGGGACCGCCACAAAAAGGTGATAACAACAAATCGATGGTGGTTGACCCGCTGCTGAGTAAACAGCAGCAAGGACCTGGCGGTGTTGTTGGAGTTGGCGGAATACCCGGAAGTGGAGGTGGCAATCCCGCCGACAGTCGAAGTCCGCCACCGCAAAGACACGTGCACACACACCATCATACGCACGTGGGACTCGGCTATCCCATGTATCCGGCGCCCTATGGAGGTGAGCTTTAGCTTTAAATTGCTCCCTGAACGAAAACCGCTTAAAATGTGTGATACGCGCGCGCCCTCATTCCTCTGTCCCAACAAAAACCGTGATGTATGTTCTTTTCTTATTACAAATTCAAGTAGACTAGTCAAAGTAAATAAATATCCAGGCGAAAAAACCGTGTGTAGATGTAGTTAGATCGGGTCCTAGTACAAGAGCCCATTATCATTAGCGATAACATTAAATTATATTCCCACGTTTTCAAAATAAAGAGTGTTTTTTGAAAATCTCAATAAATAATGACAGCCGCATCTCATCTTCCAATAAAATTCCAACGACCTGTGCAATTGGCTGGAATAATTCCTCATTGCTTGCTTAGACAAAGTGCTTTCCTTTCTCATCTGTTGATTGGGGCGTTGATGCTGTAAAAGACAAAATGTATTTTGCTTGCTTTCCTCACATTCACTCATTTTGGGACTCTCGTCAATTTGTAATGCCCAAACTACTTGGCAACTAACAAACTGTAAAAAAACTCAATCGACTGCGAGTCAGCTACAATTGAATTTGGAACCCCTCGCTCAGTAGCCCAACAAACTAACCCCCGACACCGATGTGATATGTAGCTGCCTTGAATCTTAATCCTTTTAGACATTTGACGCCCTACATGCATTTTTTTTCTTTCTAATTTTCTTTGTTTTTCTGTTTACTCTTCTAGCTGCCGTTTTAGCTAGCCAACAGGCTGCCGCTGTAGCTGTGATAAACCCATTCCCGCCTGGACCTAACAAATGAGATCAGCTCAGTGATAAGAATCCATACATGAAGTAAGAACACAAGACGGCCGCCATTAGCTAAATGGCGACAGAGACTTCATCGAGGGTTTTTATCATGCGATCTAAAACAAAACTACAAGCAAACAAACACATAGCAACAACAGAAGGTACTCCAACTGGGATAATGGATGATGATAATGTATTCAATTGTTTTCAATCTTTTTAACTTTTGACTGTAATTATAAAAGAATATAATTAATACAAGTATTTTGTAAGAAAGAAACTCTGCCTCGGAGAGAGCTTTATATTCAAATTCAAACCATATTCTATACATATAAATGTTGTAGGAATTTAACTTTATATATGTATACACTTAAAATACAACAATAACTGTTTGGCTCCCCTCCGCCCCCTTTTTAATAAACAAAAACCACACAAAAACAAATGCAAGAATCAACAAAACAAAACATTTAACTATAGCACATAGTTTTACTGAAATACTTTTTAGATGTACCTACACATTAACTTTGTAAATATTTCATTATACAATTATTATTATTATTACTCTAACTGATAAGAAAAGAGAGATCCTGTCTATTCGCGCTAAGAGTTATTGCAACAAGTAAACAAAAACTATGCTAATAGTTTAAATTTAGTACGTAGAGTATCCTTTTTAAAATCGTTATTTAATATAGTATCGTAGGGTTAGTTCAACAACAACTAAACTGTACATTTGAATTAAACAAAAGATAAGTTAATTTCTAGAAGCATATATAAGGTTAATTTTAAATTAAAACAACATAAATCTATCAAAGTGTATAAAATATATAGAAGAAAATGCAAAAAAATTCAAACAAATATAAATATGTAATTATTTTTTTATATAAACAATATTGATCGCCACCACAGCAATCGTACGAAGCAAATAAATTAAACAAAACAAAACACAGTTATTTAAGAAATGAATATAGAAATTAATTTTTGTAAAAAAGATACAATTCGTTGGGTTAGTTTTCAATTTGATAGCTAAACTAAATACTATTTACAAACAACAAAAATATTGCGCTAATATCAATATAAATTGCTATAAGAATTCGAATGGATTAACTATATTTTGTTTTGTTTTGTTTGAAAAAGCAAGTCGCCCTTTAAGTTGTTCATTTCTTTTTTATACTGTTTCTATAAATAAAAAGAATTTCTCACGTGTAAATTGATACAAAATAAAAGTATATTATCGACTAATTAGAATTTATTGACAAACAAAAAAAAATTATAAAAATTATGAAAAGGAATTTACATTTTCATTAAAATATATATACACATATTATGTATAAAAGAACATGAAAGAAAAACACATCAAGGTTTAATTTTATTTTTATTTCGTTTCTCTCTCATTTTCAAACACGTATATATTTAAATATATTTATGATAAAAAAAAATGCGAGAACATTATTATAAAAACAAAAGTACATATAATGAAAAACAAAAGAGAATATTACTAAATTCTACATCTACTACTACCTACTACTATTGAAGAATAATAATGTTTATAAGACGAAACTATGAAAATATGCTCTTCTTTTTGTAAAAGATCACATTAAATGGATACAATTACAAGCAAACAACAAAAAATACACAAAAAATGTACAATTTCTTTGATTTTCTTTTTATTTGACATTTTGCTCAGAAAGATTTGAACAGAAAAATCAAAATTCCATCCAATTTTGCGAGCGTATTGATGATTGGGTCCAGGGGCCCTACTATGAAACTCGATTTTACTATTGATTCTATTCGAAAGATATTTGCGATTCTACTTTCAAATAGTACTCTCTATGAAAGTAGAATCGAATGCCGGTAATGCCAAACTATTTTCCAACAAATTTGCGATTTTCGAACGATTCTCGCATTATGTTTGACATAACCCAAACGAGTCTCACATTATGCTTGGTAGGTATATCCCAAAAAATTGTTCGTGAAACAATTAAAAAATGAAAAATAAACATGAACAGTGTCCAAATTTGGTTGAAGTCTGAAGGAGATCCAGAAAAAAATTTAACAAGTTGAACGAAGACGGATTAGAGATAAATCTAACAAAATGGAGTATTCATATCTTTGGTCAAATACCATAAATGCTTGGATTTTTGTCTAGCTTCGGCTGTTTTTAAACACCCCTTGGACAAATCTGGATGCCGGAACATATATATTGCACCATTATTTCAAACTGTGACACTTTCGTGTTTGGACTTTTAGATGATTCCCTGGGACAACAAAAAAAAACAAACATTATACATATTACTATGTTTATGAAATATTCATGAATAATTAATTTATAAAATTTATTTACTTACGTTCTGCGAAAAAAAACTTCTAAAATCGACCCCTCGCAAACGCATTTGATGTAGAATGATTATTTGCGAATTCAAACGAATTTGACATGAACTTTCGGAAAATTTGGTACTAAATTGTACCGAGAAAACGAGAAAATGAGTTGGCAGTACTAGAGCTGTTCAAATTTCACTTTCATAACTTACTTATAGAATTACAGAGTAGCGATTTTGCGAATTCGAACAGTTTCACTTTAGAATCGAGTTTCATAGTAGGGATACGCGTTGTTGTAAAATGGCATGTGTGTTATGTGGTATTCGATTGGACGCTCTCTTTTTTTTTTCTCAGAGCAATATTTATGTTCGTTTGGTACAAAAAAAAGCAATCCTTTTTCAGATTTCAGAGCAATTCTGCGAATCTGGATTTTTTCTCAGATTTGCTTCAGATTTACCAACACAAGTGTGTTTGAGTTTGACAACAAGTGGAGTTTGTTTATGTTTTCGTGAAATTTTTCAACTGCAAAGCAACGCATTGCATCGGGTGGATCTATTTTTGTTAATTATTTATCTGCAAACGGTTAGAAATCAATTTGGGCGCAAGCTTCGCATGTTTTAATATAAAATTCAATGCTTAGAAAAGTGTCGAAGGATACACATATTCGAAGTGACGATTTTATGTTGGATGAGACACACGAAATCTGAAATCTGAGAGCAAATCTGAAGAAGCCCAATCGAAAACCACATTAGTTTGCCTAAGGTAAGACAAGAGCTCATGACAAGTGGTAAAATTTCTTCAACTGATATTTTTCTTATTTTGTTCGATTCGACATTCGCCTGTGAATGCCAAGCGAACGAAATGAGAAACGCCTGGGGTGGTCGAGTTCAGTCAATACAATCGAGCTCTGGCGGCACCTATCTCAACCGATTATCCTCGATTTTAAGCCAAACTACAAAAGACGGACAAATAAAAACTTGCACTGAAACTTGTTAGAAGTGCCAAAGAAAGACAAGCATCAAGCGAGAGCCACATCAAAAGTAGAAAGAAAAATAATTATAATAAAACAAAAAAAAATTTAAAGCAAATATAAAGCGCTGCGATTATAGGAACAACATGAAACGAAGAATGGAAAAAGTATTTACGATTAGAGAAAGACACGGGTTTTTTTTTAGGCGGCATCGTAGCGAGAATGAATGAATGATATTATGGTCTCGAGCGTTATTTTATAAATATAAGTGTATTTACCCTAAGCAATATCTTTGTACCGGGCCGGGTTCTTATCGCGAAAATCTGTTCTAATTTGCTTAGCTAAGCTGTGGAACGGTCCGCATATCCAGAAAATTAAAGTGAAAAGTATGCAGAGCCTATTTTGGACAACCGTGTAAGGAATCACTCATTCCAACAATAAAAGCTTATGAAGTTATTTTAAATAAATGCGGCTTTCGATCTGGACTCAAAATATGAACTAATTCACTGGTCACATAAAAGTGGTGGCTCACGAACATCAGAGACGGCAAAGTTGATCAGCTCCGTTTAACACCTAGGTAGGTATTGGCAATATTCCCAAAAAGGATTTGCGTGCCCTCATGGGTATTTGTAAATTCACTGAATTGTTGCAGAAACTACAAAATTAAAAGTGACAACAGCAATAAGAGAGAAGATCGGTTTCTTTTCAACGAATTTACATTCAATAAATTCTACATCCTTGCAAATGCAATACACAAAGTAATGTTTGCAAAAGTGAAATTAAATAAGCAGTCAGTTGCATACTGACATTTGAAAGATTCTACGGCCATTTGTCAAATTTAACCAACTAGCTCAAAGAAAATTTCTTGGGCGACAATGTTCAGGTATTTACAGGAAAGCGTTGTGCTCTCTTTCTAAGGTTCTCTTCTACCGCACGGAAGCGGAGTTTTGCTAAAAGGTTCCAATTGAATGTTAATAACCCCTTCATCCGTCAGGACCCATTTTAACATTTTATTTACAAAATTCCAGCATAATTTTGGAGTGAAATCCATCACTTCCAGTTACTTAAAGTGATTTCACTATACACTTTTAAATAGCTTACAGTTGAATGAGCAAATGTTTTTTACAATTAACCTACCAAACTGAAAGACAAATTAATATATTTATTTTTTGCATTATTGTATATTAGTTAAATATCATATTTCCATTCAAATGAATTCATTTTTTTATTTTATTCAATATACATACATACACACAAGGGCAAGAAAAGAATTTAAGAGCAAACGAAACGTTCAAGCTGTAATTGAACATTTTAATAAAAATAGCATTTTTTTCTAGTAGAAAGGAAAACAATTATATGCATAATAAAAACAAAATACTATCGGTAAACAAATTAATCATAATTAGATTTAATTAAAATCAATATAATATAAAAATTAAAGTAAGAACAACTAAAACTTAACAAATAAAAGATCAGCTTTAGATGTGAATAATAAAACAGAAAAACAAAAATCTATAAAAGTTGTGTTTTATTTATTCGTATTCATATGAAGCAAATGAGATTTTACTTTGGGGCTGTACAATCGAATCTACAAGTTATTAAAAGGTTTCAGAAGAAATTACTAAGAGATAGTGTAAAAGCACCAAGCACGTTCGAAGTGACAACCTACAAAGAAATCTAGAGTGGCATACTCCAGAGATATATTCAAATTATATGTCGTTAACATTATTATACCAATTCCATGAACATCTGAAATCTGAATAATGCAATCCAGAACTTGGTGGAAGAGCAAACAAGTTTAAGGAGGTTCAAGAGACTGAATCCAAAAAGTATGTTACCTTTGCTTAGTAATAGAATATCAAGCCCATTTGCTTTTGTTCATGCTTATCCCTTGCCAACTCGTATTTCAACAGACCGCAACTGTACCCTTGGCAAATATTATTCGAAAATAAGTCGGGGGACTTCAGTCAAGGAACTGCAATCAAATAAATTGTCAGTTATTGTGAGTGAAAAAGTAATAATTCTATTCTTTCTTACGTGCCATACTACGCAACGGTATTTCGTAGTAATCGACAGATTAATTGTGTGCAGAAACAAATAATAACTGGCAAAACGCACTCTATTAAAACTGATACGAAGAAAATACCCGGACAGCATTATGTAAACCCAAGCTTGAGGTTCATTTTTCACGCCTTGTACTGTAATTTTTCGAAATTCGAAATGCACATGCTCATTCCTAACATAACGTCAGACGTCCCGTCCCATTCACAAACTGTCAAAAAACACAGTGTTTTGCTTTTCCCGGAAATATTCGCTTCGCGTATTTCCAAATTAAATCTAAATATTCATTAGATTAATAATTATTTTCTTGTGAAAAATGTGCGACGTTGAGACAGTTAATAGAATTGCTGCTTGCCTTGGTGTTTGCGCCGGTAAAATTGCCTACAATAATGAGAAAGTAATGCAACCACTCCTATACATAACCTGCCCAAGTACCTTCCTACATAATTGATTATTTCAGATTGTTACAAGGACAAACAATAATCAAACAGTTACCGGATTTGCTACAATTCTCTCGTTACTTGCCAAAGAAAGTCAATCTGAAACTGCAAAAAATAGTACTTCATCACCTGAAGTTGAAGCTCAAGTGTTGCAATGGATTGAGTATGCAGTACTGTACGTAGCTCCAGGCTCTAAAGACAAACATGTGGCACAACACCTATTAAGGGATTTTAATAACTATTTCCTTACTCGATCCTATTTGGTGGGATATTCGCTAACTTTAGCTGACTTGGCTGTGTTCTTTGCCATTCATAATCTCATTGTGAGTGTGGTTTTCTTACCTTATCTCATAGAAAACTCAAATAATTACTTTTTTTTTATTTTTAGAAATCACTTTCGCCAATCGACAAGGAGAACTACTTAAACCTATCTAGATGGTTTGATCACTTGCAACGTATTCCGGAAGTTAGCCTAGGCAGTGGCATTCTTAATTTTACTACCGTCTACCTTCATGGCTGGGCTACTGGAACTCACAAGTAGACATGCCAACACAAAAAGTCAAGCGCATTTAAAATGAGTCGAAACGAAAGAATTCAATGCCTGCAATTGAGATATTAATGAAAATTACTGAGCCGTGTTGTTTATGTGTCCTCTCTTTAATTTATTTCGAACTAAAATAAAAATAATTTAAGGAAGAAATTTGTTTGTTCGTTTGCGATTGAATTTATGAAAGGAAACTTGGAATTTGTGTTCCAATCAATCTCATGCATGTGATATGTTATGTCATAAAAAGTCGGAGTTTAAAGCAAGCAGGGCACTGCTTTTAGGATATAAAAAAAGTACGCGGCATTTGCTGTGATTTCACGATAACCTTACGGTCATAATGTGGATCAAAACTTAACCTTTTAGTCTTCTTCAATATATCATTCAATTGTAAAGCTACGTCTACACATAGTACTCGATCACGGATGCGGTGATTCAAAGTTAGGCTTCCAATGAAATCTACGCCCAGCTGGACGCAGCTACATCCACAATGAATTCGATCGCACACGAATACTTTCCAGGAACAGCAACACAACACACATACAAAAAACGAAATATCCTTTTAAAAAAGTCCTTAAGTATCTTTTATTCTTAATAAAGTCACAATTTATAAATTGGGAGCGGCAGCTAATTGATTTGAGAACACATCAAAACAATTAAAAATGTAAAAATATATATGAGATGAAATGAGATAGAAAATAAACGAAAGATTTCATAAACGTAATGATTTTGTTTTCTAAATAATAAATTTCCCTTCGATGATCCATAAAGTTCTCTATGGCCATTTGCACAATCAGTATTTATTAGAGTTTTGGGAGAGAAAGATGAAGCGTATGTTTAGTTGGCATGAACTTCCCGTGGTGAATTAATCGAGTTATTTAACTCGCCCGGTTCTGTGCACTTCCAGAGGCCATATGTCTTGCCAACGGTCGTCTGCCACAATCTCAGTGTACCGTCCTCAGATCCACTCGCATACAACTCGCCGTCGGGACTGAATTTTACCGAATGCACTGGGCCAAAGTGACCTTTGAATGATTCTACAACAAAAATAGACAGACTTTAGTGAGACATACAATTTCATTTGAATGCAATACGTACCGATTTCATTTCCTGTTATATAGTCGAACTTGTACATTTTAAAGTCTTCGCCTCCGCAAACAAACACATGCTTGTCGGGATGCAAGCTCGCCGACGCCACATTGGTGGGTACTTTGATTTCCTTCAGTTTCTTTAGGGTATCAACTTCCCAAAAACTAATACTGGATCCGTGGGTGACCGTCAATATATGATTGTCCGATGAGATCTCCAAACTGTTGGGATTATTTGGAAAGTTTAAACGTTGTATTTCGTTGCCGGTAAGACGGTCCCACAGTCGCACAGTCTTATCCTCGGCTGCACTAATTATACACTTGTCATCGCGACAGAAGAGCGCCCTCTTAACTGCGCCCGTATGACCAGTGTATAGTTCGGCATCAGCGGTGGGACTTTGCAAACTGAAGACTCGCACCAGTTTTTCATTACTGCCGGTGACGATATTTTCAGACGTCTGATCGAAAGCGACCGTCTTGACAATGTGCTTGTGTTGGAAACTATGAATTTCGGCTCCAGTTACTGCATTCCATACTTTTCCAGTGAAATCGGCTGCTCCCGATGCAGCCAAAGTGGCGCTCTTGTTAAGTGCTACGCCCCATACTGCGCCCTTGTGACCCTCGAATGTACCAATCCAATCGCCGGTGTCGCCTTGGCGGAGCATTGGACTGCCATCTAAATACAAATTGACAAAAGAAATCAAGTGAGAAACGTTCGTAGTATGGAAAAATTAAATAACTATGATCGGCAGGTGGCTTTGATCGCTACAGTTACCCTCCAATTATTGCAGATGTGCATGAGCCTTGAAAAATTGGTGGAGGAGCAGTTCAAGGCAAGTTTCCTCCACCGTGACGAACTCAGGCAGGATAATATTGATGGTGCTTACAGGCGACATTGTAACGGCTGGAGTCAAATATCATAAACATGTCAACAAATCAACTGCGTTCAGATCGCTAAGTGACTTATAATTGCAACATCGCATCCATCAATTCATTTAGAGACCCCCACTCCTTCTCTATGAAGCAGCAATCAATTAAGCAAACGCTTCCGCAAGGCGGCAGGCGGAAGCTATTCATTCCTATCTCTTTATCTGCATCTCTTATTAATAAACACAATTAAATGTAAATAGAAATTTCAAATACAGCAACCCCTTAACAAAACATAAAAGGTACACCGAGCTTCCTCAAGCCAGAAGCGGTGAGAGAAAAATCTGTATTAAGACAGCAAGACAGACAGACAGCGAACAAAAAAAAAAAACAAAAACAAGTTGTATGCACATGATTGCATTTAAGCGGAAGGAACCTTGACTCAATGACTGCGCCAATGCCAACGACCTGCCACAATCGGGCACCAAGCCGCAGCTCTATAGTCAGTCTGTGCATTGTGCACAGCAACCGAACATAAAGACTGCACGACACACTTAACACTTTGTGTAGCTACATGCAATGCACCACTGACGGGAATTGCATTCCGATTTTCATCTGCAGCAACAATTGGCTGGCTGATATTAAACAGGTTGCTTGCTCCGCTTGCATTGACATTTTTTTTTCTTTTGAGTAAATATGCAAACTCTTATGAGATGTGAGACAGAGACTCTATCCTCTTTCTCCCTCTGTCCACCCCAGATCGCCACCAATATCCGTCTGCTTCGTCGTCACGATTTGTCGATAATAATAACTAACAAAACAACGCGGTCCTTCTGGAACTTTGCTCTGACAATGAACAGTGAAATGCCTGCTGTCGTTACGGCTATATGAAAGCACGAATATGCACGCACATGCTCATACAAAAGCAACTGCACACCAATACAAATCACACGATCGTCAATGAGCTTGAAATTGAAAAAATATTCATGAATACAACGTTAAACAACAATTACAACAACAGCAGCAGCAGCGGCACGGCTAGAGCAGATATTTAGAGTGTAGACTCTACTATAGCGGTGTAATGTATTGCACATGAAGCAGCATCAAGGTGAACGAGAATGCTTGCGGCCATAAATTGAGCGTATGTGTGCCTACACCACCGCCCCTTCTCTGGGGGATTACCGTAGCGCGTTCCTTGTAGCCAATGGTCAATTGTTTTGAATAATAAATTTAAGTAGTGTACATTTTTGACCATTTGTTGTTTCTGGGGAATTGGAATTGGGAGTGCACCTGCTGTGTATTTAAATTCGGAAGTTTGCTATTGACTTGCTTCCGTTTATACAGAAAGTTCATTGAAAATGGTGAATCACTAATTGAAACAGATTGAGTATTTTCATAGTGTAGCTGAACGTTTTTCCGGTACTCCCACGCTTTAATGCTGCTCACGTACGTAGACGAGACACCATCGATATTATACTCGGTAGGTTAACGTGATCCAGTGTTGGGCGCCACTCCTTACGAGATTTTGCGCCAGTCAATCTGATGCTTTTAGAAAGCAAAATTCTTGAAAATTCTTGTCTGTAATTAGCAACAACCTACTTTATCCAATTTATTTTTATTTTTCAATAGGGGTTCATCGAGAACCATAACTGTGAGTAGCTACTAGGCCTAGTAGTAAAAATGGCAGAGTATTCTTGGAGTTGAAAGGGTGTTGGAAACAGTAGACAAATATGTTTTAGGTATATTTATGTTTTAAATTGGTTTGAACATTGTTGTCAGCGAAGATAAAGAAAGAGAATTTCAATTGTTAAAGATTACAACGCCCTTGTTAGGCCGCATTTCGGATGAGAAACATAATAATGCCCAACAGATTCATGACTGGATATGTGTTAAACAAAGAAAAATATATAAAGTGTTCATATCGCAATATTATTTAAATTTAAATTTCAGACTATGCTTTCATCAAAAGTTACAAAGTGTTTTTTATGCACTTAAATTGTTTTTTATTAAACCTAGTTTAAAGCGACTCTCCAATGCTTCTATTCACCACCTTGCCAAATGTTCGTTTAATTTTGACAGTTCAAAGTTTAGGGGAAAACAAACACAACTGTTTAGTGCATCTTTTATTTGGTGGTTTCTTTCCTATTTTGCTTATTCTATTTGCATGTTCTTAAGGGGCCAGTCCTTAGAATGCGTTGCGGCGGACTATGGACTATTATGTCGTTATCCACTGGGACAGAAAAAGCTCTCTGTCTGGCTGTCACATTTAATGTTCCTTTGGCGGAAAAAAAATTGTTTTTTTTCAGAGTCAGAGCAATTTTGCGAATCTCGATTTCTGAGCGATATTTACACCTATTTTCACTTACACCAAAACATTTGTCAAACATTGAAGTACATATTTTTGTTTACGTTTTTGGACGACGAGTCTGTGAATGGAATGGATTGGATTTTTATAAACACAAATTGAAATTTAATTCGTTTTCCATTTTTTTTTCAATCTTTTTTTTGATCTAAATCACTTTTCGTGTTCCATTGGGAAAAAAATCAATCTTTTTTTGATTCGGATCACTTTTTGCAAATCTCGATATTCTTTCATGTCGTTTTCCATTGGGACCACCAAAAATCTTTTTCAGATCTCAGATTTTATGCGGCTGATGGAACATGCAATGCTTTTGTGAATAGATTAGTGCGTTATTTTACAACAATATCAGCTGCTCAAATTGCATTTGTTTTTGGTAAAATCAACCATGGAAATCGGCTTCCTCTGTTGTCGTTTTTGGTTTGGATTTTTGGATTATGGGCTGACATTTCGGATTTATGCTGCCAAATCGAACATAAAATCGGATTTATTTTATTGGTTCTTGTATGTATTGAGTTGGCCGCAAAACATATTTAGTTTTTTTCACTGGCACATTTCAATTGATTTTCACACATATATAATAACGCATTTCGAAATAATTTAATATAAAAACTCGTTTCGAAAAATGAATAATTTATTTAAAAAAGCAATCCTACCAAGGATAACCAATTCGTAACCACAGATAAAAAAAATTGATTTTTTTTTTAAATCGAACATAAAAAGCATCAAGCATAAATTGATTTTTTATCAAAAAATTGATCTTTTTACCAAATTGAAAACGACATAAGATCGGTTGACTTTTAAATTATGTACCAACACAAATGCAAAAGAAGAGTGATCTCATTTCATGTTCCATTGGGCAGGAAAAACTCTGAAAATCTCAATGGAAAACGACATTAATCGACTTCCATTTGTTGCATACGGTTACGGTGACAGCCCATGACAGTTTCTTCTCCCAATATTTACTCCGATGAGAGTGCTTTTTCACACGTATTGTCAACTGTCAACAGGTCCAACGAAGAGAAAAGGAGCAAGTAATGAGGTTTTCCATAAAAAAAAAACGAATATCGAAAGAGCAAACCTATAAGTGTTCTTATTATGTTTTGAATGTTTCATTGAACAAAAGAGTGCACTTCCAGGTCAATTTGTCCGTCACATCCGGCCAACGTGTTAACCTGTCAGTCGAATACGTTGCCGCAAAGGGCGCGACGGATTCTATGAGCTGGGAACCCGCTCGATTTGTCAATGTTTATTTTGAATTTATTCGCTATTTTTAGTTTTGTGGAGCTATACTGAGCTTTGCTTAATTTTTGTGGTTTAATTTTAGCGCAAACAGGGTATATATTTTAAAAGAATTTTGACACATCAGAGCTCAGAAATTTTGTTTCCTCTTATGTGAAAAAGGTAGCAGACATATGAAAGCTAGTGGTCATATTATTAGACAGTCAAAGACACTCACTGAATAGCAGGCTCTTGGGAAAAATCAAATGCTGTTAAATGGGCATGGGGTATCATATGGAGTTGGATAATGATGAGACAAGGAGAGAATTAAATTACTGTGACAAGAACTTTAATAGAATAATAATAGTCAAGTAATTGGATGTTTGAATTGTAAATTAAACAAATTGAAATAATGAGGATTGTTTTAAGGAAATGGTTGGTTTGTTTTTGGATAAAACTACTAGGTGGTAACAAAAACTTTAAAGCAAGCCTGCTTGTTTAGTAGTATTAGAAATCGGCAGCGGCGGTCGGTGTCCTAAATATGAACAAACGAATTGCATTTGTTCTTTTCCAGTCGAAAGTATTAAAACACCTCCATCAACATTTCACACTGCACTCTAACCGTTTTAATGCAGGGACATAACCCGTTAGTAACTAACTGTTGTAGGAGAGGTGCCCACCCACACGTACGCAAAAGATCGAAAAGTCAACGTAACGAATGTTATATATAACTTTTTAGTTCTAAATGCGACGGATAGTTTTGTAAAACCCATTGCAAACAAGTCAGTGCAGTTTTTGATGTAGTTATGTATTGGGGCTAAGGTAGTTTCTTTTGTAACATAGTATGGATTTTGGTGCGCACAGTTAGTTCTATGGCCGATATTGACTGCAAATGGACAGAAATTTGGGTATATTGCATTTGACTATGGCCTGTATGAAACCTGTGATCTAATGACGTGGTTCTTCGAGGTTTTTTTTTAAAACAATTAAAACGCATGAACTAGGTACTTCTTCAATTTTTCTTATTATCCATCACGAATATAAAAACTACAACAAAGCTTCAATAATGTACATACTATCAGTTGTCCTTCCAAAGGAGCATTGCATCTTGACCCTGAATTTACTGGCCTGATCGCATAATTACACCCAACGCGAGGTGCAACTCCGAATTCACGCAATTTTCCTATATACATTTACATCGCCGTATAAAAACCGATAAAGAAGAAATCAAACAGGTTAGTGAGCCGCACTTCACAACAAGCGCTTGTTGTTTGTTTCTCATATCGTTTTCCTGTCAGGTTCCTGCTACGACGAGCGATCGAAGTGTCAAGGTGCTTCCTTTTCCTGATTGCGTAGTTGCATTCAAAATGCACACATTCGCATTTTATTCTCAGAGCAATACAAATTCAATTTTCGAACAGTCTTCATTTATTCAAGTGCATAGTGCACGAGACTCCTTTGATGAGAAAGCTGTATAAACCCCAAGCACGAATAGCGCAAACATTTTGCGAACACTTTTCCCAAGTGGGTCAAGGTCTTGCTCGTAGTTGTCGTCGTAGTCACTTATTTGTTCGGTCGGTTTTTTTTTTGTCTTCGTCAATGATCAGTTGCTTTTGTGTGTGCCATTGTATTCTCGAGAGAATAAAAAATAAAGTAAAACGTTTTATAGAGTAGAGTGCGTATACCACAGATCCATTTAGAGGCACAATTACAATATATGAGTTACTCACCTTTACATGCCGATATTAAAAAATATCCACTGTCACAGACATCGCTGAAATCCAAATGGACAACTGGCCGAGTATGACCACTGCAGGTCAACGGAATTTGCCGAAGATTTGATGACATATTTGCGGATTTGGATTGAACTTAAAGAATTTATCACAAACGATTGAATATTAAAGAATTTAAATACTTTGACTTTGCGGTGATTTGATTGCTGTTTCTATTACTTGAGGCGTTTGGCAAATGTGTATATTTTTTCTCGTTATGGGTGAGGAACTTTTGTCGTGGATATTGAATACGATTTTAGTAATATTTCCCGAATAATTAGAAGGAGTTTGCATGTGCCATGGAACTGGGTTGCCTTTGTTTTATTATATTTTTTTAATTGATTACACTTGATGGAGAGGAAGTTAAAAATAAAAGGAAAATATTTGACGACGGACGACCACTAATATCGAACCGATTCTGTTAAACGAAATGACAGTAATGACAATTGAAAAGTCAGCAATTCGATTTTTATACTTGCGATAAGTAGGTTGGTAGCATTGCGGAGAGTGTGTTTCATGATTTCTCTGAAATATAGTATACCTTCAGAGACGGTGTATTAGGCACATTTGTTTGATAGTTCAATTTTAGCCGTGTTTTTTTTAGCTTCGTTCTCAGCAAAGCGAAGTAAAGTAGGACTTTCAGCACATATTTAAAAAAACTACGCTCTACTTGACACTCGAGACTCGCAGAAGTTATTGTAATTTGTGTGCTGAAAATCTTACTTTACTTTGCTTTGCTGAGAACGACGCTAAAAAAAAACACGCCTTTTAATAGATACCTATTTCAAGTTAAAATTAATAAATCCAAACCTAAATCAATATACGAATACTTGAACATTCAAAATTTCTGTACACTTTTTTTAGAATTTATTATAAAAGAAAAGGGGAGACACTAATATCACGTAAAATGTAAATCATGAGTAAAATTTATTTCCAAAGGCGCGTATATTTTAGACATCTCTAGATACCGCTTATTGTTTTATCAAAAAAAAAAAACAAAATCTGTGGTACGTTTTTTAGTTAGGTTGAATTTCGACCACAAGTAAGACTAGTTAAACAAAAAGGGGAATTTAGCCAAAATATTGCGCATAACAACAGCGCACATTATCAAATATGCATCCACGAGTCTCTGATGTCACTCTATCTTGCTTTTGTACTGGATAAATTTTTACAAATAAATTTAGCGATATTTACTGAACATATACTATTACGTAATAGAATAATAATTTGTATACAATATTTTTTTATTGATCTAAAGCTATGCTGCGGATCTTTGAAAATGAATGTAGTTTTTGATTGACAAAACATTTCAATTTAAGAAAAAAAATGTTTTTGCTAACAATACGTAGGTAATGAAAATACATGGATAGAATGAGAGCCATGAGTCGTAGAGGTATAACCTTGGGTGAGTGAGGGTTCTATGATACCTGCTTCCGGTAGAGCATTCCTTCTCATTTTAACTATAGACGTGTTTTTTAAGCTTCGATTTAGCAAGGTAAAGAAGAATTTGAAGCATGCAATTACGACAACTACTGTCAGTCCTCGAAGTGTCAAGTAGAGCGTCGCCGTTGTATTTGTATGTTGAAAATCCTACTTTACTTTGCTTTGCAGAGATCAAAGATAAAAAACCGGCCTTATTTATTGAGTTTCATGAAGTTTACTTCCAATTTCTTCCAATTGAGGTTGTTTAGCCTATTTCAAACTATTTTTTTTTTAATTACATATATGTTTTTGTTTTTGTGGAAAACTAGAAAACTAATTTTGTGGGAAGTGGACTTTTCTAAACAATATGACAAATACAAAGGCATAAGCTATTGCTGTAAAATAGCGTATAATTTAAACAATGAAAAACATCGCACTGGGTCCTTGGCCGTGCACACAATTTACAAAATAAACAAATACAAAGCTAATTGACTTGACACCTGACGTAGTTTGATAACATCGCAGGGTCAAGTAGTTGGTGTTTTTTTTATCATTTTTTCTTTGCTTTCTTGTTTTTTTTAGTTGTCATAAACGGCTGATGATTTTCGCAAATCATTCATGAAATTAACAAAGCTTAAGAACGTTTGCTATTACGCCCAGTGAATTGAATGCTATCAAAAACATCAAGAGCTTTTATAGAGTATTTTGTATTTATAAACATAAAAGAAATCACAGAAAGTTTTGACGAAACAGAACAGAAATGACATTGGTATCAGAGCATAGCTGTCAGACGGTGATGAACCTAGAGGTTGGTACTGCGAAGATTACTTTTACATTCTATAAATTTACTAAAGTTATTTCCAAGTTATGTAAATAATTTCTTCCATACAAAAATATAGAACAAGGGCTCATGGCTTTGGAACTGCATATTTAATTGGACGAATACCTCACCAAAAATGTTACGCGCTGTTGAGAAGAGAATACTGTCGTTTTTGAAGAAGCCCCGTCTTAGCTTCTTTGTCGACATTGGCCCAACGGTTGGTGAGTCCGACACGGTGTGGACGATCTTAATGAATAGAGAATCAAAAGAAACACCCCTAGTTATGCTGCATGGGTTGGGAGCAGGAATTGCACTGTGGGTGATGAATTTGGATGCGTTATCGGAAGAGCGTCCCGTCTACGCAATGGATATTCTGGGCTTTGGTCGTAGCTCCAGACCGCAATTCTCTAAAGATGCGTTTATTTGTGAGAAGCAATTTGTGAAATCAGTTGAAGAGTGGCGTCGTGAAATGAACATCAAGGAGATGATACTGTTGGGCCATTCCATGGGTGGCTATATTGCATCCAGCTATGCCTTGTCTTATCCGAAAAGAGTAAAACATCTTGTCCTAGCCGATCCATGGGGATTTCCCGAACCACCAAGCTCAGATAGTACCACCACAATATCGATGCCGCTTTGGGTACGCGCTATTGCATATGCCTTAACTCCACTGAATCCGTTATGGGCGCTACGTGCAGCAGGACCATTTGGACAGTGGGTAATCGCAAAAGCGCGACCAGACATTATGCGAAAGTTCTCTGCCGCTGTACAGGAAGAAAACGGCCTACTGGCGCAGTACATCCACCAATGCAACGTCCAGACCCCAAGTGGGGAGAGTGCATTTCACTCCATGATGGAGAGTTTCGGATGGGCCAAGAACCCGATGATTAGACGTATGAAGGACATCCGTGAGGATATCCCAATCACATTTATCTATGGATCTCGTTCATGGATTGACAGCTCTTCAGGAGAAAAAATAAAATCACAGAGAGCCAACAGTGTGGTTGATATAAAGGTTGTCACCGGTGCCGGTCACCATGTCTATGCTGACAAACCTGATGTTTTCAATAAGTATGTGAATGAGGCTTGCCAGTTGACCAAGGCAGTGAAAACTCCAGATACACCGCAGCCACAGAAAAGTCATCAAATCAGAGAATCAACGGAGTCAGACGAGGAGCACGAGAACGTTCCGCAACCAAATTTAAAGAGAAAGTAGGCTGGTGCCTTGCTGATCTCTTTTACTACTACCGTATTGTATTGTAAGATCAGTAAAAATATTCATGTACATAATTATAGTATTTTTTGTTATATTATATAGAACGTTACTAATTTGTTTAAATAAAATTGTATTTTCATACACTGTACCTGTAAATGAGTTGCTAGTATCGTGAACTATGGACTTCATCGATAAAACGTTGGTACTTAATCAAGTAAATTAACTTTATCTATTAGCAATGATAAGTAAAATAGTGGGAAAAGCATTCTGTGCGCAGTTAAATTTGTCAAATTGTTGAAGTGGCGTATGCAATTTACTCCAGAAATATAAACAATTTGGTGACAACAGAATACGTAATTTCGCATATTGTGGTGTAATACCAAACAAATACTAATTAAGACAGTATCTATTCAAATAACCACCAAGTGAACAGCAATTACATATGCGACCTGACTCATTCTCAATGATTTTTCATTCCGGTTGAATCAAACATTTTTCATTACATTTGTTTTGCGGATTAAAAACGAGTAATAGTCTTGTCAGTGCATAAGCATGTAATGCTGGTAAATGTAATTGCAAAATCTTGAAAAGACTGCACTGTAAGATTCGAAAGATCGAGATGCGCACAGGAAATCTACTCCATATAAAATTCGTATTACAATGACCATATTACACAAATATGCAGCTGTTCCGTTGTTGAATATCAGCTTCCTAGACAGAAACTTGACTGACTGCGATTTGGACGTTTTCGGGATGATTAGCCGTCACAATAAAGAGGAATTCGAGTCTAGGTGCTTGCTGGATAGTGGGGGGTGATGTAAATATTATACAACGTTTTATTCGATTTGATATCGAATGCGAATGCGTACAGCGAATAAAATATTGAGGTAGCATAAGCCTAAAAGAATGCAACGGTGATCGACATAGGTTTTAGCTTTATTGCAATAATGGTGGGTTGTTTACATTTTTCAGCTTATCCTAAATCCATTTGTTTTCTATGCCTTTTGAAATGTTAGTAAAAATGTACATATTTTATTTTTTGCCGTGAGTAGGGGAAATTTAACGGACACAAACGACCGATGTGAGAAAAACAACAAAGATGTTCGCTGGTATAAATGTCTTTAATCATTAATATCGAACAATAGATTTGAAATCTCTTTTTAGAGACAATAGAAGTACAGTAAATTCTTATGTTTATGTCGAGTAGAAGTAGTTCGGTTAGATCGTTCGATCAGTTTGAAAATGGCTTATGTGATTATGCACGCATTAGTATAATATGATAAGCGATACAGGGACGCTGAAAATAGTACCCTCAGATGATAAAGGCTACGCGTGTTTAACGAATACACCAAAAAGATAGTCTAAAATAGTACGACACTGATATTATTTTCACTTCCCAACATCAATACGAAACAAGGTTCACAAAAACCATTCATTGGCAATATTGCCTCGATAAATCAAATTCTAATGAAGTTGAGCTACATTTTTCATTTAAATTAAACTTATCTGGGTGTTCTGTTTACCATAGACAAATCTCTGCTGTTGACCCCGTTCTTTATAAAACTCTATTCAAAATGTTGAACTCATATAAAGGACAGCGCATTCGTATATCAAAGTAGTATTAAGCCATCTCTTTATGAAACAAAAACATTAAGTGATCAATTAGAGAAAAAAATGTAATCGCATGTACATGCCATGGAAAATGCTTATCAAAGAGCTTATTGTTTGTGAACAGAGGTCACCGCATTTCTATGAAATATAATCAAAACAGTAAACACAACAGCAATCAACAGTGAATCAACTCACCAGCCGTATCGGCGATTAATTAAGACGAATTAGCAAAATGAAGACGATTTGGGGTAATAACTTAAACAACAAAAAATATAAGATATCTCCAGATATTTATGTGGTATATCTAACAAAAGGCATTTTTTATTATGCCCACATGATGTATATAGATAGATATAAAAATCATGGCTTGCAACAATAGTTGGATCTCGTACAATTGAAGTAAATCGTGGAAATCAATGTAGTTCAAATAAAAAACACCAAAAGAGTAACAACAATTATTATTCGGTGTTATAAGTCTAGACTTTATTCTGATGGAATATATTCCGAAATCAAGTGACAATATGAATGCGTGCTTCGATTGAGAACTAAAAACATCAAAAAAAATGGGTTAAAATATTCGCATTTGCCAACTGCTTCTTATCCTTTAAGCTGCTTCGGCGAAGCCAACGCGATTGTTGCCCATGTCGAACTCAGTATAGTATTTGCCGATAAAAACATCGCCAAGGATCCAGAGTGGTCCGTTTGGTGGAGGAATATCGATACCCATGAAGCCAGACAAGCAAATGGTCTTGCCCATTTGGGCAATGCGCAGTATGTAGTCCTTACCCTCGAGCTCAAATGTCTTACCACCAAACACAAACTTGATGACAGGCAAATTGGGGATGAGGTCACAACTAACCATATATTGTCCTCCGGGCAGTGCGGTGCCACCAATTGCTTTGTTAATTGCTGAACTCTCACTCACTGGACCGCCAATTAGACTGGTGCCGGTATCGGCAATAACCTGGCAACCGCCTTGGCAGAAATTCAAATCACCAATCGACCCAGAGTCCATTTGTATTTGCCAATATGCCTCGCGATTAACTGGCAAGTAGGTGAAGTCGCCCTTGTAATGTTTGGAGTCAGATCCGCCAAAGATAATCTCACCACCTTCGGGAGCACTTGGATCGCGGTTCAAGTAGAAAGAAAATACTGGAGCTGGAATCAAACCCTGGTTGTAGAGATTATAGAATGGAGGTACAACTCCATCGACTGAGATAGAACTATATCCCAAGCCGAGAATTCCATCAAATTTAGCGGCAACAAAAACTAGACCTGGTTCGCTTAGTGCTTCGGCAAACGTTTGATCTTTGATGTTCAGCCCTCCAATGTTGACAGTGTCGGTGGAAAGATAACCAGACAATGATCCTGTTCCGTAGTGGATTGCAAACTCAGTGCCATTCTTGACGTATGACTTTGACTTTTTGGCGTCGTACTTGTTATGCATCAAACATGCAATATTGGTGAAGTGGCACTGCTTTGAAGGCACCCAAAGGTTAGATGATCCAGTATCAAAGACAACCTTGAAGTTCTGCGGTGGGGTTCCGATGGAAATCGCCCCATAATACTGCGCATCAAGGTAGTTAGACAATGGCTCGGGAGTGGGGCCGTCATCGATGAGATTACGTGAAAATTTCAGACGAAGTTGTTCAATTTCAGTACCAACATCTTCGAAGTGCCTGCGAGCTGTTTGGAATTTATTAAGTTTAATACGAATGAGCTCCGCGTTTGCTACCAGCAGTAGGCAAACCACAAATACGAGTAGTTTTAACATAGCTAACTTGTCACAAATTCTTTGGTTTAAACTGTGAATATATGGAAAAATTATTGATTAGACGATGACTAAAATACCCTTTGTTTGCAAATAGTACCGTATGAAAAAACTTTTATTACACAAGTATAGCAACCGACTTTGTAGCCGGCGAACAGAAAATTGAAGTATTGCAGACGAGAGGATGAGACTTTAGAAAAATTGGTTCGAAAATTAAAAAGCTTTTCTTATGTCTTTTTGTAGTTTTATGCAAAGATAATGGAATACAGAGATATATAACTTTCCAGTGGAACGGCTGCTGCCTACAAGCTGTTTTCCCGAAAAAATCATTCACCCATGCTCATTTCTTTTCAAGTATATGTGAGTTCATGAATTAGACTTTAATGCAAGAGTTCGGTATTTTCTAATGTGTATTTTACTATTTTGTTCAATTTAATCAAAACCTATACAAAAACGAAACAAGTTCAATATGAAACACAAAACAATTGAACAGCGCGATGCCCATAAAAGCAAAAGGAATGTTGACCATTAGCAACATGCTTATTTTTAGGTCGCACAGGCAGACGGGGGTTGAAATTACAAAAACAACAATGTAAACAAAAGGGTTTTGGGGGGTTAGACGTGTACGGATATCCATCTTTTTTATTCATCTCTGGTTTCATGAGTTGAAAAATTGCTGGTTTGTTCGATTTACATAAATGGAGTTAAAAGAAGCTTTGGTTTGACAATTCATAGAGTAGGTGTTATGTCCATTTATCATAAGCTCTATTAATACCTAGCAAAAATATTTTTTTTTTTGTACTAGAGGGTACTTGACAAACGAAATTCTTTAATAATGCAATAGGTAACGAATTCTAATAAATATGGTTTAAAGATTTTCATTTTCAAATTTACTTTGTCGAAAATAAATGCACCTATGGTTTAGTAGTAGTGCCTAGCTCATTCGCTATAGGCGTTTTTCTTTTTTAGTTCAAAGCTGAACTCTGAACCGAGCTCGAGCATTATGAGCGCGCTCTGAACCGAGCGTACTCAGAACGTTCTGATGTATTTATGAAACACACTTGAGCACGTATCTCACATTTTTAATAAATATATGTAGGTATAATTTGAGAATTTATTAATTTTTATTTATTAAATTGTTAACATTGAGTTCCAGAACAACAAAGGTCGTCCACCATTTCAATTATTTTGTTTATCCTGTTTTTTTTTTTGTCAAATGTGACTGTGAGTGTGTATTCAGCTTTTTACTCAGCCAATTTATTCTGAGCTCATCGAGCGCGCTCTGGTTATGCTCAGATCGAAAAAAGAAACACAAATCTGAGCTTTGATGTATCTGAGCTAAAAAAGAAACACGAACTTTTTGTATAACAGTTCAGGTTGCGCTCTGAACTAAAAAAGAAAAACGCCTTATATGAACAATTATCAGTAACTGTCAACAATATAAGAAATGTATATTCTGATAACTTTCTGATGGGATTTGCTCTTCTAAAAAATATACCACTTTATCACTCCGATTAATGATTCCGAACAAGTCACCCTGCATTGTTTTATTGAGTATTACCTTACTTTAATTAACTCTGCTTTCATAGCTGAAGTATGTTTATGAATTGTGCTTGCTTCAAAAAAATTAATAATGTAATTTAAACGAGAATTTCGAAAAGCACGAAATTCAGGCATCAACAAAATTAAATGATAAATTTATGAATCTGTCTGCCTCTGGATAAAACCAAAAAGTGTCTTTACTTGTGAAATATTTTTCTAATTCAGTTTGAGGTATTTCTTTTTAATGTTTTATGTCGTTTTCGATTTGGATTTTTAGATTTTGATCTGTAATTTCAGATTTCTGCTGACAAATCGAACATTAAACCCGAATTTTATTGGTTCTTGTTTGTATTGAGTTGGCCGCAAACAATTTTTTTTTTGCACTTGCACTGGAAGTCCATTTCAATCGATTATCACACATTTATAATAACGCATTTCGAAATAGTTTAATATAAAAATCTTTTCCATACCCAAAAAATTAATATTTCAGTTAAAAATGCAATCCTTCCAAAGATAAACAATTCGTAACCGCCAGCTGTGTGTCATATACATTGGTATTAGTGAAAGTATATGTAAATCTGAGATTTCTTATGTGGTTCTCGATTGGTCTTTTTCAGATTTCAGATTTCGTGTGTCCAATCGAACATTAAAACGTCACTTGTCCTTTTCTTTTTTGTTATTCGTGCGATTGGAATATATGTAGCCTTCGACACTTTTTTACACGTTTTTCATTCACTGGTTAAATATTTTATTAAAAAATTCGAAGTTTGCGCCCAAATTGATCTCTAACCATTTGTACATAAATAAACAAAAATAGATCCGATGCAATGCGTTGCTTTGCAGTTGAAAAATTCCACGAAAACATAAATAAACTCCAATTGTTGTTAAACTCAAGCGCACTTGTATTGGTAAATCTGAAGCAAATCTGAGAAAAAAATCAAGATTCGCAAAGTGCTCTGAAATAAGGAAAAGATTGTTTTTTTGTACCAAACATAAAAAGTGCTCTGAGAGCAAAAAAAGTGCCCAATTGAATATCACATTAAAAGTGCCTCAGATCAAAAAAAAAAGATTAATTTTTTTTGACAAATCAAATATCAAAAAATGATTTTATTTTCTCCAAAAAGTTTATCGAAAACGACATTAGATCGATTTTATTCAGGCAACTGAAAGGGACCATATAAGATAATTTGGAGTTTTTGGGGCATAAGTGTAAATATGACTAGTTCTACACCAATATGTGTTTATTTCCTTTTTTTTGTTAACAAATATTATTATTGCTATGTACCTACCTATAAAAAAATCATTCCTTTTATACTGAAGTACTGGACGCGTCCACTTAAAATCAAAATAGCGTGGGTTACATTACATTCTAAATAAAAATGGCGGCAAAATAATTAAAACAATCGACTTCCTCTACGTTCAATTTCCTTCGATCTTTCACTTTAAAATGTGTCTTCAAAGAAAGAAGTTGACTTCTCATTTACGAATGCTTTATATAGTTAAGGTAAGTTGATTTATATTTTATATTTTGTGAGAAAAATATTACATTACATGATGACTTAGTATACCGCCCCAGTCTGAACAATTGTGTCGATTGGTTATTTATATCTGACAAACATTACTCCTGTGAAATGTAATTCGAAGTAAATTGTGCAATATTTTCCGAACTGAAGATATTTGTTTCGTTCTATATTGCAGATGCCTGTAAGGACAAGCTGATTTTAAATCTAAACCGAAACATCTGGATAAAGTGTGGATAATGGTGAGTTTTATTTTTTTTTTTTTGGTTATATGTACATTTTTAACATGATGCTTGTTATTACCGCCCCAGTCCGACAAACTGTGACGATTGGTTTTTTTTATATCTGATATAATTGTTTCAAATATTCGTTTAGTGTTTTTTGTAATACAAAAACTATAAAAGCCTTGTTTTCCATTTGCAGCAAACCGAATAGCCCTGTGGAGAGTCAATATAAAATGGCTGAACGCGTGTTCTGAAAAGGTAAATATTTCGAGAGTTTCATACCTAGATATTCGAATCACATGATGATATTTTTTAAAGTAGACAAGCATATAACTGAATATTCTCTGTTGATTACTTTTGTCTGATTTTTTAATTACAAAATTTGTTGCATTATCGATAGACTTGGCTATGGTTCTAATTGAGTTTTCTTGTTTTTTGTTTTAGAATCGGCGTTGGTGGGAGATTAATGCACCTACACAGTTAACAGGGCACTGCTTGTGTAAAAAAAGTGCTAGGTAAGTTATTTTATTCCGAGTTAAACAAAAACTTAAACCAATGATGAATAGTTTTTGTAACAGTTATCCCTGTCATACATATAGTTGATGAGAACGTTTACTCTGAAATTTTGCCCTGTAAATCTAAGTTTGAACTACCACGTGTTCGTCGTGCTAAATGCATTTTTTATTTTTATTTTACAGATGGCCTGCTGAATATGCTGGAAGTTGACTAGTTAAATTAAGTTTATTATTTATGAAATAAATAAAAGGAAGTTATATACCCAGCTGTCTTTGTGTGTCCATTTTATTTTTTTTTTGTAACACGTACGAAGGCCATTACAATTTGGTTGGCGGGAATAACATTTTAGCATGTGAATGTAGAGCGTGGACTGCGTTGATCACTTGGCCGACATATACATTTCCTTTAAGTGTGAACTGTAAAGACAAACTTATGCTGACTGGCGTGCAGTAGTTAATTGAATTGGGCTTTCATTCTCAACTGTTGTTGAGGGTCGGAATGGATTGCCTAGCCGGTACAGTATTTTACGCACGGATACTGAATCAGGACTATTAGTTCCATTCAAGTCTGACAAAGAAAACGACTGTGGCTTGGTTACATACTTTAAAAAAGCGACACTTGCGTAGCTAAATACGCAATGTAATGGGACAAATTACGCAGTAAGCGCAATTAGGTTAGAGCCAAGGCATTTTGCCAGAAACCGTACAAGATGGCACAAAGGTGTAATACACGCCCTAAGCCCAACAAGAAGAATTAGATGAGAGCTTTTATGAAAACATCACTTTCTGTGAGGTATTGTATTGACTCGATGTCGAACAGCACGAATGAAGTGCTATGCGGTTGTCTCGTTTTCCATCAGTCGCTGTGTGGGGGTT
Source organism: Cheilosia vulpina (assembly GCA_916610125.1). Classification (NCBI taxonomy): domain Eukaryota; kingdom Metazoa; phylum Arthropoda; class Insecta; order Diptera; family Syrphidae; genus Cheilosia; species Cheilosia vulpina. The sequence goes on from OU744279.1 coordinate 57,702,127, forward strand.
TTTTCCTTCACATCCAGATCCATACACGTCCGAAGTAAAGCATGAAAGTCACTGGATTATAAGGGTAATTCAACGCGAATGGCAACCAAAATGGCATTCCCATTTGTCTTCAACATTCGTTGATTACCTTGATTTGATGACAACATTATACTGCAGTTAAAAATGTAATTTAGTGGGTGTCATTTTCCATCCTCGGCAGTCCTTCAGTGTCAGTCTGTTTAATTTCTTAACAATTCTTAAACAATTCTTCTAGGAATAAATTGCACTTTTGGACGCACCGAAATCCTATAGAGTAATTTCGTTTTACCATTTTAATAACTACCTACCTCATCATCAGTTTGATTTTTATCACAACTTCTGCGAAATGCATTTCGTTTCAGGCACTTACAATCACTTCACATACTTTTTGGCTGAAGTGAGAAAGAAAACTCCCACCGGATTTTTCTATTTTCTCTAATAACGCTTCAATGTTTCATATTTTGTTTTAAAATTTTATTAACCAACTAACCTACAAACTAAATATTAAATAATTTATATGTTAACGGACTCTATTGTACACTGTGGGGCATTAGATATCTAACATGAGGCAAATGAGATACCACGCATGCAGTTCATGGCATTCCTGCATTCAGCAATGTAGATTGCTGCAATTTAAATGAACGGATGGTGCACCCTCCTCTTCTTCTTCGCAAAGCTTGACTTTGCATAGTGGTATCCCTCCAAGTCATCTTCCTCGTCTTCCTCCACTTCGTACTTTAGCTCCTTCTTCGGGATGTGCTCCTTAATTGGGACCGGAACTGGCACTGGTACTTTCTTGATGATGGTCTTTGTGTGCACATGAGTATGATGCTTCACTGGGATGTGGATGCGTATTCTAGGACGACAAAAAGTTGTTCACCAGCCTCTAGCCAACGAAAAGAGGAACTTACTTCGCTTTCTCCTTCCCTGGAAAGCCATACGCCAGAGCAATCATTCCGACTGCTATGAAAACGAAGATGCACACCTGCAATTTAAGAGGAAAACACTTATAATGATCTGTTAGGCACTGGCTGTCATGTATTTACACTTCTCTGCAAGACCAACATTATCAATTAATAACCACAAGAGCACTTTTTCCTTCACCAGAAACAATAATTGATCGCAGAATCACTTCCGATTCCGATATAATGTAAGAGAGGCTTTTTCCGCGATTGTTGGCACTTTACTCGTCACCGTTACACGGCGTATTACCTATGCTCGTTGTGGATGCCCGTTTAAATATGGAAGCTGAAAACCCCAAAAGTCGTGCAGGCAATTTTTTTGTTGTTTGCCCACAACAAACACAGTGAGGGAGAGACTGCATTTGGGGGTAAAAATATTCGCAAAAGAAAAATGAATTTCCCAACCCAATGCAACGAAGCGCGTCCATGGCATTTATTTGCGACGCAAGTGGCTATCCAGCGTCTATTTCTTCCTTTTGTCGATGGTATCTTGCTCTAGCAATGGCTTACGGTTTGATTGAAGCCAATGCCACAGATGATTGATTTAATTGTTTTACGTGGTAATAGAAGTAAGGCAATGAAGGAAACCGCCAACGTTCCAGCTCAAACCACTGATGTAACGTGTCGATTAAGAAAGTGCTAGTTTCGGTTCGGCTTTGGTTGTGGCTTTCCTTTTTGTTTTTAACTTTGCCTTGATTTTTCGATTTATTTGTAAACGTGAGGCTATGGAATGGAAGACTTGAACTCCACTATGAGCAGGTGCATCTAATCCTGGATATGTATACTTTCAAGAGGATGAACACAATGAATGCCAAGGTGAGGTTTTGTGTACTTGTAAGTGAACGTGTGCGCATCTGTTGCAAAATGAAGAAGCGAATGACCTGTTGTTAGTGGAGATGCCGGCTTTGATGGTCGCGGTAATTAGTTGCAGTCGTTATATGCCCCTTGGAAATGGGTAAAATGTTGTTTTTGTTGAGGAAGATGTACGTAGATGTGGAGGGACAAGATTGGCAGCCCGAGAGCAAATATATAAGTACACAAACGGCTTTTAAAAAACCCAGTTAACCTGTCGAACTGTCATGAGCGTTGTTTTTAAGACGTACGCGAGGCATAAAAAACTGACTGCCAATCATTTGCTGGGTGGATTGTTGTAGCTGTTTTTGGAATATTTTGATCTACGCCTGAAGTTGATAGTAAGATGATTTCTAGATCTTACATTTTGATGGTTGATGGAATATGTATAAAATAATTAAACAGACAACTGAGTCAAATGCACTTAGTCCTTTGATGTGTCAGCGTACATTTTCGAAATCCGGTAGACTACAGTGTCCCGTAGAGCTCTTTTACGAGTATACGAAGTAGGTACGCAAATCAGCTCCATGTTGGTGTTAATTTGTAGAAAGATTACGCATTGCAAAAGACTCGAAAGATCGACAAAACTTTATATGAAACTGCAAAACCCATTACGGTTGTCAACCCTCAATTTGTGGGATAGCGGATAGTGCTTGTTAGGTGTTTGTCGAAGTGCTTATTGAAACAGTTGTCGGCAAATTAAAGTTCACTTCCTGCCAGCGAGGAAAAATGTCTATCCAGAAGGAATATAAATGAAGAACACACTGTTAGGACACGCTTTCCAATTAAAACAAGAGCGTTGTCACTCCTCCCGAAATGCGAGATAAAGCCACTGCTGTCACCAAGTCGCGTCGCCTTTTTTTATTTCGGTTAGGATGAGCACTTTGATAAAATTCGTTGATGAGTTGAACCTGTTTCAGGTTCAAATTTCAGTTTCCCAGGATATTGGTACCTAGAGATTTGAAAACTAAGGGCCAATTATTCTTGTAGTGCAACGCAAAACAATTATTTTCGAAATTTTACTATTTCCCCCAAATTTTGTTTTGGCGACAGTGACGTTACGTTAATGTATGCTCGTGCATTGAATAAAAGCAAAATGTGCAAACTTAATTTTTAAACTTCCAAATTGGAAGTTTTAAGAATTTCAATTCATTTAGACTTCTAAACAATTTTGGCATAAGTAAGCGTGTTTTAAGCCCGTTTCGATGTGTAAAAATCACCTACAAGTCACTTTACCCCCATTTTCCTTACACGTACCGCATAGTCAACATTTTGTTCATATACATGTTCCACTTTCAACCATACGTCCCCTTATTTCTTCCCACGACTGTATATGTATAATCGTACATCCGAAACTTGTTATAGCCACTTATAAACGAAAAAAAAAGCCAACAAAAGATTTCCTCAAGTCCAACCGTGCGGAAGTTCAAGAGAGCTGCTGCATTTCTTCTCATAAACAACACGTCCAAAAGAAAATTACCTTGTTTATTTTTATTTTTTCTATCCACCGCACAAGTTATGAGGCTATAAACGGATTTTTCACATTTACCCGCAGTTGAACGGACAGGGATACCGAGAAGTATCCAACATGATCATGATATTGCGTATGCCGTGAGCGTGAGCTCAATTGAAACGAAACTACCGAATAAGATAATGATGACACAATTTCATTAATTGTGCATAGTTTTTTTGCATTTCACGATGCCCCGTGGAATTTTGAGTATTTCAATGAGCTGCAGCTGTGGTGCGGCTGCTGATGCTGTGGGGAATTAATTTGAATGTCATATCTGTGTAGTAGCATGATTGAAATGACCACACGTCTAGCGGGTTAATGTTGAAGAGTATGGTGAAAGTATTTTTATTTTGTGAATGCTGCTCATTATCTGTGGCGGAAAAAGCTACTTACGGAAATCACAAATAATAATCCCCATCATCAGTATTACTACCGGAAGTTAGTTAAGTCCTGCCACCCATTTTTCTTTTTCTGATTTATTTGAGGAAATTCCTAAATATTTGCGTATGTAAAAGTATGCAACGAATTTATCAAATGATCGCGTTGGTTGGTTTTATATTTTTACTCGCCTCGGCGTATGCAGTGATTTGATTTTGCATCTCGTTCAGTTTAGGTTTTTGGAATAAAATGCCGATTCACCGGGCACTCGTTCCGTAATTTTTCAGATGATAATCGTCGAAACGATAGACCTCCAAAGGTAGCAACTAAGTGCCAAAATTACGAGTTTGATACCTTAATTCAGTTCATTTTAAACAAATGTAATGAAAGTTAACGATAGTGAAACAAATCCGGGCAGAATGTCAGCTCTTATGGTCATCAAAGTTTCAAAAACAATATCGTCCTGAACGATTATTGTTATATGGAATCTGCCCCCAGGATTCACGATTTTCCTGGTGAATTTCGGAAAGTACCTTAATCCGAGTTTTTTAATTTTTTTATTTTTTTGGGTTATCTTCGTCGGACGCCCCGGGTTTATCCTCCATTGTTCATGCAAAGATTAAGACTCCAACTCCTAGACCGACGGAGGTAGGAGTTCTTAAAAAATGGTCCATTTTCGATTGTTTTTTTGTTCGGCTGAAATCAAACGTCATATCTCAGATAAAGTGAAGTCAAACAATCGGTCTCAACTCCCTTAAGTCATTCTGATTGATATTTTATTTATTATCGCGCCAGTTTGGGAAAATGTCTGTTTTGCAATTTTTCGCAAATTTCGTGAATTTTCGTCCTTAGGGACCGATTCTGGAGGAGTGAAAAGCGGATTGGATTTTGCATTCACTACTTTTACTTTTTTAAACTCTTTTGCGGTTCGCAGCGAAGCACAATTCTTTTTTTAATCTTGATATTAGTCTCCAAAAACCTTAAACTTTAAAATGTAGACGATTTTTTTAATAGGTATAAACTTTTTCAACTTTGACGTGTTGTGATACCACTTTTGACAAACCTACTCTTTTTAGTATTCAGTTCAGAATAAAATGAAGGAAACAAAATAAAATTAAATACATAACATATATGTATATAATGAAGACAAAGTTGTGTAAGTAAAAAATTAAGTATTTAAATTCAAATTAATGCTGCTTCTCCTCTAATCATCCACACCATTACAGACACGTTTTATTTTGTGCATACACGATCCAATTTACGAGTGGGGGCGTTCAGATCATAAACTAAGTATTTAATCGACCGTCAGCTCCCGCGCACCTACCCGATTCCCTCCGCAGATTTTGAAAAAAAAAATTCGCTCTTAAATAGCATATCTGTGAATGCATGTGAAGCGCAAAAAAAGAAATCTTAATGGCGGGAGGTTGATAAAAGAAAAAAACTGAACGAACAGGTTGCTATGTGCAAGTGTATGCGTGCGGCTAATTTACTTTAACATGGCACACATACTTTCCCACATAGTAACACGGAAAGCAGCTTGAGGCAAATTCTCTTAAGTTGGAAGAGCTGGCGGTCTATTTAATACTTAGTTTATGGTTCAGATCGGGGCCATTTTATCCGCTCCGTCAACAACAAGAATTAAATAAAATGCGTGTAACCATACTTGGAGCGATTAAATTCATTTCGAAATCTTTTTTTTACTATCTTAGTGTATCTATATTTACTCCGTAAATGTCAAACTCATGAGCGAAGCGAAATGCGAAATACATTGTCCGTAATCGAACAATGTGACAGAATTCGTTTTTGTTTTAGACATTAAATCAGAGAATATTCGTCTTTTAAGTGTAATGTAATATTTTGTCTTTACTGACGAGAACAACAAGATTAATAAATATCTTTGGAGACATTTTTATTCAACAAAAAAAGATTAACTTTGAAAACAAAATTGACATAAGCCTCAGAGTGGTATTTGTTCGTTAGGAAATAAAAGACCGTTCTCAAAAACACTGATATATATTTTATTAATACGCACTTCAAACAACAGCCAGAGATAACATTCAACTTTTATGAAGATAAGGAATCAAATCAAAACGAAAGGCGTAAGGGAAGTGAATAATTGGATAACACCTATAGAGGGTTTAAGCTGGCTTGACAACTCCATATACTTAGATATAAACAGCTCAAGTGGGGATGGCTGTCAATACTTATGCATGCCTATGAATTCACCAAACGCTGTTTTTGTTTAATTCAGTGGCAAGAGAAATGTTCTCAATTTAGCTATATATTTAGATTAAATAAATATACCTAGCAATAGGGAATAGTTTTGATAAATGATATTTCGAAGCTTAATAAACCTCCCAGCTCAAATATTGGAACAGACTGTAATGACTACCTTATTTGGGATCTAGCACTAAGACATCCTGGATATAATCAGGAGACTTTGATTTGTTGACTGTCCTTAAACTAACAAATTTACTCTTAAGGCCAATCTCAAAAACTCTGATACACCCTGTGTAAAATAAAGATGTAGATCCCTCTTCTCATCCGGCATCCGTTGTCTTGCTTTTATTGTAGAAACTAATTTCGCCGCCAATTTTATAGATTTTTATGGAGATTTTTTTTTTAGAAAACTCCAACTTTGAGCTCATTTATCCCCATCGTGGTCATCGTTGTCTTTCAGCAAACATCTCAACTTAATTCGATATTCACGAAACGCCAAGACTAACAAGACACTCACACTTTGGAACATATAAATCAACAAAAAAAAATCGACATCATTTTGAACTTTATTGTCATGCAAGACAGGTCCTCCAATCGTTTTCCCTTTTTGAGAGCATACACCACAAATCAAAGAATCGCACAGATGCGAAATACTCCCTGACGCTTTGCGCACTTTTGTTATTTTTTTTGATCCTCACCAATCACGTTTCAGACAGGCGTCACGTTCGAATGCTCGGGGAGTTAAAAAATTTAACCGGACGGATATATGTTTGATTTTTTTTCTTTTCTGCAGACTGTTCCGTTTTGGAAAAATTATGCAATCGTTGCTTTTGTTTAGTTATGTATATCATGTTATTTCGCAAAATTGCCTTTTCATTTTTTGAATAGTAATTTCGTTAAGAGACGGTTCAACTTAACACGTCGGCGGAGCACATACGAATGGACAAGACCACGTTTTCTGGAGTCATTGACAGCCGTTGACGAAAATCCGTGGGTGGCAAGTAAAGTGGTTAATTTTAGGATTCACTGAGATACACTGGAACTCATCAGAGGGCTCACTTGAACTGCCGCTTAATCGGTCCCTGGTTTAAAGTTTTGATTTTAAAAATCGAATAACCTGTTCAAATTTGATTGCATTTGAACCTAAAGTTGACAAGTAACAACCTCTGGCTCCTCTCATGTGTGCAATAGGTGGTGGAAGACCCATAAAACAAGTCTCCGTCTGGGCTGTCTTCAATTTATGATCTTATCACTGGTAACTGAATTTGAATGAAATTCGCACAACGCCAGTAAACCACGCCATACCAAACCGCGTCTTATCAGTTTCTGAACGTATTTTTACATGGCTTTCAGATCGGAATACTAACAAAAAAAAATTGCCCAGTTTGAATGCCAAAGCATTGCGGACGGCAACCATTGGAGATGAGACAAAAATTTCGGAATCTACTAACACCCAGCGACATATAAGCGGTACGTGACCCTAAATCTTGCCAACTATATGAGCTGTGTGCACCCTAGCTACTTGCTTACTGTATTCTGTTAACACCTCGTGCATTAAAGATGTAATAAACCCGGGAAAATAGTTGACAGTTGTGTTATATCAGATGTTACACGGAAACTTTAACATTAATACTTGGCTAATGCCCATTGTAACTTGGGCTGATTAGCTTCCAGTTTATTAGTCGCAAATGGTTCGTTTGTATTTAGCACGTGAACTGTGTTTACGATTACAGTTGAATTTGGTGGACATAGACGTCTTTATCGTTAGTGCGTATCATATTGCGCTGATTGGTCGGCTTAAGAAGGTGGTTTGCGAAGTTGCCTCTTACCATTTAACCAAAGGTAGCAAACAATGTCGGGGTGCTGTCGCGAGTGACATGCGAGTTAAACCAAGAAGAACCAATTATGTGCTGAGCAACAAAATTAATTTTATGGTTTCGCAAAACAAGATTTTATATTGAAAATCAACTGCAATCTCATCTCATCCTATATTAAATCTCCCTTTCCCTATGGCCATTATTGCAGTAACTCTGGCCATAATTTAGGTATACACGGATCGCATAGTTTCGCGCAGATGATAGTAAAACAAATTTTCCCACTAGCGCCAGCATTTGTGTCGCAAGGGTCTTAAAGCCCGAGGTCGTTGCTGACAACCTTCAACGATACCCTGCGCATTCACTCTCTGCTGTCCAAATTAACTGTGAGTTCAGGTATCCACCCAAAATTAATTGCACCTACTCATGATTTTCGTAAGAAGACCGACTCCACTTAATTACCCCAGCCATAGCTATACCTACATTGGCCGGCAGGGTCTATCCACCTAAGTGCTTTCCATGTGCAACTATAGCTTGACTCGGCAGACATTCACCAATTGGACAGCTGTGCAGTTTTGATTTCATCGTTGGAGGCATCGGTAGATCATGAGGCCTATTAAAACGCCATAACAAAGATGTCATGTGACAGATGGTGCAATCCTCATCCGGCAATTTCGTTGGCAAGATGTTGTCATATGCCATTTGGAGTCGTCCGTCGTCGTGGATGGATGCAATTGTCTTTAAAATTCAGATATGCCAATCTTGGATGGAGCGGAAAGAAATGGAAAGGCTTCGCTGACTTGTACCACAAATTGCATACCCAAGACCTTGGAACTCATTTCGATTTGCGATCTCTGCCGCTGCAGTTGAGTTACATCATTGATTAACTGGCCCAGTTAATCGCATACAGGTCAACACTCTGCTTACGTGTGTGTGTCGATGTCGACTTGCATAATATGCCACCAACCAGTGCCACAGTATGCTGTGGATAACCTCTTGATCATACGCAGATCGGATAGCATGGAGGCCGTTACATCACCTGAACACTGTTTCTCCCCAAATTACGGCAGCGGTTCGTGGTGTCAAGTTCAGATGAAAGTGAATCTTCTGTTTGTGATGGGCATCACTGAACCTGGACGTGTTGGTAATTAGAGTGATTTTTGGCGTGACAACAATAAAGTGCACAAGTGCTGTGCGTGCTGTAACAGCCTGAAACCAGTCTGTTGCACGGCACCATTGTGCAATTTTGTGCAGCGAACGAGTAAAAGTTGCGATTATCCAATAAGTTTATTGTCAGATGCTCTGTCTGAGGATTGTCTATGCACAAGCACTTCCTGCCTGGCCTACCTTTTACCTACAACTAGCCTGCTTTAGTTTGGTAACACACAGACTTGGGGCCACAGGTTGCCTGAATGAAATTAATCGGAACAGTCGAGTAGTGGAGTAGGTATATACTGTTTCATGCCGACACGGAAATGCGTTCAATGCAAATTCGCCATTAGGTTACATAAGAGCGCCAGAGTATGTATTGTTTGTGCTGTAGCCCGCTTGGTCCATCGTTTGAGGCAATTTCCATTGGATTGAGAAACGATTAAGTCGACGATTTGTTAGCGGGTATACAACTAGCAGGACCAGTAATGAATTTAGAAAGTTTGGCAGGTGAATGTTTAGGCAGCCAAACGCCGGTCTAAATTGCAGACAAATTTGTGAATTGTGGTAGACGGGTTTACTCACATTCCTAGTTTCCTGGACGTACACCTGAACTTTGTTGAAATATAGTTGTTCACGTGTAATATTTATTGACTAATGGAGATCGCCATGAAGCACTTGTGACGCCGGTCGGCTTAAATGACCGGCAGTAGCTGAACTTCATTTATCTCTGCGCATGCAGATTTTGCAAATCGTGAGAAGATATTGCGGTTCATACACGTGGTCGATATTTAATTAAATATATTGTCAGTCTATTTTTAAACACTGTTGTGCAAACCAATTTTTTTTTTATCAAAACAACCTACCTAATCTGTTACACAAAGTTTAAGCGTGTCACTGTTTTTTTTTTCCTTTTGAAAAATTCTCACTTTGCCCCTTTCTCCTTTTGCACATTGTTCCATTTACCCCGCTCTTATATTTATGGATTAAAGATAGAATCGTTTTTGAAATATTTGCTGTGGGTTCACAATTTTCATATCGAAATAATGAAAGTTCTTTCCACTGCTTTGTTCTCGAAAATTCAAAACCTATAAACCTTCTCCATTCGAGTACTCAGTTTGAATAGAACCCACTCGATATAAAGAATATTACCAAAACTAACGAGTAACGAGTATTTTTCTATCTTAGCTCTCATTTGAATTAAGCAAATACTCTCAAAATTTATGCAAATCTCCGATTGGGCTTCATTTTTGACAGATTAGATTGTAATTAGGTACAATTAGGCACAACGACATTCAAAAAGTGACCCTAAAAAATATGGAAAACGAAGTAAACAAAGGTTATCTTTGAACCTCAGAACTAATTTAAAAATATTTCTTTTATATCAATAGTTTAGTGTTTCTGTGCAATATTTTATTTATAAATTTTAAAAATTAATGCTGGAAAAAGTAGTGCTTTGCTTTAACTTTAATTTCATAAAACAATACCCGTTTCTTTTTATTTATACGAGGAAGTAAAAATTTGCAAATAATCATTTACGATAGAGTTCTATTTGTACGCAGGGAGAAAATAAGCCGTCGAAGCAATTTTGAAAACACAAACAAATTTGGAGCTGGTGTCTTTCACTAAAATTTAAAATGAAATCAAAAAGAGTTTATAATCACGTTTCCCATGGTAAATAAGTTCATTTTTGAGGTGACAAATGTCAACGAGACCAAATGCAATTTATGCTCCTCAAGTGTCCGTTCCTCCATCTTGTGGTAGGCATCTACTAGCGGTCAATGCAAGGCTGACAATGTTGATTTTTTGTATGCCTTTCATTTAACGTTGAACAACTTTTTCAAAAATGAAATATGTAAGCTGCATAGTCCTAGTCGCGTTATGCACATTATTGTACTCGTTAGACGTCTATTAACATTTTTTATATCCATCCTAAAAGGAGCTTAAGTCGTAACTGTCGTCACATAATTTCGCTGTCAATTATCTTGTTATCACACTTTTGTCGCCCATGTAAGTCGATCGCAGTTTGCCTAGACTTCCCTAAAAGTCACTTAATTTTAAGTGGTGCCATGTAAAAGGTGTCAAATCATAAATTCCAATAGTAGGTAATCGGCGACACATCTCCACAGACAGAATATATGGTAGCAAATGACGGGAAATTGCTGCCACCTGTCGGTGAGTACTGTTTACAAAACTCCGTTTTATACGAGAAATATAAATATAAAGGTAAAGTGTATCGTCAGTAGCTCGAACAATGACACTCTTCATTACTTTGTCGCGCTGCCACTTAATTTCACTTGTTACGACTCTTGTATAAAATCTATTATGCAAATGATAGCGACAAAGAAGACTACCTAAATAACTGACGCATATCACTTACAATAATTACAATATCCATCCAACTAATTACCCACTCATCTCTTTGCACGCACCACTCTATTACTCATCTCTGTCGCACTGTATCGCTTCTCGCATTGCATTCATCACTCGAGCGGAGTGCGGCACACTTTAGTAATTGCCACCTGAACCGGCAGCACGCCCCGTTTACATAAAGACCCATTCGGCTTGGTCCGACTTGCAAAAGTGATACGCTGCGTTCGCGTAGAGCTATAATTTTCCGGAAAAGGGGTTTCCTCATTTTTCAAGACAATTTGTGCTCTGGCGAATTATGCTCTGTGTGTGTGCGGCAGCAGCATTGGATTCGACCGAATAATGTGTGCAAATGGTTAGCAGCACAGAAGCGGCAATTATGTTACTGGTTATCGCAACAGCTTGATAATGTTACAATTTTTAATGTTTTCGCTTTTGTTGTTCGGAATGCCTTGTGCTATACAGATACAGTTCTGGTGAAGGATCAAGTACGGCTGTGTTGAAAAAGAAGTAGTTTCGCGACAAGCTACAAGTGGAAGGTATGCATCTGAAAAATAAGCTGTTGGAGGTAGGTATATGTCGCAACCGTGGGTCTTACCAATGAGTAAGCATGTGAATGGTCTTACGCACTTAGGAGCTTCTGTGTTTGCGATTTTCCGCTAGGAAGTTGCAAGTCAGCAGAGCTCTGCACAAATCATGTAGTGAACTGTGCCATTTTCTGTGGGAAGAGAATTTTATTCATATTCATATTCATATAGAGATATAGCAATTTTCGTGGCCAAATTAAAAATCGACTCCCTGAAGTGCTTGTGCCTCTTCTTCTATTAAAAAACCGCTATTGATCTGTTTGTAGGCAATTGATATCCATCCGCACTCTAATAAATCATATCAAGTTTCAGTTTCTGAGGCACACAGACAGTATCATAATGCGAAATAGGGCTTTCGCCCAGCTTACAACAATGTCCAAGATAGTCCAATTACATATTGTTGCACTTACTTTTACAAACTCTATTATTTAATTAATTTGTATGGCATTCCATCTGTATCTGTAACGTAAGCTGCTGCATCTAACTTTCTCCATTTCCATTGCATACAATGTTTTCCCACGCACCCATGCGAAATAAAATCCCACGCCTAATACTCGTACACACGAGATACACGTAACATCTCTCACGTTACTGCGGAAATGTGCGATAGCAGTATCAGCAGTACCGATTATTTCCCGAAATTTAATTAAAATACAGTCAGTACCAAAATAGTCACAACACGATGGCAACACCGCGTAGAGTGTAACTACCAACTTAAGAAAACAAGTCCCTGATCAGTGTACTTTTGATTAATTTATCACAACAAAGTCAACATCAAATTTCTATTGCTTTTGTGCAAGCGAATGGCGCTAAACATACTAAATTACCAAAATACAAAAAAGGAAAAAAATAAATAAATAGAAACCTTTGTCGCCAATGGGCGAATATGCAAATGCAAACACTTAACCGAGAAACAGATGAAGGTCGCACACACCGGGTGTTCAATTGTGTATAAATGTATCTTGTAATCGCATAGATCATTCACTAATGTCCATGATCATTAATTACAATGATCACGAAGAGTGTTGCAGTTTTTTTTTCAACACACAAATTGCCACCAAAACTAATCATCTATCTGCAGTAGCAGAAGCAGTCAAAAAAAGTGTGGTAATCTTTCAAAACAACAGATTAAAAGTTGCCACGAAAATGGATGGTTATAATGAAAATATTTCTATTTGATTTAAGTGGACAAGTCTTGTTTTCGAAATGAGATATGCCTTTAATTTTATTACAAGCAGCTTCGGAAGAAAGAAACTGACATTGACATTTGGTTTAGCAATATTTGTTTAAGGTTATCATTGCCATATGCACATTTTTTTATATAAACTTTTATGATTTGGGGTTTTCTTAATGAATTGTGAAGAACAATTATCTATAGCTTGAGAAATAGTCGAATATGGAAATGCATTCGGTTTGATTGATGTTGGGGCTTACATTGGGTACATTGAGATAGCTTTTAATTTTACATACATATTAATTTCTGAAACGCTTAAATATTTTCATTAAGAAACTGGCTCTGACTGCAGATAGCTAAATTGAACTTAGTAAGCTATCAATCAGAGAAACATTGCATCAAACAGATTGACCTACGGTAAAATATAGATTTAATTCTTATTTAAATGAGGGCACATCTCTAGATCCACACAGAATAAACAAAAAACACAACTCTTTTCACAGTTTCGTAGCAAAAAAGTGCAAATTATGTATACAATAAGTGCTAAAAACACAAGTCTTTACAATGCAATTAGGTATGAACCTTTTCAGTCTTTCAGCAGTTAAACGTCTACTGTAATAAAATAATGGAAATAGGACTTAACTTCTCGATCCTGACTAAACGCAGTGGTTTTGCAAGTTCAAATTATATTCTCGGTGGTCTTGTTCAAAAAGTTATCAAAACCAGATAAAAATTACCAAAAATCACTAAACCAAAGTGGTAACCGTGGTTGGCAAGAAGAAAATATTGCAATACAAAGTTCGCATGAAAATATAAACTTAAAATACTGCAATACTTCCAATAAAATTGCAAAAAACTTCTTCTTCTACTTCACAAATTTCCATTTCCTTTGGTTTTCGAGATTTTGAGGGTGGCGCGCCACAAATGTAAAAAGTTGGCCATTACTCTTTTATGCAGCTCTGCGTTTGTAATAAACCTTCACAGTCAGCCACAGCCAGTGGCAAGGATATAATATTTGCTATTTCACTGCGGGCAAATTTTATACAAGTGTCAAAAATTGAAGAGTTTAAGAACACCTTTGAATTTGAAATTATTTGTTAAATGTATAATAAAAATATTTCTTTAAGGATATGTGTACAATTGCCTTAAATATTTAAGAATAAAAAAAAAAACAAATCAGGCTTTGCGAACAAAAATTGAGGAACCAGACAAGAGGCAATAGGACCGCAAGTTGTAGGACTCAGTATGCATTGCAGTATGTCAGCTGTCAGTTTGGCAGCACCTTACCGCAAAAATTTAAAATTAAGTTATTATTTACTTATATAAAGGGTATTCACTTAAACGCGTAAAACCCTCATAAACTCCAGAAATTTACCACCTCGTAAATAAACTGTCAGATTTTGTATGGAGAGTAGTTTATACACCCCTCATAATTTAGGCTCGGAAATCAGCCGCGGGAAGTTCCGCAAATCACAAATGTTAAACTTTGACACACAGTCAAAGTTGTTGGTTCGTTTCTAGAGTGTTTATTTTTAGGAAGATCTCAAAATGGTTAGAATTCAAGTAAAAAAAATAATTTTGAGTACCTACTTAGAAATGAAAATTTTGATTGACGTTTTCGATTGAAGAAAATAATTGGCCTTTCTATGAAAAGAGCAAATCTAGGAGTGCTCTTTCTATGTATTCTATGTTTCATTAGAAAAAAAATCCATTCTTAACACGACAGAAGTGTTCAGAATATTTTTAAAAAATTGCCATGAACTCACCAACACACTAGCAAAATGTCAGATTGAATTGTTTGTTGTGTTATTAGAAACATCGGAAAATATACAATAATTCGTGCAAAATGTAAACTGAAATTGAATATATTGATTTGGCCCATTAAAACAAAACAATTAATTTGGAAATAATTTGAACAGCTGAGTTTGACAACCAACTTGACAGCCGATTTACGCGATTAACGCAATGCTATTTCCAAGGAGTGTTCACTTAAAGCACCGCAGAAATTTATGAATTTTTGAGCTACATAAAATTATGATATGAATTATGAAGTGAATACCCTTATGATAGTAACCATTCTTTGATTACAGCTTGGAAAATAAATGTCTTGAGTAATTTTTTTAGGAGGGACTTACATATATACTACTTTGGATCGCTTCGATAAGAACTGTCAGTATTTTGCAAATAAAAAATACTTGTAGACAATTTTGTTTCAACACAGCAATGAGGAAAACACTCCGAACTCTCTGTAGAAAACCAAAAGCAAAATCAGTTAAACGAGAACATGAAACAAACTGAAGCAACATCCACTGGCTTCTAAATTAAGAATTTACAATTGAAAATATGCAGCCAGACTAATTGATTAACGACCTTGCTGCATGCAATCCACAGAGTACTGGCTCATTGCCCAATTCGATTTGCAATTGACTTTCAACTCATCTTAGTGTATTTGAGACGTTACTCACAACTTTTGAACAACCAATTCCCATTTGCCAATAGTTGGTATACTGTATGTAAAATAATTGCCCGACATTCCATTGAACAGATCAATTGAGGTTACGAGGGTAATAAACTAATTTCCAGTAAATCACCCAAAAAAAAAAAGACGAAGCAATTGTCGATAGATTGCAGACGGCCCTGCATACGTTAACCTATTCACACCACGAAGCACGGACCGCCAAACACATCGCCTGGCATTGGTGTTAACAACTTTTACCCGTGCGGTGTGAAATTTAACTTCACAATATGAATTTCTTCGCCCCAAGGGACTTGATTCCTTTCGAAATTTAAAATGCCAACTGGATGTTGTACTCGTACAATTTAGCTGTAGGAGACTATATGTTACCCAACACTTCACGCCACACAAATAATCGCTCGTATCCTTTCCGTCATATTATGTGTGTAGGTATAAGTCAAATGGGACAATGTGCGATGAGGAAAGTGATACATATCCACACACCTGTGGGCAAGGGTAGTTATAGACTATAGTTACAAGCGCTATTTTCGGTAGTCACGCAAATAGTTTTATTTTTTAATTACCATCACAGACGATGATATAATTTGTGCAGTGTTGCAATCGCATTAACCGACACGGCGCAGATAACTTATGCATAACCACGCAATCGGGGCAAACTGCAACCCGTGCCTAATTGAATAATACGATCCAACAAAACCTGAAACAGTGCACAACGATTTATAAATGTCGACCTGCAGCACATAGAATGTCCACACACATGTATTATTTGTCCGGCAAAGCAGTCCAAAACCAAATCATTATTTTTGTTAATTCAAACAAAGTCGTGGTCGTAAAATTTGGCCCATTTCACCATCAACGCCTGTTTAAGGTCAGATGGATATATCCCAGGCGAAATAACTAGTTCGGGGGTGTAGCTGTACATGCTTACAGAGAGTTCACATCCCCTTCTTTCGCATTCGCCAGGGGAACTGTGCGTCGCGCTTTTGTCGACAACTAAGCCCAGATACTAACTTCACTTAGTACATAGTTCGGGCGGCTAATCGTTTTTGTTGTTGGGACTGATCCCCAGATGTTGTGTCTTGTGTGTGCGCGCGCTTGAGTATTTTCGACCATACAGTGGCAGTGTGCGCTGGTTGGATTTTGATTTGCCTGTACACCGGCACTTTTTGTGCACGCCAGCGATTGTGAGGCACGCGTATGCTAACTTTGTGTGTGTCACTTGTTTGTGTATATAAATACAGATCACCCAGTTTGTTTGGTTATCAGTCAACATTTAGTTGTGAATTGTAACGGTTTTGCTAAGATTTTCGGTTAATTTTCTCGACGTTCGACGTTTTCTAAAGCCTGGATATCAAATATGGCCGTCCTTAAGATTTTCGTAAGTGTTGATGAAAATTGTGACCCAACTAGTGGATCCTTTGAGGGATATCAGTGATACTTGTGAACATGAACATTATTTCAAGTGGATATACATATTTACAAAAAAAAAAATGCAAATTATAAAAGTTGTGTGTCAAAAGTGCATTAAAAAGTAAAACGTATTTTTTTGTGTACTTCGTAGGTACTCCTTGCTACCATCTTCGCTGTGGCTAACTGCGCACCAAAGCCAGGATTTTTGGGAGGTGGAGGACAGTAAGTATTGTGTGAACATAATCACGGTTGTGCGGGAAGTCTAATTGGGGGTTTCTGAAGATACTCACTAACCGTGAATAGCTATAACAGAGCTGTGCTGCTCTTTTCGAAATGTTGGAATATTTCATTCCTTCAAGGATGGATGTTTTTATTTCCATGGGCATAATTTGGTCTTAAGTTTAAAATCGCCTTAAAGAACTGTTTGTTTCACGTTAAAAAGAAACCAAGAAGATATCAGTTAGTACACCAGTTCTACCTTAGCTTAACTTCGTTTGTGAACGACATAGGCCAAAATAGCTTCTTCTTTCGGAAATTTGTCTGGGGTAATTAGGCCAAACAGTTGGTTGGTCTCAGATACCTGCTTTCACAATGTTTAAAATGATTTTTTTTAAGAAAGCCAACAAAAATTGATTTCAAGAAAGTCAAAACATAAAATCTTGCTGTTGGGAAAGATCAGGATTGCTTAACGAACAAAACTTCGTTTGGAATTGTAACTAGAAAAAGTATTCAGACTGTTGTGAGTTTTATATATATATATATATTCAGGTTGCTGAGTGAATTTATAAACAAAGGATATTTCATCAGATCTTGCTCTGTTTTCTGGCATATTAATTGGTGGATCTTTGTAGCTCACTAGTTTCTTCGAATATATAGAAACAGAAAAAAATAAGGATAATGTCTTTCTGGTAGCTTCAAAAGAACCAGCTGAATTATTCGACAATGACACAAAAGAAGTTATTAAAATTAGAGGACCTTTTCTAAGCACTGATAGATCTGACATAAAATTTTTCAGAATATCATGCGAACAGTTTAAATACTATCCCTTGGCCAATTGCTCGAAGACTTAAGATTTGACAGAGTTTGTGCCAAGGACATTGACATTTATCAAATTTAAAAGGCAAAACATGCTCAGGAAAATCACAAATTACAAATTTTGCAAATGCTTGTCAAACTGTCTTATAGCTGTAATGAGCAAGCTCCTCAATTTATCTTTATTACTCTGGTTACAGGATACGTACACTACATATTTTCGTAAGTTCATTTTATTCGTTCCAAAATAATAATTATACAAAGGGCTGTGGGAAGATAGGGTTCTTAAATGATTTATGTGTCAAATATTGAAGTTTTAAAAGACAAGGACATTTCTTAAGAATCTTTTGTCCAACTCGAAACCATATTCTGAAAAATAAAGGAACATTTCTTCAGCCATAACGACTCCGAGATATATTTTAAATTGGCATTGATTGATTCTTTTTTACGAATCTGGATCTAGTTTTAGGAATGTATACTACTGCAAAATGAAGCCCACCCAAAATCTTGTGTCCGTTTTCAGAACTCTGTGGTAAGTTCCAAAAATTAAAAGTGTTAAAGAACGCTCCGATATTTCCCCCATCTGTAATCGATATTATTTCCGCTAGACCTTAGGTTAAATTTATGTATAAGTTAAGACTTTCACACCAGCTAAATTATATAAAAAAGTAAGAATGGAATGTAACCCAGTTTTCACCCACTTGGGGGCATAATTTATGAACGAAACCGAAAGGCATTGCTGCCGCAACTATTGAAATTCAATCATCGGCATATCTCCCTAATTTGCTACAATTAACATCATTCAATTAGACCGACACTTTTAATTTCTACAGCAAATGCGTACAAAAAAAATAAAAATTTCCAGCATTACGTCGTTTTCCAAAAAAAAAAAGAAAAATGTCTCACACCGAAAGGAATTTCTTAACTAACAATCACAGCAGCACGCATCATGAATTCCCAACTACGTGTTTACTCTGATTTGTGTAATCAAACAGTTTCTTGATGCAGTGCCAAAGTTGCGTGACACGTCTCCTCGCTCCCTTGCACACGCACCACATCACATACTTGTACACATTATCTGCAGCAGTCCTCCCTCGGCATACCAAATTGCTGCAGTGCGCTGCAATGTGATGTGATGAGACCGATTACGAGCTAATTATCTAAGCAGAGCACATCACTTCAATCAAAATGCAATTTCACTTTCATTCGATGGAATCGAAGGAAAATACAAACATTTGAAACTAATTTCGAATTCTTGCTTTGTCGCTTCTTCTTGCAGTGAACACCACATCGTTCATGTGCCATACAACGTGCACACCATTCATCATCACCACGTGCAGAAAGTGCCCGTC
Source organism: Cheilosia vulpina (assembly GCA_916610125.1). Taxonomy (NCBI): domain Eukaryota; kingdom Metazoa; phylum Arthropoda; class Insecta; order Diptera; family Syrphidae; genus Cheilosia; species Cheilosia vulpina. Next base: position 57,721,434 of record OU744279.1, read on the forward strand.
ATCAAGGAGGTGCCAGTGGTTAAGCATGTGCCCATCTACAAGGAGGTTCATGTGCCAGTCTACAAGGAAGTGCATGTCCCCGTTCCAGTACATGTTCATCACGAGGACCATCACCACAAGGACTGGTCATCATCATCTGGCTGGTATTAAATAGTGATCAAGAGTGAGAGAAATGAAGAGCAACGAATTTATTTAAAGAGAAAATGTACAAATGGTTTTGTTTTTTGTTCTTTTTTTTCGAATGTGTAAAAAGCTTTATACGCTAAGTTAGTGTTTTGTTTGTTTCTATGATACCTATGTATTTGTATCTTGTAAATATTTAGTATTATTAGAGTTTTTCTTTTTTTTTTTTAGTTTTAAGCCCATTTTCTGTTATTTCGCATTCATTATGAAGTTTTAAACTTTTTTTTACAATAAAATACCAAAAATTATAAAATATCTTTCATTGATACAAACTTGTATTAAATTTTTAAAAGGACGTAGGAAGATGTGTCCTTAAACGTGACCAGAGTAAGAATAATTTAAACGTTTGATTTGACGATGCCTATTTCAAAGAACACCTGTCTCAGCGAAGTAAAGTTGACTACACGCAAAAAAAACAGTTCACAGTCACATTTTTGAGAAAGTGGTATAAACTGGTATATTTTGTTGAGTGTCTCCAATTTTAAATTTATTCTTCTTGCTCAAGGTGAATGTACTAATTTCATAAATACACATCGCCAGGAAGAGACGACAACTTAAACTACTGCTGACAAGTCACTTCTAATTGGGATAAATACGCGGTAATAATAATCATTTTAGTGTCCAGGATGAATTTTTTGAACTCACAATGAGCCAAATTTTCCAAACAAAATTACATATTTTCACTTACAAAGTATATAAAATGGAGGTTAAAAATGAGTACTAGTAGCGCCACTAGCGTGAATCTCGGCAGTGCCAAATAAATTTGATTTGCTTGCTGATATTTCTCCTTTACTTTGATTTGCTGAGCAAAATGTTCAATAAAACACAAAAAAATAAAAAAAAAAATGTATGAGAAACCGGTTTCAAAGGTGGATCCTTACTACCAATCCCCAACCGATTAAGAGCGTCCGTCAACTCCTATTACCGCTGCCATTTATCACAATTCATAAACATCGAGAATGGGCCTTACTAATAATCATTTCTACTTTTCACACTAAATATTTTTTAGGTCACAATGGTTAATTTTATTGGATCAATTTTGCCATTGTGGGTTTGTAAGATCTAGCCTGGACATGCTAAATATGATTATTAGTATTGCGCAGACTATGGGCCTTACCAATAAACATTTTTAGTTTCGACTCTAAATTTTAGTAGTTCATTTTCCATACAAATTCAGCAATTGTGAGCTTTCGAAAATCGAAAGTGGAGACTAAAATTCGTTATTAGTACGGCGCTATGCGAAAAAGGACCGCCTGATCGTGATCCAATGAGTACTCAGTTACTTATAACTTTTGTTTAAAGAGCCGGAGTCCAACAATCGCTTGCTTCTAATCATAGGTTTAGGATTGTTTCTGGTATGAAAGTAGAACGTTAGTCAAAAATGGTTTTGGAATAATCGAACGCCTTCTTAAACAAGTTGTAAGCTAGAACAACTTTACTTCGAAATGCGGAGGCACCACTGTTTTGGATCCGGTATTTTATATGGCGTCGGGATAGAAAACATTAAAATTCTTCGTAAATAAGGATTAATTTGTGTGCTGAATTAGTCAGAAAAGTAGGGCCTATTTGAATGGGTTGTAAGATTGGAATCAATCAAATCCTTTACGGTTTTTGTAAAGGAATTTTAATATTTTGTAAAAAAAGATTATGGGGATTTCAATAAGCTTTACCTTGAAAATACTCTTTCGATCCGTGTGGATTTCTTAGAAGAAATTTGGAGCGGGATATAATTTTATTGCAATCTGGAACTAAATGAAAAGATATACGGTTTAATAGTTTTGTAAGAGGATTTTTTTTTTGTTGCTACAATTTTAGATGCCAGCCAGAGGTGCATGACTTGGGATATTTTTGCGTATGTACTGTGGCAGTATTGTGTCGCATTTTTTTCATTCATGTATTTGACTTCGAGTATTAATAGTTCAAAGTCAGTAGTCAAAGTAGAAGTCATAGTTTAAAATATTGTCATATTCGTTTTTTTTTAAACGAAAGTAAGGAAACCGTTTACATATTCAAATATTTAATAAATAATAAATGCTTCTAAGATGAAGTGGTAAAATGATCATAGCTGACAATCGTTTAAGTTTCTTCGAAGATGATAAAAATTAACACAGAAAAAATACTCTTTTGTTTGAACAACTCCTTCACGGGTCGATTTTTTGAGGCTTTAACTAGGTATGGTGGTTCACTGATGAATAAAAAAATATACCCCATTGGATCGCTCGTTACTTGCTCAAGTTCCCTCAATTAAAGACCTAATAGAGTAGTGAAGTAAAAAAATTGGATTACATCAAATTGGCTAGAGTTCGTCGAGTGGTGGAAATTCTACCATTTAAATAACCTGCCTCATACACAATGCGCCTTACTAATAATAAATGTTAGTCTCGACTTTAAATTTAGGGAAGCTCACAATTGCAAAATTCGTATGGAAAACATAGCAACTGTGAACTATTCAAATTCGGAGTCGAAGCTAAAAACGTTTATTGGTAAGGCCCAATCTAGCCAACAAAAACAAAAAAAAAAAATCAAGCGAGCATGTTGCGTATAAAGCAGTGAAAGAGGACAGTGAATTCGCACTTTTTCACTTTCCTGAATAGTAGGTTAGTTATACTGTTTCTGGGCCAGATTTTGGTGAACTCACGCGCTTCAAGTCGAAATACTTTCAATAGTTGTTTCGGGCGTTTTGAAGTTTAATATTTGCTAAATTGCTCTTTTTATCTAATGCAGGACGTTCGTCTTTCCTATTATTAGTGCTCGGCTAGAGCTCGGGCCTTTTTTAAGTTTAGTGTTCTTTGGTTATTTATCGTAGTTATCGTATTTATAGAACAAGTATTTTCGTTAAAAACACGGCGGCATACGGATACATTGGGCTAGAGAGAGACACGTCGATATTTTGAAAACAAATAATGTATAATGCGATTGATTATTTAACAAACAAAAATAACCCACTTATTGAGATAAACATTGAAAAATGGAATTTGCTCTGGTTTGACACCGAAGTGAAATAGACAGGACGGACGGAACGGGACGGAAGCACTTCATTTTTGATCGGAACCGGGCCTTGGTCAATTAACTGCCACCCCGAAAATAGGTGCTAAATTTTCAAAGTCCAACATCTCTCTTCAGTTTTAAAATTAAAATTCTCAAACATACTTTCAGGCTGAGGAGTTCACATCATTTCTCTTCTACGAAGCATACTTTCAGCAGCCAAAGCTGCAACAACGAAATTGCAAAACACCCAAACAAATACACCAAGAGCCCCAAGTTCAACAAAGTTTGAACACAATGTAGTTGGGACTTCGTCAGGTCATCATTGGCAGTTAAATTTAATTTAGTATAGTGAATCACCATAAAACTAAACTAAATGTTATTCAAATGATTTTCTCACCATTATACAGCTGCGAGTTAGCAAATAGTTTTTCCTAGTCGTCTCTTGGTCATGTTTTGAAACCTAATTGCAGACATTCTCCCATTCGCGAAATAAAATATTTGCGTTCGAGCATTAAACTCCTATTCCATCAACATTATACCATTAAAGACAGAAACGCAAATACATTTTTATGATAAGCAAATATTTGTGGTTATCGGTTACCTACTGCACTTTGTCATACTATGTTGTATTGGTAACGTGCAAACAATGACGGCTTGTGAATGCCAGCAATCAGGTCGGAGTTGTCGCGTCGAGGTGAATTGCTATGACAAATAAAGTTTTCAGAGAATTGCACGATTTAAGAGAAAATAGCACGAACGAATAATCTCTTGGAATTGTGTCAGAAGGAAATTCGATTTTTTTGCGAAAAACAAAAGAGTTGACAAACGAACTGGGTTTGGTAGAAAAGAAGTACAATTTTACAAATCCCTTGATACTTGCACTCGTTATGCAAGCGTATCAATGTGTAGCTAGTGTCTTGCAGGTTTTTGTTATATTAATTGGTAGGGAAGATGTACATACTTCAGGCAGCACATAGTAATATACCCTCATTAAAAATGTGATTCAATATGAAAAATGCTTCTCTTTTGATAGGTCCTCCTAACTGTGGCGCAATCTGTAAGCACCTAATGACTTTTGATCTCTGCTGCCGTTTTCTAGGTATTCATTTACAGTCGAAAAAAGCCCGATCTGAACGAATCTAAAAAAATGGATTTACAGGAAAATGCATTTAGCTAAACCACACAATCAAAAAACAAGACCCTTAAGCATTAAGTTGCTAGGATTGAAATTCACACTTAGATCAGGTTAGGTTGTGCACTCTGCGGCTTACGTTCTAAATATACACGGTCATGTACCGAAAAGATAATGCACTTTGTAATTTACAACATTTTGGGAAGTCATTTCCAAACTTGCAACCATCTAGCATTGGGAATTGTGCAATCATAAGACGTTTTTTTGTGGAAACCTTGGACTGGCTTCTCAATCAATATTTAGTCATTTAGCTTTTAGTCCAGTTTTTCCTTTCCATTATATTGCAAAGACGGGAAGGGACATATGTTTTAAGACTATAAATTTACGGATCACAATGTAATATATTATGTGACTCGCAATTCGCATTTCATTAGTGGTCTTCATATTTACCGAAGGTCTAACAACGACTACTGTTGAAATCCGAGTAATAAATATTTTAAATTGTATTGCAGAATCCGCCCAGTGATGACAGATTACAAGATATATTTTTTTTCCAAGATTTTTAATCTCCAAAATATGTATCAGACTTTTTACCTCAAATTCATAAAGTTTCAAGATTTTTAATGTCAAGAATTTTTTAAATCTAGCAAAATAAAACAACCTTTTCTATTGATGAAAATCGAGCCCATTTTCAGCTTCCATCTAAACATACATGAATTTCAACGCATTTGATAAAATAGCTGATGTAGTATGTTTTTGCAAAAAATGTTTTTGGGTTTACATACAGCGGATATAAATGCGAAGTTTCAATCTTAAAAGATTGTAAAAGATGTTGACAGAATATTTTCTGCTGTAAATTTAAATAAAGCAAAAAATCGTAATCGTTTGAGTTCTGAAACAGTTGAGAGTTTAATCTTTACAAAGGATTTGTTGCGCTTTCGTGGAGCAAATTGCTATATGATCCTGATGTAAACAATGAAATTTTAAGTCAATTTATTTATGAGTTTTTTTTTAATCGATATTTATGTGACTTATGTATAGTATATAATTTATACTATAATTTTTTTGAAAAGTACCCAAAATTGTATTTTATATTTCGTTCTTAAAAAAATGTTTTTTTATTTCGGAAAAAAACAGATTTCCGATTTTTCATCTTAACACTGAATTAACCCCTTAAAATGCTGCCCTAAAATGCAATTTTCATGCCTATAGGACTGGATCCAGATCAGACTGTACCTTATACGCAATTCCTACCAGCTTTTGCAGATTGAGGTCACAAGTTAAAGTACAAGCTGCATCCACTATGCATTCAGTACCAATTTCTTCACGACCTAGGGTATCTACCTGAGGTCACGTTCATGTATTTCCATTATTCGCGTCAGACTGGATGAGCCATGTTGCATAAGTACAATCTCTGCAGCATCATTGTAACTCAGTAATTACCATAGTTTACCGTGATGAATATAAGCAGTGTGTACTTTTCCGTCACATCAAAAAATGGTAGACCTTTGCATGTGTGCTGTTGCTGAGTTAAATAAAATATTTTTGTTGAGTTACCTCTTCACAACGCCAAGGGCTTCCCTATCTCTTCACCTCATTTCCTATTACTATTTGATGGCAAAGTATCAAAGGATATTTCACGTCCATTTGGGTTACTTTTACAATCAATAATAGGTCATATATCATGTCGCAAGTCACTCAAAACAAAAAAATAACAAAAAAAAAACGACAAGACGACCTTAAGACGACCCATAAATTGACGTACAACACACAATTGACTTTAGATATATGTACGTTGCAATCGACCATAACACAGTGATCAATCAATTAAGCAAATTTTCAACGGCATTTCTTCGATCTGCAAAATGCGTCTATACCAACAGCAACACGTACACTGTTCGCCAAGGTATATAAACATGTGCGAGTATTTTAAGCGTATTTTTTTGTTTTGTCTTTAAAAATTGATTGATGCAAAGTGGGTATTCCTTTGGATGGTAGAAAAAAGTAAAAATTAACAAGTCCAAAGGCAGCAATTGAATAATCTTCGAGTATGTTGCCCACCTTCAATTCGCAATTTGGCATAGCGCAGAGTGACTTTTTTTTTTTGTTATTTTGCAAAACCTAATAATGCACTTGACCTTGGTTCGCAAGTAGTGTGGTTTCATCATTGGGATTTTGGGGGAAAAAAAGTGTAGTTGGGAGATGCAGTCATTGAGATTTCTTTCGTTTTGTAGTCACTAGATAAGTAAGAGTGAGTTTTTTAGGTTAATAACCCAACAAATGTGACTTTGGTAATATATTTTGTAAAAGAAGAAGGTTGTACTAGAGCCAACAATAGTTGTTCAGATTGGAATTTGGTTTATTTTTCGATGAGTTCTATTGGCTTGATGCTTTTGGTTGGCCACATCCTACTTGATTTGTCTTTATGGCGATGTTTTTGATGGGGTTAAATATTTTTATCAAGGACTGTGCTTTACACGAGGTCGTCAATCTGGTTTTCGGTCCACAAGATGCTAGTACATTGAAAGTGAAACCCTATTCTCCGGCGATCAGTTTAGAGAAAAAACAATTAAGGACTTCTCTTCTCTTCTCTTCTGGTGCCAAATATATAAGCTCAAGGGGAAAATTACAAACCCATATTTGAAAAAGTATCAATCTAGTAGTTCATCTACTCGTCGTCAAACAGTCACCCAAATTGATCACATTACGATCGACGAAATGTAGCTCTCCAGTACTGATGTCTGATCACGATCGCTCTGAAGATCTCAACTAAAAGCAAAGGCTTCACCCACTACCTAGTTATAGACGGGGTACGATCGTAGATACAACATCACCCGAACGTTGCATTCAAAACATACCATCATAAACTTTACCGATCGCGAATCCCTGTACCGATTCAGATCTCCTTTAGAAAGAAAGCTTTAAATGCAAAAATGTCATCAAAAACTCGGGCTATAAAACGGCACTGCAAAAAGGAGAAGAGAGTGAGGTTCAAAGAGCCATATCTAGTCTTGGCATCCTTCGCAAACTCATCAGGTTGTGCAGAATGACGACGAAGGAAGCAAGCTGCTCCGTTAAGGTCAGAAACAATCTCGTAGAAAACTTTGATGCCATAAAAAGACTTAGAGAAGCTAACTTTCTTATCGTTATACTGAAGAAGGTATGGCGAAACAAGCCAACATTAAGGGAAACATTTTTATTTATTTATTTATTTATTTATTTATTTATTTATTTATTTCATTATCCTCATGTTACAATTTATAATCTTCAAAACTAATAATAAATATTTCATAAGACTGTTACAAATACTGACCTTCGCGGATGACAATGACAGACCGAACTCAGCGAGCTGTCATTGCCGCGTTTGCAATGCTTTTCGAGGCACAAGCCTTCTCCAAAAAGTGTTTTCTCACTTTGTTTTTGGCGTTTATCAGTTCTTTTACTTAATTAACGCAAATTTCACTATTTAGCACAACATTTTTTTTTGACTATTTGTCTATAAAGGAACCAAGGACTACGAGTGCCTTCTAATGATCATTCCGAACTGCTGAATTGGGAATCCATCAGGTTGGTTAGAAGCTCGCGTGAAGTGCTGCTGAGTAAACAATTTTAAGAAATGTACTTTTCCCTTGAGCCACTGGTTCTGCAAAATCCACAATAAGCTAACTCTAGAAAATCCACCAACTGCTACGTTTGTAAACCGGCATACGCATCAACTAAGTTACCTCTTCCTAACCACGCATAAAATCACCACACGCACGCTGTTTGTTTGCGCGTCACTCGCCATGGCAGCCAACCTTCACCATGTATAATCCAAACGACTAACATCAACCGACTTTTTTTTGTTGTTGCCTCAATGGTGCCTGCCTGCAATGCGTATCACCCCTTTTACGCCTAATGCCTTTTTTCGGGCCTTAAACTTACAACATCGCATGCCAGACGCACCATATGCATTTTTCAAGTCACGCATGCGTGGGCGTCCAATATCCGACGCGTGACTTATGCTCAATTAAGCTGTTGACTTTGTTTTCTATGAACGATAGCACTTACGGTCATATCGGACACTATCAGTACTCCATCTTGACCCTATTTGTTGTGTTTTCGATGTCTTGTACTACTTGTCACTGGAAAGTCAATGCCAAACAAGGTCTTCATATAAACGCGGGAGTGACAATTTCAATAAATCAATCAGTCGATCCATTACAACACCGTCTGTCTATTTTTGAAGAAACCTTTTCTTAACCCCCTCAATAGAGGACGGTTAATTATTCGGGCTTTTGTTGTCGAACTGGTAAAGCCTAATAAATATAGATCTTGCTATATAACTTTCACGCAATTTGTTAGTCAGCAAAATTGTTATTCCGAAAATCCGGCAACACTATTGCTGCAACGGCAGAGGCGGAACCTGCAGTATAAGCTATTGTTGCACAACTTCAGTACGGTATCAATAGGGAATACAAAAGGTCTTGCACAGGTCTACGTTAGACGTTCGTTCACGTAAGAGCTTGCACTTTGCTTTGGTATGATGCACGGACTTGAAGAGATGCGGTAACAGTTTGGGGTGGTGTGAACAAAGTGGACAACCTTGAACCTACTAGCAGACAGTGAAGATTACAGCCTGAAAAATTATCAACAATATATCAAAAGTTTGACAGCCAATATTATTTGATGTATTTGTATATGGATGCGGGTTTTGTATGCGTTCGTGATTGTCATTGCCAGTTGAGTGAAAATGAAATCGTACGGTTGCGTGTCGGAGTTCCTGGGGGCGCAACTGTCACACTTTTCGGCGCAGCATTGCGTAACACCGCAAAAAGCGTAACACAGTAAGGAAAACAGTAGAACATCCGCAATTAGAGTTAAATGTCGCTAGGGAATTGCTACACCGGCATGGATAATTGGGTAGGCAGTCTTGAAGAAGTCTGCAAGGTTTCAAATAACCTAAAATGATGGGGGAATTGGTTTCCTAAACCGTATTCAGCTTGTCATTATTCGAGTTCATTCAGCTGCACCTAACTGCGATGATATAACGCGAGAGTCACGCAGGTACAATGCCCATTAGTGCGGGCCGTTTAATTGCTTTCGGTGAATAGAGACCGCCACCACGGGTCATTTATTTATTTATGGTGTCGCTGAAGACGGTATAAACTGTCTTGTGTAACAAATCACACTTGCCCTACCGGCAGCGGATAAGGAAGACACGAAAGATAGAACCATCATTGTCAAATTTAATCCGCACCGCCGGTGAGAAGACAATTTCTTGCAACACTCGTGCTCCAGCCTCCGAATCGTTCACGCAAATCTAATCAAAAGCTAATTACGAACCATGCGATGCATCAAGCCAGCTACTGAATGGTTGAATGTTTATTAAGCGCCCTGATGACGAACTCCCATCACTGCCTACACGAGTTTTAATTTAAAGTACGAGTATCCGTATCTAATCCCTAAGGCACTGAGGAAGTACACACGAGCGGACAGAAATTAATGATGAAAGTTGCACGATAAGCCATCGCCGCTGCCGTCGCTCTGCATAGGAATGTCAATAGGGCATTTGTGCAGCTACTTCCCAGTTCCCATTCGTGAGAGACAACGTTGTGGTGGCGGAGATTCGCAACCAGTTCCAATAAGGAAATGCAAAAGAACCTGATTCGCAAGTGCGCCGTGAAGAAGATGCCACAATGTAGATGGAGAGCTCTGGTCCCTCGCCCGCACCGCATGCAGTTTCGCCGTTTAATTTGTAGAGTAAGCGATAGATACTCGTTGCGTAATTTCACCACTGAATCTCTTCCTCTAAATTCAGACACAAGCGATGTCTTTCTTCAAAGGATAACGACAGCGAATTCCACCTGAAAAATAAAACCGCATTATTTGTTGCTGACAACAACTTTCGTGTGTGCGATGCTGATGGCGTTGGCCGTCAACTAACACATCACATAAGCAGATCTGTCCAAGGTTGGCCCACAATTATTTCCAATTGAATTGCAGTAATGATAACGAAAATTCAATTACACTGTGTACACACAATGTCGCAAGCGGGCAGCGCACCTAATGGCCAACAATTGGATTTTATTTCGGGCGAATGCGATTGCAATCACGGCGCCGCATACTCGTACATCGAGTGGAATTTTAAAATCGCGCGCAAGTTTTCGGTTTGCGCATATTTCACGAATTGTACGACCGCACAGAGCACAATCAAAGATTTGGACACAATTTCCGTGAGAAAATTGAGGGCGACTCCATTGAATCATCGTGAATGGGACATTTGTCACGTAACAGATGCTTTTGCATTAAGTAAGTTGCTTAGCCAAATGTTTCGCCTGGGTAGGTGCTGCTGTAAATACCAGCTTGTGCCCGCTTTTTTTGCACAGTGCAGAGATGGTCATGGTATCGTAATTGCGATAGGGCAGTGACAAGCACTCAATTTAGTCATTGTTTTGAATTGGTATCTCTTGCTTAAAGAGAAGCTCTTTGTAGATAGGGACGGTGTGGGCTGTTGGAGAGTGCATCTATACTTGAAATGTCGCACATCATGGTAACGCAGTATAACAACTTCAGGCGACAACTGGTGAAAAGAAAAATGTCAGCCCAACACAAGTGTAAGCTTGAAAAAGTCAAAGAGACTCCCTAATGACCCTGATGGGGTAAAATATTTGTATCACTCCCACTTCGTCCAAGAAGGATGACTCGCAAATGCCAGACCTATCGGGGGGCACCAGTCACTGGAGCACTAGTTGTAAGTCCCAAACCCAATTGAGCAAAAATTCAAATTCGCCAATAACATCTCGGCAGAAATTAAACGAGAACTATTCTTGCCAATCGCTATTTCCTTGGGTTCAGCAGAGTAATAGGGTCCTCTATCTCAAGCAACTAAGGTAATTCCGTTTAAGACCCTGATAGTCCGCGCTTTATGGCTTAGACTTGCCTAAAGCAGTTGAAAATGTCCTCGGTGCCTTTGAGAGGAAAGTTTTTCGTGTTGGTTTCATTAGGATTGAAGGGGTTGGAAGGAAAAGATTGAACGAGCTGCACAGAACATCGACGTTGCTGGTCATAGAATTGCGCTTCAGTCTTCTAAGGCGAGGGCTGGCGAATGAATCCAAATGCTCCAGCCAATAGAATTTTCGAGTCCTCGCTTTATGTGGCAGAAGTAAGTAGAAGGATTATTCAACCGATTTGGAATAACTTAAGGCCGGGCTCATTGGAGAGGCTTGTTAGTTGAGGCCTCGGTTCATCCCGAACTATATAGCCGCCTAAGGAATTAAGGCTCGAGTTTAGCTTTGACATGCAAACATGCTGCGTAAACTACTGGTATGGTCGCTACTGGCAGTTCGTTGTTTCCGCAGGTCTTTTGGGTTGGGATATCCAGACTTGCGTTGGACTGAAGTGACTCGTAATGGGATTGACAGACAGAAAAGAGAAAACTCAATTGAAGAAGACAAGAACTGTAAGTGTCAGCTAGCTGACCATCGGATGCTTGTATTTTTATTGACTATTCTTTTTTAAAATATTTTTTAATGAGTGTTGTCTCTATAGGCACTTGCCCAAAGAGTAGGTAACCCAGCTGCGCACGTAAAAAAATTCCCAGCATTTTGCTCTATGTCAACGTCGTGTTCATTTGTGGTACATGGATCCCTGTTTTAAATTTTCACAGTAAGAACACTAAATTTAAAACACTATTCGAGTTTATCAAGCATCTTTTTACAGTTTGTGTCTTTCCACGGGGGGTACGGCATACACTGATGAAAAAAGTGCACTTTAAAATCAAAAGTTCGCATATTTAAATTTAAAGTGTGGAAATCTTAAGTGTTTTATGTAAAAAACAAATATTTGCGAAAGTTTAAAGGAAAAAGATGTAATTTTTAAAATTTTACATTTAAAAGTAAAAGAAAATGCTTTTAATTTCTATTTAAACAGAATAATAACAAAGTTTTTAAATTTAAAGTGTTTCCATTGAATTTAAGAGTACAATTTTTTTTTTAAAGTGAGAAACTTTAAATTTCTATCTACTGAACTTAGTTTCTTTGTTCTCTCTTGTTTTTTTCCAAACATGTTACGGAGCCATGCCTAAGGACACAAAGGTGGATTTATTAGGTAGTCCGCGCTTCCAAGTATTTGCCAAGTGTATTTGATGTGGTACCTGTGAAGAAAAAAATAATAACAAGAATTAGAAAAAAAAAAATGATATGCCGCTCAACCGCATATCCAATGCGCGTTGAGAGGACAAGCCCCAGTGAAAGAAGGATTAGCTCACCTGTACCGAAGCTGCCCCTGTGGCTCGACCCTAGCTCACAACAAACAGCAATATTGAAATTGAAACTTTAAATTTAAATGATTTTTCTTTCAAGTTTTAAATTATTTGCGTTGACGTAAATGTAAATTTACAAACAAAAATTAGCTTCACTAAAAACCAAACCGCATGAATATCTCATCACAATGGCAAAAAAAAATAATTCAAAACTGCTTGACCTTAACATTGAAGAGTTGTCAATTATTATTCATCATGCTAATTTTAACGGCAAAACAATACACTGCTCTACATTTGAATGCACATTCGATAATGAAGGTCATCATAATCACAGGCAGGTCTAAATTGTCTTCATTGGCCACACGAAAAATCTACCACCAACGCTCTTACCGCAAATCCGACGCAAGTCACCGCAATTCGTTTTGACAGTGTTTCAAATTATTCCGAATCACTGTATAATATGACTCTTGACAATTTACTTCGTTTTCATTCACTTGTCTTGTCATCCAATGTGGTGCAGACGCATCAGCCTAGTTGTCTTTTTAGTAAATTGTGCTTTAGCTTCTCTCAAGTTCACCCCCGCATGTCTAACATCGGAACGACAGTTTTTCATTTACTCCATCCGCTTATGGAATTCCTTGCATCGGGCATGTGCGAAGGTTAGGCGGCATTGAACAGTTCGGACTAAACTCAAGTCCTTTTATTTGGAGTTTCTTTCCCGACTGATTTTGTTTTTAGTTATTCTTTTTTATTAACTTTAATTAATTGAATGGAGATGTATGTATATCGTTTTTGCTTTATCTGCATTTAAAACAATTTCCTTAAGAAATGTTAAATTGTTTTCTTTCTTTTTATCTCTTTTTTTCTTTTAAATCTCTGAACATGTCTTTTAGTAGCTTGTGTAATATTTGAATTAATCGTTATAAGCTTTCACTTTATTATAAGATAATTTTATGACTTAATGTGTAAGCGTTCGATTAAAATAAATGAAATCCCACGTGTATTTGAAATCATAACGCACGTTGCAAAGGATAATTAATTTAAATCGAATTAAACTCATAATCTCGGTGAAAGCCCACTGCACCGCCTATCATAACAAGTAAGTGCGTTGCATAAACTGCCGGCGCTATCGGCAAAATCGCACAAGGAATCCGGCACATTGGACGTATCTCAAATTTTCATTTCATCGAAACATCTGCCAAAAAAAATATTAAATAACGAAAATAAATCGCCTTCACCTCAAGTCCTGTGAGCGTTTACCGCCAAAAACCGCCAAAGCCGGTTTGTTTACCCCAGAGCGATACAGAATCATTTCACCAAAGGAAAGCCATTAGGTAACTTCAACGACACAGCCAACCATCATTGTCAGTGCTGAAGGCAAGAGGCCGAACGCACTAGTTGCACCAAAACAGAAAAAAGAGCCGCTCTGGTCTTTTTCTTATGCAATTATTGGATCCATTCAATTGCCGTCTCTTGCTGCACACACCGGCTGATGCCGACCATACTTGTAAACCATGACGGCCAGTTTTGAAGAAATTTAAATGTATTTTTCGTTTTTTGCGGAATTTTTACGACCAGCAATTACGTATTTTTTTGTTGTAAGTTATTTTTGTGTCTTCGACGGTACGTCTTCAGTTTGGTGAAGCAAATACTGTCTGCCGAAATGTTTTTTACCATCGAAGGCCATATAAAGAGGGAAATTACCAATGCGCGTTGAAATCGAGGGATGCGTCCGAATTAAGTTTCGTAGCGAACAAGTGGAGCAGCACTGCGAGAGCGATAACTTGTCCAGCATAATTGGAGCGACCACACAGCGCATGTGTAACCTATATCTGTTAGGTGTACGTCTGTGCGTGTTTCCGAAGAGCGAACAGCGAAGTGCACCGAAATCGAAAGTTACCACAGCAGAACATCAATGATTTGTCTCTTGCAGAACACGGTCATGGAAGAGGAAGACTTGGCAGTGCATATAGGAAAATGTGTAAACAAACTGTATCCACAACCGTATGGCTGTGGAGGAGCACTGGGCATTCACTTCTGGGTGCTTGCTGACTGAACGGCTTATGAATATTTAGGAAATTAGGTTTAAACTTTATACCTATATCTACTTATGAATACATTAGTGGATTGTCTATTTTTTTTTTTTTTCATAATTTGAAAGGGTTATGAATTTTCTCTTAATAAGGTACACGTATTTAAATTTTCAGCTAATGATTAAAAGCAATTGTCCTCAACACAGCTGCTAGTTTTAGTGAATCATTGCACAACTTTAAATTAAATACAAAAATTCTCCATACTAAATGAGCCAGCATTTTTTATACAGTTAAGATGTCACCGGATACAAACAAAGCTACAAATCATCGTCTTGGCAAAACCAGAAAATTAACACAAAACGAGCTACATTTATATAACTTTGTATAAATCATTAAAAAAAATCATTTAAGACTTTTGAACGACTGTCTGTCGTTTTATTCAATTTTGTTTCAATGGGAAACTACTAATAATAATTTTTAACCTACACCTTAAATATTGTTTAAGCCACAATGGATAATTTAAATATTTTTAATGTCTTTTCTTGACACTAAAAATGATTATAGGACCGCACAATTTAATTTTATAGGAAAATCCTTTAGACTGTGACTTCTATAGTTATTTATATATGACATCAGTTTAATTATTTACTACAACACCTTTATATAAAAAAGAAAAAAAAAGGAAAACCTAAAATTGAAAGTAAGAATACTTAAAAGCTAATTTAAATATGAGTGCATTTTCTTTTACAAAGTGAAAATGATTTAAGACGATCTTTTAAAATGCAATAATTTATGTTTTTAGCTTTCTAAATTTTTGTATTGAGCAGCTAAACTGACACCTACAATGAAGTATAAAATGAGAATCGACAAAGTTGAGTGAGTTTTCAAAAAAAAATAGAAACGCTTTTGCTGGCGTAATCAATTTAAGAAATGTATATTTAAGCGAATTTATATAAAGTTGTTCCAATGGAGCACGAAAAATACACATACAGATGAGATAGAAAGATGAATAAGATAGTTTATATTTGTTAAATTCAATTTGTGACAATTTAATGTCAGTTTGTCTATAAAATCTCAAAAGAGACACCTTTTGGACGATTCGTCAATTTTTCTTTAAGCCAATACCTATAGGCAAGTATATCGTCATAAAAACTTAATTTTCTATAAAAAAAAAACCATCCTGTACAAACAAGTCCATTTTAAAGTCAGAAGCACAAGGCTTCTTGAGTTCTCGAGACTAAAATGCGGAAGCAACGAAGGGAAATATAAAAGTATTACTAATCCAAGCTCCAAAGTTACGACTATTTAAATATGTGGACTCTCAATAACGCTTTAACAGAGTCTCACAAAAATCAGTACCTAGGGGTTGTTGCGCGTATAATTTGATTGACAAATTTGCGTTTAACTTTAAAAGTTAGCAAAATTTATAAAAAAAAAAATAGTTCTCTGTAGCTAAAAATATTAGAACGACCGAATAAAGGCTTCTCGAATATTTGTGTATAACTTTTTTACCAAGGCCCGTTTGCTGATGCGACTCCTAAATATCTAAGTTCTAGGTACAAAAGTACCTTAAGTGATTCATTTTGTTTTGCACGTATCAGGCCTCTATCTTTTCATGTGCTACACTAAAGTTAACCCTCCTAAAAAATGTTTTTTCACCCCTATTCGGACAAAAAATATATTATAAATATGGCAAACCTGAAGTACAGCAATGCCACGTTAGTTTCAAGTTCCTTCCTAAGTTGAATTCTGAAAATTAAGCTGTCAAAATTGTATCATTAAGCAAGTTGCGCTAAATTTTATCTCCCATACAAAAAAGTCTACAAAGATAAAATTTAGCGAGTCAGTTTAGCAAAGCAGTATCCTGTTCGCACGCTAAATTCTTAACTTCATATAGATGGGCCGATGAAAAGTCTTCACTCATTTAGCTCGCGAAATAAATGTCCGGTACATTAAATCGAGATAAATTTTGACATAAAAAAAGAGGAAATAATTTGTGTTGTGTTTACTTTGGATTCTTTTCAGAGGAAACCGCAGAAAACTGCGATAAAGAAAAGAGAACGCAAAACAAAAAATTCCGTTTCATGCGATAAAAAAACATAAAAAAATTGCAGGGCTTGTGGAGGAACAATGCAAATAGGGATTTACCCGACACGAATGAACGTGTCGTCTTCTGCTATTATAGAACTTATTTGAGCTGCTGCAGCAATGATAATATCTTCTTCAATTTTGCTTATATCTATTGTTTTGGAACAATTAAAACAATACATTGTCTTTAAAGTTTGAAATTCAAAAATTGTATGTACGGGAATAATTAAAATAACGTTTACTGTTTATAATTTAGCGAGCATTTATCTTTGGTGTGGAGAAATGCTAAAAAGCTTTAGCAAGTAACCAGCTTGCATTTGTTCCTTGTTTTAATCAGTAAATAACCAACTGTCAACACCTCATTTAAGTTGTTTATAAACAAGTCTATTACCGCCGGAAATATCCACCGAAATGGTGGTTGAATTAAACGTCATCTCCAAATCAATAAAGGTATTCACTTAATATCATAATTTTATGCAGCTCGAAAATTAATTAATCTCTGTGGTGCTTTAAGTGAATACCCTTCGGAAATATCATTGCGTAAATCGCATAAATCCACTGTCAAGTCGGTTGTCAAACTCAGCTGTTCAAATTATTTTCAAATTATCAAAATTGCGAAAGTAAGCGAAAAGAAAAAACTTATTAAATTCTTGGAGAAATCGGCACTAAACGAGATATTTATATTGGAAGTATAAAAAAAACTCTGCAAACAAACATACAACAGACGACTATCTGTCAAAGTTTGACATTTGTGATTTGCACAACTTTCCGCGGTTGATTTCCGAAACTAAATCGTCGCGGAAAATTATGAGGTCTGCGTAAACTATTCTCTATACAAAATCTGACAGTTCATTTACGAGGTGGTAAATTTCTGCACTTTACACAGTTTATGAGGCTTTTACGCGTTTAAGTGAATACCGTTTATATAAAAATGGTTTCTCTTTTTGATTTGGCTGAAGAACTGATTTTAGTTGATGCTGAATTTCTGGAAATTCCCCATTCTTACATTACAATGATATTTAAATATCGGTAAATCCCGTGTGGTGTAATTGGTATATATTCTTTTTTGTATAATAGGTAAACAACGAATGCGTAAATATTTGAAAACATTGAAGTGGTTGTTGTGTCAATTAATGCACTAACATACTTCATAAAGTCAAACAACGCTCGTATGTGGAATGTACATGAATCCATTACCGCAAAACGTCCAACTTCAAATAAATTAGAAAAAAGTTCACATTATTTGCACACGTATACAGATGTTTTTAAATATTTATTCTCATGAAACAATTCTCTTGACTGTATGTATCCAGCCGCATTCTCAAAATTGTCGACTTTATTCAACTAAAAGTCCAGCAGCTCAGTACAACTGACACCAGATTCAAGTGCACTTTGTGTGACCAAATTGAAAATCATTTTACACACTACTACGCTACTCGTACTTGTATATGCACTTCCATTGAAAGGGAGAGTAAATGGCGCTCGCTCTACAACCGCCACAGGTATATTTGAATGCAGTACTGGATCCCCTCAATATGGTTATAATTTAATTCTGCTCAACGGCTGCTTTGTGGTAGGTTCCGTATCGCACCTTTACCACTCTTGCATTCAGCATAAAAACATTACCACCACCAACTATCCAACGAGAGAAGATGCGAACCTCAAACTGGGGGCTATTTCTCGGCCAACTTATACACCATTTAAGAAGGGATACACGAATTTGCTTGATAAAGCGTCAGAAAAAGATAGCCATAGAGACACATCTTCGCTTCGATGTGTGTTTGGGGAGCCCAAATTGTTGTCAATTTTTCTTCGTTTCGTGTTTCCTCTTTTTTGTTGTTTTACATTTTTACGTGTACGAGTTTTTACCATTTTTTTTTTAAGAGAAGCAAAATACCACCGCCACATGCAATCGGCTCATGCCACAGCAACCAAAGTCTCTTATTGTGTGTGGATTTATTTTTTCAAAATATAAATAGATGTTCATGGGTATCTGAACGATAGTGTGATTAGAAGACCTCATCAGTAGAGGCATAGGAACATTCACTAGTGTTAAAGAGTTTTAAACTTTAACTAATCGCGAAGGGATTTACCCAGGATGAGATCCCTCACGTTATTGGTGGGTGTAAAATAAAAAAAAATAAATTGTTTTTAATGTAAAAATTTCAAATTTTTAAAGTGATGTGAAGAGAACTTTTTTTTTGGATTTTTCTAAGTGAAACGATAAATTTATTGGTGAACGTTTAAGATTTTTGATTGACTTGCAAGTGCTTGGATTGAAAAATGTCCTTAAATTTTATTTTGGCAATCGGAATTGTTTTAACTCCATCGAACAGTTTTTGGGATTATTAACTGGGAATTGTACAACAATTATAAATAATCACAAGTAAAGGTCCGATCTGGTTTCAGTGCGGTACTTCGTAAGGAGAAAACTCCTTGAGATATTTCCGTAAGATTATTTTTCGCAGCCGTTATTCACGGCGGTCCGTTTTTCAACAACTCATCTCAAAAGTGGCAGCGTCTTCTAATCTTTGTAATTTCTAAACTTATATAGTGTTATCGCACACTATATCCTTGTTGTTTAGTTAGAAATCATCGGGATATTAAGCCATTTTTGCCGTTTCCATAGAATTGGATTCAGTGGCCCAAAAGTGCTAAATCAGGACGAAAATCCATTTCATGTTAATTGTATTTTTCGCAAAATTTACCATATAAAGCCATTTGACTTAAGCCAGATTAATCCAGTGTGATCCGATTTGTCCTTTTTACGAACAAATAAATTTCGTCCTATTCGGATAGTGAAAATGAAGACTAAAATTCATTACAGGAAATATATCCACTCTGCAAGTGGCTGCACGTAAAACTGAGGCTGCGAAAAAATGCATAACTAAAAGTATGGGTCCCTATGGACTTCCTTGAGGCCATAAAGACTTGATCTTGAGACTAACTCAAGGATTAAATATTTTAAATTTTTAACTATAAATAGTGTTTTCTGTGCTAAAAAATGGTGTTAAAATGTGTTAAAATATCTGCTCGATGAGCTAAATATCGTTCTCACTATTTCTATGTAGATTTTACGCCTACCTCACTTCAACCACCCAATTATAACCAGCCAATTCTCTCTTTCTATTTGCAGTTGTTCGGAGCCTGCTGTGCTCTGTTCATTTCGACAGCATTTGCCCACCCGCCCGAAGGAGTCTGGAAGAAGAAACTCGTCTGGAAGGAAGACTGGGTGCAAATCTGGAAGACCATCAAAAAAGAAGCATGGGAAACGAAATGGAAAAAAATCCAAGTGCCCATCTGGAAAGAGGTGCAAGTGCCCATCTGGAAGGAGGTACAAGTGCCCGATTGGAAAATCGTCAAAAAACCCCACATCGAAGAACGTGAAGTCCCCGCCTGGAAGGAGGAAAAAGTCCCCGAATGGAAGAAAATAAACAAACCCATCTGGAAGGAGATCAAAGTTCCAATCTGGAAGGAAATCCAAGTGCCCGAATGGAAGAAAATGTTCGTCCCCGAATGGGTGAAAATGGGCATTCCCGGCGAGAAATTCCTTGGCAAGGATCACGAAGGCTGGGAATACACCTCCCACGATCTCTGGCGCAAGAAACTCATTTGGAAACCGGTGTGGAAAAAAGTCTGGCGCACAGAGAAAAAACAAGAATGGGTGCCCGAAAAGAAATTAGAATGGAAGGTGGAATGGATTCAAGTTTGGAAATCAGTAAAAAAACAAATCTGGATCAAGGAGAAACGTGAAACCTGGGTCGAAGAGAAGGTACAAATTTGGCGCACCGAGAAGAAACAAGCCTGGGCCACCGAGAAGAAGCAGGCATGGAAAGACGAATGGAAATCAATTCAAGTGCCCGTCTGGAAGGAGGTGAAAGTACCCGCATGGAAGAAGGTCTGGAAGCCAGTATGGGAGAAGGTTTGGGTGCCAATCAGCCACGGTTGGGATTAAGTTCAACTAGCGCAGTTTTGTAAATTGTTAGTTAAGTGCTATACCATGTACCATGAATGTTTCGTGCTGTAAATACTCTCCAGCCTCTTTCACTTTTTCTCATTCTAATTCATGCAAAGCGTTAACCCTTTGTATATAGTCAGTCATCCTAGCAGGTGGCGCAAAATCCATTTCATACAAAGCGAAACTAAAATCACTGCTATCGTGAAAACGCTGTTAGAATGTTTTTAAATCTGTTGTAGTTTGTAAGTGTAACGAACGTTGTTTTTCGACAAAATAACTGTAAATAAACGAAAATTTTATGAAACTTTGTACGGTTTTTCCTTGGCATAGCTAAAAAAGGCTTTTAAACAGCAACCAGATCTAATGCTGTATTTTATTCCTACACTGAATATACAGGAAAATACCGAAATGATCGAAGATACAATAACTTAGCAGCAAATATTGAAGAAGATGAGAACAATCTAAAGAATACCACATTTCGTTGCGTTAAAAGTCATTTTTGGTGTACAGATAAATGTTGGGATATCGAAATAAAAAGTGAAAATAATGAAGAAGATAATCTTCTACAAATAAATACTGATTTTACTGAACAAATTTATATTTTTGGTATTTCGAGAAGTAAACCGGTTTAGGAATATTTTAAAGGCGTAGTTTCGAAGTCGCTTAAAATAGTGAAGATATGGAACACTTTGTGGTTAGCTGCAAAGAAATGAAGAACGTCTGCTGGGAAACTAGCTAAACACTGATTGGATTCTATAAAGGCTGTTTAGAGAAGATGTAGAGAATAACCATGAAACTATTGCGGATATTTTGGAAAACGAAACTTCCAAATGGTTTTAACAATCTCCATGCATCAATTAAAGAAAAAATGTCAAACAATTTATTTGTTTTGATAAGCTAGGTCCACCATTAAATGGGGTGCAACGTCGTCTGTAATAAAATTGTAAACGCGCCCTACAAAATTAATTGTAAACGCGCCCCCAGCAAAATTCTGAGTTCACAGTTCAGTGGGCGGCCTAGCCGGGGAAGCCAGAGATATAAAACATGGACGCATAAAAACGTGTACTTAATAAAGGACTCATTGAGGAATTCAATTAAAATAAACTCTTTTGTATTTTATTTTAAACTTAAAACAGTCGTCGTCGTCAGGTGCATTCAATGCTGCGAAAATTGTGTTGAAGATATTGCCATTACTAATGAAAACCATTTAGAAGACATTGTCCATCCACACAAACCGGCACCTACTCCAACTCTGCAACTAAAAACCAAATAAACCCAAAATTTATCAAAGGAGTAACGGAAGCATCATCCCATTGAATGCACCTCACGACGACCACACTGCACCCCACTTGATGATGGGTGTTTTCGTATCTCAACTGACATGTACCTTTCCTTTCCATTTCTCGATTGGATCGCAGTCAAAATTACATAACCAATGTAATTGTCATCCTTTTTGGTAAGTCCCCTGCAGTACAATCTCACGGAAGTCATCGGTCGGGGGCACCGTCTACCATGGGCAAGTTGTATTCACGATCAAATCATGTAACCAGCATCGTCTTCTCAGCGCCCAAGGAGTTGTTTACTCTTTTACTATACCACGGATGTAATAACTTTGAAACCTCAAACTTCACCTCTGCCGTGGGGGGAAAATGGCATCGTTATAATCGGTGGTATCGCATCTTCAGCCAAGGCCGGTTCGAAAGACTTGTCCATATGAAGATTCACTTTCATGCGCTTTAATGATATTAAGTGTTCTTCGCGCCAACAATTATGCCATTCAGGCTTTAGTGGAAATGGAAAGTGCATAGTTTCCCAATGTGGAGAGGAAGAGCACCTCAGTCACAATGTGCATTTCGAGCACACAGACATGTCGATCAATTTTCCAGTGCATAAATGTTTCAATTACACGTAATTGTATAATTAGGAATGGACTTCTTGAAGTTAGGTAACCTTCTGTCCGGCTCTTAATGAAATCTTCAGCCGGCAAGGGGTACATGATTTTGATTGCCTAACTAAGCCCCATATCTTGGTTCGTGTGAACCAAGTTATGAGCATGCGCTTACATTGTGTTCCAGTTTTAATCGGCCTTTTGTTTCTCTTATAACTATTGCTTCTTCTTTCAACTATTCGTCGTGCAATGAGCAATAGATTTTGCTTAGTAAGGCTACGTGATGTAACGAGATGACCGATGATTAAAATATTATTACTACGAGTCTTACAACATTGCTGTAACAATGCGATGGTATAGGTCCGTAATAAAGTCGTTTTCATTCGACGTCTCATCTTTTAACCGCCACTTGGTTTTACATCCTTATACACGCAGTCACTGACAAGGTCGTCATTAATTTACTTAATTATACCACTCCACCATCGAACTGTTTTGCGCTCGAAGCCGGCGACAAAGCGCGCCAAAAAATGTTTCAATCCAATGAACCAAAACAAAAGAGTTGAGCAACGAACTCGGCCTGCTATATAATGCGTTGGGTGTCTTTTTTCAGTAAACAACATAATTGCCACCATCATCGTAGTGGGCGATGATGATCTTCTGTGGCCTAGAAAAATGCTTGCTAATATTTTAAGCATACTTTGCAAGTGATTCATCGCAACAACAAAATAAATACTTAAATGATATTTTTTTATGACATAACAATTATTGCGTGCAGTGTGGCAGAAAGATGACAAACTCAGCCGCATTGGATGGCACACATCAGACGTCGGTTAGGCGGGGCTTTTAAATGACTTTGAGTGCTCTGCAGTGGTTGATTGCGAAAATTGTTTGTAAAATTTTGAGCGGTTTGGTATAGTGGACATTTATTGCACCCGGTTGACCTATAGGATTTGAGAAGACACTATGGAGAAATAATTTCGTGGACATTGGTGTAGACGGTTTTCGGGGAGATGCTAATTAATTCAGTAGATCAATCAAGAGTACATTATGCAAATCATAATGGGTATACACAAACAATTATTTAACTTGCTGTGGGGGGAGATATGTATTTATTTACAAAGTCGAGATTGCACTTGTATTTCATTGTACTGGGACTTGAGCCATGAGCGGGTGAGCAACAAGTGTCGGCTTATAAAGTTAAGCCATACCCTTGAACAAATTAACACACTTCTTTAGAGGACTATCAGTTTTCGAAAGGTAAAACAATTTACCTCTGATTTGACGCACCCACGATCATTCGCACTGAAACTAAGCCGATGTGCTCGTGATTAAGGACAAGCAGGTGTGTTTTCTTTTTTGCAAAGTTTGTTATGTTTAATTTTTCATAAAATAAATAACAGCTAACAAGTTGGCTCAATAGGACCCTGCTTCTATAGACCTAGCTATTCGTTTTGTGTGAGTTTTTCATTTTTGGGATGAATGGAAGGGATTTACAATTTAATGCCAACGGCTTATTAAAAAACTCTTTCACGACGTATGTCGTTTATTGGAGTACTGCGCATCTCGCTAAGTACTCCAATACAGTAAAATCCAAGCCACTTTGGCTACACTTTTTCAAATTACTGACTTTAGTTTTGAGCGTCTACACTAAACAGGTGAGCGGATTTGTAGGTTCAGATTTGGTTTGTGTACTTGCTATACAGCTATTATATCTTCATATAAAAATATGGATTTGTTAAGGAATTGCGGTAAAACTACTCAACTTCGCTTCATCGTCCTTCTCCCCCTTTATTTCCCAGGTTTCCGTGAGTTGTGGTCTCAAAACGGCGCTCAATTGCGTTATTTGTGTCTTTCCATCGTACGGGAAATACAGCCACCTAAACCAACCAAGGCTTATGAATTTAGGATTTTAGGGAGGAACATTTGCTTTTCAATTTCATCGCAATCAACCCAAGGATGTACGAGTTCAAACTCTTCTGAGAGAGGACTGTTTTGTCCAAAAAACTGTGTTATATTCACACAAAGGGAAAACTGTGCAAAATAAGAATAAACTTCCCGTTGAAATAATTTTCGGTTGAAGCGGATTAAAGTTAAAAGAAAACACACGGTAATTTTCTAACAACTTTATAAATTATCGGGTTTTATTACGAGAATGAATTTTATGTGTTATTGACATTGCCTTATTTATACTTTAAAAGTGTAGTTGTTTGACAAGTGTCAAGTAAGAGCTTAGCTTGTTAAAAATATTATTATTTACAATTTTTAAAACGACACAGTGTTACTTTATATTTAAAGAAAATGAATTACAATAGTTTTATAAATTTATATGGCAGCTCTCTATGTTTTTCACAACCATTTTATGAAATCAGCGCCAACAATTTTCAATCAAGAAGCAATAACAAGAAAAAGATCACAATTCGGAGGCAATTGGAAAACATCCAACAAGTACGTAATTTGACAGTTTTCATAAAATTGTCATAGCTCAGGCGGTGATTTTTTGCAAACCTTAAAATGTATCCTTCCCTTGTTGTTGTTTTTGGGTTTAATATCACCATGCTCACATTCATTATTTTTAGTTGATTGAAAATTATCTGGGACCAAACTTCTACATATATCTTTTCCGGTATTTATTCAATTGTTGGTCTCTCGTGAGAAGCATCTCACACACAATCCCCCAACCTATACAACTTCAAATTAATGGTTGCCAAACTACCGAATGACATGCAAAGCTAAACGCTCCATGGTTTCACGGTAAAAATTGTGCACACACCGTACGAAGGCTAACAAATTGACTTACATCGCACAATATTTCTCATACTTTATCTTAGAATCCTAATCGTCAGCATCTACTGAACTGATTTATTATACTCGACCTTCTTCACTTTCTTAATAAATTATGCACTTTGCTTTCTGTAACAGCGACATCTTCGTGTCATTTCAATGGAGAAAGCATTTCTTCTTCAACTACCGCCTGCCCAAAGGTATGCAACTATCGAGGAAATCTCCTCGCAATCATAAACTGTCGTCTCCTCCGTTCACACCTCGAAGTCAAGCTCAACTTGGCTCGCTCAAAAGTTATAAAATCATAAATAAACCGAGCTGAAAAGCTTCCACATTTTTGCGGACATGTCAGCGGTCATTTAGCACCGCTAACGCACCATCAATATTAACATTATCATCAGTCAACGCCACCGCGCACCGGTGCTGTTTTTAAATTGTTCAATTTGAATGAATCTAATGCCGAAATTGCATCACACACTACTTGGCTGCGGATGCTTTGGTCAGTAGTGGAGTTGGGCCGAGCTATTCAAAAGTAATTGAAGACTCTTTTGTTGTTAGCCTTATTTATTTATGGGCCAAACTGAGCGTCACATTGCAATAACCTCTGGGGCTTGGCAAACAAACTGTACGCTCGCCATACATTGTTGGGAAATGGGTAATGTAAACGCATTTATTATGTACGTCGCTTGTTTACACAAAAAAATGCAGCAATTGCTATCTTGGCAATATGCAGAGCAATGCGCCTGTGATATGCACTTATCCAAATGACAGGTGGTCAAAAATGACGTGAGTGGATTGGTTTTGGTTGATGAAAACTCAATTTTACTCTTATAAGAGGCATTATACAAAGGCAATTGGGGACATGTGAACAATTATGTTATTTGTCACGTCAGTTGCGTGTTTTAACTAGGGGTCTATAATGAAACGTATTTCGCGTGAGAATTGGCACAGTTTGTCAAAGTGCCAATTGTGACGCCTGTCAAGTTTTATGATACGTGACACAACTCCTGTGCAGGTAGAGTATGAATCCTAAACTATTTGATTTTGAAAAATTGGGTGACACTGACAGACGCATATTTGCATTTCCAATCGGTAATTAGAATAATTCGGTGGCATTATTCAAATAAATGACAGAAAAAGTATCATTAATTTTCAATTGTATTTCTTGTTCCCCCATAGTGAAGTCAAATTCTCAAAGTGCTGCTGTCAATTGAAAAGACATTCGTCAAATGTGACAGTTGACACGAGCTGCGTTGCCAGCAAATTGGCGTGATTTGTGTACAATGGATGTGATTTTCACATGACATTTCTATGGAAGGTGACAAATTGATGTGAGGTAACAGATTTGTCGCAGCACGTAGGAATGTGACTGAATAAAGAAATGCCTTAGATCGAGGTTGTACTGACAGCAGCTTCAAGGGCTGAACATAGTAATGGCCAAATAATTATTCATTTCTGTATAGATTACTGCGGTTGCAGTTAGATACTACTTTTAGAAACACAGGGCCTACACATTAAGGATGTCTTTCTTTTCCTCGGAATGTTTTTCGAAAAGCACTTTTTTTTCGAAAAAAAGGAACAGTAAATAATTTATATGCATACAATAAAATATTTTTTTTCATTTCTACGAGAAACCCATTTCGCAAACGGAAGCGTATCAGCACGCAGCGGATAAACAGAGAAGCACATGACTCTTGTCCATTTAATTTTCCACAGTAATGGAGAGGGACATATTGTAGGACGAGTGGACGAGGTACACCTCTACGATAAATAGATTTTAGCTAAAAAGTAATTCATAGGCATTTAAAATTCATCTGATTCACGAGACAACTGATCTTTTGGACCACTCATCCACGGACATTTCACAAAGCGTTTGTTTTGGAATGGTGTTCGATTTAATGAAAAACATGTTCGTCAAAGAAAAGTTGCCGCAAAGGGCTTATAAGGTTGACAGATCACGAGGTCTTCGTTAAGTTTTGAGTGATTTTTATAGTTAATTTTTTAATTTAATTTCGTTCTTCAACCGCAACTTTATTAGTGATTTATTTCTGGAGTCTCCAGTTAAGGATGTCCTGCCGGGGACATATAAAAAAAACGCGAAAAATTCTTTTGGACAAATTGTTCAATTGTGGCTTTAGAGGAGAAATGCATAATTGGTTCCGTTCTTACCTATCTGCTAGAGGACAAAGGGTTAAAATTAATGGACAATTTAGCTCTTTCAGCAGCTGT
The DNA here is from genome assembly GCA_916610125.1 of Cheilosia vulpina. Classification (NCBI taxonomy): domain Eukaryota; kingdom Metazoa; phylum Arthropoda; class Insecta; order Diptera; family Syrphidae; genus Cheilosia; species Cheilosia vulpina. The sequence goes on from OU744279.1 coordinate 57,748,956, forward strand.
GCTTGGTCCAATACTCTTTTTAATATTTATTAACTCGCTTTTCTTACAAAAATACCGCTGCAAAGTGAATGCTTTCGCTGATGATATGGCATGTGCTTTTCATAGTGACTCTGTTTTGGATCTTTCTGCTGATATTAATCATGACCTGGAAGTATTAAGCCATTGGTTCAAAATGCATAAAATGGTAATAAGTGATAAAACCAAAATTATGTTTTTTAATGTTTCTGGTAAGGAGGTAGATTATGGTTCATTCTCTTTCCATTGTGCAAGTTGTATGAAATATAATCACTGTAAAGAAATCTGTAACTCGGCAGTAAACCCTCAGACATTTTTTGAGTCACGTTCATGCTCTGATAAATGTTTTGATATTGAGTGTGTCAAGTCATACAAGTACCTTGGGGTTCTAGTTGATTGGAAGATGGATTGGTCTGCTCATACGAATGCACTTAAGAAGTATCTTGTGGCTGCCACAAGGCAAATATACTTTTTAAAAAGCTATTGCTCACAGGAGCTTCTTAAATGTATTTATTATGGTTTAGTGCACTCTAAGCTAGAATATGGCATAGTTTCGTGGGGTGGAACACACAGCAATAAAATTAATCCACTTCTGATTTCTCAAAAACACATTATTCGTCTTATTTGTAATAAAAGTCGTCGACATGATAGTTTAATAATTTTCAGAAACATCAAAGTCCTACCTCTGAAACATTTGTATTTCTATAAAGTATTAAAAATTTTTTTCGCCAGATCTGGTTATTTATTAAACCGTTGCTCTTCTAACTATAACCTTAGAGTAAACAACCAACATCTCGCTTTAGTACCACATCACAATTTGCAATTTTTTTTAAATTTTTATACGTCAACTGCTCCAAGACTTTTTAATAACCTACCTAACTACATTAGAGTTATTAGAAATGAATCCACTTTTCTCAAAAAAGTAAAATGTTGGCTCTTTGAGTTGGATTATAAAAATATTAATGATTTACTATTGGTTACCATTTAATTAGTTACTTTATTTTTCTTTTTTTCTCAATCTTTGCGCTCTATTTGTATCACTATTTCATTGTAAAAACTTAATTTATTTTTTAACTCAAAAAAAATGTCTTATTTATAGAACAATTATTCTTGTCGTAACCCCACTTCACTACTTTTAAAATATGTTTTTTTCATTATGATTGTTATTCATGCTGCTTTCGCCTCTAGTTCCTTTGAACTATAGATTGCAGTTTCTTTATTTATTCATTGTGTTAATCTTATTTGTTATATGTAGCTTTTTAACCTGTTTTAATGTTATGTACACAATGTATTAGTAAAGATAATAAAATTGAATTGAATTGAATTGAAATTATAAGTTCCAAAAAAATGCAAGCACTGTATGACGGCTCGTTTGACAGTACACACTTGGTACTACATATTAATAATGGTGTCGGTAAGTAAAGTCGTTTTTTATCCTCTAAATCTGATTTGGATCAAATTCTGGTTTAAGAAAGGTGTCATTTCCAAAGTTCCGAAAAGTTGCTGCCAAAGTCCAGTAAATAGCCCTAAAATTCAAAGATCATTCAAAGTTTTCCGGTCCGCGTTCACACGGCCATTATTACAAACACTGCATTACCAACTTCGACTTTTAAATATTATCAGTCAAATCTTGAGTTGATCGCAAGATCTTCTAGCAAGATCTCGAAAGGTATTCCATATAAAAACTGGATTACGTATTGTTCGAGTGAATTGTTACTAAAACCTGATCCAGATCAAATTATAAGATCAGTCAAAAGGGTAAAAGTGAAGAGAAACAAAGTTTATTGGAAATTATGCCCTACCATGCGTGTTCCTTGTTTATCATCGAAATTCCCATTTGCATTCAGATCTATCAAGAACAGTTGAAAGGTTAGCCTGTGCAACGGTTCATATGAAACTGTCTTTTGTTTATAATCGGTCGCATTCTCTGAACGTATTTAAAAGTGTATAGCAATTTCAGAAGAAACAGAAACCAAGTGATCACCATCGTTGTACATCAAAGAACAACATATCCAACTTCAGTTAATTTTGTCGTTAGTTGAATGACAGTTTTCTATTCCAACAAATAATTGAGCGAATTCACTTTCCCAGGAAAATTAAATGTCATTGAACTTCTTCTGATGCCAAAATCATTTCAAATTCAGCTTAGCAATGTTGTGTCAAAATCCGTTCAGAGAGATTGTTAGTAATAATTTAATGCATGTTAACACTTCCTAAGATTCATTTTTGTGAACACGCTCTAAGCACTGAACTCTCTCTTTTTACCATCTGTCTTTTTTTGAAATAAAGTTTCTTTAACGACGTAGAATCTTAAAGCGTTTTTGTTAATTCTTTTTAATTCACTGCGTGGTCTAATTTTATATCAACAGAGATCCATCCATCAACAGCCATCAAGACAGTATGAACTTAAAACTATCCAACATCTCTTTATATACCCCTGTCGGCCACGATGCGGGCATGTGCTCCCCCAAAAACTCGTATCAAGTTGGAATTCCCAAAGTCCGATTATATATTCATTCGTCCAAAAAGCCGAATCCTGTTTTGCAGCGCAAATCTCAATATCACCATTGCATAAGGAAACACCTCAGTATCCATAGACCCTACCTTCGAACATAACAGCAAACTCACAAATGTCTTCATAATGAGGCAATCAATTGACGTTAATAAGAATTGCGGATACATCGCTAACAAACGCTAAAAACAGGAAAAGCACCACCATGCTGTGTATTAACACAAAAACCGAACATTGTTCCCCCTTGTCATCGGTTTATTTTTATTTTTTGCACCGCATCATATGCGCGGTGTGGTCTGGGGCACGCTCAACTTGCATTCAATTGGACTCTGCGAAAGCGAAAATTGTGCCAAACACTGTGCACACACACAGCCATACGGCGAAATATTCACTCACCCAAAGAGAAGTTTCTATTGTGTATGGAATGATTGATTGCTTTCCGGTCGTTGGTGGAATAATGGCACAAAAACGCTTTTCCAATTCATTAAAGATTGTATCGTCGCCGTGTGTTGGTGGTTTGTGGTGGGATACCAAAGGTATCCGATGCCACCATTCAATGGGAGACGACCTCTAATCACAGCAAACGATAGAAGCCCGCAAACGCGACTTGCAGAACAAAACGATACATGACCTTCGAGTGTGTGTGCTGGTGGCTGTATGCGGATAAAGGCTAAAAGGAACACCGATTCTAGGTTAAACTGTTATCAATGTGAATGAGAATGATGCATATCTAGTGTTCGAATAATGTCCACCAAAACCAATCTGGTGAATGCGCATTTGGACAGAGATTGGCAACCTCCGGACGTGATTATTGACAGCAAAGCTGGGAATTTTCCTTGTGCAACCTATCGATGAATCGGTATTGTGCTTTTTTGGTGCAGTTGTGTCATTTTTGACGTGCGGATGGGTAGAAGAGTACATTCAGCCGAGTTCATTGCCGGCTGCCATTTAAGACTTGACTGCAAGCGCCAAAGAAGTTGGCAATAATACTCCAAAACGGCTTTGTGAATAATAATTATTGATCGCAGGCACTGATTGGGGTGATTGTTGTTCAATATATAGTTGCAGGGAATTCATTGATAAATTGATTGCAATGAATGTGGAATATCTTTTCGTAATAAACAAATTGCAGTGCAACGCTGTTGGATATATTCTGGAGGAATTTATAATTTTTTTTTTGCGTTTCGGAAGCAACGACACCTGCCGCTTATGCGGGTCCTACGTTTAGTCAATCAAAGTACCTAGTTACTGCACAATTAAGTGCATGTACCTGCGAAGCTGTGATTTTTTGCTCTTTAAAATAACAAACGGAATAAGGAGCTTTGCCAGTCAAGCGATTTCCCAATCGCCGAAAAACAGTCATTAAAACCCACTCCACCGTGTCAAGTGATTCTCAATCAAAATGGCAACACCATTATTTAATTACACACACATTCCATTCCCTTTGCAAATGGCAAATATTTTATTTTAAAAGGATAATTACTCTATCATTTGTCAGACTTTAAGGAAGCAATAAATTCATAGCAAAAACCACACATGCCTCGAGCGCCTGACAAAACAAACGGCCCGACGTCTCAGCCTTCGCCTATGCGGAAAATGCTGCTGCGCAAAAAGATCAACAAAAATCACCCCACTCCCACAATTACCCACGAGTTTTTTCTCCAAATATCTCTCCATTAAGTGATCCGTATAGAAGTCGACAGCACACCACACGATCCAGACAGCTTTTGATGGCCAAGAGCAATGCCACCGCTGCGCGCAGGCGCATGCAGAAGTGCAGATACCTGTTGTGTCGTATTGCCGTTCTCCATCCTCGTTTCGGAATTGTGAGGTAACGGCTTGATCGCGGACTACGTTACGTGGATCACAAAAGATCTACAAAATGAAAGCGAAAGTCAAGACAGTGTCACCGCACCAAGGAGTGGGCATATGTTTTGGTCTAGACAAAAGGAAAATTGATTGCTCTCGCAGTCAACAGCTATAACTGAGTACCAATTGTAATCTCAATTATGAACATTTTGACAGAAAGGATTGTTCCTTTATTTCTTAGGACTGCGTTGACGTACGAGTACTTCCGTCATTTTGGTTACCTACGCGCGTCGTCATGCAGTGGCTTTAATGTTCAGTGAACTGGTTGGGAGACATATACCTTTCTTGTTATAAGGCAAGTCAACACCTCGTATTGAGATACAGTATCTATATACACATGTAGCCTGTGGACCTTTTTGCTTTGGATTCACTGGCGTGTAGGAATATTTTTATGGTTTTAATTACGAGAGCAGTTGTGCAGCTGCAGTTTTCGATGGCTCAAACCGATTGCGTCAGGTGTGTTATTGTGGGAATACCGTTTTTGGGAAGTTCGTTGCATTGATATGCAAGAGGCATATGCGTGCCGCATAAGAGTGATAAATTTTGATTTCAGTAGCGAAATGTTGGGATATAATAAATCTGCCAAAGACATGCGATTGGTATAGATAATATGTCAATTTGCATTGATATTCCAAACGTAGAATCAGAGACAAATACAAAAGCAAAAGAGTTGATCAACGAAATCTGTTCCGTTTTCACTTCACGCATACAACTGAAATGCTTTATTTGACACGCTTGTTAACACAACTTTGCTTTGCGTTTTTCTGGAAATGTTTCCCTATATAACGTGATGGTTTTGACGTAGCGAAGCTGCCAACGTGTAACATCATGTGTATTGACAAACGAGTGATTATATTGAACAACTAGCTGTACCCGCCCGGCTTCGCCCGTGCAAAATGTGGTTTCAGAACAATTGATGGAAACAATTTTTTTATAAATTTGTTGTCTTGTAGGGAACACATTTTTTTTTTGATAATCGCTCAAAGAAAAATCATCGATAGACATTGCAGAAGTATAACGCGAGTAAGCGGTCTGCAATAGTGAGGGACTTGAGCCCGTATTAAAAAACATCCCAAAGACTGAGTCCAATCTGCCTTCATGGCATTGCACCTGGTCTTTGGACTATCATTCTTTGGAATGATAATGAAAGAAAATAATTTTATAATAGGTATTTAACTCACTTTTTTATTAATGTAACGCTTTTTTGTATACTTTATTAGAAGTTTTGTTTCTATCGGCTGAGATAGTGATATTTCCTGCATTATTTAGCCTGGAGCACGCTACATAATTATCTACAACTGCCAGTGAATTAAACTCCCACTTTTCTTAAAGTTCGACCCTCTAACTTATTGATTGTCATGGCAGAACAAACATTAATAGGAAATTGAATCCGTTTAAACTGAAATGTATTATTGCTGGGAATTATTTGTATTCTTGGTATAAATACCGTCTCCTTTCTCCTTTAACACACCCAGCTAAAATTAACGCATCTATAACGTTTTTCTGTAACGAAATCACTCACATTCTGGTACCATTACGATGCTGGGGGGATTCAAATTGCAAAGCAACATAATGGGAACTCCAGCTTTTAATTCAATTTTATGAGCAAAAAGGCCATCGGCTGTAATGCTATTTAAAAACTCCAACGGGTAATTTCATCGTGATTGCAAATAGCATTTATAAATAGTACGACGTGTATCCCCAGGAATTTTCCCTAATAATAATCCCCCAATGTAATAACACCACGATCTGGTATCACTGGTACCTATACCTATTTGACATTTCTTTCTAGACACTATATTTTGTAAGCAAAACAGGACAAACAAACCTTTCCTATATATTTGCCATTGCCTTTGTCCTTTTTTTCTTAGCAAACCACACAGCGTACTGCCTCTGTCTGTCACCCTCTCCGTCACAGGAGTAAAATAGGGTTAAAAGAGATGTTAATATAATTTTGCGCAGTTAGTTTGTTTGATTTGAGAATCTCACTCATGTGAAAATCGTAGAAATGTTTCAAATTTTGCCTTTTTATTTAAAAACCTTTTAAGTTATCGAGTTATTGGATATCACAAGTTGTACCTGCAGATGTCCTCTATAAGCTGCTGTTAACTATATTTAAATGCTCCCAGTATTTTCGAACGGAAAGCGTGACAAAGAAAAAAGCAAAACGAAACGAAAAAATAAATTACTCTAGTCCATTTTTTTCCGGAATTTATAGAGATATAGATTTGAAACAAAGTAGAAATTGTAGGCCAAGGTATCCTCTATAGGCCTGTGAAAAGTGCACCAGAATATATTGAACAGTTTCTAAGATTTTTGCATTTAAAGACATACCGTCAAATTCAATCTTAGTCGAACAGAACTACACCAATTTTATTTATATGATTAGAAATAGTTTACAATTTCTGCGTGCTACTTTTGATATTAAGTCAGTTTTACGAATTGGTTTTTAATTCAGAATTTGCTTTGACAATTTCCTTTACTTCTTGGTTGTTACATGAACCATTTTGGCTTCTTAGGTCTAAACAGACTACTTTCTGCTTCCTTTCTTTTTGCGTGATAAAAGAGCTTAAATTTGTCTTTGCTTCAAAATTTTAACTGATCGCCTCGAAATTAGGCCCGATAATCGTGCCAGAAATTGCCTCAACATTTCTTCAGAAGGCTGCCTTCCAAACGAACAGAAAACTGCATTGAATCGCTTGAAATTATACGAACCAAATTTTTCCTTTTCTGTGTATAATCATTGAGCCGAATATTCTATTAATATTTGTCCACAAATCTGGCCAGAATGCAACTCAAAAAACCTCTTGAAAATCTAATAATACAAAAATGTATGTCACAAGCACTGATAAAAGAAAACGTCCCTAAAATGGAAAACAAATCTTGTCTAAACCGGCTCAGCAAATAGGTTTAATAAAAAAAAATTGAAACTAAAAGATGTTCGGCTGAATTTCAAAAAAACCCACCAACAAATCAGTCCCCAAAGCACTCCATAAATTGCGTTGAAAACTGAAATAAACCCCAGAAACAGTATCAGAAACGAGGTCAAAGCCTTCGATGTGTTGATTGAGAGAACAAAACGTTTAAATAATAACAAACACTTCAATTCATTGGAATTATAGTTACTTTCGAACTACACATCTTGTTAATGAAAACCGTCACTTATATTGTCTCCGTAATTGCTTCCAAGGCAGGTTTCAAAAGTCAAGGAAGAAATATTTAGAAAATAACACCTTCAAAGTTGCATTGAAAAAATATTTAACGGGCATATTATTCACTCCGGTGTAAGTCAGGTTTGAGTTTATTTTACACCCGATCATTAATCCGAATTTTTGAAACCCGATAATTTAAACCTTTGTGCATATTATTCACTGAAAAACATGCATTAAACCCGCTGGATTAAAGATGGATTTAAATACGGATTTAAAATACTTCAAACCGTTTTTAATCCTTTTTAAACCCACGTAATGTCAAACTTCACAAATAACGACCTTTTTTGGTGTTTGTCACTTGGAAATTGATTTCATTTGTTTTGGGCCCAATTATATTTTAAGGTATCTAATGTAACCTCCAAAACTTTTTTTCCGCACGAAATATTGCCGAAAATATTCCACATCGTAATCGTCGTAAAGCCCGCTTGTGCATTCGATATATTCGACGACAATAACGACGTTGATTTACCATCAGCTCTTCGACAAATTCGTCTTCTGACGACGATGACATCAACATTAATTTCGTCCATTTCACGCATTAAGTCCTTTTTAGTTTCTTGACATTTTTTGTTCCATTCCCCTTCTTTTCTTTACTTCTTGCGAGCGAAGAAATGTCAATATTATGAAATTGGGTCTTAACCCGAGTTAAAGTACTTAAATTGGTCTCCGGATTGGGTCTAAATCGGATTAAACGCTGTCAAGTTATAAAAACTGAGTTTATGTTCGGGTTTAAAGACTGAATATTATGGACTTGGGTTTAGTTTTTGGGTTAAACTCACTTAAGCCCAGGTGTAACCTTTAATCCGGATTAAATTAAGCATTTAGATAAAAGCTTTACTCAAGAAACTATGTCAAAAACAACCTCAAATATCGACCTACATGGCATTGAAAATTGATTCAAAAACTTCTCTGGGTGCAGAGTCATGAAATTATTGATAAAAAATGCTTCAGAGAATTACCCCAGAATTTTGTACTATGCAAAAATTCCTTCGAAAAATACATTTTTTCCAACATATTGTCAGCAAAGTTGATTAAAAAGAAAATATAGAACAGCCAAACTGCAAATCGCTCAACTGCCCTAAAGAATTGCACTAAAATCTGTTTCATAAAACGACATAAGAAACCGCTTTAAGACTCTTCACAAAAATACCGAAACAAGTTATTTAAAATCGGAAATATCTTCAAAAACCGCAACAAAATAACTCAGATATCTGAGACTGTTTCGCATATCATAGAAACTGATTTAAATCAAAAACTACTAGCCCTAAGAAAAACTAAAAAAGAAAAAGAGTTCAGGTCATGTGTAGAGTGTTTCTAAAGAGTTAAAGCAGTGTAAGACCGATTTGGAGCCATTTTTGCCACTGAGTTTGTAATGATTATAACTATTTGACTAAATATTGGGATGTAACGATGCCTTCATGGCAGGGATTGGAAATGCGGTTAGCGCATTATGAATAGGAGTATAGTTGTTTTTAAAATACATTTCAGTTGCACCAATAACTGTTTTAAAGAACAAACTTTAAGAATCGCTTTGAATAAAATAAAAAATGATTGGAAACTTATTTAAAGTGTCTTCAAATGAGGTACACTTAAAGACCTATAAACAATATTAGGTACAAATCGTCCTCCTAAAAATTGTGCTCAAAGGTGCTTCGAAAATCGCGCCAATAGGAGACTTAAAGATTGTTAAAAAGATGTTTCCTTTAAAATGCCGTAAAAAATTGCTACTTAAAGAGTCCTACAAGTTTTTGCTCAGAAAGTTGCTTTAGGAAAATCATTTCATTTCTCAGAAACTTTTCCAAAAAATTTCGTTAGATATAGAGCCTATTTTTAGAGTCTAAAAGTTGCCACAAAACTGATCCCAAAATCAGCCCAGAAATCGTCTCAAAGTGGCCTCAAATATCTCGCAACTCTTTAACTCTCTCGAAAAACTCGTAAACGCTTTAAAATTTGCAAAATAACTTGGAAGGCCTACTCAAAAATAATCTATAAATTTTCCTCGTCAGTAAAACTATATAAAGTCAGACGACTCAACACTTAATGAGAACTTAACAAAGTACAAGCTTGTTCCCTAAAAATTAGAACCACTCAAATCCAACCACTCAGCTCCATGTGTCAATGTCCCGAAAGAGAACGAACAAACATGTGAATGGACAGCAAATTAAGCTCAAGCTGAATAATCTCTACAAAAGGTCAAACTTTCATTAGAATACTGCGCTGCTTACAAGGGATTACAAAAATGTAAAACCGCACAAGGAACAGAAGGCAGACTAATCGTGTTGCATCACTCTTTTTAAGCACTTTGTCTCCGCCAAGTCATTAAACGACAAAACAAGTATCGGAGCTTTCTGCAACAAGGCACAAATCCAGCTCTAGTTGCATTAGTTGATTGTCTCATTTTAGAAAGACCTCACACTCGTACGAAACACATGATTTAGAAATTTAAACACAGACCTGTAGCTGGCAAAAATCTCTTTATATGTAATACTGCAACTGCGCGTGCAATAGGAATTCGGACCCGCGTTACATAAGGCGAATTGCAAATGACATCATCCATACCAACATTCACACACGTATGCGCTGCCCAGACAAGATAACTTACAGCGCAGTCCTTTGACGTCTCAGTGCACTTCCTCCTCCGGCGCTGACGGCGGCTGCTACTCGTCAACCATATTAGGCAAAGACAACACAAGCCGCAGTGCTCTCCTTACTCACCGTGCATACATCCGAGGCCAAGACCGCGATCACAGTATCCAGCGCAATAATGGAGCTGAACATTTTGGGCCACCGACCTGCCGGACCACTTTTACTTTCCTTTCGGGAAGCAAATATCCACATTTGGGACTCCACATCGGCGAATTTTGCTGCGCGCACATTTACCAAAGCTAATGAGTGCCTCCAGGCAACACAATGTATACCGTCACTGCTCATCTGTGAGTCTTTGGTTTCGTCTTTATGACGACAATGTAACACCTTTTACTTCCGATGTCTCCTTACGAAATGAAGTTGACTTTCCTGTTCCTTAAATGCGGTAGGCTGCCGAAGGAAGGCCTGCGGCCAAACGAACATGCTGCGCGTACATCTTTTGGTGATCGGTGGTGAAATCGATCATTCGACTTGTTTACTAGGCTGCGTGCAGCTATTCGTTGACTATTTTGGTTCGGTGATATTGCTTCCTGTCTCGTTAGGTCCATGTGAGCATGAGACTGGGACCTTGCAGTGTGTGGGCAATGAAAAGAGAAATCTCCAGAGATGGGGCCAATTCTTAGCCCACCACTGGACACAAGTACAAGGCGATTTGCATATAGTTTCATAATGAAAGTGTGCGCGTGATGTGTACAATTAAACGAAATGACAGCCGATAAAGACGGTTATTAAAATTCAGCACAATGATGGAACGGTGTTGTGTTTACGATTCCAAAAGCGGAGTCGCTTGACGGTTAACATATCCCGTGGACAGAGTGGTGTACATAATGCGTGCGGCGTTCGGCTAATTGATCTATGATTTTGACAGTGCTCCATCGGAGCCGCTTCAAATGTTTCAATGTCATGGGCGAATCAGTTGTGTGAGCTAAATCTATACTCCAAATGGGGTTATCACTACGGGTGGTTCTCAATGTTATTGTCGATAGTGTCAGTCAGGGGTTATATTTTGGAGCAACGCTGTGGTTATCTATTGTGCTCTCAAATGTTTATCTCATAAACAACTGATGGTCTTGTCGGAGCAGATGTCCTTATGTGACAGTTTTACATGTAAGCGACGATTGTATATGATCAAATGGTTTAAGGAGCCCAAACTCCCGTCCAACTGGCATGGAAAACGAAAATGTGTTCCCAATAAAATACTTCCAGACGAAACCTGGTAGCTTGGAAGATTAAGAGTACAAGTCACTACAATGTTTTGCCACAGCTATAGTTAATGGGACAACTACAGGCTTTGGATGGGATTAATAAGGAAAAGGGGGTTTTGAGGAGTAGCACCCTTGACAGGTCGCACGCTCTCGATTAATTCGAAAAGTTCCTATATTGTTGTAAAGCAAATGTAATCACTTTCAATAATTGAATTTGAATGACAAACTACAACGAATATTTTATTGTTACAAAAGCTCCCAACACCTGCCCTATGAAGTCATCACATCGACTGCTAATGTCTTTAACTGCGATACCCTCCAAGCAAATCTTGTTCCATCCTAAAAAAAAATTATAAAAAATGGCATCATTTGGACACATGGTTTGCATAACTCGGTTACGCAGCGTGTTCCTCCTACGGCTATTTCAGTGAGTCCCAAAACCGTCATCAAGCGCCATGTATGCGTATAGAAATTATCATCCCAAACACAGTTATTGTGGAAGTGTTGTAAATTCCTCCAACCTCGCAGCTTAATAGCTATTCGCATACCCAACTCCTATGCAAATAGGCAAACATTCAAATGAACGCGCTGCGGTCAGTATCATTTCGTTCCATGTATCACCTCTCGCCGGGGCTGAAAGAAACTCTTATGTAAAACAAGTGGAAATGGATCGTGTCAGTGCGGTCATGATGGATTTATAACTATTTTCATCTTTCCATTTTAAAATTTCCGTGACTGCTGATATAATTTCAAAAAATCTTTAGCGCATGTTACGTATTCGTTTGAGATGCAAATGTGTTCGCGCAAGAGCACATGTGAAGATGAAGATCCGATGGCCGTGTCGTCGTGAAAATAAAATACTTCCGTCACTGCGGTTGCCGGATTCGCCCGATTTGCCGCTAGCCGGTTAGTGCCCGCAGCCGTATAGGGGTACCATTTCAAATGAAATCTAACGAATTAATGGAGACGTTAATTTGGAAAGTCACCATTTCAAATGACCGATAATAATAATCTTAATTGGAGTAATTTGGAAAACAGACGAACTGACAGAAGGAATGCATTCCACAAAGCAACCCCAGTTTGCAGTGCAACTCTTTTGTTTTTCGCCTTTCGAACGAATTTTCGCAGGTAAACAACATGCTCAGAGATTATTATTCACAATTCAGCCTATGGGGGACCACCTCGAAATTCCTTATTACCCTCGTTACAAGCATTAATTACCACTTATTTCGATTTCATTAGAAACCCGAAACACCTGAAATATTAATAAGTCCACGTTCGAATCGACGCAGCGCAACGACCTTGCTATGACAACATCATCGCATGGAATTGCCTGCCGCATAACAAACACAAGTCGCTGCTACACTGCCTCTGCCCCTGCCTGCCACCACATATCTTCAATCCAAAGTTATGACATTACTTAATACCATTCAACAGCGTAACAGTTACATTTTCGGTATCAAATGATATCACTGTTCGATCGGCGCTGAGCTAAAAGCAACAAAATGGAAACCAAAACAAACCTCAAAGGCGACGACAACGATAACGAAGAAGAAGAGGTGGAAAAAACAAACAAAAACAAAACAATACGTAAACACGGGTAGCTTTCTGGTAGTCGCTGCAGAGTGCAGATCAACGTGCTTAAACTTTGATTTAGCCTTCCATCTTGGGGTATTCAAAGCTTTTTCAACTTGTGTCTGCAAAATTTCTGCACACATATCGAGGCTAAGCTCGCAATGACAGCACAGCAGCAACCCTACCTCAATATCAATGTCGTGACGAAACGGAATCAAGGTTTTTTCTGTTTTTCTCCTTTGGTCGGTGGAAAAGAGAGCTTTTCGTGTGTTTGTTTGTTGTAGATGTTAAGGTTGAAAGCATGTCGGATATAACGGTTAAACAGGGGGTTTGCATTCGAGCAGTATTTAACTGGAGTGTCAAAGATTTGTTGAAACAGTTTTTCCCACAAAGAGGTTTGGTTTGGGTGCAAAAGACACACGGTGGTGCAAACGAAAATTCGAAAGGCCAAGAGGGTGGAGTAACTTTTTGGGAGGAGTGTTAAATTAAGTGAATTGTTTTGGTGAATTTTTAAGAGTTTTTTTTTTAATCCTGTTCCCCGGGAACCATGAGGACCCGTTGGAGTTTTGTGGTATGCATTTTGAATTTGATTTCATTTAAACTAATAGTGACAACATGAAGACAGTTGGGCGAGTGTTCTTTTTGAAGTGACAGTGAGAAGAGTTGTGGTGAATCATTGAAATCTATGAAATGAAATGCGGAGTTTTTAAAAAACAAAAATATTGAAAATATGCCAGCCATGGCAGTACTTTTGCGATATTATCAGATGAGTTGCACTTAACGCTCAATACGTTAGGGCTTTCCCCGAAATTGAAGGGGTCAACAAATTGGAAGGATTATATAAAATTCTCAAATGAAAGTAGGATTTTAGAAGTCTGCGAAATTTGTGGCAAAACTCTCGACCGTATATAAAAATAGTTTTCGGTCGAGTGTTTTGCTACAAATGCCGCAGACTTTTAAAATTCTGCTTTCATTTGAGAATTTTGCATAGTCCTTCCAATTTGCACCTGCGATTGACAAAATTTCACTACTGATATATTTTGAAAATGCATTTTTGCTGACATCATTCGTCAGTTTAAACCCAAATTTTGTTTAACCACAATATTTGTGAGTTCCGACTTTATTTCAATAAATTTGTTGGTGTCCTCAATGATGATGAGGCAGAAGTTTGAATGCAACTCCAGAAGATTTCCCCTGTTCTATGAGTTTTCATACCATAAGTATAATTGGGGTGATTATTTTCTCCTCCACTAGGGGGAAACGTTTGGTTGAAATGTAGCAGATTTTTTTGTAATATTGTGACCTTTCTATTATTAAATGTTTTAAACACCAACGCGCGCGCATCAGTCAGTATGAAAAGCATAATTTTTTGACAAATGCACACAACGCTACGAAATTAAGTTCTTTAAATATTCTTAGGTGTTTTTGTTTTTTTTTTTAAGTCAAACTAGGTAAGGTTAGGTTAGTGGGTTGGCAGGACAAGAGAAACCCGTACGTGCCACACTTAGATCAGTGTAGATCCGTTGCGATGCCCTAGGGGTTAATGACCCCCATACACTGGAAACCTATGAAACTAAATCAGCATCAATTAAAATCAAATTTGCACTTGCAATATTCAAAAACAAATAATTCTCAAATATCACAAAAGTAATACTGGCCGTGAAGTGAACCGCATTACGCCTTGAGCTCCCGTAAGCTGTCGAAAATATTCTTGTGACCTTAAATTTCAGGTTTATAAAAAAGTTAATTTTGCCGGCAGAAGCGCTACCAATTTCTTTTTCTGTGCAGATAAGTCAGTTAACCCGTTTCTATAGAAGTGACACCATCACCGTAGGAATCCAGATGAAGCATCCTGACGAAATCGTTGACAGATGGCAAACTTGCATCGGCCACATGTCTTCAACCATCATTCCTGTTTGGATGGCATGAATGCCCTAAAAATAACAACAATGGTTTCAATAATTAATAATTCGATTCACAACCCTGCCCTGAGGCATCGACAAATATATATGTCATCCATAACAATTAAGTAGTTCGCGACAACGTCAGTGCCAAATAAGAAGAAGAAAAATCCAAGTGACAGCTAAAAAACTGAACAGATTTTTTATGGTTATGGTATAGTTATGTTAAAAAAGTTCAAAATAAAAAGTCCTCAAAAGTGCAAACAAAAACAAGATAAAATAATTGTAGAATTGAAAAATGAAGTTTATCAAACGTATTTTCTAACAGCCGAGAAGTTAAAGTAATGCGAATTGTGGGCTTTTTAATAATATTTGAAAAAAAAAACACAACTGGTCAAGCTTTCTTATCCTACAAGATTTTTCTTAACGTTTGAACCAAACAAATAGCCCATCTGTGAAAGGATGGGCTTCGCGAAACACTCTATTAAGCATTGAAAATAGTTTTACTACATACTAAGTTTAGTTTGTGTGCATCATTATTATAGACGTCATAATAATTGTCCAACTGACCAAACAATTCGAAGCATAATCAAAAAAATATTTTATTTGACATCCAAGCAGTTGCAAGTAACTTCACTATAATTTCTTTGCTTTCTTCCGGTCACTTGTCATTTTATTTATTTTGTGAACAAGATACATTTTCGAAATCCGTCAATTGGAACCAATGAGGTGACGTTTATTTGTTGTATGAACCGTACTTTGAGAAGTTTTGACATTTTTCGGATAAAATGCTCTATTCCATTTTAAATCTTCATGCTTTTCTAATTTAACTGAAGAAGTTTACCGAATTAACATTAATTTCTCATTTTAAGGACTCGAACGATTTTATTTAAATTGTACATAGAGGAACAAATTCATAAAATACAAATTATTTTTTTTAACAATAACTAAAAGTACCTAGGTATTAAATTCTCCGTTATCCACGTAAACATCAGTTCATTTGTTTAATTTGACAGGTTATTTGAAGAAATCTATGTCCACCATTCTTTACGAAATTTCGCTGGCAACATGACTTTGTTAAAAATTCTGAAAATCTATCGCATACGGAAACAGGCTTAAGGCCACTTAAAAAGTGGCTGTCAAACACGTACAGTTCCTCCTCTTCCTTTTCCGACTTCATTACACTTCCAATCATTTGTTATCAATTTCCTCGTTCGATAGTGCCATTTTTTTTCACAAAAAAAAAACCATAAACAAAAATTTCTATGCGAACCATTTATTTATATAGCAAAGAGATTTATTATTTGCAAATGCATATTTTTTTCCACTCAATAAGCAACCCATAAAGCATGCGCAAGGTGATAAATTATTTGCTATTTATAATTTTACGGTCCCGTTAAATGCTACTGGAATATACCGCACACACAAAACGAACAGTATGTATCTCTTCAAATGAAAGTGAAAATAAGCAACAAATATTTACAAAATAAATATACTGATGACAATATTTATTTTATAAATAAAAGTTTTGTTTTTGGATATTTCTTTTTGTTTAGAGGGGACATATCGTCAAGTTATGAAATAAAAATTACATAAACATTGCTCTGAAAAATTGTGATTGATTGTTTAAAACGTGTATCGTAAACAATAAATGAATTATAGTGTCACCACCAACGAATTAGATGCAAAGTGTGAATTACGTTATGTGTACGCGGTTCATACTGTGAAATCTGTGCTCGAAATGAGACAATCACATAGATCATGACGAATTAAAATTAATACCAACTGCACACACCCGCTGGGCTCATTTGTGTTCCTTTCGCTTTCTCTTGGGTTATTGTTGCAGATCATTGTATGATTATCGTGCGCTAATAATTAGCACTGCTTAGTGTTATTTCTCTAATCTGCGTTTTTTTTATCTATCTGACGTTTGGTGTGGGTAGCGCTTCAGCTGTGACATATGGTGAATGATGTTTCTGTGTTGATACGGCAGACGGTTTGTTGTTAGCTCTAAAAATGAGGTGCAATTGATGGATGATTGAGTGGCATACGTGATGAGGTTTTTCGTCTTTATATTGGACTTGGCAGACGTCTGAGCGGCTGCATGGGGGCTCAATGTCGTTTTTTGTTTCCATAACAGCTTTGGCGGGCATATAGGTACCGATTGATTGATTACAAGTATTCCTGCATGTGATTGAAATTGGTTAGTTGGGTAATAAGAAAGCAAATTCTATTGGACTTCATGACTACCGAAGAAATACCAACTTAACTTTTTAGCTCAGTATAAATTGCTGACTGATACAAGGATTAAGTTGACTTGGGTAGTCCCGTAAGCATAATAAATATAAATATATATGGGACACAAAATGTAAACCTACCTGCTGAGCGTGAGATTTTATTTTCCGCCCAATTGCAAAGGACTCTCAACCTGATACCGGATTTTACAATTAGATTTAGCTATTGTCTTTCGCATTCCACTGGAAATTCAGTGAATTATTTCACTGTCACTTTCATAGGCAAATAGTAAAGAAACGCATTCAGCTTTCTATATTCACAGGTAATTTAAGCGTCAACAATCTAATAAAATTAAATAATCTGTATACTGATAGTCTTTCTTATCCCTGATGTAATCTTTGAGAGAAACGCCTTTTAATTATTCTTCTTTATTTGCCAAGAAAAAAACCAAAACAACAACAAAAAAGTGTTTATGGCTTCGTTTGATCTTGATCTTCATGCTAGCAGAAGTACACCGCATTTGAATAATAGACTTAGTATGATTTTAATGTCTTCAAGGAATGCCAGGGCCGGATAAGTTCGACCAGAACCAGTTGATTTGTATTAAAATGAAATATCGAACCATTGCAATAACATAAAGTCTATGTCTGTTTTCGTGTCACAATGACTTCCTCCAGCTGTGCTCGAACGCGACCAACAGCTTTGACTTTGAATGAGGAAAAATAGGGCGTACGAAGTAAACAACATTATTCAACCCTTAGTTGATATACAATCTCCCCCCCCATAGATGACTCTTCAAGTCAATTTCTTTCAAGTAAATCCTTTCGATCGTTTTTGCTCTAATAATTTTGGGCTTTAAATGTATGCCTTCATGTACCCATCTTACGCTTACCTAAATTCAAATCAAAATTTCTAATAGCAACAAATTATAACACAGATCATGCCGGACCTAATCAATGTCGAAAATCTCAGTTAATACCTATTTAAAAAATATATAAATCTTACACAAACAGCAGCCAACTCGCAAGCCTCGCATCCGGAAACGAAGTCTCACATTTTTTTACGTGCGTGATCAGCTCAGGTCATTGCTCAAGACCTGCGCCTGCATTGTCTCTCTGGTAATCGGTTAGTTTGTTTTTATTCAAATCTCTTCATCACCGTCAAGTATGCACATATACCTAACCCATACCAACACTTCAGCTGAACAATAAGCACACCACTCCAATCAAGAGCACTCCCCATTGACCTCGTTCCGTGGAAGACACTTTTATAATCGATCGTCACGTTTTCGGTCTCTTCCATTCGTCGCTTTTTCGCTATTTTTTGACAAAAGATGACCCAAATTATTCCGAAATGCTTATTAGCTGAATTAAATTCGCCAACAACAATATATAAACCGTCTGATGAACTCGTGATTGGCGCATTTGAAAAAAAAAACTCGTCATCGTCGGTGTATCAACAAACATTATATAATCTGCTGAATCACTTTCAGATTAACACACAAAAGACGATTAATTGTTTGGAGCTAACCACGTAATACGAGTACGAGTATTATATTCAGCCGAGTTCAGGCCTCAAGCATCCTACGCCCGCCACCATTGAATCGAACAAATTTCTTTTATGACCTTAAACTTGCTCTCCAGCCTTTTGCCAACGGCTGTAGAGACTGCCCGCAACCGAGATTACGCAACCAAGATCCTCTTGTGAAATGGTTGCATAAAAGGATCTGCCCGAGGTAGCTGTCCCATGGTATAATCTCTCCCCGAAGACATTTCGGCCACAAACTCTCAGCTGCAAGCAAGTAGTGGTTATGCAATCACAGTCCCGCACACCGGCAAACAATTCACCGGGTGTGGTCTCCCCAAATTCACCATTGCTAATGCTAAACTAAATCTAACACCGAAGATCTAGCAGACCAAACTATCGGAGAATGTTGAGATGTTGAGATCGCCAAAGTTTGCCCCATCCAATTCACTTGAGCTTGGGAACTTTCAATTTCGTTGGAACGAACGAAAGCGAAGGCGAGAGTAAACAAATCAAAATAGAAAACGAAAGTAAAACGAAACCGAAAACTGAAAGAAGAAAACGAGGGAGACCGCAGAAGCAAAAGCTTTTCGATTTCATTCGATTGTTTGATTTGATGTTCGAATTGAATGTGGGGACCTTATTGAACCGCCAACATTGCCGACCCGCGCTAAACGAAAGTGAAAGTAAAATGTGTTGTTTCCTGAATGTTAATTCTTTTAGTCCATTAGTTGTGGTTTAGTTGTTGTTGGTAGCGTTATTGATGTTTTCCACGCGCCACCTGCCCACTTCCTTTGGGTTGCCACACAGGTTTTGGCTAGGAAACCATGCAACAAGATCCAAGAGGTAAGGTCATAAAAATATGTGCAGCAATGCTTCTGCAAATTGCAATGAAAGCCACAATTCATTTTAAGTGGATTCGATACGAACAGCGGTTTTGTGTGGTAGCCACACATTTCGTTGTAGGTAACGTCAAAACGAAGCTAGTTGTGGAGGTTGTAGTTGTTAGACTAACGTTTAGCCGCCTAACAGAGTCAGCCCTGTGCACAATCATGCTGAGTGTCAATAGCCATCAGCGAGACAAGCAATTTTGTTTATTTTCTTTGATTGCCACTTTCGTTAATGGACACTGTATGGAATGTATGTGTGCGGTTCTTGCTTGGTTTGCCTTTCAAACTGCCTGTCAAAAAAGTGATTGTCTCGATCTCGAAGCATTCGCCCATTCTGTGCTTCAAATTTATATTCATCGCATTTTAATCTCTTAACACATTTTCCGTCCGTTTCTCATTTCAGATCGCCATATTGTGCGCGTCCTACATTATAACGTTAACATCTGCCAAAGCATTACACGATCAGCAGGCTGAAGCGTCACAGGCGGTCAGCACCAGTGTAGCACAACAGCGAATCGGTCATGCCGAAGAACACGACATCCATCACCATGAACATTACGAACACCATGAACATCATCACGACCCCGGCTATTGGAAGAAGAAGGTAACGTGGAAGGAGGGCTGGAAGAAAATCTGGAAGCCGGCGAAAAAACAAATTTGGAAGCCATCGTGGAAACAAATTTGGAAACCCATTTGGGTTCCAATAAAAGTACCTGCCTGGAAGGATATCCAAGTTCCAGCATGGAAGCAAGTCTGGAAGCCGGTATGGAAAGAAATTCAAGTGCCCGCATGGAAGGAAATCCAAGTACCAGACTGGAAAAAGATATGGAAACCAATATGGGTTGCTGTCAAAGTGCCCGCTTGGAAAGACATTCAAGTTCCCGACTGGAAGAAGATCTGGGTGCCGGTGTGGAAAGAGATTCAAGTACCCGCCTGGAAAGAGATTCAAGTTCCCGATTGGAAGCAATACTGGACACCTGAATGGGTCAAGGTTGGCATTCCTGGAGAAAAGTATCTCGGCAAAGATCACGAAGGCTGGGAGTACACTAGTCACGATCTGTGGAAGAAGAAACTCATCTGGAAGTCACACTGGAAGAAAATCTGGAAACCAGCGAAGAAACAAATTTGGGTACCTAGCAAAAAACTCGAATGGAAAGAAGAATGGAAGCAAACATGGAAGCCAGCCAAAAAACAAATCTGGGTCGATGACAAGAAACTCTCATGGAAGGAAGCCTGGAAACAAATTTGGAAACCAGCCAAGAAGCAAATCTGGGTGCCAAGCAAAAAACTCGAATGGAAGGAAGAATGGAAACAAATCTGGAAGCCAGGTAAGAAACAAATTTGGATCGATGACAAGAAACTCAAATGGCAGGAGGCGTGGAAACAGATCTGGATACCCGGCTGGAAGGAAATCTGGGTTCCTGCATGGAAAAAGATCTGGAAGCCAGTCATCATCTCTGAATGGTTCCCAACTCCTGATCATCACGATCATCATCATCACGTCGCTTGGGATCGAAAGGACAACGACGGTAAAGTAGTCTGGAAACGAAGTGGTGAAGCAGCAGCCAACCCACCACTCCTAGAGGCTGAGAATACACAAGCAACGGCGACCGACAGCGCGCCAGCTCCTGTGGCAGTCGAACCATCCACCAAGGCGGTACAACAGTGATCGAACGACTTGAAATGGTCCAAATTAGTCTTAGAGTAGTAGGCATATTCCTTCTTAAATTAATTAAAACATTCGAGAGTCAAGTGGAGACTAAATTCATGCGCCATTTTGAATCAATCATTCTCTTTCGTTCTTTCCTTCCTTCCTTAAAACTATTATACTCTGTTATTATTATTTAAAACAACAAATGCTAGTGTGTAGATTGATACTACACGCGTCGCTCATCCTTGTAAATAATTCAGTCGCTAGATAGGTACCTTTATTTGTTTATGTTATTTGTGTAATAATTTGTTATTGGGAGAGTAATACTTTCGTAAAGTATATTAATGGTGTAGAACGAAATCATAAAATAGACTTAAAAGGGTATTCCCACAAGTAGGGTCCCCAAACAAGTATTAACATCTATTCGTGAAAGTGATTTTGTAAGTCGAGTATTTTCTTTTTTATAGAAAAATAAAATAAGAATTATAAATGAAAACAACTGAGTCTTTTATTTCTTACTACTAAATAACAAATAAATAAATAAATAAATAAATATAACAACCAACTTATAGCTGTAATGGTAAGTGTCTACCATTTCTCCGCATTTTCCACAACATCGTGATCGTGATGGTAGTCTGGTGGCGGCTTTGGAATCGGAACCCATTCACTTTGAACAACCGGACCCCAGACTTTTTTCCATAGCGGCACATAAATTGCCTTTTGTTGCCAATATTTCACCCATCTCGGTTTCCATGAGACTTTTTTTTGCCAGAAACCATTGGCGGAGGGATCTTCAGCTTCTGTATGTTGGACACTAAAAGGAAACAAAATTAACTACAGATTCAAAAGAGCGGACTTAAAGTTTCTAATTAAAGAACTAACGCATTTCAACAATCATTTTATTAAATTTTAAAACGCATTTCAACATTCATTTTTGTAAATCTTAAAATAAGAAATGGATCGAGGCTGCATCACAAGTAAGTTAATGTCAAGAAGTTCATTTGGGCTTATCTATTTCTAGAAAACATTCGTTTCCTACTGTACTTAGTTGAACCAATTTTCATAGCATGCATTTAGGCTGCAGTAAATGGAAAGCTTCTGTAATGGCCATAATATTCACTCCCCTTTTATCCTGGTTAAAGGGTTGGTTACACCTGGGTTTAAGTGAGTTTAACCCAAACACTAAACCCAAGTCCATAATATTCAGTCTTTAATCCCGAACATAAATTCAGTTTTTAAAACTTGACAGTGTTTAATCCGATTTAAACCCAATCCGGAGACCAATTTAAGTACTTTAACTCGGGTTAAGACTCAATTTCATAATATTGACATTTCTTCGCTCGCAAGAAGTAAAGAAAAGAAGGGGAATGGAACAAAAAATGGCAAGAAACTAAAAAAGGACTTAATGCGTGAAATGGACTAAATTAATGTTGATGTCATCGTCGTTAGAAGACGAATTTGTCGAAGAGCTGATGGTAAATCAACGTCGTTATTGTCGTCGAATATATCGAATGCACAAGCGGGCTTTACGACGATTACGATGTGGAATATTTTCGGCAATATTTCGTGCGGAAAAAAAGTTTTGGAGGCTACATTCGATGATTCGATAGAAATTTCGGCATAATTAATGCACCTTAAAATATAATTGGGCCCAAAACAAATGAAATCAATTTCCAAGTGACAAACACCAAAAAAAAAGTCATTATTTGTGAAGTTTGACATTACGTGGGTTTAAAACGGATTAAAAACGATTTGAAGTATTTTAAATCCGTATTTAAATCCATCTTTAATCCAGCGGGTTTAGTGCATATTTTTCAGTGATCGGGTGTAAAATTAACTTAAACCTGAGTTACACTCGGAGTGAATAATATGGCCGTAATTGAAAGTGCTTTCTTAATATGCTTCGCAGTTAGAAGATCGTCCCTGCATGTTAACACCAAACAATACTTTATGCGTCAAGTCTCGTTTAAAAACGATAAAACGCGCTATTTATCACAATTAATGGGACAGACATTTAGTCAACGTTTCACTTTCACCCAAAAGTACTGCACAAACTCACAATCACATGACTTACATCGTTGTAACCTTTGGCGGATGTCCTTTCACCATTGCGAGTCCACATAACACTGCAACTGCAATTAAAATCTACACAGAGATGACAATAAAAATAATTCCATTAAAGCAGTATCCATTCACGACATGTTTGAAGTCTCTTACACTTGATTTCATTTTGTAAAACTCCTCTCAGAGGATGCTATAAGAGCAGGAAAAATAACAAAATAATTGACTTCCGAGAGATGTACACCAGTCGAGCTATTCGATTAATTTAACTTAACCATCCAACGGTATGGGGAATTTAATAGTTTTTATATGGCCAGCAAATATTTGGTCAAATGCACAAATCGGAAGCCCGCTCCCATCTCGCCCGGACAGTACTTACTATATTCTGCACGTTTTGCGCATTTCAGTAGTTTTACCGTTTTACCTTTGAGTTTGAATGAAAGCGCAAACGATAGCGACAGTAGCTAATTTCCGATGGTCGTTAAATGCTCTTCCGATGGCTGCACCCGAAATGTGTACTGATGGTATTCACGTCACAGAGATCGTGCGTTTGCGCATAGCTTCTGGATTTTATTTTAACTTTTTTTACGTGCGTCGATTTAGTTTTTGTAATTGAGGAAAACGTAGTAAGGTACCTGGCAATGGTTGGTTTTAACTTCGAAGAAAGCGATCTGATTTTATTTGATTTTGGAGAGTTTTACGTAAGTTTCTTGTGGACTTATGTAAGAGGCTTTAGCTGCACGTATAGCATGATTGTGAGTATGATTTTGTCAAATATGGGAAAGTAGTAGGGCGATAAGACGTGGTGTTAGGTAAGTCGTGCATTATTAAAATATTGGGGCAGAATGAAGGAACAAAACATACTGATTTTATGGCGAATGAGTTTTGTATCAGGACTGTACCTGAAGAAGATAAAATATTGGCAACATAGCAGTCGAGTAGTGGCGGAAAAGCGATTTGTTTCGGCTTCGATTCAAACATTGACAGCAATGGTATGAACGAAAAACGTACAGTTTTATTTTTTTAAACTGTAGGGTTAAATATGTTGATGATTTATTATTGAATGTTCGGTCCAGTCTAAGATCAATCGAAGGAACCCTCTGCATCAAATCAGAACAGACAATAGGCCTTTTTTATTATGCTCACATGATCTGTATAGATCATTGATTTTCATGGTTTACAAAAACAGTACAAGATCCAACTTTTGTTGTAAACCATGGAAATCAATGATCTATACAGATCATGTGAGCATAATAAAAAAGGCCTAATGAATATCTGGCTTGAAATGGCCGTTCAACTGAGCCTACAATGAAGTGAAGAGCAGTTCAGAGCTGAGGAATTACATTTTTTGTATGAATGTATAATGAGTTTGATATCAGTGACTGATCACGTGCGTGATCTGTCCCCTGTATTGTCACAAAATTTGCGCAGAATCCCGTACTTGTCTTCTCACAATGACCAACAGCATTTTAATGCTGCTCTGCATGAACAGGCATGGAAATATCTAGGCCCAGCTGTACCCCTGACTGTAGTTCCACATAGCACATATATGCCATAGGTAGGTACCGTAACTGCAAAATATGAAGTCGCAAGTGTCGTGTCCCAATTCTTTCTAATGCAACTGAAATAAAGTACGCCACCGTTTTGTCACAGCTTCCCGATCCCCTTTCATTTCTTCAATAAAACACCATTTTGTTCAACTTTTCTTCATCCCATTACTATATTTTCTTTTACATAATAATATATAATATTCTCTGCAAATAGATTTTCTGTTCGCTCCTTAAATTTATATAAATAATACAAAGCAGCGAAATCAAAAACAGCAATATATTCTCTTCACTTGAGTGAATTTCTATTATTTCGATTAAACTATATTTTACTTTTTAAATATCTTTTAGTTCTCATCTGTAGGAATCCAACAGATTGTATCAATATCAAAAGGGGTTTTCATACTTTTCTTTCGTATAGTTTTCTTTCAGTGATCTTTCTTAGAAGTCAAGGCATAGACAATGGCAACAACATTTAATATATAGTTTATATAAAATCTTTACTCTTTTTTGGAACTAAATGAAGCCAAGACACACACGAAGGAATCATAATATAACGTGGAGTTAATATCTTGACGCATAGGTATCACTAATTTATTCGAGAATGAAACTACAGATATGAGAGTAAATAGCTTTACACATTGTACAGTAAATATATATGTAGAAGTGTAGCCCAGCATGGGCGTACACTTCGTTTCTAATTTCTAAAGCAAGTATAAAATGAAAATAAAAAATCCAAGCCAAAGCTGGTTGTTCCATGAACAGTTTGCGATTAAACTATATCTATATAAATGTATTGGGGCTAAATATATGTATTTCTATATGTATATATGTATCTTTCTTTACACTAGGAGTTAGTTGGAGCTCCCCACTGCACAGTTTCAGCGCAGGGAAACTGTCGTGTTTTTGTTCATTTTGTTTAGTTTTGTAATATCCTTCTATCAAAAGAGACAAAAGAGTGACGATGAGTTGTTTTGCGGGGGAGGTTGTGGCTAGTGTATGTACGAGTATGTTTTGTATGTATGTAAGTGAATGAGTTTTAGTTTGTCAGTCTTGTTTTTTGTTTTGTAATGATCGTGCGAAAAAATATAGAGAGTTTTTTAGAGAGCCTTTCTTTGAGAGTAGTGCCATCTGTTAGTCAAAGGTTTCGTGGAGATTTTCTGTTAGTTACTCAAATGACATGAGATTAATTGGAAGAGGTTTCTCAGCATTTCGCTGAGATGCTTTACATATGGAATTCGTCCACTGATAAGTAGTCTGTGGGCTGTCCGTGCGAAACTTGTACACCGTTCCATGGGCTGGATTGAAGAGCTCAAAGGAGTTTTTATGTTTCGGATTGTCCAGCACCTGTGCACACCATCCATCGAGGGGACATACTTTGCATGGTTCACGTTTGAAGTCAGAACGCTCGCAACCTTTGAATGACTT
Organism: Cheilosia vulpina; assembly: GCA_916610125.1. NCBI lineage: Eukaryota > Metazoa > Arthropoda > Insecta > Diptera > Syrphidae > Cheilosia > Cheilosia vulpina. Next base: position 57,775,227 of record OU744279.1, read on the forward strand.
CGGTGGGAAGTAGACAAGTGAATTGGCCCAGATTTGTAACCAGTAACGCTGCCATGATGCCACGGCGGGTTTGCGACCCTCTTTGAGAACCGTTTTCCGGCGTACACAACCTTGGAAGCTCAGTGAATCGACACCAAAGTCAGTCACATCCGTGTCCAAATGGCAAAGTACTCCTTCGGAACTCTCTGTGGAAGTTGCATCTGCAGCCGTATGGCCACCATCTTCTAGCACAGAATCGTCTAATAGATGACGCGGTTGACTAAGCAAACTGTGATCTGCATTCGAATCGGGTTGGTGGTGATTTGTTGCACCATCATTATGGCCATTGGTGATTTTGCTGAAAATACTGAAAGAAATTCGATAATGGATGTGTTAAAAGGCAGTTGAAACAGAACAGCAGATTATTTATAATTGAGTGTGCTTCACTAATTATTATGAAAATGAAAAACAATGAAGTGAAAGAAGAGAAGTTTTATTATAATAACTTAGCAGTAGTTGATGCTGGATATTCTTAAGCAAAAAGCGTAAATGTTATTAGAATTTTGATGTAAATACAATTGTTTTCTGTTTATAAACAAAACTTTGTATACTTTGTATTTTCGAATGGCACTATTTATGAAAGCAAATTACATGTATTAAAAACCATCTGGACGAGCAAAAAGGTAGAGGAAACAAATAAGTAGACTGAGCCATTTCGTATGCTGTCGCAGATTGATAGAGAACTTGAAGCTTATACTTACTTATACTTTTGAAAAATTAAACGGCTTCAAAATGTGAAACTCTAAACCTACTGGATGGTCTTCTGTAGATTGTACACATTGGGGGAATTATTCAGCTGGTCCTCCATTTTCCTGCTCCAGTCTTGTACGAAGACCCAATCGCGTAAATAGGTGACGGTCATATCATAAACGAAATAACAACAACGATAGCTGAGGCAGTAGCGGATATATTTGAGACACTGTGTAGAGGCTGTTGACTGTGGGGAAAAGATGTAACAACCCGAGAGGTGCTTGCAAATAAATGCATCAAAAACGAGAACTCTGAGGCAGAAGAAGCATTTGATTATTTTGCTGCAAACAGTCGATATCCATGCCATCATCCCACGAACTCATTCACCTCTGTCGCCTTTACTTCCTTTACTTGCTGGTTTGCTTTTGGGTACTTTGATTCTTAGCTTTCCTTCTGTTAACGTGGATTCACTCTATATAGACAACATTATAGCTCAAGTATTTTAGTGGATCAGCGCTCAGGGACTAACCCCTTATTGTGTAAGAAGAAGTAAATAAAGTCGGTTGCCACGCAAATAAACAAGAATCTGCTGCCAACCTGTTTCCTGCCTCTTTTTCCTAACTATGCCTTTGATAAACTTGTCATCATTGTTCGCACAATGAATAAATAAACCAGCAGCAAAGCTTGGCTAGCCGCCAGTGGGCTGTTCCATTGTTTTTGATGGCGCTACAGTCCGACGCGCAATTTGCTGGTTATGTCCAACCCATTGGCTCGAGATAATATCAAAGATGTAGCAACATCACTGTTGTTTGCTACGTTACTATAATTTTATTCTCTTCAAATGCAGACATATATACACTCACTAACAAGGAGAGGGGATGTAACAAAACACTTACAACTTACATACGCAACACATCTGTACAAAAACTTAGCTGGATAAAACTTACACAGAAATGTACACAAACAAAATGAAACAAAAGGAAATACAGAACTGGAAAACGAACCAAACAATAAAAAGAAATACGTTTCTTAACATTTCTGTAATAGACTCACCGGCATTTGCATCGCTTGTTTGAGATCGTACCAATTCCGGGCGCAATCATCATAATGGGGCAGTTGCACTTTTGATAAAAATTTCGCGGCAAGCTTGTGCTGCGAAATCTTTTCTCGATTGTTTTGGAAATAACGAAACAAAATGTAAACCAATTGGCAGATGAATTGTGTGGTGTGGAGAGGGTGGATGGCGGGTAGGTGATGTAAAAGTGGTCAAAAATCAAATTATTTGGAGAAAAACAAAACGACATAAACAGAAACGATATGATGCATGGATTGTGTATTGGATGAATCGTTGCACATGATGTCAGGCAGAACAGAGACAGAACAACAAAGAGCGAGTGTGTTTGAGGTGTGTCGAGAATGGAAATAAACAGAGAATTCGATTTGATATCGGTGTTAGTACAAGATAAATTCACTATCAGGGGACGCTATCACTTACTTCGAGCCTAAGCTTCGGCATTTCCTATGGCCTGGAATGAATTTAGCTCCGTTCGCGAGGCGCACGGATCCGATTGTTTTGGCGGGTGAGAGATTTAGACAGGCGAGCGCCGGTGTAGCGGCATCCACATTGAACGACTCTTTCGAGCTGCACGACGATGAACTGGGCCCCGATGAGGATGGTTCCAGTTTTAGAGATTTTCTACAGCAAACAAATGGATTTAGTCAATCTAGAAATTGTACGAGAGTGGGACAAACTCACTTGTATTGATCCTCTTCAAAGATGTTCTGCAGCTCCTCTATATACCTGATCGATTGCAGGTACTTCTGAGACGATTCGATTGGCACAAGGTGCGTGTAATCCGATTGCTGATAGTTGGATATCACTCGTAAGATGTTGTTCATCTTATTGCGTCGTTGCTCGGGCTCAAGCCCACCCAAATGTGGGTGGGCCAGATCAATGTAAATCAAATCGGTTAGGAAGAGTCCCAAATATGGGATGCACGGCACGCGCAAGCTCTCCAAATATTCACGCAGATTCGCCCAGTTGTTGTGATCGCTGAAGACATCTGCTAGCCGATCGAATGTCTGTTTGTCCTTCTTTGAGAGGCACGACCAGGTCTTCTTCAGCCGGTAAATGCTGGCACTCTGCATCGCTGATATAATGGAGAACAACGAGTGCAAATTATTGAGTTCGTAAAGCTTTTTGGCAACCTATAGGAACGAAAAATTCGAATTTAAAGGACAAATGTGAATTTTTTGAGCATACCTTAATAAAATGTGTTAAAATCTCGGCTCTCTGTTTTGGCAGATCGGCACTAAGGATCTCCTGTACAGTCCAGAAGCTCGTGTGATTGAATCGCTTTGTAAATGCAACGATATTTGGGGTAACAATATGTTTGTCCTTCTTGGTCCAAGCGCAACTGGTGAGTTCATCGGGCTGGATGCTAGAGAACACTGGGAAGTCTAAGAGTGTTATCTGATTGGCCAACTCTTCGGCAGGCACGCGCAAGGCGTTCAAAATCACCGAATCGTAGTTTTTGATAGACGAGTTAAGTGGGAGGCTTTGCGTTTTCCCCGGCGGCGTCGATCTGTAAACAAAATTCACATCAGTATTCCACAAGTCTAGACAAATTTCCTCAACTTACCCATAACAATAGTAGCACCCTGAGCCAGGCGACGAGGACATAGCATTTAAGCAAGCCGATCCAATCGAGTTCTTTCTCCTCGAACTTTTCGCACTTATCCCTTTCGTTGGAATTCTTTCAAACTCTCTGTCCTTGCCACACAGTGATTTGCTGCTCTCCTTCCTCGGCCGTGGAGTTGTCGACGATCCATAGGACAGACGGTTATTTGGAATATAGCTGCCACCAACTTGACTCTGATGGTGACATGATTTGCTCAACAATGGGCCACTGTGATTGGATATATCGCTTGGTGGGGATTCTTCGCGTAGATTCTTGTAAATGTACTCCTCTCCGTGTTGCTGCAGAAAAACGAAACAAATTAAGCAAAACTTGACTTTGGTCACGTCGTCCACGGCGTACCTCTACAAACTTTAGACTATCCGAGGATAGATCTCGTGAGATTTCCGAGTAGCGCATCATGGCAGACAGTACATTGCCAAATGTATGTGAATTTATCTGTCAAATAAACAACAGAAGTAGGATTGGCCTCCTGGTGTGCGACGGGAGCCCCAAATTCAATTTTAACTACAAAAATAAACAAAAGGGGATAAGTTAGGAGCATTCTTGGACATTCCAACAAGTTATGTGTATTTGTTTAAAGCGAAATCGATTTGTAAAAGTAATTTAAGATGTTAATGCTGTTGGCGTTTACCGATTCTTGTTGCAAGCTAGAAAAACAGATCTTGTTTTATATTTCAAAAGTTAAGGGGGTATTTACGCGAGATGGGGTCTCTATGCATGTAACATGCCATTCTCTTGGAATTGGTGTTCCAACAACCGTTTTTGATTAACTGATTTGTTGAGCGAAGCATTTTTGTTGCCAAAAATTCATGCACCAGAAGATTTCATTTATCATTAAGTAACTCAGACGATTTGTAATGGCAGCATTGTTAAACACAAAAAGCACTCCATAAATGGATGGATGGTTCATTGAAGCCAATTGCGATGATGAAAGTTCAATATTTCGAATAAGTCCAATTTTACTCTCTAAGGGTTTCCTATTAGTTAGGGACATTCTCTAAATTGTCCCGGAATGCCTTTCGTTCCTCAATTCACTGCCTCAGCATTTAACATGTCCTGCGAGGAACTAAGTACATTTACTCTCCGGAATATATACCACCACCAAATAACAGCAACCAACAGCCAGCAGAGCTAGGCGAATGTCATTTAGTCGAAGATTAACACTGCCTCAGCAATGGATGCAGGGAAGGAAGCAGAATGACGACTTCTACAAAATGTAAGCAAATTTAGGAGAGCTACATTTACTTTATTTGAACAACTTTTCCACAGTTCACTTAAATTCTCGGATGGCATTTGAAATAATTTTACGAATCTGTTGCTGCCTGTTAATAGGTCATTACAAATTAATGTATGAATGGCTGTGAAGTCGTATCATTTCAAATTGCTGCCGACTGCCAAGATTACAGCGCGAAAGTTGTTGCGCAAATTTCTCAAGAAATTGGCACTTAAACCTGCAAGAACAGGATTACATGGCTACTAAAGTGATCCTAACCCATTTGCACCTCCGATTCCAATTTGTCCACCCAGTGCTTGTTTCCAAATAGTTTCATAGTGAAACAGGTTCAACTGCAATTAGCGTGCGATAGCCTTCTATACCCACTGTGCGTCCAATTCAGAATGTGCTCCACATCACCTCCTCAACGATCGCACACTTTCATCCAAGCAAATCGCTCCAAAAGACATTCTAATTTGAAAAAGCCATAAAATAAGGCAACACTTCCTCTCCCCGTTGCTTCGGCTATTTTAATGAATGAATTTCAGTCGTCCGCGTCCGAGAATAAGAAAAACGCGATCCAAAACGATCGCAAATCGCCTATTTGAGTGTTGTAAACAGCATGCATATGGCCATGGCGTACAGCATGATACCAGACGCTAAGTTTGTTTTCAAGCACCGACCATATAGAATTTATTTTTTCTATTTTCTCGAGTGAGATTTGTTGTTCTTTCTCGGTCAATTTGGACGCCATCGTCGTATTTTTCTTTCAAATGAACCTGCAGCATTTTCAAGTTTCTATCATTTTCCAAGATAAATGAAAACTGTTATCTGCAATTAGCTGTTCATTTTGACCTAGTGCAAAATGTTTCTGTTGCGGGTAGACATGCGGAACAAATAATTGCAGCCCTTGAATGTTATCATTATCGGTGCGGCCGGCGCGGCTATTGTGGCGTCTGAACGACGCCAATCTAAACAAAATGCCATTCCTCCTCTGGAGAGTGGGGCGATTCCGGAAAACAGTTCGCATTTGTTGTGTCCGCGTAGGCGTTCTTCCTCGAGTAGAATGAAAATATTTTCGTTTCTTCAATTTTCGTAAAAAAAAAAAGAAAAATTCTCTGGCTTCTGGTGAATTTCCGTAAACTTAAGGCGGACAGATTATCGGAATCATATGATTCCGGCAATTAGCCGATACCGAATCTATTTTCAAACTAAACCGCAATGAAATTTATTCGCAAATCTTTTTACTTTATTTATTTTGTAATGTAAATGTGATACGTGTTCCAAGAACTCGGTCAGCTGGGCACATCATGGGGATGATTTCATTTTCATTGAAAACTGTGGATTTTTCGGTTTTGCAAAACAAGTGTAAGATCTCGAACAGACGGAAGAGGAAAATGATAGCCATGTCAGTCGGCTTAAGGTTGATGACAGTCTCAATCCGTTCAGATGTAGAGGCAATACTTAGTAAAGCGGCCTAACGCAAGTGCAGTAAACAAGTTTACCTATATGTAAAATGTCAAACATAATATGATATTGCGGGCCTTAAACTAGTGTCAAATGAGAACCACAATCCAAAATTCAACCTCGCTTGGAAGGAACTGTGAAGTGATGATTACGCTATACAGTGTTACTGCAAACGCACATTGATTCAAGCTAGATTACTGCAATGCGATCTTATTATGGCTCTCCCCAATTCGAAATAAACTGAAACAAGGAAAAAATTGTACTTGAAACAAATATATACAACCAAGGCGGGTTTTCTCTGCCGCTCTAAAGGGGCGTTTATTTCTCGTTATACAGTAGACGTCATTAAACACAAAAGGTGTCCAGCTGTTTTAAGAGCTAACATTTATGTCAAATATTTTGTATGCCTCTTTTACTCAAGATGTTAAACAGACAAACTGACAGTGCTGTAAAGTCCACCTTGCACGATAATTCAAGTCGCGAGGCTTTCCATGATTTTGTATATAATTCATCAAATCTATTGACAGTTCATAGTATATTTTGTTTTGTTCGTTGTTCGCGCTATTACTTAAAATATTTGAAAGAGAAACAACGTTTGCATGAGTGAATGCAAATAAGTGAAAACTTTCCATGACTTCTCAAATGCAATGACAGCTACTGTCAAAAAAAGTCACATTCGCTATTTTTTATATAAAACTTTCCATGACTTCTCAAATGCAATGACAGCTACTGTCAAAAAAGTCACATTTGCTATTTTTTATATGAGTACCTTACTTATGAATGCGTTCAGATCATCATATTTATGATTTATGACGGATCGTAAGGGAAATCATTATGTCCTCTATTATTTATTGTTGGTTGCTCTGGTTGGATTTCTGACAGTTTATCAATTCTACATGGTGCAAAAATGTAGCAATGTATTTGTGAGCAAGATCGATGTAGTATGGAGGAAAACGAGAAAATTTCTGGCATACGCCAATTTTCGTTGGAAAATGTTATTAAGTTCGCATTGATGTATTCTTTGAGAGGACATACAACTTTGTTAACGAACAGTTCAGTTGGAATTATAGGTATGTCGAACTGCAGCACTAACTCATCATTAGTTCCCTTTAAATTGTTAGAACATTATCATTATCAATTTAACTGTACCTTGATTCGATGTCAAATGTGATATGACAGTTGACCCACCGAGGTTACCAATTGTTAAATACAACGAGTTTGACAGCCGTAGTGATTTTACAACTACTGTTGCATATTCGTGAATACACCCATTTGTCAATAGAACGCATTATCAAATATTTTGAAATTTCTGGTCTAAAATGCAGGGGATTTATAACATTTCAGCGGCAAGCTGTCAGATTTTCTTTGATTTATTTAACAAATTCAAAACTCAACCAAAAACTGACAGCAAGACTTCTAGAATTTTGTGGGAAACTGTCAAATTTTCCGAATATTCGATGAAGTGTAACTGACCCAAAAGAGTTTCACAATTCAGCCGTTCAAACTCTGCACAAAAGTGTAGGTCATTGCCATTCGTCTCAGAAGTAAAAACTTGAACAAGCTAAGCTACGCCTCGACTCCTTTATAGACTTGCAGCGCCAACTATTTATTAATTTCCTTTAAATATTCACTGCAACTTCTAGATTAAATTACTAGGCACTGCTCACAATGATTTACACTTAAACATGTAAATAAAAACAAAATTAATAACAGCCAACACCCAACATTTGATATATTAGGGTGCGCTTAAACAAATGAATACAAAATACCTATGATATGACTAAGAAGACCGACTACACAAATTCATTCAATTTAAATGGCTCTTTCGTGACCCATCCCACATCACCCGCAGTAATGGAGTTAATTAAGCGCCTGCGAATGTGATTAAAAGCCAACCTTGGCCTATGAAACGAGCACACGTAAAAGCATTTTCCTAGTCAGGCTAACTAGCAGCAGTCCTCTGGGGCGATTTTCTCTGCACAACCAGGAAGGAACTTTGTCTGATGAGTAAGCAGATTACTTTATGGACTTTCATGCAGCCAGCGGCAGTGGAGCGTGCGTCTCTGTGTTGGGATCCAATTACCGTAAGACGAAATGGGCACAGTATCTGATGTGGGGGATTGATCGATAGAACTTCCTGAGAACACCTCAATGCATACACATTTGATGTTAAACAAGTAAATGCAACGTAAAGAAAAAAACTAACTTTCCAAGTTCAATGTGTATGGGTAAGGAAAACAAAGAAAGTACACCACACAGGAAAAAGACGAGATGAAGAACAACTCTCATATATATCAATCGGGTAAGTTGGTCTCAATTTGTTTTGCTATTCCAAAACTAGTTTTCCGCTAGAAGAGTTTTCCTTTCACCACACCGCGCACACAGAACTTGTTTTACAAAAATGTGCAGGCTGTAGAATCATCTCCAGAAATCAACTGTGTACACATGGAAGCGGTTTGAGTCTCTAGCGGAAATCCAGTATCGCCAAGTGAATGGCGAAATTAAAAAAATTACGGCAGATTTATGGACTCATCGTGGGTTAATTCTTTTTTGTTTTTGGATAATGGGACAAACGATGACAAATGTTACTTTCTTGAAGTTTGACATCTATTTGGTGGCCCCCAAGAAAGTGAGAGACCCGAAATTTGGTCATAACGGTTTAAAGATGATAATGTCATCAGATTCACTTTCTATTTGGGTGACACTGAAAAGGGTCCATCTAGCCACGAAAAGTTCATCACTGGCTGACAATCGAAAGTGTGTGGGTCAACAGAGTCACTCCTATTTATAACACAGATGACGCTGTATTCAGAGTGGGTAGTCTGAATTCTTTTCAAAGATCGTTGTGACACTTTATTTAATGTTGTCCTTCATTTATCGTAAAGCAAACTTGACGTCAACTACTGAATCTTTATTACCCATATCACACAAAACTGGAAAAAAAATCCCATAACCCACGATATGACTTGCAACAGTGTCTATAGGCCAAAGAAATAAATGGGGAATATAATAAACTACTGTACACACGTCGACAAGTTTAACAGATCATACTACGGTGACACGTTCAGCCACACCTTCTGCACACGCGCAAATCGCCACAGACAACTTCAAGCCACAATATCAAGAATTTGAAATTATTTTAAAAACACACACATTTGTATTTTCAGTTCAAGCCCCCAAAATTGATTGCTCAATTAGTATCGTCGGGCCCGCAGATGAATTATTTATCATTGAAGAAAAAAAATACATGTGCTGACTGCTGAGGTCATTTTAGAGACATTGATTTCTTATGAAATATTGAATTAAAAGTGCCACCGGATGTTGAGCAAAAATATATATAATTAAATAACACGAGAAGTGTCAATTGTAGCACTTGTTCTTGCACTTGTATGTTATTGGAATTTGAACTTGAAAACATGAGCTGAAAATAATGCTAGTTGTTTTGAATGGTGTGGAGAGTTTTTGCTATCTCCTTAAGCTTTTATTTAGTTTCATTCGAGCTAATTGGATGTGGCACAACCAGAAGTCACTTCTTTTCTTTGAAGAACTTACATATGATATTTGAGTATCAGCTGTAAGAAGAATTTTCATCCAAAAGAAAGTCTAGACCAAATTTGTCGCAGCCACTAATATTTTAATCGTTTTATTGTGCCATATACGATATGTATGTTGCCACAGGTAATCTCATTTGAATGCCCCGAACCATTATTATACGTGTACTTAAAAAGTTGTGTTATAGTGCTTTTTAACAGGCCATTTGTTTACGTGACAAACGCAATAATTTCAAAGAATAAGTATAGTTAGATTGCGTGGGTCATTCGTGCGTTTTTAGTAATAAAATAATATTCTACAAATAAAGTAGTAGAAGTGCTTTTATAATGCTTTTTAACGCAATAGGCTGTATTATTTTCTTGAACAAACTCTGAAACGAACGCGTTCAGAGAGCGATCTGTTTTATTTATGAAACACATTTGAGCACGAGCTGTTACATCATCTTGTATTTCTTTAGTCTTGTATTTTTTTACTTTAATTTACTTTACAAAATATGCTGTGCTCAGATTTTTACTCAGACTGCCCAGTCTGAGATTTGAGGGCGCTCTGATCAAAAACTGAGCGCAAAATCAAATACAAATTCAGGGTTTTGATGACAAAAACGAAAAACTATTTTTTTTGACAGTTTCGCTTATTATCTGCACGTCTGAGTGGTTACGCTAGAGTCGAACAGACGGTAGCAGGACATTTTATTAGCGCAGTAAAACCTAGACCGCATGGATGGACTATTTCAACTTAAAACAAAAGCTTCGCTGACCTAATTGCAAAACGAGATCTAAGGCTACTATAGCAATGACCACAATATCATAGTCAAAGGCTTGACTGTAGCCTCTTAAACGTGAATTTCCATACGCAAACTCATACCCATTTCCACTCTACTACACATATACCCCAGTCCACATGCATGAATTCCCCCTGAAGCATATCACGTTGTTGCATGATCAGCCATCAGAGTCTCGGAACGTCATCGACCACAAAAACTACGGGCACAGGTGGACTGAATATACAACCAGACCAAGAGCGCTGCTTAAAGTAGCCAATTGACTATTTGTTTCACTTGTGGCGGTAACACATTGGTGCGCATGAGCGCACAGTCGACGCCACAACTATTGTATCGGATTGCATAAAGTGGTAACGCTTACAACGTCTCCGAGTAACAGAGTCGTGCTTAATAGTTCGCTATACACGCGTAAGTATCGCAAGCAAGATGTTTATTGATGGCTCGTTGTTATACTCGTATACGGGAACGTGCTCAATTGCGTGACAAAAAGTAATTTTCTTTTCGGTTTTGCATCTCATATACCTACTTGTCTGTCCATCAGGAATAAGGTAGTGCATGCATGGATGGTCGTCTCTGTTCTGTACTTGTGTTGCAACTTGTTTGTTTTGATTGGGAAGGGCTTTCGGTTGATGGGAATTCAGGGTTATACTTTTTCGATGCATATTTTGGGTATCGCGTTCAGTTTGTTTAAGCGCTTGGACCGTCTTTGTTCAAACTAGATACACAGTGAGGGTTATATATTTCTTAAGATTGCAATATTATATATACACCTGTTAATGTCAAATCAGCACTAAGCTAATTTTTTTTGCATAATGTATATTACGGTTTATCAATGGGAGTCTTTTTTTATAGTAAAAGTTCTTGAATTGTACCCGATTGACTTATACCGACAAAAACTAAAATTTAAATTGTGAATGTCAGATATCACAGTCGCGTACTGATAAATTCTAATTCTGACAAATGTGATCAGCATAAGATGACCGGACCCATTCCTTTTGCCTTAAACAGTGACATCTGTTGCCGGAAATATAAATTAGTCCGTGTCTGCGGAGTGTTCGCAATAGATGGCACTGTCTTCTGTGTACGAAAAGTAGTGGTTTTTATTTGAGTAAACGTCAAATAAATGTAAGAAAAAGATAGGAAGAATTTATATTGTGAGCGTCAAAATGAGAAACTACTGTCCACAATTCCTAATACTTTTACTTTTTAGCTTTTTTGACAATGACGAAGTGAATGCACTTTTATAAATTAAGTATAAGCACAGCTGTCACAATAAGCAACTTCGGCCAAACTATGTCTTCCTTTAAATACATATCTACCACATTCCAAATTTGCCCACCCAACCCTCTATGCAATAGTAGGTATATCCCTCTACACAAGTTTATAGTTTTTTTTTTTTTGTAAAAACAATTCCTCTACAAGAAAACGCTGTCCTCCAAGCTAATTACTTAAGTAAACACGAAGGGAACTTAAAATAAACAACCAACCAACCATCGATGACCTTAATCCACTTGAGATAAATGTGAAAACGTTTCCCAGTTCGTTTTTTTTTTTTGGCGCGGAGACTCATTGTTAAATGTGCTTCCCTCTTAGTTTTCAATTCACAGGGCAAAAGTAATTTTTTTAAATTCAAATTCCAAGAGCGCAGATGAATGCCGCAGCACAAACCTTATCGTCGAATTTTTAAGTTATATACATGAGCTATTTATAAAACTTCCTCCGCTTCTTAAGGACGCGCACTTTTATACTCGTTTAGTTGCTATATAGTTGTTGCGGTTATTTTTGCGTTGGCTTCGGTCTTGTTAAGTATTCCATTTCCATTCCGTTCGGGAGTAGGTTGCAATGAGTGGCAGATTTATTCTTCTCAAGTTTTCTTCTCTCCGCATTGATTTGCTTAACAAAATTCCAAGTAAGAAGACAAAGAATTTCATTTGGAGATGTCAGCGCTGTCGTTTTAAGTTGCCATGTGTAGGGGTGGTGCATCAGGTTTCCTAAAATAGACTTCTCTCACTTCAGAGGTTCTCAACTGCACGCTTGTATAAATCAGTGTGGGGAATTTTTCGACCAAAGATAATCAAAGTTTTTTTTTTTTAAGAAAGTCCCCCTTCATTGGGATGCTGTTGATGTTCACTCATTTATTCAGTGTGTCAATAGCTACAAAGTCGACTTTTCTTATCTCTGGGTCTAACCTAAGCTCGACCTAAAATCACAGAATGAGGATGATAGCGATATCTGTTGTGTGATTTTCGGTAATACGAGCGTATATAGTTGCTAAGCAATAAGCTGTATACAAAATGGGGTCATTGGCCTTATTTAAAAAAAAAAAACAAGATGTGATATGCAATTCATGTGTTTTAAACGGAAATCCAAATTTTCCACACATTTTCGGATGTAGGCAGAAAGTCTCATTTAGCAAATTATTGCTGAAAACACAAAAAGATCGAAAATCGAACACGCCGTTTGAACATGGACTGAATGCGGTCACTCAACTGACAAATCAAAGGCTACAAACATTTTTGTTGTTCTATTATTCGTACGGCTACAATATTTTCTATCAGAGCGGTTATTCTATATTGTTATGAAATATAAATCAATTTCTCTCACAAATTTTCAATTATATGCAGTGAAAAAAAAATAACTCCTGTCAATCCATTTAAAGCAATTTGACAGACCCAATGAAAAAACTTCAAATAAGATCAAATCAAACAGCATCTCTTTTCACTCTTCTAATGAAAATGTAGTACGCAACGCATATGCTTTAGAAATACTCAACTGAGATTTCTGGAGATGAGGGTGCGTCCACTTAACTTACTCCTCCTCAACTTTTTATACTTATGCTGTCAATGTTATTTAGTTCCGTGCTCACATAAAAACGTCAGTCATTTATTTGACCCATATATTTACAGTAATTCCCCAGTAATCTTGAATGGTTAAGCTTCACTTGACTTATTTGACTCTGTTTCACAAAAAGAAAAATCAGAACACCACAATTAAAGGCCAATTTAATCCCAAATTATTTTCTAGATCCCATCAACTGATAAACCAAAAAAAAAATTAAAAAAAAAGAACATTGACGTACATTGGCATAACATGAAAGATATACCTACACCTATTATTTGGGCGGTAATAATATTCAAAATCACAATGCGTCAGTGGGTAATGATGCCAAAATAACTCCCTAGGCTAATATCTGTCATCAGGGCGATTAAAATTTTATTTGACACGTTTCACACGTTTGGAGAAAAAAAGTTGTTAAACCCACACAAAATGCGAGTTTCCCAAATCAAATCTTCATTTCACGCTCGCATCTCATCATGTGTCAAGCTGACATTTATGTTAGCGAAAAGTCATGTCCCTTGTGATAGATCTTTTGCTTCTTTCTCAAGTCACTAAAAACAAAAACAAATATTTATGCAATACGCACGTAAAGCGAAACGCATCAAAAGAGGCAACAAACAAAATTATTAAATACAAAATTTAAATCACTTCCGCTGCTTGAATAAAAGTTTCGCCAACTTTCGCATAAAATTAAGTTCGCTCAGACCAATAACAATTGTGGCGTATGATAAGAAACTCTTAACCGCATTTAGCAGTTTTGACCTAAAAAAAAGAAGAAAAATAACCGCATGGCCAACACACACAACAATCGCAAATTAGAAAACAAAAAGTCCCACCATGTGTAAATAATAAAAAACGCAACCTGCAGACAAATACAACAACAATAGTAGGTATACGCAAAATCCCCTTCGGGTTTTTATTCGCCAACAAGTTTAAATTCAAAACAAAACGAAGACAACCTTCAACCCACAACTACAAATGTTTAAAAATAAGAACCCAAACTATATGCACGCATAAATTAATAAATACGATTCTATAAATCAGACAGCGGCACGGACGCGACGGTATCCAACCACACGACAAACTCTAAAAATAGGGGGAACGGAGACATTGTGGTTATTTTTTTGTTGTTTTATATTTTCGTCGACATTTATTTTTAACTCAACGACATAGAAAAAATGTCACACGACTTGCAGTAGCAACAGCACATCCAAAATGAGTACGGTGCGTCGTCGTTACGTTTGCTTGTGTCAATTCGTGTTCACCAGCCGCTGATAACATAAACCCTTCCCAGCTCGTGTGTTGTTTGCGTTCCATTTAATTATTCACATCACAACACACCGACACCGAGTTCATTGTGCACACACCCTTTGAACATACCCCGAATGGGGTATGCATAACAAAATGCCCATAAGGATAGATCAGCAAAATGTGTGTACAAACGGCTGACACATACAAGATGCCCTGATTTGTATCAGCTCAACAGCACTGAACACTGTCCAATGTCCATTGCTTTACGGTAATTATGGCACAAACTCGATTTGCCATAAAAATAAACAAGCAAACAGTATACAGTTGACAGATATGTCGACTCGTACATCGTACTGTGTTGCTGTTCAGTGTGTCGTGTCTTATGGTTGTGTGGTTGAGATGGGGGCGAAATCGTTTGAATCAAAAGCGACTGGCAGTTAGCGGCGCTCTATCAAGTGTGCTAATTCAATACGGTTTAGATCTTTTTGTGTCTGGGCAATTTTACAGCTGATTTATGTAATTTGTTAATTTTTAATCGAACACAAATATGTTTCTTCTCGTTCGGTGCATATGCATGGCAATTGATTCGCAACACATTGTGAGATGAAGTTGAACAACAATTGCCTCTTTTTTTGCTGATGGAATAAAGCAGTTAATCGAATCGATACGAATCCGTCTGAAAAGTGTATAAAAATCCAATGAAATCAGGAAGAGACGAATCCAAATGGATTTAATGATTGTTTGCGGAAAATTCAATTTAAGAGGTCTTAAGTGTTAAGCGGAAATTGCTATAACAGTCTTCGTGTTGGCATGCAGACACAAGTGTGTGTGCGAAGAAAATACATGCGGAAAAGCCAATTCCAGTAGATGTTGACCATATCGGTTGTTTAATAACGAAGATAAACTGCTACTGGAGAAGGTATGTTCGTGCGAACTCTCAAAAGGAAGTCAAATAATTGTAGTCTGTGATCTGTAATGCTATTTCGATTTTTGTTTTATAGATCTAGGACAATGAAATTGATATTCGGTAGCCGCTGTCACCAGAAGGTACCTAGACACAATGCGAAAAAAATTGTGAAAAATGGATTTCGTACGGATGGAAAGAAACTTATAATGAAACCAACACTGACCAAAGGAATACTCGAAAAATTCGACATTTCCCTAAGCTGCCACACATTAAACGGCACGGAATTCCATATACATTTGTATCGCGCCGAGCTTGAACTCATTATGTGTACTTCATTGACGTTTAGGAGCTAGTTTACCAAACTTCCCAATAATAATATCTTTAGGGCAGGAGTGATGCCAATTGTTTGCAATTATGGATGACTGCAATCTATAGCATCATCAATGCAGTTCCGAATTTATCAATCATACCTACCCATTTCTCTCATTTCGATTGTGCTATACACAAAAAACGAGAGAACTTTTGCTTCTTAGTTTACCTAAGAAATAGCTGCTTTAACACCGGCGCCTATTTATGTGGTGTTAGAAAGAGTTAGCGGGACTCTCAAGCTGGGCACTACTATAAAATGTGCTTACATCCCGCGAGAGTGCAAAAAGACGTGGACGTGGAGACATCGGTTCGTGGGCGTAGTACCTAAAATGAATTCAATAATAAAATCTTGAAATTATCGGTAGTTACTTGTTAATTTTGGAAGAAGATCCCACATGAATGTCATTACCATTGCGAGCAATTGAAATATGCCTAAGCAAAAGCTACAAATCGGGATATATCGTCCTATTATCAACAAATTGAAAGTAACTACATCTGTCACACGTCGCTAAAGTGAAGCCAGCGACTTATTACACCTAGTTTCCCTTAAAAAAAAACACGTCCAACATTTGGACACGTCCTCCTACCACGTATTTTTATCTCGAAGCTGTCACATAAATCACACTGCGGCATCTTTACATCTATTGTCCAACGACGAGTTCATTGCGGACAAGTGATGCAACTTTAAAACGTAACGTGCTCATCGCAACAAAAGTAAGTGTAAGCTGAAGTGTCTCCCCAACAAGGAGCTGTCATAACAGATTGTCACAAAAGTTCAATAACATTTTTGTGAACCACCTCCTCTGATGAGTCATAATTCTGCTGGCACCGTGAATTCCAATCAACAAGTAATGAGTATGAGCAACACTAATCAAGACCAGACCACCCAAAAAGATAAACAAATATTAGCCCAACACTCGTATTTGAATAGATCCGGCCGACATGATAAATGGCATTCTTATCGCGCTGACAAACAACCGCAGCGCGTTTTATTTATATCTCTAAGCAAATACGTCCGTATCGCTCGAAATTCACGTGGGTCAGCGAAAGAATAGGTAGTCCTCAGCAAATCCACTCCTAAAAACGATAATTTACTGTGTATCTCGATTCACAATTAAACCTCATTAAGATCAATAAAACGAATTTATATTCATTCTCATTCATAAGGGCGTTTCTCGCACGCAATTCAAATTCGCATGCAACGGCCCACAATATTGGCAACCGGTGGTGGTAGTCACTAGTCAGTCAGCTATAGTGCCTGGTACAAAAAATTGGGACTTGATCTCGAGTGCTATGCTTCTTTATTAAGTTACCGCCTCGCCTTGCTTATCGCAGAATGCCAGCGGAACACGTAACAATTCGGATGCGTGTGATTGTAGATATTTCTGTAAATTGTTTAAGAAGGAAGTTGGCATCGTGCTTCGTTCTTATCTAGAGAACTGATGGCAGGCAAGAATTTCAAGCGAACAAAATAAATGAACCTCGTTTGTCCAAGTAAAATAAATAAGATCATCGACCGTTGTCGATTTGAATGTGTGCTCGGAACTCAAAATACAAGTCTACAGCTACATGCAGATAACTAGGGCTTCATAAATCGATACCTCAAGGTGTCATTGGCATTTTGATGTCGCTTCCTCACCTCGATGTAGCAATAGAACTCATGCCAATAGTTATGTTGGCACGACACAGTCTGGCATATTCAATTCAAATTAAAACACATTTGCATAGCTTGAGGTGCGAACTTGTCAAAGCCATTTCCAAGTAAAGCTCATGCAATTTTTAAGGTCAAATTTATCGGGCTGCCAAACATTGTGAATACGCAAATGAATAAATGAAATAAGTGCGGCAAATGGACGCAAATGGAATGGCGTCAGCCGTATTAACCTCAAGTAATTAGTTTCAATCGAATGATGTACACATAGTTTATCGTAAGACGAACTTGAAACTGCACAGTCAAGCGGATAAAAAGATGAAAATTGAGAAATGACCGCTTGAGTTTCTTCGAATTTAATTGGATGGTGTCATCACATCGCTGGGGCTTAATTAGAACGCTGGAAATTCCGAAGATGAAATGGTTGGGAAGACTGTTTGTTTAGTTGCTAAATGAGCGTTGATGAGGATATTCTGAAAAACGTATGCGGAAATGTGTGTGGACTTTTAAATTGAAGTCGCGCTCAAAACTCTGCTAAATAAAATTGAACGGATGTCATAGTTATGTGGAGTCACGCTTAAGATATAAACTATGTGATAAGCAAATATGTATGAGCAGTATTTTTTGGCTGTACGTATTTAATGTCAGGTTTGCACCGACGAGATTTAGCAAAACATGTTTGATTTTACTAAATCGTATGATTTATTACACAAGCTGTGGAGAATTTTAAACGAAAAATGCTGTTAATCTTTATTTTGAGATAGGTATGCTGCTAAATGGCAAAATTATGCTGAAGTAAATAATTGTACTAGATTATACAAGGTAAAGTAATATGCACAAATCTTGTCTACAATTTCTTGTCCAGAACATTAACTGCTTGCGAAGTCTTGACATGCTAATTTTTATAGGTATTTTGTTGACGACTAGACGTCAACAAAATTAGGAACTTGAAGCTGTATAGAATAACTTTATTTCAACAAAATTCTCTAAGGGTATTCACTTACGGTAAATTAACGTCGTCCTTGTCGTCGAAAATATCGACTGCACAAGCGGGCTTGCGGCGACGATTACGATGTGGTATATTTTCGAAAATATTTCGTACTGAAAAAGAATCATTTTGGATGCTACATTCGATGATTCGATAGAAATTTCGGCATAATTAATGAACCTTAAAATATAATTGGGCCCAAAACAAATGAAATCAATTTGCAAGTGACAAACAAGAAAAAAATGTCGTTATTTGTGAAACTTGACATTACGTGGGTTTAAAACGGATTAAAAACGGTTTAAAGTGTTTTAAATCCGCATTTAAATACATTTTTAATCCAGCGGACTTAGTATTTTCAGTTTTTCAGTGAATAATATGGACATAGGTTTAAATTATCGGGTTTAAAAATTGAGGATTAATGATCGGGTGTAAAATTAACTTAAACCTGAGTTAACCCGGAGTTAATAATATGGCCGTCAATCTCATAATTTTATGCAGCTCGAAAATTCATAAATTTCTGAGGTACCCTAAGTGAACACCCCTCGCAAATATCATTGCGTAAATCGACTGTGAAGTCGGTTGTAAAACTATTATTTCCAAATTATCAAAATTCCGAAAGTAAGCGAAAAGAAAAAACTTATTAAATTCTTGGAGAAATCGGCCGTAAACGAGTTATTCATATTGGAAGTATAAACAAAAAACTCTGCAAACAAACAGACGAATGTCTGTCAAAGTTTGACATTTGTGATTTGAGCAAAAATGATGAGGTCTGCGTAAACTATTCTCCATATAAAATCTGACAGTTCATTTACGAGGTGGTAAATTTCTGCACTTTACGCAGTTTATGAGGCTTTTACGCGTTTAAGTGAATACCATTTCTATCTTTCAATTGAAACATTTAAAGAGGTTTATTATCATGGTCATCTTTGTAAAATCTCATTAGTCGAATATGGATACATGGAACATATGGGATTGAAACAGATTTCTGTCATTTCGCAATGGCCTGACTGTACACATTTGTGTTGCAAATCTGTTGTTAAAAATGATTTATTTCTTTGTAAATACTGTGAAATATTGAAATTCAAAAATTGTATAATTGATTTCCACAGTTAGAACACCCTATGCTTGTCAAACATCAGGTTCGTGGGTTCGTTTAGTACACAATAGAATATTTAATTAGATTGGTTCGTACCTTGAACTCTTTTTCAATAATACGATATTTAATGTACCTATTTTTTTGCTCATCATTTTTTACTGGCTTACACAGATCTCCGCATCGCAATAGCAATGTCATTGGCAAAACGTGCATTCATATAATATATGACGAGGGTGAACATAATGGACATTGATGAAAATATAACTAGAACGATGATGTAGAAGAATGCAGCTTAAAAATGCAAAGTTTTAAGTCAATAATATAGGGTAAAATGTATACACATATAGGCTAACAACTCTAAGGAAATGAATGAAAGAATCTAGTTTAGAAAGTCTGACAGCTGGCCGACTTGATATATTTCAGTTTTCATTGGCCTCACAGTTTATTTCAGTTGACGTTTAGGAATAAATTTAGTCACGATTTTCATGTCTGTTGTTGACATTTGGTACGTGTGGCTGACTTAGGAAAAGCGACTTTACCGACCAATTTGTCGGCAACATGCAGTCCAGACCAATTGCTAGACTTAAGATAACTAAATTTTTGAATGTGTCATCTGTCAAAAATATAACTCTCCGATCTGTGTAATCGAAACATGATAGATATTAACATATTAAGTACATTAATGTAAGGTGTCTGTTTGGCAGTACAATGGACCTGTAGTTGTGTCTGAGTGCTTCATCGGATAGTAACAACCTCCGACAAAAAAAAAAAAAAAACATTACAGATTTTGTCGTTTTCATTCATGAAAAAGGATTTTACTAACACATTTTTTAATAGCTATAAACAACTTTTTATTATCAGATCAAGACACAGCTTGACGCACTGATCCCCCGGGCGCCATTCTACATTAAATACAATGTACCTACCTGATTTCGTTTCGATTCAACATATTACTGCGAATTTAATCAGCAAATGTCAAAAACGCTAATTCCGTAATTTATGGAAAAAGCGGCTGCCGCCGCAGAACACACATAACCCATAAATTTGCCATTCATAATATGACACAGCCAACCAAGAGCAATTCTAATTTAAACTACCAAAATGGCCGAATTCCTTCAGAACCCACATAACACATATGGGTATACGTTTCGCAAAACATTTATCCAAAACTATATATACGACGAATATGAGTGTAACATACAACTTACCGTCAATCAGCAGCATCATCAACTAACAGATGCCAAAATAATTGAATGGCTATTGTTGAAACAATAACAAGCACGTACACCCTCTATGCATGTGTACACAGAAAGCGAAAAAAGCATTCGAACGCTGCGACCTTCAAAATTGGCGTACGCGCACACCGGTACCGGCAGTGTGTGTTCTCTCGGACGCTTCCGTTGGCCCACGCCTATGAATTTTTAAAAGTAAATCTATTTCCATATCCTTGGCTAATGACGTCGTTCATTATAGATGAATCTGTTGATATGTAGCTCTAATAGGATTCAATTTAGTGAATTGGGCCGAGTATAGTGTTCATTTTCAGACAATCGATGACGTTGATGGTGCTGGTATGAATAATAATTTTGGTACGCGCGCAGTCATACCGCAAATGTGTTCCCGCAACGCGAAGAGAGAAAGCCAAACAGACTACCAAAATACAATTTTGTATAGCCATGGGAAAATTGTATAAATTTCTTGGGAATAATGCTGTCGTAAACAACGATGGGTGTTAACGGTCGTGTGTTTTTCTGTGGTGGGTAATCGTTATTATTTTGATTATCATCGGCATTTCGAAGCATCACACAAAAGCGACAGCATCAGCAATGGATTTTGTTTGTTTAGTTGCAATCTTTGCCTTTTTTGTTTACAACTGTTTGGGTAGGTGGAGGCAGTCAAGAATGCCGAATGGAATTTCTGAAGCATCTTCTCATGAGGAGATTTCGTGTGGGTAGAGATCGGCACCAGAATAATCATGGTCTAGATATAGAAGCTTTTGCTACAACAAATTGTTTTGTTCAGACCTATTAAGAGAGTAATGATTCAACTCGATGGATAGTAATTATTGAGATGTCAATGTCGTGCCCTCACGAGATTGAGGTGTTTCGCATCATCACTACGTTCCGTATGGAAAATTATTCAACGAAATCTATATAAAGTAGAGCGGCCGCCCTTCACGGAAGATGCCCAACGGCGAAACCTATTTTTGTAACAATGGTTGCAAATAAAATAAATGAATTAAAATAGTTAATGATTTTAATTTAATGATGATGATGAATTAAAATAAGTGCCTTCCATTTCTCAAACCCAAAACACTGCCGCAGCCTTCGAGGGCTTGCGAGGTTTCCTTGTAGCCTATGGCCGTTATCCAAAAGGTCAAAATGCATTAGTAAAACATTCCTTAAATTTCAAAAGTAGAGAAATGCATATCAATCGACTCTCAACTTTGACTATTTCTGTGTTGCAAAAAATGATTCGGAACGCAGTTAAATGCAGAAAGGGGACAGAAATGTAGAGTGAAATTTTAAGAAACAACTTCGAGGAGAATGACAGTTCTTTGCCTTGAATTTTTTTTTATTTACTATAACTGTCAGGAAGCGTCAAAAGTTTTCTCCCTGACATATTGCTCTAGCGACATTGGGGACGTTCAAGTATCTAGTTTAGTAAGTCTGACAGCTCTCTCACTAGATCTATCTCGATTTTGATTGGGGGAAATCAGTCATATAAGCAGCTGTTTCAGTTGACGTCTATGGAGGGGCAGCCAACGAATCTAGTCAAGAAATTCGTGACTGAGTACTAAGTTGACAGTTCGCATATGTGGCTGACGTAGGAAAAGTGACGTTCCCGACCAATCTAGTTATTGCGTTCAGGTTGCATCTCATCCAGACCAATCTAGTCGACTTAAAATAACTAGATTCTTGAATGCGGCCATTATTGTCTGCTAGATGACACGTCAAATTAATGTCAAATGGTGACTGTTGTACGATTGGTTACAGGGTGCGTTCAAAGCTCTAGTTTACGAAGTTTGACAGCTGGCTGGCGTTATTGGGTTGTTATTGGCCTAAATTGATAAAAGCTAATTTTTTTAAAGAAGACAATATATCTAGTCAAGGGTTTTCCGACGAAGGACTCACTTTACATTGCCAATCTAGTTTTTGTGTTCCAGTGGGTTTTCTAGTCCACTTAAGACAGTACGCACTTACGAACTTGTTCACTGATCCTTTATTCAAATAGAAAAGGAGCTCATTGCTTGCGATTTACTCTGGCGTTTCTAAGGTGCAAGGCGTAATCAGTCTGTCGTCCCAGAAAGATGATTAGGGACTGAGCTGCTGCATACGCAAACTATAGGTTTACGGATCGAAATGAATATTGCATAAAATACGATCCAAAACAAGTACTGTCACTTATTCCTTCTTCAAAGATATCAGAGCTCCAACCCAGTTTGTGTCCAAACGTTGTACGTGGCTGCTTAACTATTGATTGGTGTTTTCACTGAGTCACCGTGAGTTACGTTCATCAATGCCTTATCAAGGTGCCAAGATGTTTGCTATTTACATCAAAAAATTCTCTGCCAGTTATATAATGCACTTCACATGCTCTACCCCTCCAGTGGCAACTTCGTTACGATCTTATCTCCTCATCGAGATAAGCTGTCACCACTGGCTTCAAATTCATATCACCCATCGTCTGGTCAAATTGCCCAAGGTTCGCAGGTATTTTACGTCCATACTTAAAGCAGGTCGTGGCCGCAGCCAGTCTAAAATTAAACATCCCCTCTAACAAGATTTTTACCTTCAAAATGCACAATCTGAATCTCCCAAACCACCTGTCATATACTTCTGCCGTTCTCCATTCTATTGCAAGACAATATTTGCATTCGCATGCAATTTGCAGTGTCAAAACAAATGTTTAGACTGCAGTATTTTTCCATTCGCATTCCTCGGTTTTCGTTCAAATTCGTTGTCCCTGGCGATGATTTCTTCATTTGTTTGTGCGACTCATCTCTGATTCGAAATGCTAATCTCGTATAGGCCGCAAAGCATATGTACAAATACAACTTGCCCACACTTGCAGTGCAACGATGCTATAGAGTGCTCTCCACCTCGGTGTGATGATGCTGGTGGTTGTTTTGCTGCACATTCAGTTGTGGCCTAGTTCTGTTCTTTTGTGGGTCAAAACCACACCAAAAAAAAGCTCTTGCTCTCGATGTGGACAACAACAAATCTTGGTAAGCAGTTCAATAGGATAGGTAGTGTATGATTGGTTTCACCGAAAAAGAAACCAAAACTACCGACAGCAGAAGTTAAATTGAACGAGTTCAAGTTAAAGTGGGTGTCTTGGGTGTGTGCATATGGGTCGAGAGTGTGTCCCCCTTTTAATTGTCCGGCGCACACTTTCTATACTGAGATCTCAATTGATTAATTGAAGATAGATACGACTTTACATTTCCCCATTGGAGAAATACTCATTTTCTCATCGCAACGCCAGAGAACATAAATTAGACGAAATCTTGGTAGCGCGCAAACAAGCTATCGAACTGAAAGTGCCTTGAAATTACTGTGGATGGCACTTGTGAGACGTTGAACTTTCGTAACCTTGTTTCGATCTGGCGGAAAACAATGAATTATAGTTTTGTGCCTCTGTAACTGTAATTTGAGATTATAATCACACTTTTGCTAGTATTTGGCCGCACGAAGGGTGTTGTTTAGCTGACCATGAGACGCGAATGAATTATGGGGCATGCACGAGGGGCTTTAATGTTTTTCCAACTAAAGATCTTGCGACTTTCGTTTCTAATATTGACCACAGCGTGTGGGCGGTAACTAGCGATTTGTCTTGGGCGACGAGGGTCGGGGATTTTGTGAGTTGATGTGGATTTGCTCATTGAACTTGAGGATTAATCAATGTTCCTTTGGCATGTAAACAGCATGTGATGTTGAGTCATCAGCGGGAGGGTGAGTAACTATTTCAACATTTTTGACCGGGACGTTGTTGACGTTGAGATCACTGAGATCGTTGGAAAAGTATTTTCTTATGTCGTTTTCCATTGGAAAAGAAAAAAAAACACTTTTTTCCAGGTTCAGAACAGTTTTTCTATTCTGGAAATCAGGCTGTCAGAATTCATTTTCCATTGGTGGCAAAAAAAAACACATTTTTTCAGAGTCAGAGCAATTTTTCTCGATTTCTTAGCGAAATTTACACCTACTTTCACTAACACCAAAACCTTTAGCATTTGTCAGTATGTTATTATACGTTTTTGGACAACTAGGTAGTCTGTGAAAAATAGATAAAAATTTACATTTGGCCGCTGCAATGGAAATGGATTCTTTTGTTAAAAAAGCTGTTTAAATAACGAATTATTTGTTTAACAGTTTAAGAATTTTTTATAAATACTTTGCCAAACAATAAACATTAACTCATTTGTACATAAAAACCATCAGTGGTAACACAATCGTTTTTCTGGTTGTTCGCCTGCTGCTTGTAATTTCACTCGGTTGCAGTGTCAACCAATACAACTTTCTTTCGTCGTCAAACTGCAAGTGCAGCACGGTCATTAACCCCTTTGCGGTTAAAGCTTGTGACTTCTCGTCGGTTAAATTGCTACTTTGGCATTCGGTCATCGCTTCAACCAGAGTTCTTCTATCCAATATATCGGTTGGAATTATAAGAACTCTTGGTCGACGTTCGGAAATATACCGTCTGTTCAGAATGGGTTTTTAGAAACACAAACTACAATTTAAGAACAGCTGATGCACTATCTCAAATGCGAAAAAACATAATTCTCATTTTTTGTTCCATCTGAAATCTGGGAACAAAGTCTGAAAATCCCAATGGAAAACGACATTAGATAACCCATCCTGAAATTGCGAGGGACATAACAGTCGCAGCTTTTGCAGAAAACGTTGCAATTGCCAAGCCCACGGCTTCGTCGTAAAGATCGATCATACCTACCAACAATCCTAGATATTTTGGTTTCCTTCAGCAAACATAAGCAGTTGCAGTTTTTATAAATTAGCTTGGCGCATTAACTTTGACCGGCAATTTATTTACATTCGTTTCGGACAAACATAATACCAACTATATTTGCCTGCTTGATAAGTAATACTGCTGTTCCACGTCTATAGAAACATATCATACATTTATTCAACTTATATTTTAGTACGTTCAACTTATAGTTTAACGCATCAAAATAGATGCGAAACCACAAAGCACTTCAGCACCACTCTTAAAGTCTGAGGCAAACAAAGATTTGCCTCTCCACTAACCGTCGGTTATCCAACAAAAAAAAATAACAGCCCTTGTTTGTTTTTCAACTAACGTAAGTAACAACTTCCCAAAAAGGACTTGTATTCACCTTATAAGGACCGCCTTGCCAACACCTGTCATCCATCCGGTTTTCATCGAAAAAAAAAACTCTTAAATAAGCCAGCTGCGTCCTGGTCGTAATCGCAACGCAAAACCAAAATCGAGTAGATTACACAAAGAGATGGAAAAATGGTTTCCTCTGGCAAAACTATACAAGCACCTTGTGCTATGTAGGTACTTATATTTCCCTTCGCGGCGTAAACAAAATAAGAAAACTAAAAACATGAAATGAATCATCCGGACATCGATTGTGGAGGTGGGTAATGGCAATGTGGGTATGGGTACCGCGAATATGGGCGCGCGCTTATTGCTCATGGCGAACTCACTCCCTGTTTCGGTACGAAAATCGATATGCACGTCGGAAATGGAAATCGAATATGTTATGGCTATGGCTATTCCCCCAAATTGAAAATTTGTACCTGATGCAGGTCCGGTTTTGCCGTTTTGCGGTGAAACTAACAGCAGCTGCAGCGACGCTTTAATGCCTATTCTGGGTGCAATCATACGCGCAGTGTGTAGGTAGACTACTCGTTTAAATGTTGATGTACATTTTTGTGTTCTTTAGCCGAGTTCCAAGCGGCTCACCCTTGGCTTCTACTCCATTGTTTGACAATGAAATTTTCTATAAATATACACAATCTCCGGGATGTGCTCCACCTATTCCCAGTTTATCTCGAAAATATTACTTACAGCGATTATACGATGAATTTAGGTAGTATTCCTCTTTTATTTGTCTGCTTCTTCAAGTGGGTGAATGTTGTATTATTAAATTTAGCACATATTTTCGAATAAAACACACAAATTTACAATTTTCATTTCGCAACACTGAAATTCATGAATTTTTCTCCATTCAAAATTAAATTTAATTTGTTTTCACTCTGACGCGCTTTGTTTTTTTTTTAACGCATCCAGTTACAGATTTGGTTCAGTTATGGCGTGAATGTTAAATTGATTGATTGAAAAATGAAGAACAAAATAATAATAATAAAAAAGGAAAACTCCCGATGATAATATCTGCGGGACTGTAACCCAACGCGATACCACCTCCGCCCGATGCTAGAATTTTACTTCTTTTTCCGGAGGTGTTTTTCACGCACGAGCGACGAGCGCTTTAATTTTTTACACTACGGAACGCAGTGAGAAACACGAAACGGGCTGTTGGAATAGGGACGCCACGGCAATATGAATGACAGTGACAGATTAATCATGCAGTGATGCCACTGCCCCAGTAGTATTTTCTCAATTATGAAAGTACTAGATTCCGAATTAATTACGAGTTTGAAATTATTAATAAATCGGTTACAACAGTTATTAAAACTCACAAAAATTGGAAGTGATAATGATAATTCGATGAGTAGTGCCGAAATCCTCGGGATTCTAGAATCCCAACTGCGTTTGTTTTCTCCACCACCGAATGAATACATTTATCACAATATATTTGTCCCTCGGTCTAGATTTATTATTAGGCCTGATTTTTTTTAGCTTCGATCTCATCAAAGTAAAGTGGGATTTTCAGCACACAATTACAACAAGTACTCTGAGTTCTCAAAGTGTTCAAGTAAAACGTAGTTGTTGCTGAGATCGAAGCTAAAAAAAGGCCTATCGAAACTAAAAAACACGCCTATTATAATTGTTCTCACCTTACAAAGTCAAAGAGTTTTATCACTGACAGAGCAATAGAAATACGTAGGTTGAATTCAGAAACGTCATAATATTCGATCGCTATCAGCTTTTCGCAAAACTAATCATCTATTGATTGAACAGAAATCAGTTGGTAGAATTCGACCTTTAAGCGTTTTAATCCTTCGAGAAAGTTTTTCCGTTAGCTGAGTTATAATTTTCGTTTTATTTTATTCCAAATAAATTTACGTGCCAAATAATAAAAACTTTAAATTTATTAATTATAAAATTATTTTAACCAATTTCAACATCATCTATTCCACTGTTTAAAACTGACAATACTGACTTCTCTGTTTCGATCTCATAACGTTTCCGGATGAGCGTGTTCCATCAAATTACAGGATTTTTCTTTAACCTTGTCTATGCTTTAGGTTTTTCAATAAATTGCTTTTCAATTGAAATAACCTAATATAGGTATATTGTCCAAATTACATGTTCATTTCACAAAAAAATTAAATATGATTTACAAAATGTCGAAAATCGTGGCTATTACACTTTTTGGTAATGATCGTGCATCGCGCTGATTTTGATACAAAACTGACTAAAAGGAAAGGTAGGTAATTCAGATATTGAGCACGAATGATAGCATAATGACACAATAAACAATATGCAGTATAAACATATTAATGCTTTGCTGTCATTTATAATAAATCATCCATGATAGATTCCTTGTGAAGAGGAAAGGTAAGTATACGTCTACAGGGTAAAGAATTATGTACCCCACTCAAAACATATTTTCACTTGTGCGTGCTGATGTCCCAATTGAAACGCCAGTGACTTACCAAAAGCCAAAAGCATTGCTGCTGTGACGTTTCTTATCCATACGCGAAAATCGTTCTAAATAATTGTAAGAGAGAGTTCCAAAACAAAAGCAAAAAAAAAACCTTTTTAGGTTGTTTACAGTTTTTACATTTATTATAATATGTTTATAATATTTATTGTTATATACTATATAATAATTATTATACAAAATGCACATAATTGCACATTATACATTAGTTCGTATGCTGCGAAAGGGCTTCACATGTTGAATGTGAATAAAATTTGTAATTGAAGTTAAAGTAACCCTCCGAAAATCTCTCTCTTTCTTAGATCTGCAATTTTTCGGAGACGTTTTGTAAAAATTCTATTTCGCATTTCGTGGCAAATAGGCATTACAAACTAAAAAAAAATTGCCACAAAGACATTTTAGTTTATTTTGCTGCTTTGTAACGCCTTATTGCTCCAAAGCGGCCGACCGATTCCTTAACTTGTTGTTAATAGAACTACTGTTCACAAAATACCTATATGCATTATATTCATAAACAGCAGCAGGAAGTTTTGTGTGCTTCATCAATGTCTTCCTAATCTACGTCTGATTGTAAATTGTGTATTTAATATTGAAAAACGTGGTTTCCTCTCTTTTTTTCTGTGAATGGTGGTCAATACAATTTGTGAAATATTTCTTTTTGTGTGTTTTGTTTTTCTTTTTTTAAATAAAAATAATTGATTGATCAAATATGCTTGGAGTTATTTTTCTTCTCAATGTTAATTGAAACTGTAGGATTTTTAAATATTTTTTTTTTTCTTGTATAAGGTTTTTTTTTCAGTCAAATTGTGTAATAAATTCAGTTTTCATTTATATATCAATTGTTTGTGTTTCTAATTTTTTATAAATTGGTTTCATTTGCATGGAGTTCCCACAGGCCAGTTGCAGTTGACCTTTATAATTTAGTTAGCCAATTAGATTTATTTTTAATTTGAGACAATAACACATATTTAGCAAAGAAGTGAGTAAAGTTAACTTCTTTATATTATTTCTGTATGTATATATATATATATATGATTTGTATTTATATTTTACTATAACATTTACCACATAGCCTCGAACAAAAAATGTATTCCCACCTAGTATTTCGAGTTACCTCTTTTATAATAATTTTCTGCTAATGGTACAAATATTACAAAGATGTTTGCCGTATTTTTGTTTTAATCAAATTGTTATTAAGTTAATAAATTTCTGTTAATAATAGTATAGATTCTTTTTATTTATACAATTGATATAGGTACATAAATATACGATTAAGAAAATATATATTATATGAGTTTCATTTATAATTATATCTGTTACTTATAACTTTAAATATAGATTTTGTTTTCAAATAAAATATATAATGTAGGTATATACTTATACCAACGACACATTCCGTGATGAAATTCCATAATATTTTGTTTAACTAACAAGTTTTTCTTCTCTTTTGTTAACCAGCAGTTTTGTTATTTAAATCAAAAAAACAATACAATTTTCGTAGCGTAAAAGTTAAAGAAAGGCGGGGAGAGGGCATAGAAATAGATAATGATAGTATAAATCATTTGACTCTAGGCTCGGATACAGTTGCGTGAGTGAGTTGAGAAGTACATTACTCTAAAGTTAAAGGTTTTCTTGTTGTTGTGGTTTTTTTTAACTGTCGTAATAATTAAATCATAAATTGACGCAGTTCATACATTTATATATGTGTGTTTAAAGCTTTTTTTTATATTTTGTTTATATCTGTCCTATCACTAAAATACTCTCCGAAGCGAAGACCATTAGTAAGTTTAGCATGTAAGGCTGGATTTGCAAGCTAAACCTAAACTTCGACCTCTTAAAAAATAAAGTATGCAAAATAACAAATTGAAAAATGCATTTATATTAGGTAAATTTTGACACTTTACAGCAGGAAGATCCGATTTAATTATAAATATTACATTGAATTGACGCAAATGTCACATACCTGTTAGAGGTTTTAGCTTTTAATTATACTCTGTCTAAGAAAACAAAAACAAAACTGAAAACAGTACCTAAATCTGCATAACTTGCTCCGATAATTTTCAAAGACTTTCCAACAAATTTACTTTTCGCCATTTTTCTTTTCCTCTGATTGAGCCGCTGAGGCTACTGTTGTTGTTGTTGATGATGTGGATGTGGTTGTTGTTGATGGGGGTGTTTTTGGCGGCTTACGTGGTGGCTGTTTTTGTGGAGATAGAGCCTGCTGTTGTTGAGTTGGTGCCGGATTGCCTGATGATGGGGTGACTGGGGTGTCATCCAAGAACAAAGGATTTTTTACTTCCATTTCACCGGTCTGTCGATGAGCAAAACAATGCGAGAGAAAGTTTTCATATATTTGTTTGTATATGAAACGACAACATAAAATAAAAATGCAACATTATTATGGCACACTTATATAGTATGCAGATGTGTAAGAAAATAAAATTCAATAAAATGTTCACGAACAAAAATATGCACCAGTTTGCGAATAACGTTGGTACACCTATTCAACTAATAACTTTCACCTGTCCAATTCCTCAATTGCAGTTTTATTAACTCAAAAAACCAAAAGCGTTTAAAAGCGAAACATTAAACAAAAAAAGCCTGTCCTACGTTGGGCGCCATAAAACCATTCTTCACAATGTTTCACAATTGCGTTGATAAAAAAAATGTTTGTTTACTTACCGGAGCCAGGCCAGGACACTCATAGACAGTGTAATCCCCCTCCTCGTTGTCATCGTCACTCTCCACATCGGAGAGTCCACCATGACCCTCGGCGGCCTGCCGGTTCTCCATAGCAATAATTTGTTGCTTCTGATGCTGATAGTGATACATTTGAGCACTCTGAGCAAGCCTTCGATCGCCAGATGGTGAAATATCCTTATTCGGACCAGTTACACCATATGCAGGATATTCAACATCCGCTGCAGCTTTCGTTTTTTTCTGTAAACTATTGCAAATACTTAGACATTTGTTATTGAAACTGCATTTCAAGAAAAGTTCACTTACGTATACCAGGCGATACCTAAAGCAATCAATCCAACTGTCACTGCCGCACTAACACCGGCTATCAAAGCCACCACGTACATTCCCATTTCTCCTTCAATACCCATGTGTTGCCGCACAACGACATGCTCATCCTGGCCCCCATTCTGGGAGTTCATGATTGCACTGCCCTTCCCCTCCTTCTGAAGTTTCTCGATCAAAGCGTTAATATCATCGCGTCCGCGTGTGTTCGAGACCATATTCTGCACCGGTTTCATCGGTTGCAATTCAATTGGGGGCTTCACCCGATGATATGTGACATCGCTGTTCGGTTTCGGCTCCACTGCTGGAGTAGCTTTTGAAGGTTGTTCCTCTTCTTCAAAGAAACCCTCATCGTCCAAGATCTTGGGGCTGTCATCGTAGAATCGCGGATCGGAAGGATCAACAGCAAATGGAATGCGTTCCTCGTTCTGAGTTACATCGTTGTTATTGGGTTGGAATTTGTATGTAAAGTCCACGCCGTCCATGCCATTCTGATTGTCATATGGTAAAGGATTTGGTCCTCCGTAGTGTTGTTGTTGTTGACGAAGATGATGGCTCCTCTGCATATTGATTAATTCTAGCTGCTGTTCAAATTGCTGTTGCAGCCTTCGGCGTGCGTTTACCTCCATCAGACGGGCTAAGAAGTCTGGTGAAATATCATACGGCTGTTGCAGTGATTGTTGTGATGGCTTGCGACGAAGTCCTGGAAACAAATATAATTGGGAGACTTTTAATTTATTTTTAACCATCAATGCGAAGCTTGCAAAGGACGTTAAATTAGTGACACACAACTTGCGTCAAACCTTATAAATACAAACTCAAAGCTCAAATGATAAGATAAATGTTTTGTTTATGTTTGTTGAGTTTGACATTTGCTCTCGTTTCTAAAAGGAATGTGTAACCGTATAAAAGCAAACATGTGATTGGATGTTTTACTTCCAGGGTCCTGCATCTTAAGCTCACTTATATATACTAAAAACCGGTGGAAGCTGTCAAGTACTCGGATTTGAAACCCGATGTAAAGTTTGAGAGCAATAATTTGAAAGAAACTTTGCAGTTTTCCAATCGACCATGTTTATAATAATTTAACCTCTCAGAAAACATGTTTAACAGTTAATCAAATCATAACAATAATGTGAATTATTTGTGGTGAATCTTTTTGCACGTTACTTATGGTATGTGATCTTTGTTTTTTGTGTAATAAAAAATCTACTGCGGAAAGATCCAATCTACTGCATTTTTTTAGTGATCTACTACGCTCTACACCATATGCACAGCGTATGCGTGAGATTTGGTTTTCTGTTGCTCTCTATTTTTTTTTTTTGCATTAAATATACCTAAATGTTTATATGAACCAGATAAATATATTTTTTATTAAATTTGAACGTAAATTTGTTTTCTACAACAACCCAACATATATTTCAATCTGACATTTTACTAGTGTAAGTTGGTGAGCTCAGGGCAAACTTTTGTCGTGTTTAGAATTGATCGAGAAGTGCACTCTCTTTTTCAATAAAACATAGAAAACATAGAAAGAGCACTTCTATTTTTTTCATCAATCGAAACCCCCAATTAAGTTTTACTTTTGACATTGTCCTTTGTAAACTTACGTTTATTATGTCAAAAAGAGTGTTTAAATTGAGAACAACGTATTTTTTTTCAAATGGCTGCCTTTTCAAATATTGTTTGTAGTTAGGTATTTAAAAATAGTAGCCCTGTTTTTTTGAGCTTCGATCTCAGCAAAGCAAATTAAAGTAGGATTTTCAGAAGGCAATTACAACAATTACGTTCTACTTGACGCTTTGACAACTCAGAGTAGTTGTTTTGATTGCGTCCTAAATTATGAGCTTATGGCTCTATTCCAACGTTGAATTTATTTCACATAATGCTCGTAGATAGCACTTTTCATATTGTTTACTTTTTCATTTCAGTTTTTATACTACTTCTATCATGAATTGTTTTACGTGAACGTCATGTGAACATTCTTAAAAGATTGCCAGTGTTTGCATTAATAATTTGTCCGAAATTCCTGGTCTACAAACCACATACAGAAAAATCATACAGAGCATTTTTTTTCGGAGCATGCAGTAATAATGACTTTTGAAATTATAAAATAGTTAACACGAATTGCTTTGACATTATTGTCACATGTCACCACATGTAGTTGGTAGCAGAAATTTACATTCAGGTATAGGTAAAATATCATCGATTACCTAAGTCAGAAGAGCAACTGAAATTTTGTTAATTACCGTACAATCGGTCGGATCAATCAGATAATATGGCTGACATAACAGTATAGGCGTTTTTCTTTTTTAGTTCAGAGCTGAGCTCTGAACGAGCTCGAGCATTATGAGCGCGCTCTGAGCCGAGCGTGCTCAGATTGTTCTGATGTATTTATGAAACACACTTGAGCACGTAGCTGACATTTTTAATAAATGTATGTAAAAATTCAATATTTATTAATTTTTATTTATTAAATTGGTTATCCTTTAGTTCCAGAACAACAAAGTTCGTCCACCATTTCATTTATTTTGTTTTCCTGGTTTTTTTTTCTGTCAAATGTGACTGTGAGTGTGTATTCAGCTTTTTACTCAGCATGCTCAGTCAATTTATTCTGAGCTCATCGAGCGCGCTCTGATAATGCTCAGATCGAAAAAAGAAACACAAATCTGAGCTCTGATGTATCTGAGCTAAAAAAGAAACACGAACTTTTTGTATAACAGTTCAGGTTGTGCTCTGAACTAAAAAAGAAAAACGCCTTATATTGATAACAAATGTATTTGTGATTACTTAAGGCGTTTTTCTTTTTTAGTTCAGAGCACAACCTGAACTGTTATACAAAAAGTTCGTGTTTCTTTTTGAGCTCAGATACATCAGAGTTCAGAATTTGTGTTTCTTTTTTCTCTCAGAGCATAATCAGAGCGCGCTCTATGAGTATAAAGCTGATTACACACTTACAGGCACATTTGACAGAAAAAAAAACAGGATAAACAAAATAATTGAAATGGCGGGCGAACCTTGTCGCTCTGGAACCTAAAGTTAACCAATTTAATAAACAACAATTAATAAATATTCAATTTATACATTTACTTTATTACAAATGACAGCTATGTGCTCAAGTGTGTTTCATAGTTACATCAGAACGATCTGAGTACGCTCGGTTCAGAGAGCGCTCATAATGCGCGAGCTCGGTTTAGAGCTCAGCTCTGAACTAAAAAAGAAAAACGCATTTAGAGTAGTCCTTTGTACTTGTAAAAGCTTCAATAAAACCATCTGCGTTATCATGTTTGACTTTTGGTTTATTGCCGTTTGTTCTAATAAATAATATGTACATGTTGACCTTTTGGAAAATTCACAAAACACAGCACTAAAATTGCGTTCATCGTAAAGATAAACGTAGGAACTGGGCAGTTTGTGGATTCTTGTGTTTGTAAATCTCAGTACCAATGAGATACTTATAACCCCTTAGCTCCGAATTCATTTTTTGTTTCGCGAAAATTTCACAATAATTGTGATCATATTAGGCTGCGACTAAGCACATTATTATTATTTCATTTTTAAAATGACCCTTTTTGTTCTGTTTGTGGAGACTGGACTGGGTGGTGGCCAAAAACTATTTTATTTCTGCAGTAAATTGTTAAGTTCGGCTGAAAAGTAACTTGCTTACGGCTGTCAGCTTCAATTCATCTTTAGCGTTTTCGAAAGAAGCTAATAACACATTTTAGTCTGCACTTTAAATTTGCTGGTGCTCAAAGCTTCCAGTTAAATGGAATAGTGGTTCTTAATACTCGCGTTTAAAATTTGAACAAAAACCAACATATGTTATACCTACATACTTTAAAAGTGAGTTTTTTTTAACTATAAGCTATTTTGAATTGGAAATGGGATTATACGACTCTTAACGATTTAAGTTCTTCTTAAATACTTATAGGCTATTTTTTTAGGGCATAAACTGTCACATAAGAGTTTTTATAGCACTTAATTCGCTATGAGTCGTATCAGCAAACAGCCCTAAGGCTTTAAAATAGTTTAAATACAAATTGATTGTGGTGCTGTGGCAAGATGTCCCCATAACATTCAAAAATTCTTTCTTAAGCTATATTTACCGGATTCTGATGGTAAGTAACCTAAAGCCATTATACTCTTACACCTTCAAGAGCAGCAACAGAAACACGCAATCTGTTTTATGAAGTATTATACACACTGATGGTCAATAAAATGAAAATCCTTGGAGGCCAAATGTTTTTCAGATTTCCAAGAAGTACTGTGTAAAAGATGTTGTTCCATTCTCGCCACAATAGAAAACAGATTTAGTAAGAATATGTAGTGAAATTGTAATTTCATAATAACACTTCGTAACCGCATCGAGCCCATTACACTCGGGAACCCCATCCAGCTGTCGAATACACGCAACTAAATCGTACATAACCTTTAAGTCGCAACGGGTGGCATACGGCACGTTAGATAAGGGTCTTCAAATTACCAACCTAACGACTTGATAGCATTTCGGAAAGTAGCACAACTCTGCATAGTTTATGCGAAGGCTAAGAATAGATATATGTACACCGACCTGATGGGGCTGTTGAGTATCCATCGAATTGAGTAAATTGAAACTTCAAGCACCGATTGTCTCCATGGAATTGTTGTTTGTTGGCTATTGTTTTTTGTTAATAAGAATTGATGCAAAAGTTTATTGATTTCTTGCATCAGAACCTAAATTATAACGCACACCTATTTTCAGCTAATTAATTCCCATGCAAAGTATCTAATTGATTTGCTATCGGAATGCCCATCAGCCAAGCTCAAACGTCACTGCTTACAGGAATCAAATTCAAATCACACGCAAAAGCAAAGTGAACATGAAAAGGGAAAAACCCCCTCCACTTTGACGTCAATGTTATATGTTAACTTAAACTGAGACTTCTGATAACGTGGAGGTGGTTGTTCTATTTTGGGAACACGATGAACACCGGGATCACTCACCTGGGTACACGGACATTTCGCAATCCACCAGATGGTTGCTGATTACCAGCAGCTGGAGGACTAACCCAAAAAGGGGTATGGCCGGAACCGCACACAGTGCCATGTTGTCTAGCTTGGAAGAGTTGCAAGTAATCCTCTTGGTCGTTGATAAATTAATTTTCATCGCAATCACAAACCATATGGCCGGCCATATCGTTTATGTATATGCCCCTTCCACTTGTCTTCTTCTTTTTTTTCGAATATTGTTTGTTCTTCGCCTCACAGGGAAAATCGATTTTCCTGCGGACGTAAGCAAAAACCTAGTTTCACTGGAACAAAAAAGTATATTCTTTGATTGAATTTTGACACACAAAGTTAAAGCAAAGGATTCGTGCAACACTCGAACTAGTTAATGGAAACTAGTTTGAAACCAAATTTATATTGTTTGAAAAAACTTTGTTTGAAGAATATTTTTCGGAAAAAGAAAATGAAAAGCTTGTAAAAGGGTCGTTTGCTCCACCACTAAATGTATGGCTCGGTTTTTATTTTCCACTGCATCGCCCGCGAAGTCCAAATAGAAACTGTATCAACTTTTCTGGTGACGCAAAATTCTATATCAACCGCTCGGCAGGGAGGAAGCTTTTTTCTTTTTAATACCTCGTACTGGCTTTTACATGAAGAAGCTTAAGGAGGTGATTGTGCGCATGATAACTGTAAATTTGAGTCAATATGGGTATAGTTGTGTTTAGTTGACAGCTGAACTTGAAATACGTACCTATTTAAACTCAGAGGGACGACAAACTATAACTTGTCACCGGATAAAGAAAGCAGATAAAGGGGTTTACTACTTTGTGTTGGAAACGTCAAATGGTTCTTGGCAGTTTGTACGTTAGTCCTAAGGAAGTATTACTAAATTCAAATTTTCATGAAATCCTTTCAATAAGAAAGAGGATTCCGAATCCTAAAACAATTCTACACCATTGCAGTACTGAGCAGAAACGCCTCTTTTTGGTGTAGTGGTGGAGGAACTTCGGACATTATTACATCCTCATTCAGCAGTGACTTTAACCAATTTACACTCCCTTTAACGTGTCGGCCGGGAAAGAACAGCCTAACTAACATATGAAAAAATATGTAACACTTATTTAGGTCGGCCATCATCTTCCAATGACAATCGCCAAGTGAAGTTCCACTGAATATAACCAGAAAGGGAAGATTCATTGATGAAATTTCACTGAACTATGAGGATGCTGTCGAATCCTGCGCACGAGCATCCCCAAATCGATGTAGTCAAACTTTCGTCTCTCATACCATTGATATAAACTTTTTGCCCAAGTCCTCCCCAGGCGGTCCTAATTCATACCCCTTACCGTCACCGAAAACGAGACGAAAAAAAAACTGTGAATGAAACGTTTGAACTAATGAATGGCTTGCGTGGGCGACAGTAATGTGTTCCTCTGGGCCTCCCTCTCTCCGAGTGGTGTAGGTAAGGGTGGAGCATAGACTATTCAATTGTTGTTGTATGGCAACCCTACACCGTCAGGGAAGGTCAAAGCTTCTTATACGAAAAGGTTATTGTTTTATTCAGTATCCGGAGTTTGATTTTTATTTGCACGTATATACGCACACGTATATGGTTTACCTACGACTTTTGACATACATAAAGTAACATATCAAATGCACAGCGGTAGCTCAGGTCTTATGCATGCATGTTCAATATTCTAAAGCGCACATAGTTTTCTGTGAATGGAATATAACGAGTTGGTAAATAATAGCAGCGCTTGCCTTTTAGTGTAGATATTAATACCATTGTATAGAGCCAGTAGCTATATGAAAGAGGGTAGGTTTTCAAATGGTTAATGAGCTTAATGGTGTCGTGATACTCTTGATAAAAACGTTTACGAACAGAAGTATCTTTTTTCAGCTATGTAATTACAGAAAATGGCGTTAGAAGGGTCCATTCTATCTTATATTCAGCCATAGTTATTCCACTCGCATTTATGCATTTATGAAGAATGACAAGTTCCTATGCATTAAGGGAAATTTCACAAAATATGTACTGACATAAAGTTTAAAGTATATTCCCTACCTAAAGAACAAGACAATTGTTAATATAAAAAATGGTATATACTCGCCTCAAGACAATCTCCGTTTTGCTTGTGAAATATTTCATTTCGACTTCTATTGAGCCACAGTACAAATGTGTCTCGAAACATAAAACAACAAAGCACTTTAGCTATGCAGTATCCAGTTCAGGCTAAATTCAAGAAAATTTTGTACTGACGGACTATAGAAAAAATCTCAGCAAAAGCTAGGTACATGCATTTTTGCCCATAGGTGGTTTGTATTGACAATATATTTTGAAAGAATATAATGGAAAACTCATTGTTATTTGTTGAACTGTTCGGTAGCTAGATTTGGCGCCAATGAAGCGCGGATGCCAGAGTGCTTGGTCTGGATACCTAGAAGCAGCCTGCTCAGTGTCTCAGGCAGACACTCTTAACGGTTCGGAAGTCCGTTAAGTAAAGTAAGTATGAATACATTTACTTGTGCAATGGTAAAACTAAAATGCAAATATATTGCAAAAGTACTTACTTCAAGCTAATTTGAATTCATTTGTTATTTCACAGAGCTCGAGAACAGTATCTCTGTTTAATTATTCAAAGCAACAGTTTTTACAGAATATTCTCTCAAAATGTGGTTCTACGCAATTAAAACAGCTATGTGAATAGACAATTTACTTGATTGTATAAAATGAAAAGATTACCCCAATATTTTTTTCTAATAAAAAAGTCTATTAAAATTGCATCATTCCTATGTAGAAATGTTGCAAAACGGACCTCATTCAAAAATTAAATTAAAGGAACCAACTTGGAAATGAAAACACTACCAACAAATTTACACACCACTAAATATTATCTGCTAAATTCAAGTCATACAGCAACATTCCCAGCTTGATACCTACTTGTTTCTTCATTGTACAATTTGTTTCTTTTGATTCGAATTATATTTACCAACTTTCACAAATTCACACTAAAAATTCCATATACCAACTTATTCCGCTGTTCTGCCAAGCCCAACGTCCTTGAATTGAAACTGAAACACTCATAAATGTAAGCTTACATCCCCACTGAACACTGCCCAAGGCCATTTAAAAACATCATGCAAAGATGGCGCAAGCATTATTCGAAAGCAATATAACTATCTCGCTTACCCCTGACTCAATGTTCACCAGCTGTCAAAATTCACAAAATTTTCGAAGAAGCAGCACGGAAAACATCAGCTTTCCCAAAATTTTCACTGTGCACTGCAAAGACAAGCAAAATAATCTTCGGAAATTTTCGCAAAATTTTCGGCCAAAACTGTCGCAAACCATTTCACCAACGTGTTTGCAAATATTTGCCTTTGCTCCACATCATTGAGAAACATCAACACAACATCACCAATCAAGCAAAAAAGATCCAGCCAGCCATCTCTCATGAGTGTGTAAAAAAAAATGGAAAATTTTCCCATTTAGCTTATTTACGAGTGCAACACTTTTTCCTATAAGAGACAAAGGTGCATCGAGCAATAATCTTTCACGAACAGTGCACTCAACCCGTGTGCATCGTTTTTTCTTTGTTTGCTTCCTAAATTGTCGACCCGTTGTGAATAACCATTGGACAGCTTTCGCGGAAAAGAAAAACAAGTGCAAACGCCGACGCTGCCGCTGCTTCTGCTGCTGCTGCCAGCGTTCGCCACCGGAAGCAATCCCGTGCGTCGGTTTGCTCGAGTGGCTGTGATCGAGCGGAAGAGGCAACCAACACCAGCACCACCTTCGGAGCACACCTTCAAGCGATGGCCGTGAAGCAGAACAATACTGATGATAATGGAACACCTGGTGCACCTGGGACAGGCACATCATCTACGCAATCTGCATCATCGACTTCGCAGAAAAATATGAATCCGAACAGCAGCAGTGGTAATGGCGCCTCGGGTTGTAGTAGTGTTCCCAACTCGGCCTCTAGCTCAGGCAAGGCTGTCAAGCAGACGCACGAGCTATCAAAAATCTTGGAAATAATCGAGCTGATCAATAAAAAGCAACGCAAAAGGGAGCTTAGCAGCGAAGAAGTGTCGCGCATTAACGTCAACATTATTTACGCCTTGGCCAAGGTGCCCAATCCAAAGGAGGACTTTCAGCGCTTCAAGGAGGACATTATCAAAGTGGGAGATTTTTTAGTCAAGACCAATGAGGATCATCAAGCGATGACACATCATTATCTGCAGATTGTATACAAACTTATTACAGGCGACGAAACACCCTCGTGTGGCATTGCAATTGTATTCCAACTATTTACCGAAGACATGGTCCTTGAGGGTGTGCAGGCTCTGCTTTCAAACAACCTGCCCGATTGCACCATCAAAAAGACTGTCAAGCTGTTGTGCGAATGGAAACTGCTCAACTTTTGCCAAAATCTTAATCTCTGGATTCTCGCCATTTGGAGTGGACTCAAAGATCAGGGCAAGTGCGATCTTTTAAATGACATAGCTCTGGAGATAATCGAACGGCTGTTCAGAACGTTAATGGTGCCAGTGTTGCGACCGGAAATGGTGCACATAGTATTTCCGTTATTGGAGCCGACCAAACATAAGCCAGACGTGTTTCATAAGGTGAAGCGGCCTACTATCTGCACTTGTTCCATTTAATCTCTATATTCTTGCTAACAGGTAGTACCGTGGATTCCATCGGTAGTCAAACAGCTGAAGAAACAAATCGCTCAAGAGGAATACTCTGATGAAACGAGTAAATGTCTCCAAAATCTTATTGATCTGACTACAGCATTAATGGCCACCTTTCCAGGATATGACGAACTCTACAAACCCGTGGTAAGTCTATTTAAAAAAAAAAGTAAATGTACTAGCGAAAAGAAAAAGGCTAAAGGTCATTTCGCATTGCGTTTGCGCCCAAAACTATCGCCTTTGACGTGTTATTTTAAAAGGGTCGAAAATAAGAGAAGATGCTCTTTTTACTCTTCTAATAGTCCATTTTTGATATCGCGTTTAAGCTAACAAGTTAATAGTGTGATTCAGCTGTTTCCACTTAATATTAGCATCAGAGACAAATAGTACTGTCTCTGATTAGCATCATGAGGTGTGGTATCAACGATGAAAAGCATTTTATCCTCTTTGAAATCGAAAAAATAGTTGCAAAAGATGCTGACAGTATTCTGGCATCCTTAACAGAAGAATTAGTTAAGATACGCGATAGCTTGCGCGTTAATTTGCAAAAGAAAAAAATTCCTTTCCATACGATGTGGGACTATCTTTTCAACGAAGATACGTGGATGAACCTAATTGTGGACGACGATAGCTTAGAGGTAAATGCAAATTTTTATTTAGGATAAATATTTTCAATGCGCCGAAGCGATTTGCATTTCATATTTGACCTTGAGTTATGCTATCTTCCGGCAGAAGTGTCCGGTTTCGTAACACGTAGTACTATTTTTCATTCCAATGTAATGTGGAAATGTTTCTATTAAATATACGCCACTGACGCTTAGTTTGCGTTTAGTTATCGTTTTCCGCAATCGCTCATTTTACCCAGTTTTAACTTTTGATGCGCGACGTGTAGGACAAAGCATAGGTTTGTGGGAAAATAGTTTGTTCACAGAAGAAAGCACCTCTACTCAGTTATCTGTCCTCATCTGTCCATAATCTCATTTAGGTTGAGGCACTGGCTGAGTTTAGCCCCTCGTATGACTACCTAAACCAGCGCAGAACAAACGGCCGCATGTTCGAGAGCCAGCGGTCTGTGATGAGCTCCAATGCGAAGGTGGGTTTGGTGAACCTTGGTAATACATGCTACATGAACAGTATCTTCCAAGCATTGGCCATGACCAAAGAGTAAGTAAAGATGAACAAACAAGGAAACTCATACTAATCGAATTCATTTTCAGATTTAGCCGTGGAATCCTACTCTCCGGCAGTAAGTCTCCACTTCTGATCAAGATCCAAGAGCTCATTGCATTGATGTTGCACTCGACTCGATTTGAGCTCACCCCATCACGAGTATTGGACGCAACGCGCCCTCCGGGATTCACTCCTGGTCTGCAACAGGACAGTTCAGAATTCCTCAGCTATTTGCTTGACACCCTGCATGAGCACGAACTGCAACACCAGGCTAAAATTGTCGCTAAATACGATACGATTCAATCCGGCGATGATGTTGAGATCGATCACGACGAAGAAGACGGTGCTCGCGGCACAGAATCACAAAAAGTGGAGGGTCCGACTTCGTCATCATTAAAACTGTCACGACCCACCACCACCATCGAGAAGACATTCATGGGCAAACTAGCCACGACCTACAAATGTCTTACATGCGGCTGGCAGAGTACAAACATTGACAGCTTCCGCGACCTGCAATTGTCATTCCCCGAGGTGAAAAACGATTGTGCATCCAACTACAACGTCCAAGACCTAATTGATTACTATTGCTCATCGGAGAAGTTGCACGGCGACAACCAGTACTTCTGCGAGCGGTGCAAGAAACTCTCCGACGCTGAACGCTTCATCAACGTGATCAGTGCACCAAAGAATCTGATTCTAACTCTTAAGCACTTTAAGTACGATCAGAGTAATCACATGCGAGCCAAACTCATGCACAAGGTCTTCCACAATGAGAACGTCTCGGTGAAGGTATGCTCGGCGGATACACTTGCGGAAGTCGCCTCCGTGCACTACGATCTGTATGCAGGGGTTGTACACTCTGGCTGTAGCATGGATTCGGGCCACTACTACACATACGCCACCGATGGTAACAACAAATGGTACAAGTTCAATGACGACATTGTGACCCAGTGCAAGATCGCCGAGCTAAATAATCTGACGCCACCTAACACGCCCTACATTCTGTTTTATCAGATGGGAGGACATGAGTCGCCCACCACTCCGAGCACACTGATCAAGATTGACGCTCCGCCGGCACCCAAACTGGATGAACTCTCACCAGAACTGCGAGAATACGTGAATCGTGACAATTGCATGTTTAGCAAGGAGCTTAAAAGCCGGCGCTTGAAAATGGCCAGTACCCAGACGTCGGCGATGTTCAGCAATAGATTCAGTCGAGGAGGTGGCCCCGATGACGAAGATGAACAACCACCGCCCACTAGCGGCTGTGGCGACAACGCCTTGAATATCAATATGAACCGATTTGTGTTTTGAAGCGGCCATCTTGGGCAGTGTGCTTGTGCGTATGAAAGTGTTGCCGTTTTTCCTCCTCCACCACCACCCTACACCACCCACCAGTGCTACCCCCGAAACATGTAGTTTCGGTTGTTGTTTTTCTATTGTTATATTATATATATATTTACTACTTATGGCCGGGCAAGGAGAGCATGTGCGATGTAAGTAAGCCAAGTGAAGATGTAACAAGCAAAAAATGAAGGAGAAAATACAGGAATTTACTCGTTTTCCCTGACATTTTTACTGTGCGTTCACATTTTACTTACTAACTAACTTTCTCTATGTCATTCCGTATTCTGCGTCGGGACACAACCTTATCGACATGCGAATGCGCAAAATTTGGAATCGAATCAGCAAAGCAGACAAAAAAAAAACATTTTGTAATCCA
Source organism: Cheilosia vulpina (assembly GCA_916610125.1). Lineage (NCBI taxonomy): Eukaryota > Metazoa > Arthropoda > Insecta > Diptera > Syrphidae > Cheilosia > Cheilosia vulpina. The sequence continues at coordinate 57,819,205 of OU744279.1, forward strand.
GCACACATCACGGCTGTAAAACAGCCACAAAAGTGATGGGGTGAGATTTAAAATTAAAATATTAAGAAGAAACTAATCATACATGTAACGGGGAGTTGCCAACAATCACAACAAATCTTCTTCTCTCTCTCTCTTTTTCTATCTATCTTTTTTTTACTCAGTGTGCGTGTGTGTAACAAATAAAAAAACAAATTCAAGACAATGCCAGAAAATTGTGTATAACATTTCTGTGATGTGTGATGGTGGGCAGCCCCCCTCCTCCTCCTTTTACAATATAATGATTGTTTATTTGTGTATTTTGTTTATCCTATTTTACTTTTTTTTTTTGTTGTAATTTTATTTAAATTAACAAATGGAATTTTGAAACTATATAAATGTATAGGTATAGTCGAGTTTGCAAAGCAAAGCAAGAGATATAAAAAAAAACCAACAGCAAAAACAATTTAAAAAAATATAACTGTTCAAACCATTGTATATAAATTATACTATATATTGTTTTCACAGTAAGTTTCTTAACTAAAGCTAAAGAAAGAATAAGAAAAAAACAAACAAAATATTTAAAAGAACAAAGAAAAAATAAATAAATACCTACTGAACGGAATTCGATTGTCGATTGATTTTCGTATTTTTTAAAGAGTGCTCCAACATGTGGGCGTGGTGAATGAGTGCGGCAAAATACGCGCACTGAGTGAAAAGAATAAGAAAAAAATGCTTCTTAGTTCAAGGATCGTGTAGATAAACTCAATACCTCAATGGCAATGTGCACCTGCAGCGTTTAGGGAAGTGATTGTCTCGATGACAACTTGATTTGATAAAAGAACACCTTGTACGCATTAGCTTTCTTTTATTAAAAACCATAACGCCTACCTATTTACAAACTAAAAGATATCCTCCTCGGCCTTTCGCTTGCGCTTCTTCTTGCCCTCGGCCTTGCCCCGAATCACATCGACCTTACGTTTTTTCGAAGCCTTCTTTCGCTCCTGTATGCCCTGTTTTCGCTTCGCCGCTCTCACTGGGTCATTGATTTTCTCCTGTGCTATTAGTTTCTTTCTCTCGGCCCGGCGCATCATCAGTTTCATTTGTATACTCGCTCGCAGTTTGTCATACACATCGGACCCGATTCGCTTGCGCAACTTGTTGCCCACCCTTATCGCCTGCTGACGCAAGTCGGCGTCGACATTTTGGTCCTCCTCGGACATTTCTCGCACCAAAACCGAGAGCAGAGCATAGCCGAGTTTGCTAACCGTCTCAACCTCGAGCAGGGTTATCAGACCTTCGGTGAGGGTGAAGATTGCCGATCGCTGAAAGAGAAAATTTCAATCAACATCAAAGGATTTCAAAGCACTACTTGAGTATTCTTACCGCAATGCAACTGTGCGGTGCTAGAGCCAACTCTTTGTTCACTAGGAAGCGCATATTTCTCGCAAGCCAGTTGAGATTTATTTTGCTGCGGTCTTCGTCTTCCTCTTTTTTGACGTTGACCGTGTCGAACGGAACGTCTCGCAACATATTCGCTACGAACAGGAAGACCTTCACGATTTCGTCCATCATTTGCGCATTGGTGTCACCGGGCACCACCTGAGCGCATAGATCCAGCACTAAGCTCTTGATGTCGGCGGGTGGGTTCAAGTACAAGTAGTCCCGATGGCTGTCCTGCTTTGTCGCTGTTTTGGTTATGATCCCACCGATTAACGCAAAGTCGTAGGTAGACAGAATGTGAGCGAGCACCTTTGCTGAGTTGACACGAACCCACTCGTGCTCGTATCCCAGGAGCTTTTGCGATTCGTAGGCTAATTCATCAATAGTCAGATTGAAGTCTTCTTTGCTCAGTATGTTCGGACAGAATTCAAGGATCTTAAGTATGCAATGCTGCATTTGGATAAGTTCGTGGTCTATCTCGCGTTGTCTGCTCTCCCGATTAAGCTGCAGCTCCTCCTCGGTCAATGGAGGCGGCCGGAATCGTTTTCCCTTGTATTTCTTTCCTTTTCCTTCAAATAGTTCGTTCGTATCGATAGCGTCTAGGTCCACGGTGGCGTCGGGCGCTCGCACAAAACGCCCAGGTGCATTTGGATTGCTGAACATCAATCGAGCCACTAGAATCGGGAGTACCACCTTCACCCTGGACTCGAACGCCTCCTTCTCGGTGGCTAGAAATCTGGAACACAACATCGCAGCCATCTCACGCACCGACGGCTTATCATTTTGAAAGAAGAGCAGCACCACATCGAACAATTTCAGACGAGTTTCCTTCTCCAAGCGAGCAATCAACAACTCGATGCATTCGGCGATCGCTTTTCGGCACTCGGGCGTGTCGTCGTTAACCAATCGTGTGCCCAGCGAGATAAAAAGGAACTCTGCCTTCTTGGTGAGCACATTCAGAGGGAATTTCTTTACAACTGTGTGCAAAAATTGGATCACCGACATCCGTCCACTGGGGATCGAGTAGCTTAGCTGTCGACTGAAGAATTTTAAATAGGTCTCCACTCGGCTCTTGAGCGTGTACTCCATCATGTATGTGAGAAGAATAGCTCGTGACTCCTCTCGCGCGAAATCCGACTGTGAAACAATTGTTATTTCGCGTAGCTTCAGCATTATGTCGTGCAATTCCTTGGTGTCGACCTTCCTTGTTACCATCGCCTTGAGAAGCGAGAAGGCCATTGTTTGGTTGCCACCCTCGTGCAGGTCGTGCTCGATATAGTAGATCAGTTGGTCAATCTGCGCGCTATTAAGCTCGTAGCTATCACATTTTCTCAGCAGCGCTACCACGCATTTGAAGGCGTTCTTCATCAGCTGGAAATTATCCTCCTGCTTGGTGGCTCCGAATGTCGAAAAGTTATGCAGGATCTCGAACAGACGGGTCACAATGTCATCCAGGTAGTTCCCCAGCTCCGGCAACTCATATGCTTCGTTCCAAATCGAAGTAACACACTTTAGAGCGAAGGTAGTCACCCGAATGTGAGTGCTCTTCAATGAATCACGGATGAGCGGCAGAACTGGGTTCAGGAACGGCTCGTACGCAATCTCTGCAAGTTTCTTGCGCTTTAACACAATATGCAGCATTTCCAAGCCAAATTCAATCAAAATATGCGCATTTGCCTGCGCATTGCTCTTTACGTTCTTGCGGGTGGCTCCAGCGCGGAATTTTGGTTCCGGCTGAATGATATAGCAATCTGGACGCGCCCTACGCATTTTCTCCTTCTCGTTCTCAGTGAGCGCCCTCTTCTCTGTGCCGGGCAGCAGGTCAGGTATGCTCTCCGACATGGTGCCATATATGAAGATCAGCAGGCTTTCCCTCGAAATGTGGGGGTTTTCCACAAGGCCGGTGACAATTTTCTGAAAACAGTCTTGAATCTTCGCCGTCATCTTCTTTGATTGACTCTTCGTTAGGTAGTCCTTGAAGGGCAGAAGAATGTCCAGCAGGCATGATTCTTGTATGTTCCTTGCGACAATGTGTAGAACGAGGAAGCTTTTTGAGCTCGGCTTGGCCTCTGGCGTGTGGGCGGCAATTTTTTCCACATCCTTCTCGGCGGCCAACTCTCCAAAGATATCATTCAGAGATACTTCTAAAATGTTACGCAAACAGGACTCAATGTCGCCGGGCTTTATGATGTCGCGCAGGGCGTCTAGAACCCCGTGAACTGTCACCGATAGGACGTGCACCTGGAAGCCACGGGTAAGAAGTGACGTCAGATGATCCAACAGCATGGCTAAATAGCTTGCACCGAGTGTTAACATTATCTTTTTGAGGATATCCCGCGTGAGCATTCGCACCGACTTGAGCGGAGACTTTAGGAAAGTACACACCTTCATGAAGACTCCCGGCAGACTGGTGTCTAAGACTTCCTTGGGCAGCTTCTGCATGAGTTTGACCAGCGCCAAGCCGATGGGCACTCGAAGAATCTCTTCCTCCTCGCGCTCAGCACTGAAACGCTTGCGATTCAACTTGTGCTTCGCGTCATAGGAGCTTTTTTCTGTTATGGAGCGATTCAGCGTAGGTATTAGGATTGTCGCGATCGTATGCATCACACGCTTTGCGGCATTCTTCTGCAACACGGTCATGGTGTCGAGAATAGCTGTGGTAGATGGTTTTTCGTCTTCTTCGTCAGTCTTTATATTATCTAGTTCTGAATCGAGGTCGTCCTCGTCCGATTCCTCCGCCTCCTCCTCCTTGGTTTCTTGTATACCCTTGTCTTCCTCCTTTTCCTTGAGTTTCTCCTTCAACTCTTCCTTCATGGCATCGATGGCATTTTGATCGCCAGACGACTGCGTCAAATCAAAGTGGAATGCATCCAGTATTCTAACAACAATCCTCACGCAATGCTTCTGATGCTCTTGAGACGTCCGCATCTTTTGTAGGTAATATTTCAGCACCGATTGATAATGCTGCCAAGGAAGCAACTGGCAGACGATACCCAATGCCTCGATGGCGGCATCAATCAGTGTGTGCTTCCCCGCGTGCTTCTCGTTCAACAAATATCTTGAGGTCAGCGGCATGATGAACTGTGTGAGTGTTCTCTGATTTGGTGCCACTGTCAGAGTCTTGGCCAAGCTACAGAACTTCAACAACGCTCTGCCGTGACGATGACTCTGTAGATGCGTGACATTTTCAAAGAAATCTACTTCCGCGTCCTGAACATCGGCTAATCCGCTCAAGTCACTCAGCACTACATGTGCGCTGGGGCACTGCCTCACCATTTCCCCCAACAGTCGAATGCCTTCGTTGCGAACGTTCTCGTTCGTATCCCTTATGGTGCGGCGTACCAAATTGAGGAGCACATCCCCCACCAAATAGTCCACATCCTTGCGACTGGTTTCGTACTTTTTAACCAGTTTTGGAACAAGGACTCGCAGATGTTCGCAGGCGTTATCCCGTAAGCCCATGTCTTTATCGTACTTTATGAAGTGGAAGCAGTTATAGATGACCAGTACACCCAGGTCAATGTCCACCGTAGTCACATCCCCATCTAGCTTGGCAGTGATGGCCTTCAGAGCATCCAGGCGCTTGTCGTAATCCGGCTGCTCAACCCACCGTTTGTCCCAGGCGTTAAGAGCCGTGATGATAAGTGCTGTTTCTCTCAAAGCCTCACTGTTTCGCTTCCTTGCAATGTCCTTCAGAAGGTGACAGAGCATTTTCCGCGCTGAAACCTCCTGCACCTGCTCGAATAGCGGAGCTATCTTTCGCAAGTACGACTCCGGGTTGTCCAATTGCTTGATCAGATTTGATAAGGTAGTAATTACCTGACAGACCACTTCTTCCGACGAGCTGCCCTGCGAATTCGATATCAAAATCGGTAGTAAAAGCTGCAACAGACTGTCACAGGTTTCCGCATCGTCCACATGCTGCGTCAGTAGCGACAGAATGTTAAGATCGCGCTTGTCAAGAGATTTGCGTCGCCGAGAATTTTTTCCACCAGCACAGAAATTCATCTTTAGTCGCTTGAGGATCTGCAGTATGTGGGGATTGATAATATCGATTCCACTCGTCTCCAGGTTGTCCCCTTGAACTGTCAATAACCGCTCAATCATGATCATAATCGGTTTGCGAACAGGCATCTTGGATTTCTCGTTGAGAAGTAGTTCCACCACGTACTTGAATGGGGTCTCGCCATCTCTGTCCTGCGCGAGATAGCCATACAGCTTAGGATTCTCACCCCATCGTAGGAGTAACCTGAGAACCGGTGTCGGAGAGTGAATACTGTCCTGTGGTAGCTTCTCTACTGTTCCCCAAACGAAAATCTCGGTAAGGGTGGCCATCTGGCCCGCTGTCCAAGAGAAGCCCTCAAAGTGCTCGAAGAAGTTCACCAAACTAACCAGAGCCACGTTTTTGACGTTCTTGAATATCGTCGTCATCTTGGGATGAATACTCGCGTCTTCGTTCGATGCAACCGCGATGACTTCCTTGCATACAGCTCCCACAAACGTGATAAGTTTCAGCATGTAGATGAGGAAATCCTCATCCATCAGACCGCCAAATTGCTTGCGAATTAGCTCGAGCAGATTGATGGTGCTCTGGAGCTTCTTGGGTGACCACACTGCAGTTAGGTTAAACTTCTTCTGTACCAGTTGTGGGATGTCTTCCAAATCAGTGTCCACAAACTCATCGTAGATTCCAAAGGCCATTTTCAAAAACCAAAGAATCTCCTTCGTCGAACATCCGCCGAGAAATCTCAGAATAATTCCCTTCCTCACCTGGCTGCTGACATTCTTGCTGGTAGTCTTTGTGGTCATCTTTCCGTAGAGTATCCGTAAGATGATCTGCATAAAGTCCTGTCGATGGTCTTCTTGGATCATGCCCGATGCACGATCGATTTTGAAGCTGACCAGCTCGTCTTTGAATTTTTTTTCATCGATCATCGCATAGAGGTGGTCCTTGTAGGGCGCCAGCGATTTATTCTTATACGACATAACGCAGTCCAATGCGATCTTTTGCAGAGCTGGATTGTTGCCCGACAACAGCTCCATGTAAAAGGCGTAGAGTTCCGATTCCCGATGCAGCGCTTTGGGATTGGGTTGATTCACAAAGATGCTCATCTTACTGGTCAACGTTGCGACTATTGCTTTGGTTGATGCTGATGGTTTCTTCTTGGAAATGACCTCAATTTCATCATCGTCTTCATCGTCATTGTCAACCGCCTGCAACTGCTTCTCATCAGCCTTGGTAATGTCCCATGTGTACAGCTTCTTCTGCTGATTCAGCTTGTACTCATCATTGACAAACTGCAAAAACATCGTCACCAGCTCACGGTTTTTGACCTCTCTGATCTGTCCGAAAGTAGAGAGCTTACTCCATATCAAATTGCGATAGCTTAGCAATTCCTGCTCTGACGAAGGCTTGGCTGCTTGCGATTGCAGCGAACTAAGCGCTGAACTAGGCCAAAAGTAGGTCCCATTCCCATAAGAAATTTTGTCTAGGTTGGCTATGTCTTCGGCTGTTTCGTCCAATTTCTGCTTGTAGACTTCCCAGAAATCCTGTGCCGATAATTCCTTTGAGTAGTCCTGAATCAATTGGAGAACTGGTTCCCAGAGTAGTTTAAAGTTATGATACAGCATTCCCATGAGGAATCGCAGTGTGTCCACTTTGAAACGATTCTCGTTGATCGATTTGAAGAACTCTCCACTGGTTTCGAGCTTCTGCAGGAGAAGAATTTGCTGCCTGTACGTGTGGACCGTGGGTTCAATGCTCTCGGTGTCGTAGAAGATTTTGTAGGGACTGCTAGGGTTGGATTTGTACATGGAAAGCAAACAATGAGAGCTTAAAAGTCGCACTTCTATGGAGTTCGAGCTCAAAAGACGTGCAAGTGCTTCGTGTACATGCTCGTTCGACTTGACTAGGCCTGGTTTTAAAGTGCAAATTTGATCCAAGATCTCCAAAGCTGTAACTAGTTTTCCGCAGTAGGGCAGAACAACCGAAACGATTTTTGCTAGGAAATCATCTTTCCAAGTGAATTCCAAATGAATCCCGCACTCAATCAACAGTGATAGAATGAACAACGCCTTCTCTACGGCAGATTCTTCCTCGCTCAGCTGGTTGATGGTTTTTAGTGCCAGTTCCTTGCATTTTTTCTCAACTAGCTTTGCATCCAAGCCCCTCACATGAGGCGCCAAGATAAGGCTCCGTAGAAAGTCCTCTTCATTCTCATTTTGCAATCCGAACTCCTTGAAAATATTATCAAATTTCTTTAAAGTCTCAGTTTTTTTCATTTGTAATGGATACTGCTTCCAAATGTCCAACTTCTGCCCATTGCGAACGAGTGGGGACTTTTGTAGGACCACCTGAACTAACAGCTCTAGACTCTGGGTATCGAAAAATGTTTCAAAATACCGCAAAAGATCGGGAAGTACGAGAATTTCAAACTGCGTATGAGTGGATATGCGCCCAATAAATGACTCGAACACCTCCCGTTGATCGACTTGCATTATCTTTTTAATCATGCGACTCGTGTCGAGCTGCGAGATCTTGGCATTGTTCGAGAGCAGTATGACACTAACGAGCGTACACAGGTTATCCAAAAGAACTCTATCGTCTTCTGTGGAAGCATCAATCACCTTTAATATTGTCGGCACAACAATCTCCATTTCAGCCAAAAACCGTCCTTCTCTCCACTGCGCTGCTTGAGACATCAGCAAAACCAGAGAATTCACCGCATTTGTGGCCGCCTGGCCCAAAGCTGATAAAACCACTCGACAAATGACAACCCAAAGGAGGCCAACATTGTGCGGGTGGATAAACTTCAAAATCTCGCCCACCGCTGCAGAAACAACATCGAAGAGTAACTCCTGCCGCTCCTTATTTGCCTTTAACAAGCTATCAAAGAGAAACTCCATGAACTTTTCGGCGATGCTATGGAACAGCCCTTTGACTCCTCGAACGATTTCGAAGAACAGCCGCCCGCATCCCTGGACACTTTGAATTTTCTCCTTCTCCACAGTTTTCATGATTATCTCGAGCAAATTGTTGTAGTCCTTTAGATCTCTAGCGATGAAGGAAAAGCATTCAACCGCAAAATTAGTAACATCCTCGGAGTAGCGATTCTCATCCAATAATGGCAGTATCGAGTGGAAAACCACAGCGATGTTTTTCTTGAGAAATGGTTTCAACGTCTTGAACAGATACGCCAAACAAATCAGAGTCCACTCAAGCTGGTCAGGGTCCTTTGTATTCAGCAAACAAATCAGCCGGTCAAGGACCCTCTGAAAGTATGGGTAGAAATCTTCACGCAGGTCCCTCGCCAGCACAAACAATATCTCTAGCAACGGCTGTAACGACAAATTGGTGGCTGTGGACAGCTTCTCCAGCAGGAGATCCACAACAAAGTCTTTCTTATGCAGCAATTGTGGCAGTGTAACAATCCCATGGCACTTCTTGCTAAACTGATTGTATTCATCAGTTAAGTTAAGAACTGTCCACTTCTTGATGGTCTGATGGAAATACGTCTCATCATCTTCTGGGAGCTCTTCGTTTTCGTGGCCAATGTAGTACAACGCTGAGCGACGAATATCAATTTCATTCACTCGATCGGCAAAAGATTTGAACTAGGTAGGATATGCAAAAACAGTGCAAATTTAAAATATTCTCTAGAAAAAAATTCTCAACACTTACCCGAAAAGTATTTTTCTCTTTTGTTTTACGTAGCTCATCCATGATTCCTGATCAAATTCATATATTTTGATTAAGAATTAAGAAACTATAAACTCACAACACTCGGAAAATACAACTGAAAGGGATCCACGTGCGGTTGGTAAACTGTCAAAATTTTCTGACATTTTGTTTCCATTGGCATTTGGTGTTATTCAATGATTTTGCTCCAGGTCTCTCTTTCGTAAATACTTTACAAAGCGGATAGAGTAACATGGGTGAGTGGTGCGATGAAACATTTGTACTAAAACTTAAGTACCTACCTATATAGGAGTTAAAAATGACTTTAACAGAAAATGTAGAGTAGTTCCACGCTGAATTTTAAACGCCACTCATAGTTACATTTTAGCCTTTGGTGATATTAAACTAGAGCTTAGAGTTGTCGTAAAGTTGTTAGGTATTCATAAAGAATTTGTAACTTTCCGTTAATTTATTACGAAGTCGCGTATTTTCAGTAAAAATTGTTTGACTGCTGACTCATTCAGAGCCGAAGCCGCATATATTAGGCGTGTTTTTTTGAGCTTCGATCTCAGCAAACGAAGTAAAGTAGGATTTTCAGCACGGAATCACAACAACTACTGTGAGTTTTCAAAGTGTCAAGTAGAACGTAGTTGTTGTAATTGCCTGCTGAAAATCCTACTTTACTTTGCTTTGCTGAGATCGAAGCTCAAAAAACAGGCCTATTGATAGATGTTTCAATGTAGTCGAAAAATACGATCAGAATTACATTTATTTGTTTATTTTTGTTGCTTACATTTTTACATTTTCTGCTTTTATTCCTTATTTTTTCATAAATATTTAAATTGTCTGTACATTACATAAATTCCGGTTGACCCTTTGGTCTTTTTCTTAATACTGCCGATATAAGTGCGGCATAAACCACCCTTTTTATAAATGTAAGACGCCTCACTCCAGCTTGGAAACAAATTGTTCATATACATCTAGGATTCTTTTATAAACCCGCTGGCTAAGTGGTTGCAGGACATTAGGCCTGTTTTTTTTTAGCTTCAGAGCAAAGTAAAGTAGGATTTTCAGCACGCAATTACGCTTTAGTTGACACTTCGAGGAATCAGATTAGTTGTTGTATTTGCGTGCTGAAAATCCTACTTTACTCTGCTTTGCTGAGATCGAAGCTCAAAAAAGCACGCCTATTGTAGGGTATGATTTATATTAATAAAACACCTTCCCAATATAAGTTTTAACAAGGTTTGTTCTTAACTTCAACTGTCAAAATAAACTATTTTAAAGAAGAGAGTTGTACAATTTTCATATTGAGTTCTGAAAATTCCAAAATATTGGTCCAGTGTATTTGGTTCTTAATATATTATGGATATACTTAACGTAGGTTAATAACTATTTCTCAAATTCACCAACAGAAAGAGTTGAAATTGAACAAAATTCGAAAACACTTTTCTTTTTTTTTCCCTCAATTACATAGAACTGGCACATTATAATCTTACTATAATTGTTCGGCTGAAAGTGTGAACGTGTCGTTAGTGTGTTACCTAATCAAATAAATCCAACCACCACCAACTTAACATCTCAGATGTAGCATTTCAATTGAAAACTGTCAGTTTTTCGCCAAATGTCGTCTCCAAAAAGTTGCGAGTGCCCCAAAATTCCCCATTAGTACCTACTCTCACAAATGAAGTTTGCACAACAAAAACAGAGCACATACATTTTTCTTTGCTCCACCAGTCGTCCAGCTCCGTTTTGCGTTTCTTTTACTATATTTCTTTCGTCATCCTTGAGAAAAAAATAAAAAAAAAATGTTCGAGATTACGTGTCGCGAGCCCTCTCAATTGTTATTAAACATATTTGCATAAACAATTTACGTTCGTTTCGCCAAAGTGTGAGTTTCTTTAAATACCCCAATCGCAATCAAGTTCTTTGTGAAAAAAAGTGAGTGAACAAATTTGAAGTTCCCTTCTTTTCGCTGTGTTCCCCCCCTCTTGTGGAGAAGTGACCTTTGTGAAAATTTTTTTAAGAAAATCAAATATGACAGCTGGTATTTTATTAAAACGTTAAAAAATCGTCATTAATAAAGTATTGAATTGAAAAAAAAAATATCGCCCCTTCCCCCGTCGATGTGAAAAAAGTTTTTTCGCAAGTGTTTTTCAATCGTCGTCTTCGTCGTGTGTTCGTGTTCTCATCGTTGGTAATTATCGATTTAACATCGTCACCGTCGCATTAAAAATGTAAAATAAAAATAAGAAATCAATTTCTATGTATACACCAAGAAAGTAAGTGCGATTATTGTTCTTTTAAGTTAAATATAAAACCACTTATATATACAACCGATTCAGTTATTCTTATTACTTTGGGGTAACCTCTCAAATTCTCTCCCCCCTTTGTGCTTTACTGTCGGTGATAATAGAATGGGGGAGCCTATTAAACGAAATGATTCCATCGTTTGTTAGTCTGTTTGCATAAGTAGGTATTTCGCTTTTGCTGCTGCTGCTTCCCACGCATATCTGAAGAGAAATTGAAATTATTTATGCCAGGAACGCTTCTAGAATAGATCAGGTGTCTGCCTATTGATTGCAGTGATAACGTCATGGAAAGGGCATCCCCCTATCACTCAGTCACTAGTCGTACCTAGTTAAGTTCAATAGTCTTAAAAAAATAACAATTAATCAACAACGTTAACCGAGCCGACCACAACGATAAACGGTCAAATTAAATAGGCCAGACAAGAGGAATTTCTGAAGTGCGAACTGAGAAAAGAAAAGGGCAAAGATCCAAGATGATTGTGAAGCTAATTTGCTGTCGTACCAGCGAAGGGGTTTTCTTATCAAAAAATATGTAGCGGAATTTCTCGCCAATTACTGGGAATTTCGCACAATTTAATAACTTTTCTGGTTATCTCCCTTTTATTTGGTGACTGTGATACCTTTCGGCAGATATTTTTATTTGCGTGGGTGACTAACCACTACTGACGGAAAGGCTTTAAGTGGGAAGGGCAATCGCAAATGATAACATTGTCAGATAAAATAGTATGTCGAAAGTCGTTCGCTGAGCAAGTTGTAATGCGGTAGCGTTTTATGTGCCTGTGTACAGAGCTTAAATGGCTGCGCTATCGATGTGGAGACTTCTAAACGTTTTACATTTTTTGTCAGTTTGTGGCTTTGCGGTTACAAATAATTTTAAATATTAGGTAGGTGCCTATTTATGATCCTACCCATCAAAATCTATAGGGTAGAGTCGCTAGTGCCGTCCGTCGTCATAAAATATAGCACAGTAACAACAAATATTAATATTTTCGAATAATTCCTAAAATAAATTATTCTTTATTAAATTCTTCGTCTGTAAAATGAAGAAAAAATGAATTAATCTTATCCAAAAATTGTTTATTTAGATTTTAGTAAAAAAAGTATTTTTTCCAGCGGCCGGCCCCTTGTTTCCTGTTTCCGGCCATCTCTGGTCCTATTTTCGGCCACCCAGTGAATATAAGTCTTAAATTGTTTAATATTTTTTATTTAAATGTTTTATTACAGAAAAGTTAAGAAAAAAAAATGATTTATATTATTAAAAATAAATAAAAAAAATTTAATTAAAAAAAATATTAGAAAACAATTACCCACAACATTTTCACAAAAAAAACACTAATTCCGACAGCAATTTCACTAACGTTTTGACAGTAAATTCACACAAAAACCTTCCCCAACAGAGCAGAAGTCAAATGAGTTGATTTCTCGACAGCGACTGAGCCTCGCAACAAGAATTTTGACACATTAATGGAGAAATTTAAGAAAACAATTTAAGACCAAAATCTTTGAAAGAGAACTATATACAATTCACTAATTACAATGGCTTTTCTGAGAGGTGGCCGGCCCTCGAGCTCTGGCAGCACCTAATTTGTCCCAATCGATTATCCTCGATGGCGACAAATTAGGTGCTGCCAGAGCTCGATTGTATCGACTGAGCTCGATTGTATCAATTTACATGCTTCCACTCCTGTATCGTCAGCGTGTGAAAGGAATGGAACAGCCTTTAAAATATTGCACCTCCTGTATTTTTGAAGAGTGAGCGTCGCATAATTCCATGAAGTACGATGTCTAAGAAGTCACACGACGCTTTTCTATCGTATTACCCCTTTTTTTCACATCAAAGTTAAAGCCTAGTACGCACCTGTTCCGGAACGAAATTTTCCGGTCGTCTCCAACGAAACGTTTGCCAAAAGGCAGCAGAAAATAATTTGTGGAGAGTTCCATCAGCTGAAGAAGAAGTAGCAGTGTTACCATCACTAAGTATTTATCCAGTTTGGCGATTTATATGCTCCTTAGAAATTTATAAAAAAATGCTTACTTCTATTGCGAACGTACTTTTTTGTATAACTTTCTTAAAGCCCGTAAGACACTACATTTTGTATTTTGATTTTTTTCTGCTTTTAAAATTAAACTAGAGCAGTACGAAAAACTAGAACGAAAATTTCTGAGTGAGTGCGCACACACCAACCAAACGTCAACAAAAAATCCATTAAAAATGTATTAGGTTTTTTTTTTTTTTTTTTGAAAAATCAGGATTATTTAAAAATAAATTCGTTTCCCCTTTCGTACAGTCTCTTTTACACACCGTGACTTTTCAACATGAAAAAAAAAAATGAGGAAAAAATGTAGTGTCATACGGGCTTAACAATTACTCGTTTTCGATTAATCATTTCAGATTTTGATCTGAGATTTTAGATTTCTGCTACCAAATCGAACATTAAATACGAATTTTACTGGTTCTTTTGTTGGCCGCAAAAAAAATTTATATTTTTTCACTTGCACTGGAAATCCATTGCAATTGATTTCCACACAGTTATACCAAACCATTTCAAAATAATTAACTATAAAAACTCGTTTCCAAGGGTGTTTTTATTTTGTTAATATTGAAAAATTAAAACTAGAAAAGTTTCTCAATTAGTTTGTGTTGTTTGTTTTTTTTTTTGTTTAATATCGCCTTTAAAAACAATGTTATCAAAGTAACGCATTACATCGGGTGGCTCTATTTTTGTTTTTTATTTATGTACAAATGTTAAGAATTTAGAATATTTTAATACAAAATCTGAGCAGTGAATGCAAAATGCTTATAAAAGTGTCGAAGGCTACACATATTTGAACCGCACTTATATCAACACAAAAAACAGCAAGTCACGTTTTTATGTTGGATTAGACACACGAAATCTGAAATCTGAGAGCGAATCTGAAGAAGACCAATCGAAACCACATAAGTGTGCCTGAATTGCAAAAAAAAATGCGTAACACTGCAGTACAAATGTCAAATTTTCGCAAGCAATTAATGTCCCGGACAAACTTTTCCGCCATCATTTCGCAGCATCTGCGTACTGCAAAACGAAAAGGAGAGCGAAATTTTTCGTTCATGATTTCGTTGTGTCATTTTTTTGCGGGAATTTTTATTTCCGGAACAGGTGTGTACTAGACTTAAGAGTTCGGTTGATGCAGCAGCGAGCTATATTCGTGCACGCGCACTCTTTGTTTGAAGAACGTTTTTCCAATAAGTCATCATAACTAATTAAGCACTTGTGTAGAAGAACAAGATCAATAATCAATCTGTCACATCATGTCACAGATACACTCGTATATCGTACATTATTGAACAAATATTTGCTAGCTAGCGGTTGCGATTCTAATAGGCAGCACTTTGTTAAATCCAGTACCTACCGATCTTGATAAAATTTTGAATGAACCCTAAACGAATTTTGTAGTTGACTTAATAAAGGGAAGCACAATCAATTACACTTTATCCAACCAGTTTTCCAGACGACCCCTTAGTTAGAGGCTACAGATGATGTGTTCTCCACATGGAATCAACGCTGGCTGTCTACAGTTCTAGCGAAGTCCTGACTAATTTTAAGGACTTATTTGGGTTATTATGTTATAGTTATATGACTTAGCCGCATGAATATTCGCATACTCACGAGAGTCATTACTGGACACTGTGCTGAAAGGCTAGGAATACTGCATAATGATTTTTGCAGAAGCTGTAGGGATGTTGAATAAAAAGAATCTGTTCGTCACCAGCTTTACGAATGGCCTGCAATTAAGAACAGCAGACAACGGATTCCCAACAGTTACTTCTTCGACGACTTAGAGGATCTGAAGAATTTCGATCTTTAAGTACTCGTGAGATTCATACTCAAATCTGGGTGGTTCTAGTATGTAGATATACTTCATATCATTAGCTACTCTTAGAACGAACTAGAGGATGTGGTTACAATGGAGCTCAAAAGCCCATGAGATTCTACTAAATCTATGTGGCTCTAATTCGAAAAGCGGTCTATTTCTTGTCTCTTAACAGGTACGCAACGGATGGTCCCCAGTAACTGGACACAATGGACCCAACTGATGGTCTATGTGAAGCTGAGCAAAAGCCACAAGAGCACCCTTTAGTTCGTTTCTTAAACCTATTCGTCGGTCGGTCGAGTCACACTGTAAAAATTAATTTTGTGCTTTGATACACTTAAGATCAAAGAAAATATTGATCTCAGACACCTGCCAATTCGAAGTGTTATCATGAAATCTGCTTCACGCTTTCCTGTCCACGGGCAATAAAAATGTGTAAATCTTTCCCAAGGTGAAATTATATTTCTATTTGCACAGACTGTAAATAATTAAATTATAAATTTAATTGTACCCGTAAACTTCTGATCCAATAAACTTTATCAGAAGCTTTGCTGTCAAATTTCGTCATCGAATTTCCCATCTAAAAATTGATCTGACACTTTTTGAGTCTGTTATATTAGTTTATTATGGAGCAGCAGTGTCACAATGCTGATAGTATATTTTATCGCAGGCTCTCTGTCCAACACAGGCTGATTGCTTACTAATTTGCCTCCAATGCGGGAAATTATGATTAAACGCTTGGTATTGGCCTAGCCCATTTGTTTGCATATACGATAGTTATTATTAGTGGGTTATAATCGACTGCCCAAACATAGGCGAACGGAGTAAATTGAATTAGAAAAAGCAACGCACAAAAAAAAAGCCGTTAAAATGGCAGTCATCGAACACAACGGACGCGGCTAATGAAATCTAACAAAATTTCTATCGTAAGCCTGAAATATCTTTTTAATTGATCGATCAATTACTTTTTACATTGAATCGCGGTCTAACTCACACAAATTATTATAATTTCTTGTTTTATCGAATCACATAACTTAAAGTGGACTGATAATGTGTTCAATTTAAATGGGAACAGCGGTGGTTGGGTGGATCCCGTGTCATCAACGTTTAATTGAATTAAATATAGAAAACGTGACCCAGTAGCGAATGCTAGCATGCATGGTATATTGATATTCCGTTTTATAATTCAGTTTATATATGCAGTGGCTTAGTGTGTTGGACTACTAAGCGAAGGGTCCCCGGTTTGAATCCCGAAAAAAAACCATATTACCAACCTTAAGGTTTCTTTTCCATTGCGCCACCTCTCGCGAACGTCGGACAAACATCCGAGAGTATAACTGTCATGAAATAGCTTCTCAGCTAGCCGGATTTGGATTTGCCATAAAATTGTAGATCCCTTCCATTTCGTCCCAGAAATTAAAAACTCACAAAAAACTATTGGTTGTGGGAAGCTAGGCCTACAGCCCGATTCTGGCAAACCTCACTGATACCGCACTAGTCACAAAATCCTCACAAGGTGAGGTGAAATTGATTTTGTGAGGTTTTCGTATTCTGGCAGCACACTCACAACCAACATTTGGATACTCTCGCAGGGCTCTGGATACTGTGATACCCAACGCTGTGAAATGATACCCTTACTTTTACAATCTATTACGTAAAACAATTTTGTTGAAAATGTAATTTTACCACATCCCTATTTAGCGAATAAATTGCATATCTCTGGGTCTGTCAAATAATTTTGATTATAATTATAATTAACTATCTGTTCGGTGTTCGCATAGCAGTCTCTTCGCTTTAATCTCTACTGTTTGTAGCAGTGGAAATTAGATAGCTGTAGTAGCAATGTTGATAGAAATTATGAAAATAACTGTATAGGTACATTATTGTACAGCTGGCTTTTATATTTCGTTCGTAATATCGTTATTGCAGTTTAGTATTCGTATCGTACACATTTAAAAATTTAAATAAAATAAGTTCAGAAATCCAAAGGCATTTAAAAGCAAGACTGACACGATTAAGCATACTAATAGTAAAACTTATTTTTAAATTATATATACATAAGATGTAGGTATGTATTTATTTAACTGAAAATGTGTTCTTCCTTAAAAACTGTAATAATTTTTTTTTTATTTTTTTTTTATTTTCAAAGGATACAATATAAATGAACTTATACCGTCCGGATAATACAAAATTTGTTTGCAAAAAAAAAATGTGTAATTTTGGATACTCCTCAGAAATAATACCCAAAAAAGTAGACTTGGGATACCAATCAAATTTGGCAAACGACAGCACTGCTCACAGCTCACAAAAACCATCGAAATTGTGATCTCCTATGGAGCAAGTCACAAAATAGAAAACCAAACATAAGCGCTCACAAATGACAATATTTGTATTTGATGGCATTGTTTCCATCTTTCCAAGTATTTAAAGACCCAAACCTGACATTTTACGCTAACAAAAAATGTCGTTAATATTTTATTTTCTTCGTTTTTAAATCATTTCAGTGTCAATATTTCGCATACAAATAAATGGTGTAGGTAGAATTTCGTTCTCAGATCCCACAAAATTGAAGTGATAATAATTTGCTGTGAGGTTTGAGCATTTGTGAGCATTATCAGAGAATGGGAAAAATGATATCGAATCACAACAAACCTCACAAAAGCTTGTGACTTGTGAGGCCTCACAACTGCAGAATCGGGCTGCTAGATTCTCTACGGACCTGTTGCGCCAACTATTTATTTATTTTTAATTCACCTTAGACTGGGCGATTTTTATATTGTTTTTTTTTTTTATTATTTAAGACAGAAAAATTTAACATGAAGGTGTTAATTGGCGAAGTGTTACTCACGTTGCATGCGGGTCTCTTATGATAATCACACTACTATTCACATGATTGAAGTCGCTTTTTATTGAAACTCAATTTCTTGCGACATCAATCTGCTATCTGGGTGGTTTTTAACCCTTGTTCGTCCTTATAATGTCACTTATTGGGTTTGCCAACTTCGTAGATTAAAAATAGAACTGATGAAGTGGTACTTAAAGAAGCGACTGCAAAATTCTTGGTTCTTATATTTGGAGTGGATGGGATCTTCAAATGGAAGTCTAATACGAACAGTTGTCAGTTGAATTGGGAGGCTTCCTTAGGACAGTTCGCGAGAGGTGACGCAATGGAAAAGAAAACCTTATGATGTAATTAGTGTTTTTTGCAGGAGTCAAATTGGTGGCGCTGTATTCTAGCGCACTCTAAGCACTGACCCACTGCGTATACAATTGGTATTGTTATTTATTTCTGGAAAATGGAACTATTAGATCCAATAGTAGAGCCGAGTTAGGCATATTCTTTACTCTGGCGTTCTGGATGTTTTTTTTTTTGGCTTTGGAGGTTTCTTTTTGTTGACAGCGGATATGTTGGTTTTGTCACCTGTTGCTAGGTACTTATGCAACAAACCCGCTAAGTTCTTTTAATTTGGTCGTCGTCTAAGAGCTGTTTATGTCGTATTTTGCTTTAGGCCAAACTGAACAAGGCACCGTGTAGGTGGTGTCTCATAAAATTGACTTTATTTATGAACTTTATTAATGAACTGTCGCTGGAGTGGCTTAGTGGTTAGTGCGATGGACTAATAATGGAATTCCAACTTAAAAATTTCGAAAAAGAAACCCAAATTCCAACTTTAAGTTTTTTTTTCCACTGCGCCACCTCTCGCGAATGTCTGACAAACATCCGAGATTAGAACTGTCATGAAAGAGCTTCTCAAAATTGAAGAACCCTTCCATTCGTCCCAGAAATTAATGGTTGTGAGAAGCTAGGCATTGGCCTAGATCCTACGGACCTTTCCGCCAACTATTTACTCTCTAAAGAACTGATCCACCGAATCGTAAAAATCAGGGTGATGGTAGGTTAGGTTAGGTAAGGTATAAAAGGGGTATGAGATACTAAAGGTCTCACACGGCAGTAGGCACCATAATGGTAAAGTAACCTATTTATGGTTAATGGTAAACAAACTATTTGCGTTCAATTCTGCACCGTCAGAAGCCAAATTTTACCCAAAAAGTGGAGTACCAGCCAGCGTTTCGACTCTTGCAATGATAGTCACTATACAGAGAAAAAAAAAGTTGAAAAAGGTATACTGATCGTGTCTACAATTTATTTATGTCAGGAAAATATAGTACAAAGAACAACTTCCTTGAAGGAGGCTTACGGTGAGAATACCCCTTTATTACCGTTCCGCCTTCCTCCAGACAAACTAAAAAACTGAAATTGAAATTCAAATATTGCCTGATACTCATTTCTCATTTCCACTAGAGGTCGCAGTGTGATTTCTTGTTTTTATAGATCTTATCTATCATTCGTTTGTGGGTTTTAATATTTCCCAGATCTAGACTCCGTTTACTAGGTCAAGCATATCGGCCAAACGTTTGACCATTTTGAAAGTCAATGTACGCGAATAAAACACAACTTGACACTGGCTCGCTATAAAAGCATCACTGCTCCCCCGCATAATATACTAAAAATAATATGACGAACTACCTTCTATTTATTCTTTTTTGTCTCTCTATCTCTTTTTTCAGCTAATTCAACACAATTGTAATTCCTACGAATTTAAAAATCTGTCTACACAACAGCAACAACAAAGAAACAATCGCCATGGAGTCGGCCGATGCCCTGGAGGAAGAAAAGAAGCTCCTCAACGAAGCCAAGTACCGGAATTATATGTCAAACATTGATAAAGCGTTGCGCAACTTTGAGTACTCAAGTGAATGGGCGGACCTTATATCTGCACTTGGCAAGCTTAATAAGGTGAGTCTCTCTGTATATTGGTATTTATTGGTTTAGCAGCTCGGTGCTAATTGTGCTCGCAGTTGATAACACAGGTACATAGACGCGGTACCACCTTCCCTCACTGTGCAAATCATAAAAATCGCCCAAAAAATAACATTTTTGTTGGCAACAAATTTGCAATAAGCAGCTCCACAGAAGGTTTCGCTTTTCAGATCGTTATGCTCATCCATGGTCAATTGACTTTCAATTGGGTTCGCTCTCAATAGAAAAAAAAACTCTTGTAAAATAGTTGAAGGTCAAGCATAGACAGCGAGGAGTCTGTGCTCTTATCACCTTGTGCCAAGCATTCTTCATCGGTCCCCCTATGAAGTACAAATAAATTCAACTATTTATAGACGTCATGAAGATTTCTGCTTATGACATGCATAATAGATGAAAGCTTTAGTCCCAAGTGCTCAAAGGTGAAATAAATAACCGTTGCGAGAGGAGCCGCATGCGGAGGCGGTAGAAAATCTGCGAGAAAGAGAATCAATTTCGTTACTTAGTGTCTGACTGTGATCTTACAACCTAATGGAATTTTTAATTAGTTTTGCAAGCGCAAATCTGACTCTGAATACGTTACAAGCGCGTACAAATAAACAAACAAAAGTACACCCACACATACACCGAGGCGGATAAATATTGTTGTAGTTGAGTTCACCTGCCGCAGGTACTTAGTTTCAGTTGTTTGCACCGTATATATAATTAAGTATTGCACACACATATTATTTTTCCGAACAAAGTAGAAAAATTAAGAGCAGAAAATGGGTCAATGTTAGATGTGATGCACGGATACGGATCGTTGGGAGAAAAGCATGCGTTCGTCTTCATTGGAAGTTTTTGTGCAGGAAATATACCCCGAAGGGGTTTTGCCTTTTAACATTGGAAAGGGAATGACAATGTTTGAAAATGCAGTTTCTATTCATAAGCGAAGTAGTTACCTACTTTGGCTGATTACCAGAAAACCACTCAAACAGAAACCATATTTCGTTGCACCTCGGTTGATGACAATTTAATTTAACTATTTGATTGCTTTTATACGAGATGTCATTAGATTTTAATTTTTAATTCTCTGTGTCGGGCAATAAAGTCAGTCAAGTGCAGAGAGATTAGACGGATTGATGACTGCCAATTGAATGGGGCAATTATGTATAGGCAGACACAAAATTTGCCGGAAGTTACTTTAAAACTCTCAAGTCTCAACATAATCCCAGCGCAGAGACGAACGCACTTTGTGCGGAAGTGATTTATTTCGCTGTAGGTTATAGTTATAGTTATTTTTCAAGGAACTTAAAATAACCGCATTGATGCGACACACATTTCTTTTGCGTTGCAGCTGTTGCAACAGTCCGACACCATTCGCATGACAATATGTGCGACGACAATAGGTTTGTGCGCCGACAATAGATTTGCAGAAGCACTAGAGATCGCGTCTCACCAGATAGAATTGCATGTTTCAGGCGAAAATATATGAACTGCTCGTCTCTCATTGCTTTTATGTACCTATGTTGAGTTAATGTTTTGGGGATGACTCCCATATATGGGGCAATATTTAAGCCCTTGTCTAACCTGTGTTCTTTTAAAGAATAAGAATTTGAAGATAAAATATCAATCGCAATTGATGGACACCATGTTAGACATGACAATTTAAAATAACAAACACTAACTCATACTCTTGTCTTATGCTCGGTTTGTAAATAAAATTTTGCTTCATCCTTTGCACAGGCTATATCCAGCAATACACAGTATCAGATAATCCCTAGGCGAATAAAGATTTCCAAGCGTTTAGCACAATGTATGCACCCGGCACTGCCGTCTGGAGTACACCTCAAGGCGCTAGAGACGTACGATGTGATATTCAGCAAAACAGGTCCCGAGCGCTTGGCTACCGAACTCTTCATCTACAGGTAAGTGGCCACATTCTTATAAAGCAATCACATATACTAAGTTCTGTGTGTTTCCAGTGCCGGCCTGTTTCCTCTGCTCGGCTATGCCGCGATGAATGTACGTCCGGCGCTATTAGGAATTTACGAGAAATATTTTGTGCCTTTGGGAGACAAGCTGAGACCAGCGCTAAGCGGATTTTTAAGCGGTGTCCTTCCCGGCTATGAAAATGGCCTCGACCACTTTGAACGGACCAATTCGTTGCTCACACAAGTATGTGTCGCCGTTAATCCAATGTACTTCTATACAGTTCTGTGGGAATGTGTGGCGACAAATGCTTCCATTCGCCTGCCAGCGATCACCTACCTACTGGAGCACTTCAACAAAAGACTGGGAATGCAGCAACAAGTTTACATCATGGGCCACAATCGTGATGTCATGATGTCCGGCTTGTGTGCGTGTCTCAACGATTCTGTGATTCTAGTTCAGAGGAACGCGCTCGAGTTCCTTCTTTTGGGTTTTCCAATGCACACGCATTACCTGAACGAGGGCGATTTGGTCAAATTAGTGACCAACGGTCTGAATACGATTTTACGAAGAGATATGTCGCTTAATCGTCGTCTCTACTCTTGGCTACTGGGCGCAGAAGTTGCCAAGACGGCAAAGTTCGACCAATCACTTGACGACAGTGTCGAGAAGACGGAATCATACTTTGACAAGCATTCCAAGCACATTCTCATTCAGTCGCTCATTTGTACGTTGAAGTTTAGCTTAGAGAGCATCCCCGTCGATTTGAAGCCATATAGAATAATGGTTTCATTGCTGGACAAGGCAGAAATTGGTAGTGCCGTCCTGGACTATGTTCTGTGTGACATTATTCGAACGATGTCACTGTCCAGCGGCAACGTGGAAGTGGGTAAATCTGCAAACTTACTCTTTGCCACCTTTGATCCGGCCTACATTTGGAGTTTTATGACAATCATCTACGAGAAGTCGTGCAAGAAGGTTAGTGCTGTCCGTTTGAATTCTTAGAAACTGTTTGCTAATCACCTGTCTTCACACACAGCAGAACGAGTCATCGCGCCTATCGCGGAATCTTCGTCAATCATCATCGTCGTCTTCATCTAAAGGCGGTGAAAAGTTCCAATGTCGAGTGGGCTCAGGCGACCCCTCGTTGGTGGAGATTTGCTACTTGACTGAGTTTCTCTTGGAGACTATCTCGCTGGAGATG
Source organism: Cheilosia vulpina (assembly GCA_916610125.1). Taxonomy (NCBI): domain Eukaryota; kingdom Metazoa; phylum Arthropoda; class Insecta; order Diptera; family Syrphidae; genus Cheilosia; species Cheilosia vulpina. The sequence goes on from OU744279.1 coordinate 57,842,403, forward strand.
TACCACGAAACGACGCGAATATATTTGCCCAAGGTGTTCCTGGCGATCACTCAAATGCTTACCGTTCACTCAGAGTACCTGAGTAACGATGATATCATTGCCTCCCTGAAGCTTTGTATGAAGATTGTGTCCAGAGTCCAACCAATGATTTCGTAAGTACAAACAAAAGTCGTTGATGAATCCGTGGCTATAAGATTTTATTTTGAAAACAGAAGTCCGATTAAAGCGCATTCGAAATCGCAAACGCACGATGACAAGTCGATGGGAGGGGAGAGTGTCCATAGTTTGAATGCTGTAAGTGGTAGTGGTAGCAATGCAAACGCTGGTAGCTTGCTAGAAAAAAGTAAATCTGATTCAAAGCTAAACCAATCGGCAGCCGCTTTTGATGTAGATCCGCACAAGGAGAGCCTAAGTAGTGCCGACGAGCCGATACGTCGCTCTAATTCGAATCAAAATATTGATAGGAGGCACAATGCGAGCCCCAAAAAGACGAAGAAAGCCAAGTCCTATTCCAAGCTCTCTGAACTCGACAAGGAGGTGAGTAGTAAGCTAGTTTTCCCGCTGTAGTTCGATGTGGCATCCTGTCTCTCTGTGGAGCACAGTAAATGTGTATTTTTACTTTCAGATTTGCCCAGGCACCGGCGAGCTGGTGACGCCGCAATCTTCCTCAGATCAAGACACTCCGTTAAGCATCAAAAAACTAAAAAACAAGAAAGCATCTCCCTATATGCGACTCAAAACGAGCCCATCAAAAAAAGCCAGACCACAAGATCTGCAAGTTCACGAACCGGTTAGTTTGGACTCGGCCTTACTAACAGCTGGCGATAGCCGAGACGCCGTTGAAGGCAGCGAACTCTTGCAACAATCCCTGAAACAGGCGCAATTCATGTGCGACAGTCAAGAGGTAACGAGTGCGGAAGAGTTCTCCATACTCGAGAAGTGCATACGACAGTATGAGGTCTTCTTCGAGGTGTACCTAGCGCGGAAGGTCCTACAAATCAATGTGAATCGGGCGGCATGCTCTGTTACTGTAAAAGTGGAACCAGATGCAGAGTCCGCATCACCACCGAATGTGGAGAACATCTTCAAAAATGAGGAGGTGTACGAAGACGTCTGCATTGAACGGCTACTGGAGATAGATCGTCTATTTGAGACGCTTCAAGTGAACATGATGTGTCGATCGAAACAGTTGCACCAGTTGTTGAATCGATCGCTAGTCAATACATTGGACTCGGCTAGTGATTTGAGTGATGCCGAGTTCAAGGATTGTGTGTCCAGTGCAGAGCAGTTGGATAAATTGCGAATGTTCGATGAGAAAACGGAAAGGAGTGTAAGCCGACTGATGGATCAACACCTGACTGAATCGCTGCGAAACGCCATACGATTGGCTTCGAACTTGCTGGTGGAGATGTCGACTTTCCCCAACTGCAATAAAAATCTTGTGCTGGACAAGACAGGTAAGGGAACATATTTGCTGTTCGCTGATGGTACTTGAAGTCAAAAGCGGCCTGTCAATGGCCTCGTCCGGCGTATAAAAGTCGATCAGAGAAAAAACTTATTTGTGAATATTTGCTTTCGCTTTTCAGAAAATGAACTTCCCAGTTGGCTGAAAGTTCTGACACTTGTCGCTGCGTACACTCAGGGAGACAAAGAGCTGCAATTGGCCGCAATAACTACGCTCTTCGACTTGATAAGGTGGGTATCCCCTTTAAACGAACTCCCTTCCATAATAATTAAGAACTTCCATTTCAGTTTGCTGAAGTCTCAAATCGAGCACACAACCAGTCCGGGTGTGACGTTCGTTGTCATGCTGCCACTGCTCAAGTTCGGCCATGTCAGTTACATTGAAAACAAAACACGAATTTTCCAGCTCATTACGTCGGTTTTATGGAATTACTTGGGCGAATCGGCCATCGATCCAGTGCAGATCACATCGCTGCTGTACCAATTGCACAACTGTCTTGAGAGCGGAATAGTCGAGACAGTCATCGGCAATCGAATGTCTAGTCACTACGACGCTCAGCTGTTGAAGTTGCGCACCGGCGACATGAAGGCCCTTTCGAACTACAAAACCGACCGCGCTGCCGAGATCAAGATGATGTGTGTGTCTCCGGTCCAACCGATTGAGAATACAGAACACCTGAAGGAGAGCGAATCGCAGAGTTTTAAGAAGTTTGAGTTGCTTTGGCATTTGGGTCGTGACAAACAACAGTCGAAGGGATTTGAGAAGACTCTACTCAGAGTTTTAGACACACTGGGTCTGCCGTACTACATGCCAATTAGGACGTTTGTGTCCAAATGGCAGCAGGAGTCTTTGTTGCGCGGTGACTTGTCTCGCCTTGTAAAACCATTGCACAAGATTTTACTTTCGTCGAACTCTCGCCGTATCGGCATTGTTCACTTTCATCTGATGAAGAGAGACGGTGAGGAAGCATTCGCCGTAGATGCTAAAGAGGCCGAGGACAACTGTGACAGTGTGACGGATCGAGAAGTGTTCGCTATTAGCTCGGAGTTTGGCAACGTGAAGTACCACATCGATTCATCATTGAACAAGAAACGCAGTCCGATCAGGTCGTTCCAGAAGAAGCTGTTTGGCGTGACCCTTGGCAGCAAGAACAAGACGTCGAATTTTGTCAGCGACAAAACTACCAACAGCATAGCCGAAAGCGACTCGAACATCGGATTGATTATCAACCCGCTGGAAAACGAATTTGATTCTGTTGGCTCAGAGGATATGACCTCGTTGAGCAGCAGTGCCCCAAATAAAATGGAATCGTCCCGTAAGAGCAGTGCCAACAGCGACAAGGAGGAGAAAGACACAGGGGACGTAGATGACGAGGACGACGACGGACAAGTGATGTTTGACTCATCGACGGATGATTCGGAGAGCAGCACATTCGAAACTGAATCCGAGAACCGAGAGACAAGTGTTGAGAAGGACATATCAGTCGGAACCAACTCTCTGGGCAACATCAAGCGTTTTGTGGGCGATTGCGAGCGAGTCAGTGAAAAACTGTCTGAGCACGACCGCACGAAAAATCGGAAGACATACCACCTGACGCGCGCCGGCAGTGAAGTCATGGAAAAGTTAGAAATGGTAGTTGATGGCCATGTAGTAGAAGGCGGGGATACTGTGCACGTCGCAGATGAGTACTTTAGTTCATCTTCGGCGCTGGATACAGTTGAAACGAGTATGGGTGAAATTAAGGATGAGGCAGTAAAGAGCTGCGAGCCACCAAAGTCGTCGTCGCCAAAGAAGAAACAACTCAAGCGAGTCGATATGAAGAAATGCCTCAAAAAATCGTCAACGGGCGGCTCGTCGGGCAAAGATAAGAAACGAATGAGCTGCATATCGAAGACATCGACAGACAGTAACAACAGTCTGCTGGGTGGCCGCAGTTCTAACGAGGAGAAGGGCACCGTGACCGACTCCGATGGTGGCAGTGAGGAGGACGTTTTCGTCGAAGAGGAGCGATCTTCGCGAAGCGACCAACAATCGATAACAGAGTCGAGTGCGACCATAAACGTTGAAGAGAAACGTCGTAGCTTGAGTCTGGAGACGGGTGGCACTGGCCATAAAATCGAGTGGGACTTGGCTAAAGAGACACTCGAAAAGAGCAAGCAGAACGTAGAGATCCTCAGACAGAACGTAGCGCTAGAAACTGGCAGCAAGAAGGGTCACAAGAAGAAGAACTCCAAGGACTTTAAGAGAAATTTCGATAAAATCCATCCGTTTCACACCCACATGCTGCTGTACTTTGGGGTCTACGACGCGAAACAAACCCTCTACGCATTTCAAACACTTCGCAACATTATCGCGTGCGACACACGAACATTTTTGTGCCTATCGATCACTACCTCGTTCTCGAGTGGCTCGATGAAACAGCTCCTCATCCGACATCGCAAAAGCATCTCGGGCAAGGGCTTCGCCGGCAGCATTACTAATACAGAGTTCAGCCAAAGCTACCGCGGGTGCATGCATCTCGAAGTTCTAGTCACAATCTGCTTGTACTTTGCACGCGGCTTCTTTCACAAGGACTCGACCGAGGGCAATGGCACTCCTGGCAAAGAGGACATCATCGGCAATTGCAAGGTGCAACTGCAAAGTGTTGAACTTCTAACTCTCATCTGCAACGAACTGATTGACATTGTTAAGGGTATGGGCAAGGGTTTGGCCTGCTATATAGCTGACCTAATGGCGCGGTGCAAATTGCAAAAGATCATACTGCACTGCATCAACTCATCGGTGGTGTCCTTCAATCAAATACGCGACCACACGTTATCCGAAGAGATTCTAAACTTCAACAACCCCGGCGACGAACACCTTCACGCTGAATCCTTCCAAATTCAATTGCTGCGCCTGCTGATGGCTGTGATAAAACTTGAGCACGAGGTCACGTTGCTTAGGAATGAGAACGGTTCAGCTGATGTGACAAAAAATGAAACGACCAGTTCGAACTCACCAACGCGACTGTCCGCTGAAGGTCCTGTCATGAATGTCAAATATCTGCCGAATTGCCTCATTAGCCAGCAGCACATGTTTCTCTCAGCAGTGCTCAGTGCTCTGCAGGCCGACCACCTGAGACACCTCCACAGAAACTGGACAGATCTGGTGACGTCTTCGTTAAATTGCTTCACCTTTGGCTCGCTGACGAACATCGTAATCAGCGTTGTGCACCAGCTGTGCAATAATCTGGACAAGATAGCAAAGTTCTCACTCAAGCAGCAGTGTAACTTCCCACCCGACTATGTGGTTTCGCAATTGGAGGCAATTACGATCCTTTGCCACTACTGCTTGCTAGACAACACGCAGCAAACCGCGCTGTCGCATCTCTTCAATCAGGCCTATCCTCAGACCTCTGCCTCGGTGCAGAGTTCAAACACGGGTCAGCTCTTAAACAATATAGTGCATACGTTCCTGTCTTCACAAAGCTCCACAGAGACACAGAGTCGCAGTGCCCAGCACATGGCAGCGAGGAATGCAGTCTTAAGTCACCTGTCGCGGATTGTGACGAGCGTAGCCGCCATATGGGACAGTGAACTGTGTCAAGTGCGACAGGTGAAGCAGCAGCTGATGGAGTTTCTCAGTCCAGTGTCTCTGCATCACGGCGCGAACTTCCTCGCCGCTGTTGCAGTCACGTGGCAAGAACGTGGCGAAGCATACCGCAAGCGAACGTCTCTGGAACGCAGTGAGTCCAAACTTAGCATTAGCGAGCAGTACTTGCGGAACTCTACACCTCAGGCGTGCCCAGAACAGCTGAGCCTTGTAAAGCTAGTTTCCAGCATTCGCGTAATGCCAATGGATTCGTTTGTACAGACACTTCACCAGGTGGTGAAATCTCCTCCCCCAATTCACCGGCCTCCTGCTGGGCTAACCATCGAGGTGTCTGCATTGGAATTATTTTATTTCTATATGAAGTCGGCACCTGCGCCGCAGTTGGGTGACTCCTGGAGCTCTCTGCAGGTTCTGCTGCGCGACGGGTTGAGTCTCAGTCCGCCGGCCCAATTTGCGCTGCTTATGCTGCTGAATGAATTTGTGCAGCGCTGCCCGCAAATGCCATTCCAGGACAAGAAGGATATTCGTGACATGCACGACATCACCTCCCGCCTGGTGGATGCGTTGTCCAACGTCGCTGGAGCGTGCTTAGAGCAAACGACATGGCTGCGCCGCAACCTTGCAGTAAAAGAAGATATTTCCCCAGTTACGCCCGACGGCAGCCTTAAGGATCTCACCGGAACCCAACAGTACTGCATCCAAGCTCAGTCTGTGCTGGCAGCGGTCCTGGCGAATCTCTTGGATGTCGCCTACGGCTCTCAGGAGAAGGACAAGGTGGTAACAATTATAACTACGTTGATGTACAACATCACACCGTACCTGAAGAATCACACAGCGCGCAACATACCCTCGTTTTATGCCTCGTCCAGCCTGCTTGCCAGTCTTAGTGGATATCAGTACACGCGCAAAGCCTGGCGGAAGGATATGCTTGATCTGCTGTTGGACAATTCCTTCTTTCAAATGGACATCTCGTGTCTGCCCTTCTGGAAGCAGATCATGGACAGCTTGATGACATATGACAGCACTACTTTCCGCGAGCTTATGAGCCGTGTGTCACCAACACAAACTGGAAGCTTAAACATTTTTGCCTCACGCGAGCAGGAGTACGAGCAGCGGGCGATGTTTCTCAAGCGACTGGCGTTCGTTATCTTCTGTAGCGAACTCGATCAGTATCACAAGTACATGCCCGAGATTCAAGGTTAGTTTTTTGAATTGAAATCACGTGCAGCCACTTCACTTTTTGCGCTTACAGAACAATTGGCGAACAGTTTGCGACTACTGCCTGTTGTACCAGCTATTCAAGCAGCCGTGTTCCTATGTTTCCGTGTCTTAATGCTGCGAATGTCACCGGATCATGTGACTTCGCTGTGGCCAACCATCATTGCCGAAATGGTGCAGGTATTCCTGACCATCGAACAGGAACTGAAATCCAGCACCGAGGAGCTGAGGTACGTCAACATTTTTGATTGCTACTGTTTAACCTACCTATTATTACTTCCTTCCCCAGACAAAATGCAAATAACAACAATTCAAGCAACAGCAACAGGTTTGTCCTCCTTGTATTCTTCTTTCACTTCACTTGTGTGACTCTTTTCCTGTTGCAGCCAACAGATGTCCTGGGCGACCTCCAGCAATGGGATAGCGTCCCAAAATCACCTTTACCACTGGCGTGCCGTTCAACTAGAAACAGCCAAATTGCTAGAACTAGGATGTGTGCTTCCGGCAACAAATTTACCACACTTCCAAATGTATCGGTGGGCATTTGTCGGCACTGAATTCAATTCGTCGGAGAACCCATCCGTCTCCAATGGGGACTTGGACGACTTACACGCGACATCATCGCAGTACGTACCGCACATTCGCCGTATTGCCCGCCTAATGGACATGAAGTACGCTGTCCATTCTCCAGTAAGTATCTTATCTACATAACTTTAAACACCTCTAACTCTCTTGCCTTTCTATCAGAAATCCGAGTTCAAGCGTGGTACTCACTTGGTCCTGACATGTCAGCAGATACTCTCGCTGCAAGATCTGTACGGATTCTTCTCCACCCTTCGTGTAACATGTCCCACACCGAGAAACTTTGCCGATACGGGCAAAGAAGTGGCCAGTTGTTTAGCCGAAATCGAAGATGTTCTCGCAAAGGACTTCCTCGAAAAAATGCCCACTAGCACTACGCCAAGGTGAAAACTATCAGCCAACGTAGCGGTCGCCGGCTACACCACCCACAACCTGAACGCTGTGGTTATTGCCAACAAATCAACCCAAAACTTCCCCTTTTACGTGTGATGATGATGCCGGTGGTTTGGTGTAACTGTCTAAGAAAAAATTGTGATATCGGATTGGTGCACTTTGTGTATGAAAAAGAAAAATCGCCACTTTCCTTCCTTCAACCATTCGCTGAACTTCCCCTCTGGAGCTTTGATACTCCTAATTTGCATATTATGTTTCAGTGTGTGTATCTATTATTCTGTCTCTCTGTATCTTGTTTTTTTTTTCTAATGTAAATATTTCGCAAAGAAATTTCATTCATTCATAACACACCGCTAGCGTATAACTAAATACAAATTTATACATACAACTCATATGCGTACAATTCGTTAATAAATCAAAAAAAAAAAAAGAAGACACTCGTCCCGATGACATGATTTAAGCAAGTAAACTATTTTAACTGGATAGGATATTCATTTTCCCCCAAGGAATCCGTTTATGTTACTCTGAATGAAATGAAAATGCTAATTATTAATATAAATTATATAAAATTAAATAAAAAATTAAAAAATATATATATGCATTGTTCCTTAGGATAATTTGTTATTAAAGGATAGGTATGGCCTTCTAAACTAGTTCTATTTCATCTCCGAACATCCTCTTTTCTACAAGGAAGAATGTTAAAAAAAAACTACGCGACGTGCGTTACATTTGCATGTATAAACGTAAGTTGAAGTATATTGAATTTGGTAAGTCAATGCTTGTCAGTTTTGGTATGAACTACCTACTCACGAAATAAAAGAAATCTGGCTTTTGTTATGTTATATTTAACCGTGAGAGTAATAACAAACATAAAATATTGTATTTTTAAAAATTAAACCTTTCTTGAGTCACTGTAGCGCTTGAGGAGGGCCAAAGCTTTCATATAGATAGTACGTGCCATTCAAGATCCAAAGAAGGATCACTAGGGAGTAGCTCTTGTCACTTAAAATCCCTAAAAGACTGTGGAAAATCTTACTCAGGATAATCAATTTATAAACTCCCAGCACAACCTTTTCTTCATTGATGTAGGTGAATACGGGTAGCATCATATTGAACGCTCTAAAAGCCAACATAAAGACATTTGTACACAACCACACTTCCAGAGCTCGAAAAGACCTCTGTGCGACAAAACTGTTTTAGATATCTACTAAAGCGTATGTTCTACAAGTTGCGTAAATACCTACCATTTTAGTGCCGACGATAAGTGATACGGATCCAGCAAAAAACGCCAAGTTCGCTGCCAGATGGATGCAAAGCCAGTTGAAAAAAACTACAAGATGTGTCGCTTGAATGCAATTATCTTTATTTAATTATAAACGCCTTACATGTTTTATTCCTCGCAACCATATCAAATTTTTGGAGATACATTGCAATAAGATGAATATATGAATTATTACATTCTCTGGATTTAGAATCATTGGTAAAAATGTCTTCAATTTCCTCCGCAAATACAATAGCCGTAATAAAAATGCTAGATACGTAGAGACTTATTATAGAACAAATTAACCCGACGAACCAGCCAGCGGTAGAAAGCTTCATTGAGAATAATTCTTTCACGGGCCACATTGTCACTCAATTAAAATTCAAACAAAATTCGACATGGAAATTTATGACTCCTATCAAAAAAAAAAAATGTACTTATAAGGTAGGCATAGCCTCATCTGAATCTGAAGCTGTCAATGTAGAGACCGATGTAATGTCTGTCGGCGACTTACGCTGTGCGAAATTAAATCCAAAAAAAATTATATAATTTTTAATAAAAATCAAAGTTGCATCAGTGTTTAAAGAAATGTAGATTTATCCGAAAGTTCATAAATAAATATTGTAAACTGAGTAAAAGGTTAATACACAATTAAATAAGAGTAACTGCCGTCGACAATAGGTAACGCCCCATGAAAAATCCCGCTTGACTTTGAGTTGTACAACACCCGCCCCTGTGCTATTTTTTGTTTGTTTACCATTTTGCTTCCTATCAGCTGGCTTTTCTTCTGTTCACTTTCGGTCGGTCCGCAAAACAAACAGAACTGGCTATCTCTTCGTTTTCCGACTTTCCGTTTATTTTTATTTTTCAATTTTTAGTCAATTCGTTTCTTTCTTCGAGTTGTGTGACAGTGGTTCTTGTCTTACTGAGGAATTTTACTTCAACAATTTCTCTTTGTCTTCTATTGAAAAAAAGAAATACATTTACTCAATTATTTGATTTGATTATTGAAATTTGATAATCGAAACTAAAAAATATGTTTACTGTAAATCGCTTGTGCTGCATGCGTTTGCACACCGCCGGAATTGTCGTCGGCTGGGTGGGTGCTGCATTGTCCTTGCTTAACGTTATCGCTTACACTGTTATCCTGTCGCGTATAGACCAAATTATCCAATACATAATTGATCAAGATACCAGCAAAACTCTATCAGAAGGGACCTTAAAGACCGGTAAGCCATTACATATATATTTTTCTTATTGCGCATTAATTTGAAATTATATACATATGCGTATTCATTTCAGTTGCAATTGTTGGACTTGCTACCTATATAACGATTGGCGTGGTGAACATGTTGGCATCCGTTTTGCTGATAGCCGGTACCTTGAAGGTTTGTTCAATTCACTTTAAAGCTGCCATGGCAAACAAGATAAATCTACCCAGAATGCAAAGCGCTAATATTGACTTTTATGAATGTCCCTGAGTGTGTGGGCCTAAACTTTACGGATTTACTTAATTTCCCTTTATCTTTTCACAGGAACGCCATCTCATGATTGTACCGTGGTTGATAAATAATGGATTTATGCTCTTCATTAGTGTCTTGAACTTTGCCTACTTTTTGTATAACTCGATTTCGCTTGGCAGTCCCATTGCAAGCATCATTGGAGTGGTAATCATTTCAGGACTTGTCCTTGGTAAGTTGATCGCATGTTTTAATCCAAAGACCGTCTATAACATTCGCTTTTATTTTCTAGGTTTTCAGTATTTGATTTGGACAGCTATTTATTCACTCTTCCGAAATATTCGCTTGTCGTCTGAACAGCAACAGCTGATTCCAAACAAAGCTGGTACAGCTTACCCATCCTACACAAGGATCTAAGCAATAAACTGACGAATAACGTCTGCCGATATAACCTTAGATTTATGTGCGAGACTAATTTACGAACAAAATTCATATAGTATATAAAAATCTAATTTACACACTCAAATGTTTTTTTTAATCGTGGGGATCCCGATACTTCGTTGTGAAATTCTATAGGTATGCAGTGCCAGCGAATTGTGATGAATCACGCGGTTATGAAAACAAATAAAATTCCATGATGTTCATTGTTCCAGCAATGTGAGCATTTTACTTGGCCATCAGCTTCCTATTCGTTTACATTTTGTTATAAATATCTGTACGCAAATTACATGGAATTTTTTTGCATCTGAGCGAGAAGTACTGTCGTTGTTCTCATTGATTCTGATAACACCACAGCAAGATAATCGATGCACAAAAAACCGTAGGCAATTAGTTATTGTTAAATTTTAACGGCAGAAAAACTGGAATATCAGCAGAATAAAAATTCTGAAGGTGTCATGCCATTGAAAGAAATATATACAAATGCATTTTTTATTCAAGTTCTATTTATTGAACCAAAAAATTAAAATTACCCTCATCTTTGATAAAACATTCGGTGCATGAAGGCAATGGTTCTACAAATTACAATGAAAAGGTAGGTACCAGAGATGAATGAATAAAAGAGATGGATATCTTTCGTAGGTCTATCCCCCCAAACCCATTTGTTTACATTGTTGTTTTTGTAATTTCAACCCCGTCTGTGAATACGTGTGAGCTACAAAAAAGTATGTTGCTAATGGCCGGCCAACATTCCTTTTGCTTTAATGGGCATCGCGCTGTTCAATTGTTTTGTATTTGGTATTGAACTTGTTTGATTTTTGTTAAGGATTCGATTAAAATAAAAAAAAAATGAAATACGCATTTCGGAATAGCGAATTCTTGCATTAAAGTTCAATTCATGAACTCTCATATACTAGAAAAGAAATGAGCATATGTGCGTGACTTCATGAATTTTTCGGGAAAACAGCTTGTAGGCAGCCGCCTTTCCACTGGAAAGTTATATATCTCTGTATTCCATTATCTTTGATCTCTGTATTCCATTATCTTTGGTAGGTACTGGCTCAAGGGCACGATCAGGGAACGTTTGTGTATGACAATTGACAATAAATGCTTATGTACTAAATTTAGTTCTAAAAAAATGTATCTAGCAAAAAACAAAAACTTCGTCGCCGAAATAAAAATAAAATATAATTTCACTTTTTATAGCACTGTTTTTTTAACCATTAGAGAAAATGTTGTCCCATAACTTTATCGGAAATGAAAAATAAATTAGGTAGGTAGGTACATAATGGGATTCTAAGCAAATCCAAAAATTTCAATTGTGTGGTCACCTTAATTGAAAAATAAACCACTGCTACTTCACTAAATTTGACAACTGACAATTGTCGGCTGCACAAAAACCAAAAGTTGAAATTTGGGATTTGTTTGTTTACATTATTTTTGCATTGAAGTAAACAAAAAATGGTCTTAAAGCCTGGCATTATAATTCCATTTCAGTATAAAAAGATTAAGAAACTTGTTCAGATCGCAAACGAAAACACAGCTGACAAATTGAACAAATGTGATGTGGAAATGGCACTCCGCGACGCATTCAATATCCCCCCTGTCTGCACTAGTTACGACTTTTATAACAAAAAGATTGGATTCCAAATACCAGCAGAGCTACTAATACCATATCTTGAACAGCGTAACGACTACACAAATTTTGTTATAGAAATTATTGACAAAGGAGTCCCGCCGGCTGAAAATGGTCAACACGAAAAGTGCAAACCCGATGACGACCTTGTTATACCAAATGAATGGAAAAGGCTGCTCGAAAATTCTGACAACTACTCGTCTGTATCGAAGAGATTCAAACCAAACAGCGTTGATGCTCACCTTGATGATATTTTAAAAACTTCCGAAGGTCAATCTCTTCTGTACAATTTCAAAAATTCTAAACAACTTACCGACCAAGACCGATCTTACCTCGTCAAGTTGATTACCGAATACGAAATGGAGGAAATTCTTATGTTCGACAATCCGCTTGCAATCGATTACAAGCGATATGTTGAATTGGCAACTGCGATCGTTCGCAGATTTCCAGGCGAGGTGCAGTCATATTACTACACTCTCCCGTCAAAAGTCTTAAAACGCATCCCAGGTGGCAAACTCTACGATCAATTCACTACAATGAAGTGCGAATTCCTCGAAATGGAAACGCGTGATAATGTGGAAAACGATTTTCCCGAAATGTGGGATTTGTTGAATATAATCAGCAATTGGGAGTCGTACTTCAAAGCCTGGAAGGAATCGTTCGTCCTGCGTTGCTCCTATGTTCGCAACATCGACGAACCAATGGCATACTTTAAGAGGTTCATCGCTGAAGTCGGCGAACATGCCATTGAACTAGTGGAACATGATTTCGAAAGAATGCACCCGGGAAGTGCTAACAAACTGCTCAACAATTGGGATCTGATGAGCGAGCAAATTTTCACCGAGGCAATTGTTCGCTGTCAGAAGGATGTGCCCGTAATAATGGATTTATATGGGAACGTACCACAACTGGCTGGCTTTATGATGCTCGGCTATTTATTGATGAATTACGAGAGTGATGTAAAGGCGTTTGCTAAAGACGATCCTGGTAATTTAATTGCGCATTTTGATACCATTGACGGCAAGGTCGTTGATGTTTTCAAGAAGTATTGTCTCAACAATAATCGAAGGGACGCAATGGTATTCATAACGGGGAAATGTACCGAAGACTTCTCCTACCATGTACTGGTCGGAGATAGTTTGTACACAATGGACACAGCACTGAAAGCGGTGGATTTCTGTTTCAAGTGCTATCAGGTGCTCGGATTTCTCTACGCAGATCGACAGTGCCAGGTGTGGCAGGTGATACAAAAGGTTATCTACGGCATAGACAGATATGACGAAGATCGCATTGCGGGTTCGTTTATAAATATTTTCAAGACTCCATAAATAAAAACTGATTGCATCGCTGAATTTATATTATTGTTTTTCTAGCGTAGTTTTGGTTGGTTTCGAACTCCAACTGAATACCTGAAGTTTTGGCATAGGGCACGATTTTTGTTAGATGGGCTTTTCTTTGGTCTCAGATAAACATCCTTAATTGTACTGAATGTTCCTCTTATCACCGGTCTTTTTGTATGACGTTGCTCAAGAGGGCAATTGGTTTTCCTGCTGTTAGGCCTTTGGCATAACCAAATTGTTATTTTCTGTTCAATTTCAACGCGTTCAAGAGCGATTTTTATACCTCTGGTTACGAAGCTTTAACTTGTTTTTCGAATTTTGGTTTAAAATATGTTCTGGCATCTGATTATGATGTATGCCTCACATTCTGTATATATTTTATATATATATTGTTACTCCGCTGTTGTCGAGTCTTCCCTAATTCCTGTTTTAATAGGTGGCTCAATCATTCGCCACTATAAATCAAACAAATCAGAATAATTTTAGTTGAAAAATTTATTTACGATGTTTTTTTTTTCTATTTTTTTCTTTTCACGTTAGTTTTTTTTGTATATATATTTGTTTTGTATATTTACATTTAAATATATTTTTTATATATAATCATCGCTTTAATCTAAAATGTCCATTGCTAGTTTTGTTAAAATTAAAACGAAATAAAATACAATAAAAAAAGAAACGATTTAGTTCCTAGGAAAATTAAAACATTGACGAGTTTCTTCATAAAAAATTATAATTTCTTCTGGTTTCCTTCGATTTTGCAAATTATCACGAACTAAAAATAGCGTTAATTATTATTTATGTAATATAGATCTATATACTTTTGTTTTATACACAATTGTTAGATTATTTGCGTTGTAAAGAGACTCGAGAGCAGTGTCTTTTTCTTTTCTTCGAAATACAACAACGAAAGGAAGAAATTAATATTTTTTGTTTTTATAAATTTACTAAGCGATTAATAATTTAGTACCGAAAGTCTTTTGATTCATTTTTGTGTAGTTTGCCATAATAAATACGAATATATATAAATATCTTAGGAGTTGGGGAGTTATTTTTTAGGGGAATGGTGAATCTTAATGCTCTCTGGCGTCTGTTCGGCGCTCTTAAAAATTGTTACATCTTTCGCGATAGGATATTACATAATTAAATTTTACATTTAAGAGGTTATTCATTTATCAGTATCACAACAATCATAAATAATTTGTTTTTATATTTGTTTTGCGCAATTATAATTCGTCATATTTCGTATGTGTGTCTGTGAGTAATTTCTCAGCTACAAAAAACAAGAAATCCCTTCGAGAATGCCGTAGAATTCGTTTAATTTTCTGTTCTAAATAATGTTATGTAATTTTTGTTTGTTTTTAAGTTTAAGGCATTTTTGTGTGTTTGTGTTTTTTTTTTTTGTTAATTTTTTGTTAACCACTATCATGCGAGATTAATATAAATCTAAATCAACAACGACGGGCAGCACTGCATTATTAACGTGGGAATGTCAACGCACTGGTAGTAGCAGTAGCAGAATGGTCTAAATCAAACTAAGTACGATCGAAAGCTTCACCCAAAAACACGACAGAAATAATAATAAAATAATAAATAAAATGCATCATTCATTGTTAAATGACATAAAAACTACTGAACAACAACAAAATATTCCTGCTCCACACAACTTATTTGTTAGAGAAATTGGAGATGGCGCCACTGCGGTGGATTCGCCACTAAATACTATGAAGCATCCATGGAGCTGCTCATGTGGTGATTGCAGTCGTTATTGTTGTTGGCATTGTCGTCTTGATCCTTGCTTGTGGTGGCGGCTGCAGCTGCACTCAATCGAGACTTCTCATATTCGACGAAGTCATCAAAGAGACTCGGCCATGCCTCTGTGTCGTCGTAGTTATTTATATCACATTGTTCGGAGAAATTGAGGAACATATTCCAGGTGTCTTTGGGGATACTACGAATATTTGGATGCTGTTCCAGGAAGTACAACCAGTGATCGAGCAGCTCAGGCTTGTGCAGAGTAAAAACTAAACGCCATAAGATGATTGCCATGTCTAGAGAGAGAATGCGTTGGTCTGGTTCCAAGCCGAATCTAAAAAGAGAAATGTCACAATTGAGCAAAGTATTAACAGCCAGACAAGACAATGTTCCCACCTAAACGTGAAGCGATAGAGCTTTTTGAACTTCTCCGAATTGGTTGCCATTGATTCAATGGTCTGTTCCAGTTTCAAACGTATTGTATCGATGGTGTCTGCCGACATCTTATGCAATCCCTCGATGAATTCCATTTTTGTAAAACGACACATTTGCGATGCGTTCAGACGCCAGGCCAACACCAGTACGGGAAACTCATCTGGCTGGTAGCGCAGATCCTTGCAGAGACGTTCAATGCCATCCGATAGGATGGCGTCTTCGTAGGGATCTTTGTACTCTTCGAACAAAAGATTAAGTGTGTTGTCAGAGACTCCGTGCGCTTCATTCACTGCAATGGGAAGTACTGAATTTTATTTTAAAATTATTGTTCCCGCAATCCATCAACAAGTAGTTTGTTAAATACAAAAATTAGATTTTTGTTTCCTCATATTCAATAACGCGGTTTTACTCCTAGGGGCATACTCTGTGTCTCGTTTCGAAAGTAACAATTTTCGAAAATGAACGTTTTGTACTCTCTATTTCGAAAGCTGAATGAAATGCACTAGAATTCGGAAAGTATTACAGAGTACCAAGTTAAAAGCAATTTCGAAAAGGATTGACTTTCGGAACGGAATAAAGAGTAGGGCCCCTGTTATCTCTGACTGTAGTGCCATTAAAAAGAACAGGAATGAACTAATCTGTCTGCACTTAAGAGTCGTCAAGAGCTTGAGCCGCTGCTGTTCCCTGTATAACAAAGATTACTCCCATAAGACACCATCCATCAATTGGCCCAACAATTTTATCTGTGCTAATCAAATCTTAAGTCAAAAAACCAGACACCGACTTCAAAGCAACGATTTCATCACATGTCACTGTCGAAAGATATCCCGAAGCTTTGTTTTTTCACGGTTATTTCCGTGGTCTTTATCTGCGCCAGTAACTGATAACAGATAACAACTGCACCAGAACATTCATCATTAAAAAAAATATATTTATGCCAACAATTATAAATGGCGGCATCACCGAATGTACCCATGTCCAATGGACTATATAATTTAACCTCATGCTAGTAATATTCCGCAAAGTGCTTGCAAACTTACCGGTTGTAATAATATCACCGATGTTGTTGGCATTTCCGTTTAGTAAAACTATCGATTTCTTAAAACTACTCCGCTTAGTGTCCCCGTTGTTGGCCATTAGTGGACTAGGCGACAGGAGTTCCTCTGTTTCTGAAAAAAATCACGAGTTTATAATCAAAATCGAAAGTAAACAATTCGAAAGAAGAACTCACCGCCCGGTCGCTCAGCGTACACGCTGCGATCAATTGCACTCCCCACTACACGGCCGCTATCAATGTTCGTTGTTTGACAATTGACAGCCGTCGTTGCTGTCGCCGTTGCCGCTGTCGAGACCGTGTGATCAGATGATTCGAAGCATTGTAGACAATTACCCATAATATACAGCCAATGGTAAATCTTTGTCCAGAAATAATAGAAAGTCTCTTCCTCTCTCTCTATATCGTACTCTCACTCTTGTCTTTTCTCTCTCACTCTTCTTCGAATTTGTTTACGCCAAGAGGCCAAAATACTGCAGTCCGTATTCCATCACACAGGACCAAAGGAATATCCTAAAATGCGGTCTAATGCATCGATAGAGCTTGCGCGTTATCCGCATAACGAGAGCGATTCGTGTTATTAGTCTGTTTGATTGCTAGGAAAAGTTCAAGCTGCCCTCGATTACTCATGCAGCCTCGTTCATTTTACACACTTCGGCTTCAATTACGTTAACAATAATTAACAAATGTCTTTCGATAGTGTCAATGACTGGGTGATGGTGGTGTTTTTGGTGATTGATTGTATTGGCACAACAGTATTTTGCGTGTTCCCCTCGCTCAAACAATAACTATGGAAATATATATATAAATATATGTGCGTGTGCTTACGAAATTAAATCCTAATATAAAGTTGGCACTGAAGTTAACAACAGCATTTGATGAGGCATGGACCTGCAGAGAAATAAATAGAAAATCAATTCGAATCGATGTCAAAATTATAGATTATGCAGCTAAGCAACACAAAATGGAACAGAGTTATAAAAAACAATGCCAATGACAGTCGGAGAACAATCGCTGGTATCACGAGCCGATGAGTGGTTAACTCCGACACTTAACGCGTGCGATAAACAAAATAATGAACATTGAAATGGAATTAAACTCATGCACATGGTCAAGAGCGAATGAAGAAGCTATTTATTACGAGGAGGGTGGTTAACTTAACTGAGGTCGAAGCTTTCTGCCTGATTGCACATGACTCCGACTCAGGGACACGGATTCACTTTAGAGAAAATTGTTCTGATTGGACTGTACGACACATTCATAGCTTAGGTGTCATTTTAAAACTAAAAACGCAGTGCTGATGACAGCTCCAACGTAATTGCAGATATCTAATGTCCAATACTGGATTGCAATACACTACGCGAATTAGGCTCTTAGGTACCTATGTTGAGTATTTTCGTTAAATTTTTAGAACCATGGGAACCCCTCCTTTCGTGGATACTAATTATTTTGCCAGTTTCCCATTTTTTATTTTCTTTAAGATTTTTTTAGACTATCTTTCGAGGGCGGCCAACTTCTTAAACGTCTTTTGTTTGTTTCGCATTTCAGTTGCGTTCAGTGCAGTGTTAAAATTCTCAACTCAATGAGGGCGAACTGCCTTTAAGTAGGCTAATGAGTCAGTCGGTCGACATTCACATTCATCTTAGAAATTCGCCAATAATTACAGAACTTATATCAATGATCGGCCAACTTCTAATTAGAATGACCAATTAAAACAATTAATCCACTAGGCAAGCATGTACTTGACACTGCGCACTTATTGGCTCAGATTCTCATAAAGAATTCATTTACGCAGTACGACCGATTTGTGGGGATTATTGTTTTCCATTCCTCTTCTTTTCGAGTTCGGAGCAAGGTCACTCACCTACCGAAATTTGTATTTCCGCAAGGTACGTAGGTACCCACACTTTTCTCATCAGAAAGAACGAACGTATGTTGAACCGCAAAACACAGAACAAAAGCGATGAAACGAAAAGATCTTGTGATTCTTGCCAGACGGGAATGTACATTGGACCATCGGCAGAGCGCAACTGCCAGCAACCTGTGCACGCGGATAACTCTCCATATTCTTAGTGGTGGCCCTGGCCGTACACGCAGAGAGAAATGTGATATTTTCGACGAGGATATGTATATCCCCCGCAAACATATGGTTCAAAAACGTATAGGGTTTCGGTGTACCCCAACACTACATAAAACCGAAATAATTAGATTCGAGGTGTGGTATGATGGGGCAAACTATTTCCAATTATGTGTACAAGTTATATTTTGTCTTACATTGTTAATCAATATTTTTGTGTTTCCAAGTGAACATTGCGGAGAACCGTCGGGAAGAGCACCTTGGGGGCATCACTGTTTTTGATTTTATATACACTACTCCTAGTCCTGCTGCTGTTGTTTGGGGCGGAATAAGGGATCAACACTCTGGACACTGGATGCACTTTTTTCACTTATATTCACTAAATGGTACTTTGTTCGTGAGCAGAGTTTGTTTTTGTTTCATTTGTTCGTGGAAACGCTCATACAATGACCGAGAAATCATTGAAATTAACCACACACAGCCATACGGAGACACAAATTCGTAATATAAAAAATGAAAACACAAGAAAATGGCAAATGGCAGGTTAGCCAACTACTGATTTGACGTTGGATATAAAATATGTGTGTGGTACAGTACTGTTGAAGTTTTACTTAATTATGTTGAACGTTAAAGTGTCGTGTGAATGATACCAAGTTCGGTGTTTTAAGAATTATAATGCCATAAAAAGGAATTTTAGGTACTGCGACACAAGAGTATAAAACAGAGATGAATGAATAAAAGAGATGGATGTCTTTCGTAAGTATATCCCCCCAAAACCCATTTGTTTGCAATGTTGTTTTTGTAATTTTAACCCTCGTCTGTGAATACGTGTGAGCTACAAAACAGCATGTTGCTAATGGCCGGCCAACATTTCTTTTGCTTTTATGGACATCGCGCTGTCAATTATTGTTTTGTGTTTTGTATTAATCTTGTTTGGTTTTTGTTAAGGTTCGATTTAAATAAAAAAAAAGTACACATTTCGGAATAGCGAATTATTGCATTAAAGTCCAATTCATTAACTCACTGACTTCATGAATTTTTGGGAAAACAGCTTGTAGGCATTTCCACTGAAAAGTTATATATCTCTGTATTTCTTATATTATTATAAATCCGCTTATAGCAGATACATCCACCGCCAAATCCCAAGTCCCGAAACGCCACGAACCACGGTTTTTCAGTCTAGAATCGGGCCCTAAGGGCGAAAATTTACGAAATTTCACGCAAATTGCGAAAAATTGCAAAACCTATATTTTTCAAACTGATTATTTTAACCTTTTTTAATATGTCACCTTTAATCATAATATTATGTATTATATTATGTTAGAGAGAGAGTTAAATATAACATATCTATACAAATTATCTTTGAAAAGAGTTCATGAAAAAGGGTTTCTGCAATTAAACTAAAAATAGCCCTAATTCAGCTTTAATTAAATATTATGAATAATGTTTTGAATTCTGAAATTTCACATATTAACGACTAAAAAAAATAGAAACGTACGTAACCTATACATTCTAGATAAGGATTCCATTCATGTTTACATTAGCTTCAAGAAAACATGTATTTACTGAAGTAAAATATGGTCTTACTTCAACAGTACAACAGTAAGCGGGAAATATGTTCCGCTAGGAAGGGAACGCAGAAAAGTTCCGTCAAGAAGTCAATCAGTCGATCCATGACAGAATTGATTAAGGAGTTATCAGTCAGAAAACTTATTTCTTCGTGACGACTACGTCACCGAAAAATTAATTTCATTAAAGAATTTCGAGTTTGTATCTAATTGCTCTTGTAATAACTTATAAAAAAGTACAATCAAAAAATTCACTGCAAATATGATTAATAGAGATAAAATTGATGTTTCATATCTTATCGACGAAATTGATAAAATGTATACCTCTTATTTATCGTGGCATCAGAAGAATGTGATCTATTACAAAATTGTGAGCATCTAAGCAGTTTGTCATTGTCAGGTTGTTTTTTTTTTTAGATAGAGCCAAAACATAGTTTTCGATTATCTGTAGGTAATGTAACCCTTTCTTATCTGTTAAACATTCAGGAGAGAGTTCGTTCGAAACGAAACTCCACATAAGTGTTTTTGTTTTCTTCTTTACACTTTCATTTGACTATTGTGGAACTAAAGGTAGCGAAAGGCGAGGTTACCAGAATAAGAACCTATTAATATCGATACAGGGCTACAGACAAAGCTGATCTTAAAAGCTAGAGCCTGTCATAACATATATATGGCCTTTGCTATACATAGGTATACTAAAAAGTGTAAATAAATAAACTCTGGTGTCGTGATAAACTGTAGCGCACAAGTATAAATTGTGATAAATCAAGTATAGATAGGTGAAAATCTTCCAAAGACACTATGAGAAAAGCAAGCGCGTGCTCATAGTACTGTCAGATTTTTACTGACTAAAAACCAGAGATGGATATCTTTCGTACGTCTATCCCCCCAAAACCCATTTGTTTACATTGTTGTTTTTGTAATTTCAACCCCCGTCGGTGAATACGTGTGAGCTACAAAAAAGCATGTTGCATCGCGCTGTTCAATTGTTTTGTGTTTGGTGTTGAACTTTTTTTAGTTTTTGTTAAGGCTTCGATTAAAATAAAAAAATAGTAAAATACACATTTCGGAATAGCGAATTCTTGCATTAAAGTCCAATTCATGAACTCACATATACTAGAAAAGAAATGAACATATGTTCGTGACATGAATTTTTCGGGAAAACAGCTTTTCCACTGGAAAGTTATATATCTCTGTATTCCATTATATTTGCTAAAAACACCCTTCGATAGATTGTTAGATACTGAAACTAATGTCGTTTTCCATTGGGACAAAAAATCAATATTTTTTTTGATCTAAATCACTTTTGGCGTTCCATTGGGAAAAAAAATCAATCTTTTTTTGATTCGGTCACTTTTTGCAAATCTCGATATTTTTTCAGATTTACACATACTACCACAAATACAGCACAGCTGTTTTACGTCATTCAAAGAAGTTTGTTTTAAAACAAATGTGCAAAGTTTCGTGAAAACTAAAATAAAAATATACATAAACAGCAATGGACATAGTTTTGGAGGAATTATTATCTTCATTGTCATCCTCATCATCTGGAAACTACGAATCACCAAAACTACTCCATTTGTATCTACAAAAGAGGAAACATTTTTCAAGCCAAGCCGATTTCCATGGTCGATTTTACCAAAAAGAAATGCAATTTGAGCTGCTGATATTGTTGTCAAATAACGCACTAATCCATTTACAAAAACAGATCAATTTCATTGCATGTTCCATGAGCCGCATAAAATCTTAGATCTGAAAAAGATTTTTGGTGGTCCCAATGGAAAACGACATAAGATATAACTTATCAAGCAATTTTTCTATCAATTTTGACAGGTTACTTTCCACTGAAAGATGCTGCGTGTTCCGCAATTAGGACGCGGTTAATATTTATCTTGCCAAGTCGAGAGGTTTCGTTCTTTTTTAGTCGGCGCAATAAATTACTCTCATTTTGATAAATGAAAATTTCATTTCAGCATTAAAAATACTTGCATCTGTGACGCGTTTCTACATATTTTCCTCTGACATAATTCACAGCCGTGCATTTTTAAATGGTTTCCTATAGGAAGTTTGCAGTATACTCCTGTATGCATTCGTGAAAGCCTTCTCTACATGTTAATATTAGCATTTTACTCTCCTGCGTTTTAATAAAAATTCAGATTAAAAATCACAAAGAATTTGTCAAAAGGATTCGCTTCGCAGTTATAAATCTTTCAGTTTTATTGATATCTTTTCCGGTAATCTCCCACAACTACTGAAAAACCCATTAAATTAATACACGCAATAATGTAGTTTACTTCTGTGATGAACTTATCAGTTGCAAACTAACAATTACGTTTTCCAGTTTTCCCAATACAAAACAACTTATAATTGCATTCGTCACCTTTATATACAGTACAATGTATTTTTTTTACATTTTCACATACGAGTATGTATACATCGGACAACATTTTAAGGAATTTAAGTTATAAGTATAAGCATTTATAAGACTTAGTAACGCGGTGCTTCAGCATCGATTTGGGTATTCCTAAACAGTTCGTAATTATTTGCGGCCTTTTGATTCAATTCCAAATGCACATCTTTCGCTTTTCGCATTTCCTTAAAGTGTGAGTATATTGCGGTCCATATCCAAGAATGAGCTCCTATAAACAAAAAGCAGCTGTAATCTAAAAAAATCTCTAAGACTACACTTGGAAGTTACCCCAAAATGCGAGGAGGAATAGGGCAACCCCCACCGGAAAATCGATTAAACAGAAAACGCTTGATATCCATACAAAGTTAAATGGGAATCGAACAACCAACGCGAACATGTTGTTAATCAGCCATGGCAGAAGCATCAAGTGCGACTTCTAAAAACAAAATTCAAGAAATTTATTTACTTTCGACGCGAAGTTGTCCGGACATACCTTGTAAGTGCCCATAATCACCAGGGCAGACGCGACCAAATCCAAAACACTGACACCCAGATACAGAGAAACAAACACGCAGATAACTAACAGAAAAAACAAACAATTGCATTAGGATGATGTAAGCAGTACTTATTACCCGTTTGCCCTTACAAATGCCCAACATTTCCAATTCGGCACCGTTCGCAAAGCGGCTATAGACTAAGCCCACAATTTTATCCTGGCAAAAAAGGATCGCAATGCACGCTATGCTTTGTAACATTGATATTATAGCGCTTAACCAGCCAATGACAATTGACGCCGAAGGTAGGCTCAAGCCACAAAATTGATTTAAAGTAATGCGACACATATTTCGCGGATTCCGTTTTTGATAAAATTATATCGCAGAAGAGGAGTGTAGGTACGGCAATGGCGTCGATCGCGAATCGAATCAGTTCAACGACTGGGCTTAACTAAATAAACCGTCATATATCGTATGGCTTGAACTTAAGCGCTAAGCCAGCCATTCAATTTTCAATATTTACTGTAGTTCACTGTTTGCTTAGAATTTGAAATATGACTGAACCCCAGCAGTCAGCTGTCGGCATCAGCACTTTGAATTCCCGGTGAAGTAAGTAATGTTCACTTTGGGTATTTCCCCTGTCTACTTCACAACAACTAAAGCTTAGGTCGCATACAACTCGAAAAGTATTCATTTTTAGTTCTATATAAATGACTTTCAATATACATACATGTATATGAATGGACAAGATCAAGTTTGATATGAAGTGACAGAGAAACATTCTCTAAAGAAAGCGCGAATCTATATATACCGTACAGGCACTTGTCAAATTAGTAGGTAGGTACTATGATTATAACTTTTCACATCTTTTAAGATAACAACAGGATTTTGACGTAAGTATGCTGTACCGGTTGATAGCTAGTATGTCCAATCTTATTACGCGTATTGATGATTTCCCATAGAAACTATCAATTTTGAAAAATTCAATACAATGCAGTCATTTCATGTCACATAATAATTATTTGTCAATAAATGACAAGCCTTGTATGTATTTCGTGAAATTATGAAGAAGGTATATAAGTCTGTACCAGCATTCGAGAGTTCCCATCTTTATCTTAACAGAACGCTTGAACGAGATAGAAGAGCATGTCAGTTGAGGAATGATGCCCGAAACTGAACTCACTGCTGACAGTAGTTCTGTAAAATAAATAATAAAAATATTGAATGAGGAAGATACCGTTTTAAGAGATATGTGCCACATGCTTTGTTAACGCTTCTCTAAGCAAATGCTATAC
Organism: Cheilosia vulpina; assembly: GCA_916610125.1. NCBI lineage: Eukaryota > Metazoa > Arthropoda > Insecta > Diptera > Syrphidae > Cheilosia > Cheilosia vulpina. The sequence continues at coordinate 57,866,872 of OU744279.1, forward strand.
ATAGAGTACAGGGTGCGCCATCTTTTATGTAAACATTGAATAACTTTGACACTCATCAACCAATAAATTGTTTGTTTTTGAAACGTCAATTCAGCTCACTTTTAACCGAAACATCAACTGGCCAACAAGCGCGGTGTGACAACTCTATTCGTTGTTTCGCGTCGAATTTTGTTGATCACGGGACAGTGGGAGTTTGTTTGTGTTTGTGGGAGTGGGAGATATTCCGAAGCCACATTGCAAATCAAATAACGATAATTACCTGAACGTGTGCTGTTGCTGTCAAACAATTACGATGTTGAGCAATTTCCAGATTTGATTGTCAGCCGACTTTTCAGTGTATCTGTCTGTCTGTCAAACATTCAACCGTATTACAAAATCCATATGTCCAATTCTAGCAAGTTTTCGCTTAAGTCAAACGAAACTTATAGCCTACATCTATAAAGTGATCATCCCATTCATGAAAGGTAGGTGTCGTTGACAATCCAATCCGGCCGAACTCATACTTACGCTTTGTGATTTTTTGTATTTCTTAAACCAGTTTATTTTTGTTTTATATAGGAAAACATTCGTGCGTCACTGACTAGTATTACAACGCATAAGTAAAACCACAACCGAATAACTATCAGTTCTAAGTGAATATATTTTCATAGTCACCAAACAGACATAGGGCACCCTTTAGGAGAGCTTTCAATTCATATCACATTGGTTTAAACAGTTCGTAGTTATTTTTTAAACATTTAATATCCGCCGCCACCAACACATCTTTCGACTCACGAATGTGTTTAAAGTGTGAGTAAATTGCCGTCCAGATGTAAAAATGAAATCCTATAAGAAAAGGCATGCTCTATAGTCTAAAATCTTTAAGCCACACTCGAAACTTACCCCATACGATAAACAGGAATAAGAGATATGCAAGTGAAATAATGCTGGAATTAAAAACGGCTGCAAACAATATGAAGTGGAAAGGTACAAGCACTATTAGTCCAATAAAATTGTTTATTAGCCATGGCAGTAGCATCAAATGTGAATTCTAAAAAGAAAGTGGTACATTGCTCAAACGATGTTAAGACCATTTTGTTTAATACGAGTATATACCCTGTGAGTGCCAACGATCACGAGAATAGATGCCAACAAATCCGAAAGACTGACACCCAGCTTTAGAGAAACAATTAGACAGACCACTAAAAACAAATAAAAGTTTTGGGAGTCATTTTCATACAAAACTTGATATACGTTTTTCCTTACCAGGAGCTAATTCCACTTCCAAAAAATGTTTGCCAAAAATGTGACCAGCAAGGAGCATAATTTCATCCAGACAAGCAACGATCACAATACATATTATGGATTGCGACAAAGATATGACAGCATTCAACCAGCCGATGACAACTGACGCTGAACGGAGGCTTAAACCAAAGAATTTACTAACTGTGTACATTTTTACATTTATTTACAATTTCGATCCGAACTGGTCGAATGATCGAGTTCAACTGAAAGCAACTGCCATCAAACACATTGGTGGAAGATCAGACTACAATACAATCTACAACAGTACAACAACAACAGCTGATGGCCCAGTAATTCATTGTTAAGGTGAGGTAACAGAGGTAGTTCCCGCGTTGAATTAAAATACATGACGTTTTTTTTTAACGTAGTGAAAACCGGATGGTGGGTGCATGGTGCATTGCAATGCATCGTACACTGTGATTAAAATAAATGAAAACAAATATTGGAAACCCAAACTACTTGTACTCCTACGAGTTATTAAATCGAAACAGTACCGATATTTTGATCTATAGGGTAAACTTTTTATTTAACCGTAAAGGTATAGGAATATATTGGTTTGCGAATTTGTATTTATATTTATTGTCAATATACAATCACAAATCGCGGCTGTAGGAATTTTAAGTTGATTTTCTGGCACCGACTTTTAATCGTATGGACATCAGATGCCTAAACTTTTAGAGGAGACATGTCTGACTTGTTTCAAATATGTGTGCAAATAGCTCCTCAATATATTCCCTTACTTGACTGTACTCGTAATAAACCTGTCCAAATTAGTGAAGATTTGTTGACATTGTGCCTTATACTAATAATCATTTTTAACCTTCACCTTACATATTATAGCGTGGAACCTAAAATGTAAACAACTCATTAGTCACCAAACAAGTTCCACTTCCAATTGGAGACTCGAATCTGTCAAATAAAGTTAAGTGAACTAATTCTAGAACCGTCGAGTTTGTTCGGGACGAACAGGAATTCACTAGAAAGTTCCCGATAGATGGCGGAGCGAATATAAAAGGGCAGATTTGAGAACAAGGAGTGATCTGTTGACAGTGATTGGCAAAGTTCAAAAGAGTAATCGGTTATGAAGATAAATAAATTTTAACAGAATAGCGTTTAATCTTTTCGAATCTCACCTAGGATGTAACAATAGGGGTGTTTTTTTTTTAGCCTCGTTCTCAGCAAAGCAAAGTAAAATTAGATGTTCAGCACACAATTACAATAACTACTGCTAGTCTCGAAGTGTCAAGTAGAGCGTAGTTGTTGTAATTGCCTTCTCAAAATCCTACTTTACTTTGCTTTGCTGAGAACGAAGCTCAAAAAATTTCGCGTTCGTTTGTGAGTCCGAAAAATCTAGCCAGGAAACTTAAAATGGTTATTTGTGTCTCGGATTAGGTTAGGTTGAGTAGTGAATTCATTATACATACGAGTAGACTATGTCACGTTTAAACCCCTCGAACATATTTGCCGTAGGAAACAAAGTTCACAATCTGAACATGTGAACTATGACTTAATTCTTGCTCACTTTCATTGGGAAACAATTTCACAAAAAAAAAAAAAATGTGAAGTCATTTTCCACTCGAGGAGAAGTTGTTTCCGATGTGAAGTTATTTCCCAGTTATTGAAACTTGGTTTCAGTTGATGTGAATCCTTTGATCGTGTTGGCTACGTTTTTTTTTTTAAATTCGAGGCGTACTCATATCTCTGACGTTTCTTTTTGAAGTCTTTATTTCCGTACGTTTCTTGTTTAAATTCCCAATCCATGTACTGCAATATTAAAAGCTTTTGCGGATTGCGCCTTCGAACAATTGATGGGGAAATATTTAAAAACAAAGCGAAAAATCAAAAAACAAAGCAATTAAAAAAACAAACAAAAAGAAAATCCAAACAAAATACTTAAATAAGACAACATTATCAATTACAGAATGTTTAAAAGAAAACAGTCATTTGTTAACACCAAATAAGAACGCTATTTTCAATCACTCACATCTAAGGTAACATATTAAATAGATGAGTACCTATGGTAAAAGCGTGAAAGTGCGTTTTATATGCTGTTTGTGGGGCTAGAAAATGTCTGTTGTTGACTCTTAAATTGTAGCTGTCATCAAATCTAACATCCTAAAAAACCCGAGTTTTGTTAGTAGAGGTTCTATTTTATAGTACCGCCCAAGACCAAGGATATTCCATATTTCATTCCATACTGCAGTTGTGATTTAAATACACCATTGTATATAGCTAGATGATAATAAACGGAGAATAAGATGATAAAGTTGCTTCACCACCCTATTTAGATATCACTTCAGATGAAAAGCGTGTTCCTTCCAGTTGAACTTACAATCTAATAGAAAATACTAAACTGAAACGATGATGGTGTTTAATTTTTCTGGATGATTGCAAGTTTAAGATATAACGTGGAGCTGCTATTCACCAGTGCCGTAGCCAGGATTTGGTTTCCGGGGGGGCTTCCAAATCTTACGAAGAATTCTTTAAACTAAAAAACTAAACTTATTCCTATTCATTGATTTTTATTAGTTTTTAAATCTTTTTTACACATATTTTTTCAGAGCAGAAGAATTGAATTGAATTGAATTGAATTTTCAGCACATAATTTACAATAACTACTGCGAGGCTCGAAGTGTCAAGTAGAGTGTAGTTGTTGTAATTGTGTGCTGAAAATCCTACTTTAATTTGCTTTGCTGGGAACGAAGCTAAAAATAGTTCTTCCGTGAATCGTCGGCGATTCTTTCATTAAGGCCTGCCGCCATTAAACATTGCTCATAAAAGGTCTATTCTCGTTCTTCCTCGAGTTAAAGCACTAAAAATCTGTCAAACTCAAAAAAAAAATGAGCGAAACTCTCTCAGGCTAAAAATATACTCTAAAGTTCGTGGATAAACGTCGATCTACTTTGAAATTGAACCACTTACATCTTTGACATCTAATCCATATCACCAAAAATGTATAACTTAACTTTTGGTATGATATGGAAGAACTCAAGAACACCCGATTTTATTTTTGTGTGACATCGATTTTTTAGACAGATTTTGAATTTGTTTCTTGTCAACTTTGTGCATTTGACATATTTATTTTCTTTTTCTCTTTCTTGACATTGGGGACGTACAAGTACCTACTTTAGTACGTCTGACAGCTCTCTCACTAGATGTGTCTCGGTTTTGATTGGGGAAAATATGAACAGCTGTTTCAGTTGACCTTTATGGTGGGGTAGCCGACGAATATAGGTAAGAAATTAGTGACTGAGTACTAAGTTGACAGTTCGCATTTGTGGCAGACGTAGGAAAAAGTGACATGAACAATCTAGTTTTTGCTCTCAAGTTACATGCCATCCTGACCAATCTAGTCGACTTAACAGAACTAGATTCTTGAATGCGGCCATTTTTGATAAGAACGTGTGTAGACTTTGTTGCGATTGATTTATATCGATTGCGTTCAATTTAAACCGCGTACGCGAATTGACATAAAAAGAAATGCGAATCGCCTAGTTCACTGGGTCTTTGGCAGCTATCAATTTTGTATATGATCTACGATCAACTTGAACATTTTACTACTTAATCCAATCGATTTTACTAAAAAGTCGTACGCTGACATGTAATCCATCAAAAGCTTCTCCTTTCAGAGCATTCTGAGCTAATCTCGCCATTTAGTCGAAAATCTTCGGCGCGTCCGAGTCATGCACTTAATTTGTCTTGAATTTCATTATCGGCGTTGCTTCCGTTATAGTTGTTTCATATTATTCTCTAACACATGCAAATGCATTTACAACCAATATAGTGGTGGGCTTCTGGCAAGTATGGTCTGTAGCATGTAATAATAGACTCTGCTGCATATACCACAAAAAATAAGAACAACGCTGTTAGAAGCATTCACATTCAGAGAAAATAAGCATAGTTATCGAAACTTGGTTTCAGTTGATGTGGATCCTTTAATCGTGTCGGCTACGTTTTCACAATCAGGCGTATTTCTGACGTTTCTTTCGGAAGTCATAATTTCCGTGTATTTCTTCTTTAAATTCCCAAACCATGTGCTGCAATATTAAAAGTTTTTGCGGATTTAGCCTTCGGGCTAGTGCTGTGGTCATCGGTTGGGTGAGTGCCGTCCTATCTCTGCTCCAATCAATAATCTACATTGCGTGTCTTGCTAACATGGATGGAATCATGAACATTGTTGAAGGTATTTCTGGTGTGAACAACCCCTCCCAGTTGGATGCAATCAGGACTGGTAAGACCCGTATAACATATTGTGCACAGGCGACAACATAATTTGTTTGTTCTTTTTTAAGTCATCTATGTGGCTCTTTCCGTGCGCTTGGGCATTTCACTTCTGGATGCTGTTACCTCTATTTTGGTTATCATTGCCACTCAGAAGGTATTATCTGTATTGAAGGGCATCTCATATATGCATTAAAATGTCCCTCCTGTTTTCAGAACTCGCCTCTAATGCTTCTGCCATGGCTTATAAATAATATCATGGATTTGGTACTGAAAATAGTTCTCATTTTATTGGCAATGATTTTGACGCGACAATTTGTGCCACTTCTTCCACTGGTAATTTGGGGTGAGTTCATAACGTGTCCCATCAATGGAAAGTCTGAGATATAAACCGATTATTTTTTCTAGGAATTCAATGTTATGCATGGATTGCAATTCGATCACACTATCAAAACTCTCGTGGAATGAGCGGAGAAGAGCATATGTATTTGAACTAAGCGATATATACGTTATATACCAGAATCGTATGTTATCTTATGTTGTATACTTTGAAATGTGTGGTACCTACATAAACGTTGTTCAATAGCGTAGTAAATACTGAACTGAATCTCAAAACGATGATGGTGTTTTATTTTTATGAATGAGTGCAAGTTTAGGATATCACAAAAAATAAAACAATAGTTACGAGTGTAATATATAAGCAGCGGCTATCGTGAGTTCCATTTCCATCTGTGTGGTCATCTGGTCATGAAAATGTGTCCATTTGTGTCGCGATAAGCTGTAAAACACGCAGTGACTCATGGTGCTGTGCATTTTTCTACAAATGTGCTGACATTGTTTGTCGAACGCTAACAATATTGCGCATGTTCAGGCAGTTTCAAATTTCTTGTTTTTTTTGTCATACAAAAGCTATATACCTATAATTTGTAGCTCAGAATTCATTGCAAATAAATTTGTACACACATTTTTATAGACTGTCAACTTTCACATAAGGCGTAGAATAGCGTATCACTCACTCCCCGATCCTCAATAGAAAAGCGAATCGAGACGCCATTTGAGCTATGAAATAATTCTGAGCGGCACATCTCTTTCTTTTGTGTCAAATTCGTAGACATAATTTCTTGGAATATCTCCATTCTGACTGTATATGATCTCGTTTTTACTCCGATACCTGTCACGATACCTATCGCTGTCAGCGAGAACAACACTTTTATAAGAATTACATGAATTGGGCATTTATATGCTCACACAAATCTATATCATGATGTGAGAAGTGTGCTCGATAGATATTACCAAATAATCGACCGATCACTTTTCAAATTGCATTAACAAACTTGTCTCCTTATTCCTACATCTGGGATATACTATGCTTAGCATCTAGCGGCCAATGGAACGCGGCCATTAAAGATGTGTGTCTCTGGCTTGTATATCAATTTGTTTTTCTATAAATATTATAAAGTAAGGGCCATCACTTAGTATCCAGCTCTCGTAAAGGAATGATCCTTTAATAATAAATTTATATTTCTGACAGCTCTAACACAAGCGAGCTGAACGCAACCTTTCGATAAAAATGTAACCAGCAGAGATTAATGAATAAAAGAGATGGATATCTTTCGTACGTCTATCCCCCCAAAACCCATGTAAACTGTTGTTTTTGTAATTTCAAACCCCGTCTGTGAATACGTGTGTCCTACAAAAAAGCATATTGCTAATGGCCGGCCAACATTCCTTTTGCTTTTATAGGCATCGCTCTGTTCAATTGTTTTGTGTTTGGTGTTGAACTTGTTTAGTTTTTGTTAAGGCTTCGATAAAAATAAATAAATAGTGAAATACACATTTCGGAATAGCGAATTCTTGCATTAAAGTCCAATTCATGAACTCACATATACTAGAACAGAAATGAGCATATGTGCGTGACTTCATGAATTTTTCGGGAAAACAGCTTGTAGGCAGCCGCCTTTCCACTGGAAAGTTATGTCATCTTTTTGAAAAAAACGCTTTTTAGTTAGTGACGAGATTGAGAAGCACCGAATCATTTTTAATTTCAGTCTTTTCATTGGCTACTGTTATTTTGTCTTTAATTTCCATTACAAAAAATACAAATTTCCAAGGATACAAATTTATCATTAATACTTCAGTTCTTTGATTTGGTCACCAACAAATTCATTAACAAATTAATTTACCGAAAACAATTGCATTGTGAATTCTTAATTCACCCTACGTCTGGTAACATTTATCGGGATCGATTCAAATGTTATACAAATCAAAGACACTACTGTCCTTAACTTAATGAAACTGTTATATTAGATCGTGCACTTACCTGGTTTGAGCCTAAATAAGTGAACTGGCAACGTAGTTACAATTATTGTTTCTTTTTAATTCGCAGTAATTTGTTGGTAAGAGCTGGGTGATAGATAAATTGCAAAGTCAATGGATAAGCAGGCGGTCGGAAATTTGCACATCAAAGGTTGACCTCACCCCTTAATTGAGAGGCTTATAACAGTAATGGTTAATATTAAAAGAGCATATTGCTTAAGAAAAAAACCTACCAGAAAAAAATATTCAATCAATCTGTGCAGATTTGACGTGACCGTTTTTTTTACCTGTAAATAAGTTGTGTGTATTATTTTACTCCTTATTATGTAGGAGGCGTGTTTTCTATTTATAAGATATCATAGACCTATACTTTTTTTGACATAAGACTCAGAGGTAAGTAACATTCCATCTATCTGTTCAAAGCTTGTGAGTGTGCCTACAAATTTAAAAAATATAATATATGTTTCGGCCTTTATATTGATTCTTAAAACTAAAAGTCGTTATCTTTCTCTACCACATTCCATGCAAATTGTACTCTCCTTACATACGTCCAAATCGCAGCGGGAATATTTCCTTTAACAGAATTCGGGCCTAAACTGCGAAATCCGCCATACAAATTTAACCAACAACAACAATCCAAGCAGCATGTAGGACTGTATATAGGTACTCAAAAATCTGCTGACTACACCTGATAAAGCCAAACTAGCGAGAGATGGTTGTTGCTGTAATGGTTTGCACTGGCTATACTGGTATAGCGTCGGCATCGCACGCAGTGGCACAGTGGCTCGAAGTTTAATTTTAAGGGACAAGCAAGTTGTTGAAAAATTTGTTATTAGGTCTATTCGTGTACGTTCCCGTGCCAAACACTAGAAATCTGTCAAACTCAAAAAATTTAGCAAAACTCTCTCAGAGAGCTGAAAATATATGCTAAAGTACGTGGATAGACTTCGAGTTACTTTGAGCAACTTTCAACTTTGACATTTAATCCATATTACAAATAAATATATAACTTACCTTTTTGCAACATATGAAACGTTCTAGGACAACAGTCGACCACAACCGAATTTTCTTTATTTTTACAGATTTTATTGTTCTGTGCAATTCGTTTTTAAGACGGATTTTGAATTTGTTTCTTGACAACTTTGTGCATTTGACATATTTCTGTGGTCACAAGGCAAAACCACTAAAGTCTGTTTTACTCATTGTTCAGGAGAGCAGTTTAAAGTTTTTTTTTACTCCACTGACTCTAGTGACTTAAGCTTTTGTTTTTTTTTTTAATTCCGGCCACATTTTAAGGATATAAAGCTGAAAAAAATTTACAAAATAGATTTGAGTACGCTAATTGTATCAAAATCTCAATTTCGTCTAAAGACGACTTTAGAGGTTATGGCTTGTGGCCACAGAAATTCTCTGAGCGGTTTCGAGCCAAGAGAGGAACCATTCGTTACTTGTTATTTTGCTAATATTCTCCTTTTCTGTAATTTTTGATGAGTAGGTAGGTACGTGTTTAGACTTTGTGCGATTGCGATCGATTTATATCGATTGCGTTCGATTCAAACAGCGTACGAGAATGAATGTTAAACAAAAAAACTAAAGAACCAACAAAATAACGAGTAAAGAGTAATTTTCCTTTTTTACACTCGGACAGCCCGACTTAAAATAGTTTGATTGAGTATTTGTCTACTTTATGTTGCTTCAATGAGATCCAATCCTGGCCGTTTGCTTTGAGTAAACTGTCAGAAAATTGTCCTTTTCCTGAGTGCTAGATGTTGTTATCTAATTTCTTCACATTTCCATAGTTTGAAACATGTTGGAGTACAATAAAATACTGAATTAGTAAAATTAGCGTTTGATTCACTTTTTAACAGCAAGAAATGTCAGAAAATAAACCAAGAAGCATAATTATTAAACACAATTGACACAAAGCGTTTATGTCACATACAAAACATGCACTTGAAAGCATTTGAAAACCCCCCACAGCGTTATTACACTTTAATTGCCATTATTAGTGATATAAACGTCAAAGAATGAACAGATTTTAAATATATCAATAAATTCGAATTCGAAGCTCTGTCAACAAATCGATATAAACAGTCAACTTCAAATTTATAAGGAAATTTTACAGTTAGATAGGTATTGCCATTGTTTTTATATAGAGACTATATTTATATACAATGGTACTGCTTGCTAGCTGAAAAAATTGAAGAGATTATTGGAATGGCTGAATTTAAAAGCAATCTTGCACAATTGTTCTCTTAGATGTTTGTTGTCAAATATTGACAACACTTTGTTTTGAAGATACTTGAATTTCCCGCTTAAGAACAAAATATATTTGGAAATTTGTGGTTCGTTCAATGCGTGACCATACGTTTGGGTCAGTTTCTATGGCTGTGCTGGAATTTTCATACTCTAAGAGAATTGTGACACTTGGCCAATATTGACAAATTAAGGCCAATATTTAAAACAGAATATAACAGAGTTTAAAGCGTATTCAAACTTATTTTGTTATTTATTGTCGTTCATTTTTCATGGAGTTTGCTGCCATTTCTTGTTTAAAATAGCACTGACAGTGACAGTTTCTATTACCTATAATATTTACATTGCCACGTCTCTTTCAATTTAAAGTATAACCACTGTGCAGTGTGCACTGTGATGTGTGATCATGTAGCGATTCCCCCTCATGGAGTCAACCCCGTTTATCTCTACGAGTTCCGCCAGAGTAAGCACACATGTTCCCAGCAAAACTGAGAGAATGTTTTACTGTGGCCGCCGCTCTTAACGTGTTGTGTGTGTGTTTTAATTTATCTTTTCGGAGCTCCTCCGTGCTCCGTCCTCCGGTTCAACAATGAGTAAAACGATCGTTTTTTATGATGACTTGGTCTGCGGGGCCTGATACCTGAACCTGAGCTCTAAACTAAACGCCAATGACTGGGCACAGAGGTCTGACTTTGCTCAGTTTGCTCGATTACTTTGCACGGAGAAGACATACACCATACAGAACACGGACGGAACCACTGATTCCAAACCATTATTGCCCGCGTCCCGCTCCCATACTTCATAAAGATTAGGGTTTAGTGAACTTGTACCTGCATTTTGTTGGCTCATTGCCATTGCGTGTTTGTTTTGTTGTCTATAGTAACGAATTCGTGTCGCTGTTCTAAAGTAGTGTTTTGTGCTGTCATTATTGCGTGTTTTGCTTTTGTTATTTTGCTCGCACCTTTCGTCCGGATATGGTGAATTAATCTCAACGTTTGATTGCTGTGTGTGCATCTGGTTGACACATGTCATCAATTCAGTGAATGTGGCCGGTCTACCAGAAAGTTTTTTATCACAATTCACATACAAAAAATCAGTGGCCGTCTAGTGAAATCCTGTTTTGGGGACAGTGAAATTTCGCGCCGATCCAACATCTGCTGCTGTCAGTGAAAGAAAAGAAAGTTCGGCTTGCGCAGAGGATACCACTTTTACAAAATACAGATGACCTTCCGTTGAAGAGGAGGTTTTTTTCCCGCAGATCTCGCTAAATATAGAATGTCGTCAGACCGATTTCACAAGTAAGCAAAGTTATCATTGGCATCTCTATTTAATTGCTGAGTGGTTATTGTTTGCAGGGCACGACTAATGAATTAAATGTGTAGGTACGTTCGTAACGTTCCTACTCTAGATAAAACAGACAAAGAGAAGATTTATTTGCGTTCTGGCGGCGTGACACGTTTTCGCCTTTCCGCAAAGTCGCATAGTAGGTACTTCCGATGACCGATTTTCGCACTCCTCGAACTAGTTCCACAAAATAACGAGTGGAATTCTCGAAATTTAGAGCGATCTCGATCACGTTTCGTACACAAAAAGCCACATGCCTGTAAGACATGCTTCGCTAAGATTTTGCAAGAACTTTTTGTATATAGTTATGTTATGTCTGTTTTGGTTTTGCAATTGAAATGCCCATGTTCATGATCTTGCGAGGGTTAGCGGTCGACTTATGGTTCAGTTCAGTGCGAATTACACACTCCGGTGTTTTGTTGTTTCGGAAGCTCATGTAATTAGGCCAAGGTGGCTATTTTGGGTAACTTTTTTGTGCGCAAAGATTGTTTTTTTACATTAAAACGACTGATTTATTTGGCAAAGAGTGACGCAATGTTGTTTTATTTATTTAGTGTAGTAGGCTTGTTAATTTGTGAGAATTTTCTGCATGCATTGATGGCGATGTGGTTCGCAGAGCAATTCACTAACCGTGGTGGAATAAGGTCATTGATCAGTTTAATGTGGGGAATTGATGACGGCTGAGTTTTTTGGTACTATGGGTAATAAAGGTGTTCATATCACTGGAGTTTGGTTGTAACGATGCTGACAAATTTTTTTGCAGGATGTATTAAATTGGCTTCAAGATTATTTTTGATCAGTGTTGGCATTTATATCTTCAAAAGTACTCCTTTTTAAGGGTATCTTTTAACACCTGTGATTGTCGCAGATATAACCTAGTCCAAGTTTGGCAACAATGGTTCTGATGCTTAACATCGAACATATCCATCGACCATGAACGATGAAGGGCTGCAGCTGTGGATTTTAGTTCAATTTATGTTCGATCGGAAAGGATTTTTGTTTACGATGTTTTGATCATGACTCTTAGGAACTAGGATGTCAGGCTTTTTGGTACTGAATGATTTTGGATCTCAGTCGCTTTCAATATTGATAATTGTTTGAAATATACCTTTAACCTTGATTCTCATGACATGGTATTCAAGATCTGAAAACATGCATACACAATAATTTTTGTTGGGTAGATTATACATTTGAAAGGAAAGGTCTACAGAATGAATTAACTTTCAAAGTTTCGTTAAAAACCTACAAACTAAAATGTGCTGTCTTCAAAGCATTTATCCATAGCCCAAAGGTTTGTTTTACAGGATCCTGTTCCCGTACACCAAATTTTGTAGAAAATATAACAAACACAGTCGTGAAGAATTTTTCAAGTTATTACGCGAGCATTTTTCGTTCACTATATGTAAAGCAAATGAACTGGCGTATTGCTCGAAGCGTTCCCAGTTTTATTTGGGAATTTCAATAAAAACGTTCACACATCTATCCAAAATCAATATTTTACAATAAAAGCTAAGAAAAGTACTCAAACAAACCTATCACAAAGATGCCTTGCGTTAAAACTGCTTCTTCTTTAAGACAATTCATAAAATGATTCAACCTAACCTCGTAAAAAAATCTTTATTTGACTCATACAGAGCTGCAAAAGACGGTCTCCTCGATGTCCTGAAAGAGGCGACCAGCAAAGATGCCAACAAGAAGGATGACGATGGAATGACACCGGTGCTTTGGGCCGCCTTTGAGGGACGTCTCGATGCATTGCGCCTTTTAGCAGGGAGGGGGTAAGTCAGCTTAAGCTGTACTCACTGTAACTTACTTTAACCCCTAAATTTTCTTTCAGCGGTGACCCGGATAAATGTGACCAATTTGGTAATACGGCACTCCACCTCGCATCCGCCAAAGGTCATCTTCACTGTGTGGACTTCCTTCTTAAATTCGGCGTTAACATCTACGCGCTGGATATCGATAAGCACAGCGCTAAAGATCTAGCCGCCATCAACAATAGAGATGATATTTTAAGATACTTGGATGGGGCTACTGCCAACTTGGAATCTGGTGATAGGTGAGTGCTTTTAAGAAAGGTGGCTACATTTCAATGAAAAAGGTTCCATGTGGACAATAAATTGAACGATCACAAGCTGCGTACTAGCTTGAGAAGATTTACTTAAGTGGTTTCCCTCAAAAAAATTGAATTTATGAACATTTCTTACTAACTTCCACCCCTTTTAGGAAGAAGGCGAAAGCCCTCAAGGAAGTCGCCGAAAAGAACTGCGAAAAACGCATAAAAGAGTACATGAAGCGCCAGCAGAAAATGGAACAGGAATACGAGAACATGAAACCACTCCCGCACCGACCCTCCACCGTTCTGGCAGCCCTTAAACACAAAATCTGGTCAAGTCAGGGTAACTTGAATAAAACCACAAAGGAACCGATCGGCAGCACAAACAGTGCCAAGTTTAGTGATCTGGTTGGCGGATCAGTGTCCAGCAGAGTGGGAGCGGTGCAAAAGAAAGCCATGGCGTCCAAGATGAAGCATCAAATTAGAGAACGCGACAGGAGTGACGATACCGGCTTTAAAATTGGCGAAATGGAGGCCGACGGCAGGAGAACTATAACCTCCCTGACGGGCCTGCAGCGGGACTCCGAGGTGCTGTATGTTGGAACGTTTAGTTCGAACGAGGACGCTGGAAAGAGGGGGAAGCTGACAGATGTCTTTGACATGGAAGCGAACAGTGACACCGAGAGGGATACCTCCCGCATCGGCTATAGCACCTTGTCACGATCCTTTTCGCAGCCAGATTTTTTTGCAGCACAGCACAACGAGGAGATCAGCAATGAAATCCTGCTGCAAAGGCAATCGGGGCTCTTTGACAGGCCTACGTTGGGAAGCATAGCTTTCAGGCGATCTGTAACGGCGGCCCTGAGTCAACTCCATCCGGAGGCTTCGTCAATAGATTCGTCGAATTCGGCGAATACTTCGAGGAAGAATGCGGCCCTGCCCAAGACGAGGGTCATTAAGCCGCGATCGTTTTTGAACATCTCTGACAGTGATTCGGAAGGTGCTAGCTTCAGCGACGACGAGGACCAAGAGGATTCGGGAAGTCCCATTCAGAGATTCCTAGCCGTTTGGGGCTTGGATGAATATTTGTCTGTGTAAGTTTACAAAGGCCTACCCCACTCTAAAGGTTGCACCTAACATCTGTGTCTTTCAGGTTCCATAAGCAACAGATCGACCTGGATACCCTGATGCTTCTAACCGAGGCGGATCTTAAGTCCCTTTGCTTGCCGCTGGGGCCTTTCCGAAAGCTTACCTTTGCCATCCAAGAACGCCGAAACGCACTGGCCAACCCCGGCCCCATTCAGGACAGTCGACTTTAACCCCAACAGCCCGTGAGCCTTGCGGAATCATAGTATTACTAAGTTATTGCATTTCTTTTTAAATTAAAGAACCAACTCGATTCGAAAAAGGGTTTATTTCTCAATCATACAGTCTTACGCGACAAGTTGCATTGTGTAGAGCTCAGCATACATTCCGTTAAGTCGCATCAGTTCGTCGTGTGATCCCTTTTCGACAACAACTCCCTTCTGGAGGACACATATCAGGTCTGCGTCCCTAATCGTGGTCAGTCGATGAGCTATCGTGATACAAGTGCGTCCGCTTCGTGCAACGTCCAGTGCCTCCTGGACCACCTTCTCACTGTGCATGTCCAAGGCGGACGTCGCCTCGTCGAGGATTAAGATCTTTGGACTTCTCACCAGCGCTCTGGCAATGGCTATTCGCTGCTTCTGTCCACCGGAGAGTTGAGCTCCCTTGTTGCCCAATGATGTTTCATAGCCTTGCGGCAGAGCTACGATAAAGTCGTGAATGTTCGACTTCATGGCGGATTCGATAATCTCACTCATTGGTATGTTCTCGCGGAAATTGTTGCCGTACGCGATGTTCTCTGCTATCGTCCGATCGAAGAGGACCGGCTCTTGGGACACAAGGCCGAGTTGTGAGCGGAGTGTGTCTAGCGGGAATTCGGTGGTTGGTGTTCCACTGAGATTTACCGTTCCCGTTATGGGATCATAGTATCGGAGGAGCAGTTGAACGCATGTTGATTTGCCACAACCCGAGGGACCCACCAGGGCGACTGTAGTGCCCTTGGCTATGGTCAGATTGAGGCCCTGCAGGACTGGGATCTCCTTTCGCGTTGGGTAGTGGAATTCTACGTTCTCGTAGGTTATGTCGCCATCTGTTTTCTGAAAAGAGAAGTTAGCGGGTGAGAAATACTAAAAAACAAAAAAAAAATGCTAGCTTAATGTTGCTCAATGAGAGAGAATTCCCTAACTGCGACCGAAATAAATCACAAGAAAAAGTACGGAAACGGATTAGAAAATTAATCAATGAAAATATGTTCAAGATTTGACAGCCATCTGTCGGTTGTAACAGAGTAGCTCAATGAGACTTCTTTGAGAACTACTCTTGCGGTTTTTTGTGACTCTTTTCTACCGGGGATATTACGAAATTCGAAGTTTCGAAGGCGTAGATCCGGTTTTGGGAAACCTCCACGCTTATGCTTGGGAAATAATCAAGAAAGTTGACAGTTTGGACTTGTCACACGATCTTTTTCTGTGCGTCATCTCCGATCCCATTTTCGCCACTTTTAATCGAACTTTTTCACACTAGATGTCGCTACCCAGGACACCTAACACTGACTTACCTCGACTGTGTTGAACGGCTGCTCTGGTGGACTATGTATGGCTGGTACTCTGTCAAAGAGCTTCAACAGTCGGCCGGCAGATATCACCGCTCCACTGACATTTGGTGCATATGCCAAAGCCTGGCCCAACATCCACGAACCGAAAAGCAAAGCTTCAGAAACCCTAAACAAGAATGTGTGAGTTCTTCTGTCCACATGCAGTCCTCCATCCAATACTCACTTGATAATATTCTTGTACTCCAGTTGACCATTCGCCACCAGCATGCCCCCATAGTACAGTGACACACCATAGGCGAGGAACGGAGAAGCCTGTCCCAGACCGAAGACTATACCTCGGAATCGAATTTTCTTCTTCGAAGCATTGTCCGCCAGATCGGTCTGCGTGGTATACCGCTTCAGAACGTGCTTTTCCTGTCCGAGGCTGTTGATAGTGCGAATATTGCTAATCGCCTCCACAGCGACTTGGGATGCATTCTCAACGGCTATCCTTTCCTTGTGGGAGCTCGACTCCATGTACCGACCTTCAAGCATAATCGAGCCAATGACAAATGGAACTGTAACCAGTGTCACCAGGGTAAGGTTCCATGAGAATATGAAGGACAAGATTATGCCCAGTAAAAGTGTAGAAACCGACTGGACCATGATGCCAATACGGGCTCCGGTTGCCTAAGATATAAACAGAAGACCCATGGGTAAGATCAGCCCATTTCAGGGTCGATTCTACTCACCCCTTGCACATTGGAGCAGTCTCCAGCGAGGCGAGCACACAGTGCTCCCACCGAGTTCCTCTGGTCGTCGTAGTAGCCCATCTCCTGTGATATGATTGCCTTGAACGCCATCTGTCGCAGTCTGGACGTAAGCTTGACGCCGGCCACATTGAACATGTATGTCTGTGTAAGAGTTCCCAATCCCGCGACCAAGCCAATTCCAAGGAAGAAAAGAGCAAAGAGGTTCGCTTGGGATTGAACGTACTCGTCATTCGGATCCGACATGATCTAAAAGCGAGAGGGTTAGTCTTTCGAACCTATAAATCATAAGTTAACTCGGCACTTACGCCATAAAACTCGCCGAAGAATACCGCCCAAACAGAGAAGGTAGCTCCGTGCAATGCTGCCGCTATACAGCCGCAGAGGATGTACTTCCACTCGGGGGCATTCAACTTCATCAGTTTGCTGAAGGACACCTTGTACTTCTCCTTCAGCTCCGGCTTCGTATTCGAGTCCTCATCATCGTCGTCACTGCCCTCGTCTAAGACACTTCCGTCGGCCTTATTCTTGAACGATGCCATCGTCCGCAGCCTTGGTTCCATGTCTCGTTCCACCTCTTCGTGTCGCTTGGTGGAATTCACCAAGCCATAGTAGTACCCCTTCTTAGCCATCAGCTCATCGTGAGTTCCCTGTTCCATCACTTCTCCGTCCTTGACAAAGACAATCTTGTCCGCATTCGTCACCGTCGACAGTCGATGGGACACCACCAACGTAGTCCTTCCCTTGCTGGCAATCTCCAGAGCGTCTTGCACGTGCCTCTCCGAGGTCGGGTCCAGCGCCGATGTAGCCTCATCGAGTAGCAAAATCTTTGGATTCCTGACCAAAGCTCGCGCAATGGCTATTCTTTGTTTCTGACCGCCCGACATTTGGGCGCCCCGCTCTCCAACCATCGTTTTGTAGCCCTCCGGCAGTTGACTTATAAAGTTATGGCAATTCGCCATTCGGCAGGCATGTTCAATCTCCTCCTGTGTAACCGAGGGGTTCCCGAAGCGAATATTCTGTTCGATGGTGGTGGCAAACAACACCGGCTCCTGGCCAACCACCCCGATTTGAGATCTTAGCCAGGCTACGTTTAGTTCGCGGATATCCCGGCCGTCAAAACGAACGCAACCATTCTCTGGATCGTACATCCTTTGGACCAGCTGCAGGCATGTTGACTTGCCACAGCCCGACGCACCTACAAACGCCACCGTCTGCCCGGTTTTTATCGAGACGCTCAGCCCCTTCAGCACCTTCACCTCCGATCGCGAGGGATACCTAAAGTGGACGCTTTCAAAGTCAATGTCTCCACTTACATTGGCCGGCTTCAAGCCCTCGATCTCGTCCATTGGATCAATGGCAGTCTTTCGATCGATGATCGAGAAGATGGATTTCCCCGATCCCTTGGCCACGGCGAAAGCCTCCATATGCGGCGAGGAGAAACCAAGATTTTGTGCTCCCAAAATTATTCCGAAGAGGACCACAACTAGCACCGCTGGTGTGTACTCTCTGACATCCTTGTCTCGATCGTTTATGATCAGTTGCACACCATACCACATGGCTATGGCGTAACTGCAGTAAATAATGAACCACATAATGCCGCCTCCTATACCGGAGTACAGACCTTTTCGGCGCCCGGTAATTTCTGCGGGCTGCAAGAGCCTTTTATAACGGGAACATTCCTTACTCTCGCCGCTGAACGCCAGTACGGTTCGAATGCCGCCAAACACTTCCTCTGCCACGGCACCCGCTATCGAGTAAGCCTTCAGCTCTTTTTCTGTCAATGAGCTTTGGATTTTCGCCACCAGCGCCGTTGACACTATGATGAACGGGCAACATGTGATCACGACCAGCGTCAGCTTCCATCCGTACAGGAATGATGCAAATATGGCAATGACAAATGTCATAATGAGATACGCAAAAATGGCTACCTTCTCACCGATCCCCTCTTTGAGCTTTTCAAGATCCCTGAAAGAATAATTGATTATTGAAACATTGTGACCGATGGTACCCGCTGGAGGACTTACTCTGTCATTTTGCTGGCAAAGTTTTGGCCAGACGTTGTATCGTACCATGACATGTCCTGCCGCAGAATGGACTCAAGGAAGAGTCTCCTTATTCGCTGGATCTGCAAATAAGATTCAAACATTATGGGGATTAGCAAGGTGGACTTTTATTTGTTCGAGTGTATTTAACTGGCGCCCATATGCAATTTTTAATAGACTCACCTGTTTCAGTGCAACATTGTTGAAAATATCCAGCGAAATGGCGATTAATATCCACGTACAGATGCCACCCACAATGCTGCCAATGCCAAACGCCAACGAGTCCTGTTTCAGGGCCTCTACGTTCTCTTCCTTACTCGCATTGGTTCTTTATATAAAACAAAAAAAAATCTCATGAAAATCAAACGCTCTGCTATAGCGCCATAATTCACTCACAGTATTTTCCCACCACCGAAGAGATTCAATAGGAACGTCGGCGATGACGTTCCCACTCCCGTAGTCCTATCGATTAGAAGGGATGTGAACTCGCCATAAATTACCACAGAATATGGTACTCCAATCGCTCCTAGAGCAGCCAATATGACACCAATTACGATGAGAAATCGCTCGCATATTGTTGAGTAACGAAACTGCGTGGAGAGGGATATTTCAAACCATTCATATGATTAATGCGCAAGGACATTCTTACCAATTGAAAGTATGAAATCTGCTCAGATTTGGTTTCCTTTTTTTGGCTACTGCTGGATTCACTGTGCAAATTGATCGATTTTTTAAAACATCCTTTAAAAAGTTTCACTTTCGAATTTACCTGTCATTTATTGAGCCTTCGTCACACTTCCTATAGAAGTCACCTTGGCTAGGGAGGACATCCACTTTCTTTGGTCGTTGTTGTATATCAATACTTTTTCTGGTCATTCTGCACTTAGTTATGTGTGCCAATTTATTATATATTTAAGTTAAATTAAAACCCAAGCTCAGTCGGATTACAGGTACATTAGAGATGGTGGTGTGATTTTATGGCGCAAATCTAAGCCTGCAATCAGCTGCTGCAATTAAAAGAGTCAAGAATGATATTAGATAGTATAACGTAACAAAACATCAATAAACCAGTGGTTGCTATCTTGAAGTGCATCCAGTGGGAGTTTATCTAAACAGAGTTTGTGTCTGTGGTTGTCTTATTAGAATAAAAGTAAGTTTGTGTTTGTTGTTCACTCAAGATTAAGATTCGGGCTGAATGGAAAAGTACTAAGTAATTCGTTGGTTATCAGATCGATAACTGGCTCAAACATTTATATCGACTTAAAGCTGAAGGGGTGAACACCAAAGGACACAAAACTTGGTCTGGAATATTCTTCGACAAGCTGTACTAAATTTATTGCACGAATAACCATTTTACATCCTAAGAACCGATATTTAATGGCAACATCTGTAATATAATAATATAAACTTCTCTATTGTGAACTATAAAGTATTTAAGGCCAAGGTTAAAAAACTGATTAAATTTTCCATATAGCGAAAAGAACTTTTTTTCCAAATTTCTCTGGGCTTTATACTTCTAAATATTTTCCACCTTCCACTTATATATTTTGTAGTTCACAATAGATAATAAATTTATGTGTAAAATTTCCTCTCATAAAATAAAATCTGTTCATGCAATTAATATAAAATCTGGTTTGATTTTCTACAAGTTTTTAGCTTTCACTTGGCATTTTCTTTTTAATATTTGACATTGACATTGACTTAGTCGATAAATTCGTTGCAAGGTTTGTCAGTTACCTCTCAACAGCTGTTAAATGGAAAGACTACGGTAAATACAATCCAAAGAAAATTCAGACATGACTGCTGATTGCTGTCCGACTTATACATATTCCCTTTCTAATGATACTAATAATCATTTTTAGTGTCCAGGCTAAATTTTTCGAACTCACAATGGCGAAATTTTTCATAAAAACTTGCATATTGTGACCTATAAAATATTTAATGCGAAGGTTTAAAATGAGTATTATGCCCAAAACACATGTGCAGAAATTCTGGACGCAGCACAGAATGCAGTGAAACAGATGTTGAGAAAATTATTTGACATACATTGCATCGGCTAATATGGCGACTGTCATTCCCCGACTAGGCAGCTGATGTGTTTGCATCCAAAAGAAAAACAAACACGATTAACAAATGTCAAAAGCCGATGATGCCAAATACTTGAAATTACAATTTATTTTTTTTTTGTGTTGTGGTACGCTTGAATTTTGCAGAAAATTTAGAAATAGAGACATGTTGCAGTGCTGCGGTGAGTGCAGTATTTTCGTGTGCCTGTATCCATAGAAAGATAAACATGTGTATTCTAATCTTGCTCATGTGTTCTGGGTATTAGTGAGGCCCAATGAAAACATGTGCATGGTGTTGCTTTTGCATTGAAACAAAAAGTTTCAATGCATTTGGTTCTCAAATTTTAAAATAAAAACAACGAACGTCGTAATTTTGTTATGTGTCTGAACGCACAAACCTGTTACACAGTTAGTTATGCAACATTTTTTTACTACACTGAAAATTATTAGTATCTCAAAATGGCAGTTAATATTTTTATACCAATCGTTTGAATAAAATTTCCAAATAAAAGCTGCAATAAAATAAATAATACGATTACGAAATTGACAAGCAATTAAGTCAAATTTAACTTTTATGTTAACATGACACATAGAAATATAGCTCCTTTGAAAAATTGTCAAAAATAACAAATGAGCAGTAGCAAATTGTGACTTTGCAATTGAAAAAACCGTGTTACTTGCTTGACATAAAACTGAAATTATTATTCTTAAACTGAAAAAGCTATGAAACTCATTTGACATAAGGAGATTTTACACGATAATGGAAGTACATTGTGAAGGAAGGCACTGTGCAGCATTCCTTATGTTTTGTATGGTATCTACGGACTACGGTCAAAAGTTCAACTGAAGAGAATTCCTAATTCCTACATTCCAACATTCCTAACATGGCGAGCGTTGCGAGTAAATTGTTGAAAATTGTAGTTTTCATTTAAGATAATTTATAGAATTGACAAATTTAATGCGCGAACTTGAAACCTCTTTATAAGTTGCAATTGCAATGTGGGTTTCAAGGCACAAAATCAGATATTTATGTATGAGTGTGTTAGAGTCCAGTTTGGGGCGAATGAACGCCTATCTATATATAGAACAGAAGGGGTTACATTATTCTGACAATGTTTGGGGAAACCAGGATATTTAACAGCGTTCTGTCGGAGTAGAAGTTTGTATATTGCATATAGGTACATAAATTCATGAGAAAAGGTTGTCATGACTGAACACAAAGAAAATGGAGGGTCTTTTTGTTTCAGTGCGGTAAAGTGTAAAGTGGCATGGATAATGTAGACTCAATTCATTTAATGACAGCATTGTTTTGTGGAATCATTAAATTCCGCTCTATTAGCTTAATCCCATTTTAGAAGTAAGAATCGAATGATTATAGCTGAAGAACAGGGACGTGAGTCCTGGAATGAACATGAAAAGCTTAACAATTGTCATGCAGTGATGGAATGAATTCGATTTTAACTTCCAAATAGGAACACATTTATAGAAATGAAAAACGAAAGATAATCGAAGACGTCAGAAAGAAACTTATTAATTGTGACAACTTTCTTTCAATCACCGAGTCGGCATTTACGAAATATATATTTAAATGTGAATACCAAACAACATTTTTATTTGCACACTACCACCGAAGCGAAATGATCTTCTGCAACAATAAATTTATTCAGTGTCAGGTAAATGATCCCCATAAAATAATAGGTCTTCGTTTTGCTAAATTATATCCAATTATGTATATACAAATTGAAGATCCAATATACACACTTCACCGGAGAAACTTAACACCACTCACTTTTACCTATCAACTTTCCGTATGCCGTAATGTCATTAAGAAACAAAAACGTTCCACTCTAATGGGAGTGGATAAATTTTCGAAAAATAATCTCATCCAAAGTCAAGGTCGTACATAATCACTTTTCGTAAATAAACCTCCACCAAACAAAGTGACAACAGTACCTAAAGTGGAAAGAATTTCCATACACTGCACCATATGGAAGACAATTTTCGAGTCAAAACTCTCACACGCGTTTAATTGTTGTACATACCATAGATAGACAATTTTTTTTGCCACAAGAAACCTTTCTTCCAAAATTTCGGGAAAAGTATATATATAGGAATTTTTAAGTTATTTTAAGCCAAATTTCGAATAAAAACAAAACCAAGTACATGTACGTTCAAAAACCCGGAACAGAATAAAATGTCTGATTGTCAAGTCAAGTAAAGTAAACTCACCCAAATTTGAATGGTACTCGCACACGTTCAATGCAACACATGTTTGTAACATGTTGATGTTGTACGTTATTTATTTATTTTTAGTTGTGGGTGGGTGTATTGAATACGAGCACGTGTTGATCGCACGACTTATTTCAGTCTAAAGCGCTCAAAACAATTTTTATTTCAAACATCTTACGAGTATAAAATATAAAAAAAAATCAGGTTTGATTTATTAACAACTGAAAAAAGATGTTTGTTTATATAACCAATTAACTAAAATCCATAAAGTCGCATTCACTATTTAGTGTTAGCAGGAAAACAAAAAGCCCCCTTTGTTGAATTATACACTTTTAATTTAGTCACTCAACCTAAAAGACTGCACAATAATAATATGTAAATAAGAAATGAATTATAAATCCCACCAAAGATGTGTCATAAAGTCGAGCCATTGACGCGTGAAAAATTAGTAGGAAGTACCAACATAAAATAAAATTAATGTACCCCTGCCCTGCATACCGGTGGATAATTTGTTTATTGCAAGGGATTATCGGTTACGAATGAAACAATTATTAAGCTGTGTTGTGTACATCCAATTCAAATGGAAATTCCATTATATGTATTGGATACATAATTATTGCGCTTAGATTCTGCAAGTTACGTAGAACGAATCAATAACACGTGCCATATATTTGACAAATGAGAAGCACATAATAAATGTAAGGTATACTCTGTATTGTAATGTTTCGACAACTCTTTCAGCACTAGAGTATATAATATTTGTAATAGTTAATTAGTTATTGCCCAGACTAGTGCCTCATTATAAAGTGCTTGTATTGCAAATACGAGAAACTGTGAAATATTTGCAAGAAAAATAGAAATAACAAATAACGCGGGACAAATAAGTCTGCTCTGATAAGATTAGATAAGTATTTCAAGAACAAACGAAATTCACTTGTGTTTAACAATAATCGTTTCTATTGTTCTATTGAGTGCAAATTATGAGATAACCGAAGTTAGATGGCGCTGTTTTTCATTTACAGCAATTTTATATACTAATCACGCAATCAGGAGTCCTCGGTGCGAGACACTGGGGTAAATAAAACTTTGACAACGACTAGAAACTTATTTTCGGTCACAAAACGAGGAATCTATAATCTTGGGGTAGTTCTTAAACCTAGGGAAACTCGAAACTTTGGCAATGAAAGGGAGTTATTTTTTCAAAGTTCTGTTGCCACTTCCTAATATGCATATTTTCTTCCTATGTAAGTAAAACCTATTATTCAGTTAAATTACGCTTGCTTTTTGTTATTTTCACGCAGAAGAGTTTTAGTCGTCGGCACTTCTTAAATAAAATGTCTTTATCCTCTAAGTTTTGTTTCTACCCCAAATGCTTTAAACCTAACGAAACTGAGAACACTATTTTGTAAACGATTCCAAAAACTTGAATGTAAGTATTTTATAGCAACAAAGGCCGACATTGGATGACCCTTAAAAGTAAACCAATTCAACTGACCAACTTATAAAATGGAAAACTATAAATAAAACTGTTTACGAAAAAAAAAACCTACAGCTTCGTGTTGAACCAACATAATGTTTCTCAGGACAGTGTTATACTTTCGAATTTTTGACAGATAAGTATTCACAATCAGCAACTTAAAATTAGAAATTCAACTTTTCTGTAAACAATTTATTAATTAGTTTTAATTATCTCCGGCAATTAAAACACGAATTTTATTTCCCGTTTTTCTGTTTTCAACCGGCGGTCATCATGAGCAAGACACTGGCTGGCTGAGGTCTGGTCAATGTTCGAACTGATAAAGTGATAACTATGTGGACGTTCAAGTATCTAGTTTAGTAAGTCTGACAGCTGTCTGACTGGATGTATCTCGGTTTTGATTGGCTGAAATCGGTCATAAGAGCAGCTGTTTCAGTTGAAGTTTATGGAGGGGTAGCCGACGAATCTAGTCAAGAAATAACGGTCAATAAGTTGACAGTTTGCATAGGTGACTGACGTAGAAAAAGTGACGTTCCCGACCAATCTAGTTTATGCATTCAGGTTACATTCAGACCAATCTAATAATTAGACTCTTTAATTTGCCCCATTCTTAACTTTCACTTTAAATTTGTTGTAGGTCACAATAGGAATTTAATGTGTGAAATTCAGGAAATGTTTTATTATTAGTACCTAAAGTTATATTTCAAAAAGTTGTTTCTCATTTCTTTTTAGAAATGACCCATTTGAAAATGCAAAGTGTGATATATATTTATAATGTCAGATAATATACGATTATCATTCGACGAAATCAAATAGGTCTAAATCAACTTCAACTTTCTACTCTTACATGCAATTACCTGAGAAGTGCAATATGTGCTCGTATCTTTAAATTCTATTTTGTAAGTGTCAACTATCGAGTGTAGATTTCTTACTTCAGTCACATTTGAGCGACTGTGCACTAATTACATACTAATTTATGTTCGGTTTATAAATAACAGGTTATTAACGCTAATTATCACCGCAGTTGGCAAGCGTGATAAATTTTCGTTTTATCAATCTTTCACAGTACTTCAAATGTGTCTCATTTTTTAATTGAAATATAATTGGTAGGTATTGATTATATCAACAAGTACATAGTTATTTCTAAATATTGTAAAAATTTGAATTTTGTTTGAAGACGGAGTTTGTATTATTTTCAAATAAAAGCGATTGAGCGATTACCTGTCAATTCTCTCATTTTCTTTATACGAACACATATTTTTTATTGACAGCAAAAATTCAGCCGTCACTTTCTAGTTGCTATTTACATTTTGAGGCTATTTTCACGTGAATTTTGTTATTCATTTTGTGTATTTTGAATAGCTTTTGACAGTCTGTGTCAAGAATGTTTGCTTTTGCGGCAACATCTGCCTTAAAGTTCTCCTTTTAAAGTAATTTTGACACAGTTAAAAATGGCGTTATTGCTGTTCACTGAAATGTATACTCTCATATGATTAGCCCATTGACTTATTATATATGGACTGCTAGTAGACAACTTCGCGTTGGTTCCAACATAAGCGCTAGCTCTCGTGGTTCGGAGCGGAATAAATTGGAAACTCACATCTGACGTTTCCATTTTGTTGCAGATAGTTTTGCATACAATTGTGTTATTGCGATTAATTGAATAAAGATTTAAAATTAAAAAAATTAAGTGTTGTATAATTGGTTGCAATATGATTCAAGTTTCTCTGATATGATGAATTAAATTCTCATGTACTTGAATGTGATATTCTTGACAATCATAAGTATTTATTGATCAGAAATGTGATTGAAATATACGCTAAAGTCTTATTAAATCATATTTCTAAAATTAATAATGAAAAACAACATAAAAAAACTAATTCGCAATAAAAATACGACAATTGTGCATTTTATGGGACAATGAAAAACGATTTTTTATTCAAATTTTGTTGGTTCCATCTATTATTAATTATTTGCACTAGCACAATTTCGAGATGACATCTATTGTAAACAATGCCGCAACAATTTGAATTTCAACCGTTTCACTTGGCAAATCCACTCACGCCCAATAGGTGGCTCTAGCATTCTATGGAGAAAACCAAGCTGGTTGTCATTTTGTTTCACTTCTTTTTCACATAGAACCACGATCGCTAGTTATGTTGGCGTCATTTTCTGGGCAGGGATTGTATGGAAGTGGCATTTCACTAGTAGTCCGTATATAATAAGTCAATGGATTAGACATTAAGTTCAGCATAACTACTGTCAAAATTCGGTAACGAACATATTCGCACTTTTATTCGCCATAATCAATTCTTTAATCAATTTATTTTCTCAGCCACCGTTGTTCTGCTTTGGGGTGGTGGGCTGGCATACATCTCACAAACACATTCATTTCAACAAGAACTGCGTAAAGTTTTCTCCGATTAAGTTAAATCAACAACGACAATGTTTTTCTAAGGAAATTCGCAAATGGCTGATAACGTGCGATGAAGTAAATTTATACATATTTCAGCTTTATTTATTAGAATTTGCTTAACGTGCCTAAACACCTATATACATAGTTATGCAGTGTTTTAGTATTTATACAGCCTTTATACACCCTCCCAAAATTCATAAAACATTTTCCCATGCATACTAGTTATACAGGGCTTACGTCAAAAAAGGTACTGAAAAGGAGAAATCTATTCCATTTATCTGTCCGAAAAGATGAAAAACAACTTAGCAGCTGGTGAGAAATGCAAATTCAAATACAAATAGGAATTAAAAAAATTGAAAAGTAAAACAAAAAAAGGTCGGGAAACAAAATTTTTAAAACTATTCAAAATATCTCATATCTGGACCCCAATTCTCAAAAACTCTCGCATACGTTTATCTGTCAAAATCTCCGATGCGAAGCTGAAAAACTGAAATTTGCAATTCTCGAAATCCGTATACGAGAATTTCCCTTCGAATTGTACTCGTCTGCCTTTTCCATGCGGATCTGCGTCTCGCATACGGAATTGTGAGTTTGACATTCCAAAGAATGGTTTCTTTTGATTTGTGTGTGAGAAAATAACAGTCAGATTAAAGTATAAATCAAACAATAAAAATGGAATAACATAAATATGTTTGGTAATAGTGTCATTGATTAAAAGCACTCTTGGAACTCTCGGATAGTCCGGTATATAGTCGATGTAGCCTAATTGATGAATTAAATTTAAATATATATTTTTTTTACAACCTGTTAAAATGGCTTACTTGACGTGCTCTAAAATTGTACCTCATTTGAGAGGTAAAAATAATTTTCGTATAGCTGAAAAACAAAAACCCGTACCGCTTCGAGAATACCATTTTTTCTGTTAGGCGAAAATTTCAGGAGGATTTGCTCGTATACGAATAATGCTATACGGAATTTGAGAATTGGGGTCCTGCACATATTTCTTATCGAGGATACTTGAATAATCTATAAAATTGAAAAAAAAACCTCGATACAATCATTTAAAATAAAATGTGACAGATTTTTTCAGTCAAAATGACATTTCGATACTATTCCAACTCTATACAGGCACTAAAAAACCTCCAAACGCGTTTACCTTATACAAGCCCTATACAACGTTGAGTAATTTTTATAAATAAGGTTTTCGCGTTTAGAGGCATTTTCAAGGGTGCATAACATTATACACTCTTTTAAATACCGTCAACTGACCTAACAATGACCGGGCCTCTAACACCGTGGAGAGTAGTTTATTTATAATTTCTATATATTTTTTTTTGTTTTTTGTATTAAGCTATTTGTCACTAGATGTCATGTTATATGTTGAAGGGAAATATTAAATGTATGTAATTTTTAGCGGGAACTTTTCTAGTGCTCCTGAAATAGTGTGATTTTGAGTAGTGCAAACTTTTGACTGTTGTACCGAAACTATCGTATGTATAGCAAAACAATAGTTAAGGGGAGCAGCTCAACATTTTTTATAATTAAATATATTTTTGTTTGTTTATAAAAATACTGAACAATTATAAATAATCAAGTTTTTGAAAAAGCTATTCGAAAATTTATGAGATTTCTAAACATTAAATATTAAACAATCAGTAAGAGCAAATCGAGTTAAATCTTAACTTTTGAGAAAAAAAAAATAAAATAATAAAAACATATAATTGAAAAATATTTATTGCTAGTATTTTTGCAGCACTGGTCAATGTTAGGAAATCGATGCCCTAACATTGACCACACACTTTATTTTATATAAATCAAAAACGAATCGACAAAATTTGGTAAATCTTTGCTTTTATGATACAGGACGATAGTCCTCATAATCTAATGGTCGAAAATTGTGAATATCTATATACAGAGCTGTAAAATTCAACGTCAAAGTTCAAAACTGGCCAATGTTAGGGTAGTTGCCGTACATTTATAAATAAGGCTGATTGAATTTAAGGTATTTGTTTTTTGTGGTTGTGATCAGTGTTGCCATTCTGACAGGATTCCGGTCATATCTGATAATAATCTCTTCACTCTGACCGGAGAATATTTTGAAATCCGGTTAGACCGGATTTTTAACCGAAACGAAAAAATTCTTTAATCGGAAAAACCTTTTCTGACCTGAAAGATGATATTAGGCCTGTTTTTTTGAACTTCGTTCTCAGCAAAGCAAAGTAAAGTTGGATTTTCAGCACGCAATTACAACAACTACGCTCTACTTGCCACTTCGAGACTCGCAATAGTTATTGTAAATTGTGTGCTGAAAATGTTGCTTTACTTTGCTTTGCTGAGAACGAAGCTAAAAAAAAACACGACAACAGTTCTATGACTGTACATAAAGGATAGATTGCTATAATTTGAATGATATTTAGCAATACTCAAGGAACACACTCACAATTTCATACAGAAACCAATTTATTGTGAATAATCTTAGAATACAGGGGCTCCTGGCGGCAGTTTCATTTGAATTCTCCCACCAACTTTGACTGGGGGTGTGCATTCAAACAAGACTGAAGTGAAGACCATTTAGAATAGTTTGCAATTTCGGTTTTGGTTTCACCAAATTCAAACGCCGAAGTGGAGTGGAACGTTCCTTTTTCTGCAAAACGTTGTCATGCAAAGCTTTTCAATGAATTGTTTTATTTTGATTAGCTTTAATTAAGATTAAATTAGCTAAGTTAAAAAAAACTAAATATGATTTTTATTATTATATTCCATTTTTGACCGGACTTCTGGTCAAAATTGCCTAAGGGATTATTTTTGGTACAAATGCAAATAGTCACATTCTATATTTAAAATATATTTATTTTTATTTAATTTCCTAAACGATTTCTCAAATTCTAACGGATTATTTCATAAGTTGACTACAAAAAGGAAAATATTCCAGGAATTTTTGTTCGATTCATTTTATGCGCCTACTTCTATGGGAACATTTTCTTTTCTTGACTACACTTGCCATTCTTTATTGAATTTCTCTAATTTGTGGAGTGTGTACCTTTTTCTACGCGTGTGTATTGTAGCGAGCAGAACGCCACTGGCAAAATTATTGAACACCTGTACCAAAAATAATCCCTTAGGCAATTTACTCGTAGATTTGCCTTCCTTTGTCTTCAAAATGGCTGGCAATAGTTGGCTATAGCCAAAATGTGTTCAGCAAATAAAACTAATGGCGGATGTTCTATAAAACTGGGATTGGTTTTTGGCTTAGTAAAAAAAAAACTTGTTTATAATTTGCTAGAATGACCACCGGCAGTGAATTTTCTAAACGAACTACCAAGAATCAAACCAAACTGAATGAATGAAAACGAACAATAAAACAATAGCGGTGTAGGAGTTATTTTCGTGAATAGAAGAATGTCTGTAAGTGGACTATTCTGAGGCGCAATTTACGTGTACGTTTAGTAAACTTGTAGCAATGCTAAACAATATTGAAATCTGAAAATACAGAGCTGATCTTGCATATTTCTGCTGCATTATTACTTTGTCGGCCTCACAACCACAATTCACTCATCGTGTTGGGGAATAATTATTTCGGACACTGTTTTGCAAATTTCAATGGATCACTGAATTTACTGCATGAATAAATTAGCGGCCCCGCCTTCAAAGTCCTTTTTTCTACACGTGCTGATCATCTACAGTACATAACCACGATCTTTACAGATTTCACAAGTGTTACCACCATTAAATTTATTTTCAAATATTTGAATTTGATTTTTTAACTAAACTGCTACATACCACAAGATCACTTCAGAGAAATGTAACGTATATCCATTAGTCTCCTGCTACTTACCGATTTAAGAACTCACAAAAATTTCAAATACAGCTAATTCGCCAGACAACAATTTATTTATCAACACCTCCAAAATATCAACGATTTTTAAAAGATCACAAAAAAAATAAACTCGCTTCAGTTGGATAGAATAGAACTATCAAATTTAAATAATGAAAAATCTCCACAATATGTCATTTAATACTATCGAGTTTCATCACGACTCAGATACTAGATACAACTCGCGATCCACACTCGACACTCACAACGCACACGATCAAATTGGTTCCCTGACTAATGTGAGGGCGATTTAAATCCTCCGAATGAGTCGGGCGTTCTGTTCTATACAAATACAAAATACTCCCACCTACACTGCAAGCGTTTGTTCGCTGAAGCGTTGAAAGCTTTCAGTCTGATTTCTTTCACGGTACTGCTGATCTTGCGATCGTGACTGTTAAAGAGCGCAAATGCGAGTAGATTGGAGTTGGGTTGTTGGGACAGACTGCGGTGCTATCTTTATTGCGTTGAATGACCAAATAACAATCCCAATTCGAATTTGGTTTGTTATGGCCTCAGCTACAAGTGTGGTCGCGTTCTTATCAACTCTGTGCCTCTACAGCTACAAAATAAGCTATAATCAAATAAGCAAAACTGTGCGAAGCGATTGTAGATTTGTATCTAAGCAAGATATAAAATATAAAAGTGACTGTCTGCAGGTATTCTCAAATTTTCCGCTCTGTCTATAGACTGGTTTGAGGGTGTGTATAATATAGATACATTTTTTGCTAGATCATAATAATTATGGGAAACTACGTGAACTTTTTTTTCTTCGGAAAACACCTGTTGACTCATTTTTGAAACCGCAAATTAAAATTAGTAAGAAAAAAGAGATCAACTTGTGCATGGAGAATAAGTCCATCAAGTGCAATAATGCGCATCTGTGCGATATCGGAGTGGGGGGATAACAAAACGAGTTCCTTTTTCGTGGGGATTCCCATTGCTATTAACATGAAACCAACTCTACTGTCAACAACTAAACAAAGAATGGAAACAGTCTTCGGCATAAACAGAAGTAAACCGATCACAGGGCCAACATAAATTCAGCGACGCGTTGCGTGGAAGTGAAATATCAATAAAATCTGAGTTGCATTTTGAGGCTCTTCATCATCAACCATGTGACAAGTTCCTTACACATTGCGGTGCTTGAATTTTATGACAAATGGGTATACGAAATGACTCGAAAGTGGGTTAAGCTTTAAATTTAAGAGAATTCATAAGACAATCCCATGAATGCATCGGGAATCATATGATTGACCGCACAACTTTAGGCAGAGGTATTTGAGACCATATTTTTTTTTTTACCTGCATGCGTAACAATTATGGTTTTGGCGGTACTCGAATTAGATAAAATATTTTCTTACCCCTTGCAGTTTTTTGTGAACATTATATATGTATGGGCATAAAAACTCTGACGTGAGATGGGTTGACCAATAAACACTGTCGATGTGAACTGTATTTTTATAGTGCATTATTGGAACGACAGGCATGTGTTTTTTTTTTTATATAGCACCGATCCTCGATCCGCGACGTATTACTCCGGAAGTGCTGAAATTATAAAACAATGCGTTTGTGAACTGTGGTTAGTGCAAATTGACTTAGACTTTTTACAACATGCAAGCAAGGCATTATAACACGTTTAAAATAAATTATAACTACCCATTTTATCAGATAACGGTATCCAAATAGTTATGAGAAGCTCAGCATTGCCACTTCCAGAAGGTGGATTAATTTTCACGTTTGTTATTCCTAAGTCTTATTTAATGTCTACTGATTGTAGAAAAAATTTAAATTTAATTGTGCTTATCATTTTATGGATTTTTCGTCTTAATAATTTTATGGATTTATTAATTCTTATTTGAAGCTTTTAAGAACGTGTCAATTAAAGCTGATATGACACTTTATAAATTTTGTATACCAATCACTTTTTCGGATTGAGGGAATTAAAATTGTTCTGCTGACAAAAAAACGGGGAAATTTTGAGCGAACGCCCGAGAACACTGACAAAAAGTAATAATGAAATAATAGGCTGTTACATTTCGTATGCTTTAACTTGATTTCCCTACCGATTTTAAAATAAAAAATTAACTGCAAAAGAACTCAATACTGTATCTACTTTAAAATGTTGCCGAAGAAAAGTGTCCTGTACTACACCATAATCCAAGTTATGATATTTGAGAATGCGGACCGTTTCTCGAAGCTAATCTGCGACTGCATAATTTTTAGGAAAATATGCAAGGAAGTGCAGAATTTAAATAACCAATTTTCTGTCAATATGCTCTGAATAAATGTAAGAATCACACTCTGTCCAGTTGCCAGCCGGCTAAAAATGTACTACCAAATGATATGCGATAAACAAATGCTAAACCAAATGGCAATTACAACAGCAGAACTGACAGAAAAGTCCGGGATTTCTTATTCAAAAATGTATTATGTAACTTAACCAAATTGTTGCCTAAGTTTAAATATACGACATACACATAACTCTTGGTTTTCACTGCTCGAAAGCTGTTTGTCTCCCTTACCAAAACCTGCTAAAGAAGAAAGAGAATAAGTACCTTCTAATATACCTTATCTGAAGTTACAAATTTGATTGGAATATAACAATCTGATAGTCGCATTTCTTATATAACAATTCCACAAAGCTTCCCCCATCAGTCTTTTTATGAATGACTACCCCAGTCAAATTCGCAACAAAAGCAACACAGATTATGCATGTAGGTACTGGCAAACCGGTTAAAATTTACTCTGTGACGTATTTTTCACGGAGGTAATTCTTTCAGTTTGGTGCGTCTCGTTTTGAGTCACGTTTTTTATTGGGGAAATCACACTCAAACCTGAACCCCAGCTTGCTACCTAAATGAACAACATCTTTGGCGAATGGCTACACCGCTGCAATAATGTCAGGGGGATTTTCCTTCTCGGATGCGTGGAACAAATTCATCGAATTGGAGTAGTTCGTCATTCCGTTTGGACAGTGTGATTCTACAGACAAATTAGCATAAGACATACCGCCGTGTGTAGCCTGATACTGTTGAGCTTTGGGGAGCTTATGCAAGACGAACTTGAAATGTAGATAAGTTCATAAGAAACACGTTATTATGGCTTCTTAATCTCTGATGTGACGTACATTATTATTAAGCATTCGGATTTGAAGCTTGAATTTTGCGTTTTATCTGATAGGCGGTGTTTGACATTTTCTGTGTCATTTCGGTGAAAAGTAGGTAAGCGGGTATTTTTTGTTTTTTTTCCAATCTCTGTGTGTATGGTGATTTTTTCGGCAAATCGCCAAATCTCTCTTTGGAATGTCCAGTGAAACGTTACTTCCGCTTCTTACTCCCAAAGCCTTAGAGAAATTGTTGAGATATTTCCTTTTTAGTTTTTCATTTTGTATTGAGTTTTCTTTCTTAACATTTGAATACGACTGCCTCATGAGATTTTACTCATAAATTTAAAAAGTGGTAGGTTTTTAGTAGAATGACTATGGTCTATGACGGATAAAGGCAAAGAAAAGGGAAGACAAAGTCGTGTCAAGTTTTACGATCGTTAAGCTATATTTCGATTCACCTACTCGTTGTCAACTCCATTGTGAGTGCTTTTTTTGGATACGATTCTGGTACAAACATTTTAAAAGAACTTTCAAAAACGTTGCAACTGGGATTTTTAACAGAGTTCTGCTAAAACATATTTTACAATAATAAACATAAAATTCTACAAAATGCTAAATGAGTTGCCCACCAAAATTGGCAGCAAGGTACTAAACATTGCATAAGAATATAACTTACGTGTTGGTCACTCTGTTTTAGTTTTTCGATTTTTTAACACTTGCGGGAACAGTCAACTGTCTGTTAAATTCACAAAGATAACGCGATTTTTGTGTAAAACACTTGAGCTAAGAAGTTCGAAGTTTTCTTTTTATAAATTTTTATTATTTATTTAGTTTTTTACTTCAGGATCTAGAAATTCTCTGCGCTAATTTTATTTAACTCGTTAACCTGTCAAATTGATAGCAGTTGTTGTACAATTTTTTTGAAAAAAAACTGAAATATTATTTTAGCCTTTAGTAGTCATTCTCATTATAGTTTCTAGATTGCAAATGCGAAATATTTACGATTGCAATTACAGACTTTAATAAATTTATTCGACCAATCGTGCATTAGCCCCTGCAGTCAACTTGACCGAAATGCTTGCTTTTATGGCAACTTTCACAATTATTGCACAAAACCTATCAAACAAAATAATATAATACTTATACTTTTATAATAAATAGGTAGTTAAAAATGGAAGATGCTACATACAATTTGCGATGTTCGTATATTAAGGCAAAAAGCGACACCTAAGCGATGGACGTTTTTTCCGAAATAGGTTCTTAGCTTTAGTGATTTATATTATAGTACGTTCCTATGAAAACTTAAATAATAAATTTCATTCCCTTCATAATTAAATTATGGCCAATAAAAAAAAAAACAAATACAAATCGCTAATATATTAAATTTTAGGATTGGGTTGGTTATCTGACAAATGGTGAATCTAACTGGTGGTCAAGAGTGGCAACGAAACAAGAACTGTTAATATATTTATTAATGCCAACCCATCCCATCGTATAAAAATGCAGGAAATGTTGTAGGTATCCCACTGGAAGCACAACCATTTTCGTTGCACTCCGTTACCTCAGTGACCACACCTGTCAAATATAACTTCCTTCACTTGTACCACGAATGCATCCATTATCGCCGCGAGTAATAAAACGTAAGAAGCCAAGCCAACAAATGCATTTATTATTATTTATATATTTATTGCATATCTTTGGGGATGGTAAACAATAAATACAAATTGCATACTTTTTGGAATTGCATGCGCTATAGAAAGGTGTAAACAGTCAGACTGGAAGAACATTCTAAAAATAAATACGCAATCCACGATAAAAAATTGTAATTCTGACCTACAAATTATTTAGTGTGAAGGTTAAAAATGGTTATTAGTAAGGCCCAATGGCAGTGGACAATGGGTTACACACTTAAGGAAGAAAGGCAGCAAACTAAATTAGTTTAACTAATGTGGTATTCGATTGTTCTTCTACAGATTCGCTCGCAGATTTCCGATTTCGTGTGGCTAATCGAACATAAAACGTCACTTGCTTTTTTTTTATGTTGATATTCGTGCGATTGGAATATGTGTAGCCTTTGACCAAAGATAATGGAATACAGAGATATATAACATTCCAGTGGAAAGGCGGCTGCCTACAAGCTGTTTTCCCGAAAAATTCATGAAGTCACGCACATATGCTCATTTCTTTTCTAGTATATGTGAGTTCATGAATTGAACTTTACTGCAATAATTCGCTACTCCGAAATGAGTTTTTCACAATTTTTTTTATTTTAATCGAATCCTTAACAGAAACCAAACAAGTTAAATACCAGACACAAAACAATTGAACATCGCGATGCCCATAAAAGCAAAAGGAATGTTGGCCGGCCATTAGCAACATGCTTTTTTGTACCTCACACGTATTCACAGACGGGGGTTGAAATTACAAAAACAACAATGTAAACAAATGGGTTTTGGGGGGATAGACGTACGAAAGATATCCATCTCTTTTATTCATTCATCTCTGCCTTTGACACTCTTCTATGCGATTTCCATTTCCAGTGGTTAAAACATTTGTACATAAATAATTAACAAAAATAGATCCACCCGATGAAATGCGTTTCAATTTCAATTCAATTCAATTCAAACAATTTCAAAAATACATAAACAAACTCCATTAGTTGGAAAACGCACTTGTATAAGTAAATGTGAAGCGGTTCTGAGAAAAAATCCAGCAAAAGTGCTCTGAAATCTGAAAAGGATTGTTTTTATTTTTCGTACCAATCGAACATAAAAAGCATCATAGGGCAAAAAAAAAGAGCTCTATGAGTGCCCAATCGAGTACCAAATAAGAGTAATTGTGGTTATGTTTTTCAGTGATCTGGGTTGACATGGATACCATAGAACTAGACTATTTCTGGAGTAGATTGAAGCTACATATTTTAAAGAATTGAAATTCAAATGGTACACACTCAGTTGCTATTTAATGAATAGATTCAATTCTTACTGAGGTATTACGCAATGAGCAACATTTAATATTTTTATTGGATTCACCATGTAGAAGTTTATATTGTAGCGTGGAACCAAAAATTTAAACAACGCATTATACTATGTCCCCACCAACGTAATTTAACTAAAGTGATTTATAAATCACGAAAGGCGTCTCCACCGAACTTTAATTGATTTAGTTTGACATTTTTGTCGACTTTGACATTAGGTGTTATTCTTTCTGTTTTTTTGCCATACCTGCCAAGAATAAAACAATTTTTCATTGCGTGAATTTAATAAAAATATTAAAAACTCACCGAAACACGAACAAAATTAGAAAATTGAATTTGAAATAATTTTTTTGACAGTTTTTCTGTCCTTTTTTGTTTGCTGAATAAAGTGCTGAAGTTAAGAATTTATGAGATGATTTAGCTAAATCAACTTGATTTAGCTAAATCACGTTGGTGGGAACATGGTAATAGATACCAAACAAGTTCAACTTCCAATTGGAGACTCGAATCTCTCAAATAAGTGGAGTTAAATGAGCTAATTTTAGAACAATCGAGTTTGTTCGGGACGAACCGAAATTATCACTAGAAAGTTCCCAATAGATGACGGAGCGGATATAAAAGGGCAGGTTCGAGAACAAGGAGGGACAGTTGACTTTTAAACAGTGATTGGAAAAGTTCGAAGGAGTAATCGGTTGTGATGATAAAGAAGTGTTAAGTATGCAGTGAATTAAGTGATTGGTTTAAGTCGGATAAGAATTGTTTAAAGAAATATTGTTGTGAAATGAATTATTAGAATAATTCCTAAACGTGTAATAAAAATGATTTTAGAAAAGTTCAACAGAATAGCGTTTTATCTTTTCGAATCTCAGGTCGGATGTAACAATATTCAAATACAAATGAGTATAGTTCCTTGTTTGAAATAAGTAATAGTCACAGTGAACGAAAACCTTGTGGTTGGTTTAAGGTACCTACACATATTTCAATTCGAAATTCATTCCGCGATACTATTAATCATTTTAAGTGTCCAGGCTAAATTTTTCGAACTCACAATGGCGAAATTTTACATGCAAAATTGGACATTGTGGCCGACAAAATACTTAGTGTGAAGGTTAAAAATGATTATTAGTAAGGCCTACTGTTTATAAAGGCTACCAACTACCAATCTACTGCGTCGGCTGATCTTGTTTTAATATAGACGTACATTTGTTGCAGTGTGGGGGAAGTCAATGTATAATTTTTTTCCAATATTTCGGACGTCTTTAGGTACTTTCTTCATTAGGCGACAAACCGCTGGGAGAGTGACTATCTCACAGCGAAAATCAGCAAGTCACATTTTATATAATCCGCGATACTAATAATCACTCTTAGTGTCCAGGCTAGCGAAATTTTCCATACAAAATTTCACCTCACGGCGCTAACTCTTCGCTTGACGTCTGCCGATGAGAGAAGAAATGGCCGATAGTCTAACATCGGGCATCGGAGCCTGGATCCTCCTAAAACAAATGGCAACAACTTTAAAAATTCACAATCAGGTTGAAAATAATTTATTCAAAACAAAAAACACGCTTACATACTTAAAGTTAATCCATTCCCCGTCTTAATGCTAAAATGTGCCGTTTACAACATAACCTTAAACCCAATGCCAAATCCAGGCTTGTATGGCGGTGGTGGAGGTGGCGGTGGTGGCTGATAGTGATGATGGTGCTTGTCGTCGTCGTACGGTGTATATGGGGGAGGCTGTGGTGGATAGCCAACTGCTAGCGGGTTATCACCCACCAGCACCTCATAGCTAGTCACACGTCTTTCGCGTCCCGCGAATGGAATATACAAGCAGCCATGCGACTTCTGCACCTTTCCTGGGGTCAAACTTCCACAGTAGTGGGCACGGCCAATAAATAGTTGCTCTCCTTGGGCCGTCCGACCGCCTTCAAGCGCTCCGGGGGGGACATAACCGTCGTTGGCCGGTACCCATCGATATCCGTGACCAGTGAGCACCTCGAAATGGTTTTTCACAACTTCATTGCCTCCGTGACAGATGTAGGCACACGATTTGTTTGGAATCACCTTCGCGGGGATCAAATCGCCATCATGAAAGGCGCGCCCCACATAGATCGTTGCCATGTCAGTGTCTTGTCCAGCGTGAACGGCATTTGCGGGAACACTGCTGCCAGTGCACGACACCCAAGTAGTCGGTGGAGGCTCTCGAACCAACACCTCGTAGCTTTCTATTCGGCGCTCCATACCGCCGTACGGAATGAGAAGAGCTCGGTGAGCGGGTATAAGCTTACCGACTGTCAAACTTCCCTGGAAATGTCCACGTCCGACAAGGATCCGCTGCCCCGACTGAGTCCGACCGCATTCCACTGCATTGGGCGGTAAAACGTGGTCATAGCACGGCCTCCAGCTGTAGTGGTCGCCACAGAGAATGTCAAAGTGGTTCTTGGGAATCTCCTGCCCTCGCCAGCAAACGTACGCGGTACGCTTTGACGGAAGGATCTTGGCCGCAAGCATATCGCCTTCGTGGAATGAACGGCCGACATAGATGGTCGATCCATCCGAGTCGTGGCCACCAACAACAGCGAGTGGCGGAACAGCTGCGTACGTCGATGTCGACACCCAATTATGCCCTAGAATCAAAGGAAATTTTTTAAAAACCCCGTCCTCTACCATATACCCAAGTCCGTCCCCCCAACCCTGGTATGCATACAGTGCCTTGGCGCAAATGAAAAACAAGTTCAATGAAGTTACACAATTGATTAATTTTATTTAAAACTTTTACGGTTTGTTCTTTGGTTGGTTTTTGTTTAGAAGGCTGTCGTAGATATAGGCCCGTGCCGGACTACCAGTTCTTGGTTAGAACCTCGTAGGTGGTGAGCTTGACTTCCTTTCCTCCATACGGAATGTATAGGCAGTGATGCGATGGATGCACTTTGCCTGGTGTCAAACTACCGTGGTGATGTCCGCGGCCTACAAACACCGGCTCACCGTTGCGAGTGCGCCCGGTCGACACAGCTCCGGGTGGAACAGCGCCGTGCTGTGCCTTTACCCAGCAATAGCCGCCACCGGTTAAAACCTCAAAATTGTTCTTAAATATCTCATAGCCACCAAAGCACACGTATGCACAACCCTTGTTGGGGATTAACTTTGCTGGTAGGTTCTCACCTTCATGGTTGGCCCGTCCGACGTAGATTGGGGTTCGGTCGGAATCATATCCAGCTAGAACAGCGCCTGTTGCACATTGGTTTAACGAGCCAGGTACCCATCCGTGCCTCCTTTCGTAGGTAAGCACCTCGTACGTATCCAGGCGCTGCTCATGTCCACCAAACGGAATGTACAGACAATGATGTGAGGGGTGAATTTTGCCAACAGTCAAGCTGCCTTGCCAGTGTCCACGGCCCACATAGAGTGGTTCACCGGTTACTGTATTGCCAGCGAGTACAGAATTTGGTGGAACTGAGCCGACGGCACATGGAATCCAATTGTAAAACTCGCCAGTGAGGACTTCGTAGTGGGTTTTGGGAATCTCGCGTCCACCCCAGCAAACGTAGGCGGTATTCTTGCTGGGAATCACCTTTGCCGGCAGATTGTCACCCTCGTGGAAGGAGCGGCCCACATAAATCGGTGAACCATCGCAGTCATGTCCGCCGACGACAGCGAATGGTGGCACGCCAGAATACGGCGCCGAGTGAACCCATCGGTGTTCTGAAAATGGAAAAATTGACAGGGGTTAGCATACAGAATTGGGACAGGATAAAAACACAAAAAACCTTTGCGCTACAACGCCCAATGTTGTTGTGCTAAGATTTCATTCACTGAGTAGCTTAAACTTCAAACTTAAGTGTGAGATGATAGGAACTTATTGTCAGTGAGTGAGTGCGGCGTTAACTTTTTGGTTTGGTTGATGACATATTTATAAAAAATTTCATGGGAAGGTATTAAGTCCGTTTCTCATACTAAATGTGCAAAATATACTTTATTTCAATAATTGTTAAAATAAATTAATTTATTTTCATACTACGCGCTTTTCATAAGTGACAGGTGTCAACGCCGTTCTCGACGACTCCAAAGATATATATTTGTGCCGATATTGAATTTCGGGCATAATCTTACCAATGACTCACTAAACGCGAAACTGATATGCATTAATTTTCGATGACAGATGTCAATTCATTTCCTAATGCCTGAATCACAATACTGCATTTAGTCGACTTTCACTTTCCATTTTCCATATTTTTTGTTTTAATGTTGTGTCGATTTCAGCATACTGCTTCAACAACCTAATTGTCGGTCAATT
This sequence comes from Cheilosia vulpina, assembly GCA_916610125.1. Lineage (NCBI taxonomy): Eukaryota > Metazoa > Arthropoda > Insecta > Diptera > Syrphidae > Cheilosia > Cheilosia vulpina. The sequence goes on from OU744279.1 coordinate 57,908,223, forward strand.
TAAAATGATTCATTAACCTTTAAGCCGGAAATTGCTTTAACGCTATTCGTTTATTGCCAATGAGTAAAAAGAGATTGGTTCATGTATTTGTATTTTTTTCTACCACTACTTCACATTTTGTTGAAATGCACCACTTACTATTTCGTGCAGATGCTTGCGACTCTAAAGAAAATTTCAAACCTTGTTAATTATGAACACGTTCGGACTCATAGGTAGATAAGTTTAATTAGATTTGTTGGAACTTCAGATTTTCCGCACGCGGCGACTAACTACGTTTTGGAGCTTGTCAGTTGTCACGCATTCGATTTTCTTGTTGTGCTTTCAATAAAACAAAACTATTTTGACAGTGTATTCCTTAACGAATAAAGAAAGAACTGAATAGCATTGTAATCAGCTGTCAGAGTTTGTTTGTCGAAAAAGGAGTAAATGGGCACATTCAAGAACATAGTTATCTTAAGTCGACTAGATTGGTCTGGATGAGGTGTAACCTGAACTGAATGCAACAACTAGATTGGTCGGGAACGTCACTTTTTCTACATCAGCCACCTATGCGAACTGTCAACTTAGTACTCAGTCACGAATTTCTTCACTAGATTCGTCGGCTACCCGTCCATAAACGTCAACTGAAACAGCTGCTCATATGACCGATTTCAGCCAATCAAAACCGAGATACATCTAGTCATACAGCTGTCAGACTTACCAACCTAGATACTTAAACGTCCCGAATTGAAAAATGTGTCAAGTGTACAAAACGTCAAACTCTTATAAAAGTGTCGCACTCATAACAGAACGTCAAAGTTCGACAAGCTGCAGATGTTGTGATTTTTATAGGAGGAATACGTAAAAACATTTTTAAAACTGACAGCTAGATATATATTTATTTGGAGTGTGGATACTTCCAAAGTTAAGACCTTACAAACATAGACAAATTTTGGAAGTTTGTCTATTTCGTATTCTTTTCGTCTAAAATTGCGATTATAGACATTTTTGGAAAACAAAGGTAAAAATGGTAGATAGTGTTTTTTTTGTAGTTTATAAAAAAAAACTGGTATAGAAGGTCGTTAAGGATCCTAGCTTATGTAAACTTTGAAGAAGAAAGACCGACCGACTTTTATGAAGCATAAAGAGAAAACTATCTTTATTTGAGACTGAATTCAATACATAAGTTTAGTACAATGAATATAAGTGGGAGCCACGTTGGCCAGACTTAAATTTTCAAATAGATTCTAATTCATAATTTACGACAGTTTAAAGCCTACAACGTAGTCATACCAATCGAACCGTATATACAAATATACAAACTCTGGAAGTTTTGTACTGACTTAAAATGGGACAACACTAATAAGCGGACCTGGGCCTAGAGGGCTAAAAATATGTTCCAACTTTCAAACGTCTCTTTCAAAAACTAAATTTTAAAGATGATTGCCATCTGAGTTGTGCTAGGCTAAGAATATGCAACAACTTTGGTGGCGGTTTTTCATTCTGAACGCACGAAAGGTGCTCGCTAAATAGACTTTTTGATTACAGTACAAGATTTAAATAGTTAAAACCCAATATTTTGAAAATCTCACACCTTCTTCAGTGCGAACATAAGTTCTTGTCAGCTTAAAAAAATAGGTACGTGCTCTGGTCTTTGAAAATCTGTAGCAGCTACATGAAAGGAAAAGGTCAAGTTTACGAAGAATAGCTTGGCAAAAGATAGACATTGACCGAATATAAGCTTGTAAAATAGCTCGTTTTAAATGCTGCCGCAAAATGGGCCTTGAATCAAACTTGCAAACGTTTCTATTCCTAAATTTTCGGTGCAGAGGTATACTCAAACTGTAGCTGTGACAAAACCTCTTTCAAATTATCGGTCCATTATGCAACTTTTGAAACGCACACAAAAACTAAACGGAGCTTATAAAACCAAACAAAGAGCTGCTCTGCGGCTTAGGCAAAATGGAGCTCAAATTGAAGACGGTTTTACAATGCAATTGTCAAAAATTTCTTATTACGTGGATGCACAACACGTCCAGGTCGTTCCAGGGACATTGAAACTCCTGCAAAAAAAAAGAACGCAAAAACACTGTTTAGGAAAAATGAAGAATAAAACAAGTAACACCTTATCATGCTGGCTTCAATGCCTCTGAACATTTTAGCCGTGTTGTAGGTGATTCATATTAGCCATTTTGTTTTTCAAAAAAAAAAAATCACTTGGATATGACCAAACACGCAAAAAAAAACAATAATATTCACAAAGCTTATAGGAACTTTTCTTTTATCTTATCAGGATTGAGTCACTTAACGATAACACCTTCGAGTACAGATTAGTTTATTGCAAAACAAGAAAAACAATAAAAGCAAGCGCAAAGGTATTTAAAGCCAACAAAATACAATAATGCCGGGTGTCATATGAGCGTATCCTTACCCATTTTGTTCTAAAGTTTTACGTTGTTTCTATACACTTCGATAGAAATATTTAATTATTGGTTTGTGGTATCAGTCTTGACTCTGTGTGTCCAACTGCGACTCTCGTATAACTAAAGCCAGTAGGGTTTTCGATTCGATATAAGAACCGAAAGCAGCAACGGCAGCTGGTATCAATGCGGCTGATAAGAGTATTTTGATAACACGTCTGTGTGAGGGATAATTACAATTATTGGGCGATGATAAAAAACGCCAAATTTGTGATTCATTTATGGAGAAAATATCCAAATGGAGATAATAGCATGTGAATACCCTACAGAGGTAGGGTGTGACTGGTTTGGTGGGATGCGAAATCCGAATATAGTGATACACGTCACAATGTACGCAGTTACATAGTCGCACAATATTCCTGTTCAATATAATTCTTTCTGTAGACTCTTTGCAAATAATGCGGGTATGGAATGTACGTAAACAATTCGAGAGTGCAACTTGCATTGAATCTGATTATGAGAGGAGAAGGATATGATACCACAACAATACACAAGGGACTTTGTAACTATGGTAACTAAAGCCTGACGAGGGTATCTATTCTTTACAAATTTTAAAGGACTTGACATGTTGCAATTACTGTCGTGGAAATTGCTTTTATCTCCAACCCGAAGTGTGAGCTTAAGGATAACAAAAAAGAATTTGTTTTGTTTATAGATGGTCGCTATCAGTGTACAATATGTTTAAATGAAATTGTTTTCGAATGATGTGTGCTTACAAAATTTTGGGAGTTAAAGACTTACAAAGATTAAGAAAAAGTTTTTATGTACTCATACAGAGGGCAAATAAACGGAACTCAATGTTTCTTTCAAGCTTTACAAGATGCTATGCTAGTGTATTCTTGGAAAACCTTTCCTTTCAGATAACCCTTAGAAAGAAGTTTGATCATAAATAAATTGTTTCTTGCAAGCTGTCAATTTTATATTTGAACAAAATATTGCTCTTCAGCGCGGAATTACTTTTCCAAACAAAAAAATCACAATCAATTATTTGAACAGCTATATTTTTTATTTGGGTTAGGTTTGATAAAGGTTAAACCCTACTTTACCACACTCAGGTCCTTGAGGAGCCATTGTGATGTCCTTTTTAGGTGTTAACCGTTGATGTTAGAGACGGTTAGCCTATGCCTTTCCTTCTTGCAACTGGCCGACATCCTTACGTCCTCAAAAACATGTAAAGATCGGAAGGTTCTCGTAAGTCATGGAAGTAATAACTTCAAAGTGTTGTGTTCCTGTTTTTTTTTTTTACTTAAGCGATAGCGACAGCGAATCGTTGAAACAAAAATAAGTACGATTCGTCTTAAATTAGGTTGTAAAAATTTACATTTGTCCGTTCGTAGATCGCTTCGCTCTCATATATGAATAGTCCGCAAGAATCGACGAAGAATGTCACAGGAAAGTTCGCGGCGAATGCCTAAGTTGGCAAATAAGGCGAAGATATTTCAAAAGGTGATATTTGTAGTTTGTTTAAATGAAATCGAAATAGAAAAATGCATTTATTTATTATTTTCCGTAGGAACCCTAGGCCTAGCTTTTCACAGTTATTCGTTTTGTGTGAGTTTTTCGTGGAGGGGATCTTCAATTTTATGCCAGTTATACTATATATTTATGACAGTTATACTCTCGGATGTTTGTCAGACGTTCGCGAGAGGTGGCGCAGTGAAAAAATTTAATGCATTTTTTTCGGGATTCGAACCTCGCTTAGTAGTCCAACACACTTTCAAATACATACTACCGCGTAAATGGCCAAACTCATGGCAATGTCGCAGTAGTGGTAATTTATCCATCATTTCGTGTGCATCACTATACAAGACATTAATTTTTTTGACACTTTATCAGTTACTTATTAAATGCAAAATGTTGACCCCTTTCAAAGTTTGAAAATCCTTCCAGAACAAATATGACGTTGTGACCCATATTTCTCATAATCTTCTCCTTTATGCTCTCGACCGCGAGTCTTTGCAAATTGTTCACTAAAACTCTTTTACAGTCTTCCTTTCTGCGCCACAATCTTGCATTCGATAATCTTCTAATTTCATGTGCATTTCAATTGCTGTCACAATACACCTGGTGCCTGGTGTGTTTCTATGTCAAGTTTCTGGATCACCAAAATAATATTTCGAACTCTGACGTCTCTACAAAAATATGTTTTTTCTTAAATAAACTTACTAATGAATAGTAAAATATTTCGCATTTTATTTTTTATATGGCCGTCATGTTTAAGACAAAAAATTGACACTTAAAGAGTTTGAGTTTGACAGCCCTGCTCTAGATGTTCACTTATTGTTCTTTAGTGTTAGTTTTTGCCAATCGCAGACGATTCTTCCATCAAACAACCAAATTCCTTCTTGTAAGTCTCTGGACGTATTGATTTTGTAAAATTAATAACAAACACATGACATCATGTCAGGCATATCTACCGTCATTTCAGTGACACCTTAAACTCCACGATAAATAACTTCGCAAACGATTCTTCCATCAGCATTTGCTTCTCAGGAGAACTCTCCGGCGAACGCAATGAATTCTACTACGTGCGAGGCCCATTTTATCATCTTTTAGCGTTTCCTTGCGTTTTTTCCATTCTATGATAAAAACATTTCCATTTTCGATACCAATTAACTCATACAGCGAAACTAGGATAATATTCTCCTCATCAATCGCCCGCAAATCAATCGCAGCAAAAGCCATGTCCATGGGTTAGACATTATCTTATCTCTCTAAGCACTAAATCAGTATCAGGTGGTCAGCCGAAACAAGGTGCGCAAGGGGGTTTTCAATTATTTATCTATTGTTGAATCATTCCCTTCGCTGGAATGGGAACAACAAGTGTACCTCCATGCCATAGTGCGACTAAAATCAATGGATTTTCAGTTTGTCATCCAATTATGTATGGGTGGGCAAACCAAATGCCATTTTCGAATTTTATCTGAGGCGGCGTATTCATAATTACGTGCACTAGAGCAAATGGTCTAAATGAAGAGAACACTTTTTCGGTTTTAGTTTTACTCTTGAATTTCACCAGCAAGGAACTGCAATTGCTTGCTTTGATTCATTGTGCAAAAATGATGGTAAGATCTAGTATTTACTTGTTGGATGGAGTGTAATAAATTTATCTCAACTCTTAGGAAGAACAATGTCCGCTGGTCAGTGCAAGATATCGGACGTCTTTGTACATTGATTTACATCAACGGCAAGAGCAGGTCAACATATTGGCCACAGGTAAGTGTAAACAAGTGACACAACTTCGAGTACCTACAACAAAATAAGGTGTGGTCAATATTTTCATGTCAATCACCGAGGACTTAGTGCACTTAGATTGGCATTTGTTGTAAACAAGTGGGGCTACATAAGAGGCCTCATTTATTTGGGTATGGGTTTGATCGATTAGGTTTTGGAATATAACTCTGTTTCATTATGAATAATGGTTTAAGAATAGAGTATTTCTTAAATAATGAGGCAAAGTTTAAATTCTTAGACGATATTAGCCAAGTTGCAAAATTTCATAATCATGAAACATTTCCTAATTAAATTGTAGAGCGGAATTGTGATAAGCAAATTTGAATGGTGTTCGGGAAAACTCTCGTGAAAATGGAAAAGAGAAGGAATTCAGCTACCTCAGCATGAGAGAAGCCCTCCATCGATAACAGTGACTCTGCATCGCAGTTCAGTGGATAACAAATCGAGTTCAGACTGAGCGAAATCTGCTTACAATGGGTCTCGACTTTTGCGCCCCTCCTTCGTGGATAATGGTTCGGTAAGTCAGATCACAATTTTCCAAGCGTTATCGGCTCCATTTATAAGTAAGTCCACTGCCACAAAATCAAATGCGGTGCACTTTTGTGTTTGACCTTAAACACAAAGACCAAAGCTAACAAAGAAAATTTTTAAAACAAATTTCACTTCTTCTCTGTCACTATTACGGAACTGAGCATATCAACATTTTTTTTACAATAAATTCTACAAGATTTATTAACAATTTATATATAAAGTGGATTTAATTAAAAATCTACATCTAACCACACTCGAATCTACTACGTTTTCAGAGAATCTGTTGCGAAACAATTGCAAATAAAGTGAGAACACTGTGCTGGCAGACAGGAAACAAAATTGACAAATAAACGACACCACTCATCATTACCATTACTCGATTCAAAAACGTCAAAGATTTGTTAAAATTGGTTATCGATTAACTGCCAGAATGGGGACGTTCGAAATTCTAGTTCAGTTTATCTGGCAGCTGACTGACTTGATGTATTTTAATTTTTATTATCCAAGGTTGGTCACACGAATAGTATCTACTTTTTCCAGTTATGAAGGGTTAGCCAACAAATCCCGTCAAGAAAAATCCTGCCTGCATACTCAGATGACATTTCCAAATGTCAAAATTCAAAATAAACCATGAGTATACAAAAACTATTGAAGTTGAATAGTAAACGAGTTTGAATACCTAGTCCAGACAAATCTGGTTGACGTTTCACATGAACTAGGTATTCGAACGTCCCTATATGTAAATACTGAGTTGAAGTTGGTTGTGGTTGTACAGCTTATGATTCCGATTGTAAGGCGTTGCTATATAACTTTTTTGTTATATAAGTACGTTGCTATATTTTTAAGTGGTTACTAAATTTGTGTTTAAAAATATGTCCAAATTGCGGTTTAGATTATTTGACACAGAATTCAGCAAAACTTTGTCCATTATGATCATAAAGGAATGCCAAGTTCTTTACGTCCAATGCTTTAGCTCATTAAGAGAAACGAAATGCGTTGTAATATTATTTCATTTTAGACTTCCAATTACAAGTATTTGATAGTATTTGCCTGGCGTCCGTCTCCCCAGCATGCGTTTTTTGCTAGTATGTTCATAATCAACAAAAAAAACTTACTTTCTTTATTTCGAAATCATATACTGTAAGTCGTTGTGTTTTGTCAACCCATAGAGAGACAGTGCAACATTCAGCCCACACCGAGTTCTTAAAAACGCCTTTTCTGTCAGTAAACCTCTTCGAAACCTACTGACAAACGTAAGGTTCTTCAAGGAATCATAGCTTTTCTAGCATTCAGCTGAACTGCTGACAATACTCGTACATGTATATGTACTGTTGACAAATTTTTGTTTTTCACTCTTACTAACTTTTGTTATATTTCTCCTTTACAGAGAATATTATCCGGCTTCCTGATTTTCAAATCCGTGTAGCAATGCCAGTCACAACCAGATATCTATTACTGAAAACGTTGATGATCAAACTCAGTCTGACACCTCTTTTGACAGAAATAAATTCGAACTACAACAATCACAAAAAAAAAAAACATGAGCGAAATGTGGTAATCAAAACAAAAGGTGAATAAATGTGACCGCACCTGTCAAGTACATTCACCCAAGCTTGTAGATTTGGCTCTAAACGAGGGAGTTCATTAACTCGAACACCCTGTATTTAAATTCGTGTGTGCAAGTTTGTATCTACCAATTTCAATTTTCTATGACTGCAATCAATCAAAGTCTACTCGATTTTTAATAAGTTCTAGCTTTTTTTGCAAACAAAAAGAACTTTGCACCTAATGGCGAAATCAACATTTTGCAAGTTGTTGATGATAACCGTAACCTATATATAAACAAATTCCTTTTTGTAAGTCCCTGGACGTATTGATTTTGTAGAATTATAAACAAACACATGACATCATGTCAGGCATACAGTCATTTCGGTGACACCTTAAACTCCACGATAAATAACTTCCGGCATATCTATTGAATATCAATTTTGTTTTTGAACAAGTAATTGTAAATCGTATTTCACAAAAATTGTGTATTGAAACCGCGACACCCATACTCGTAGTTAAAGGTACATAGACATACATACACCTTTTTGGTTTGTTCTTTGTTTTGGTTGTTATACCTATATAGGTCACTTGTTCTTATTCTTATCGAACATTCGGCTTCGGCATTCGCCAATGCACTTGTTGTGACAAATCAACAAAAATGTAACCTTATCATTGCCAAGTAGCGGAGCTAATATCCACCCCCCAAAAGTGATTCACCTTTCACTATATACATAGTAACAAAAGAAAAACCAAAAAAAAACTTTGACTGTAACTTGTGTTAGTAGCCTCAACTCTTGTTACTTTACATGAAAATTGATAAGATAATGAGTCAAATTGACTTACACTATGGCAACAACAAGAGCGAAAAAAAAACTACAAGTTCCCTTCTATTTTCCTGGAAATTCATAAATGATACGAACATACACCTATAACCGTTGCTTACCTAATATCCGCGCCAATCCATCCATCAAGGTCTTACTATCGGCAAATGGCAATAGTGATAGTGACAACTTTAGTCTGTCGATATCGGCAAATAAAATGGATTCGAAAGAAATCTCAATTTTTAGTTAGATTGATCGAAAATAAATAACTTTATTAGTTAACGGTAGTTTTGTTCTTTGATAAATATATAAATTGTTTACAGTTACCTTCTGTTCGATAAGTATTTACACAACTCAAAACAAGTATTTTAGAGCTTAATTTTGACAGCGTCTACTCAAATAAAAGAAGAACCTTCTATAAAATTCGGATAAAATTTATATTGAATCAAAGCCAAAGTATATTTTAGTGAATACAGCAACCGATTGTGCTTGAAAAAGATCTGATTGGTTCATACCTCGTATAAGATTCCAAGAGTGCGATGGGGCGTAGTAAACTGATTTCAGCGCTATTCACTTTCAGCAAGCGGGTACTAGAAGAATCCTGAACAAGAGATAATTTGTATGAAACTTCTCCAATTTGTTGGTTACCAAATGTCCCGCAGGAGGGAGTACATGTTCGGTTCACGCATCTTGTCACTGGCGAAATGGTGTTTATTCTGCAAATAAAAGTTTAAGCTTAGTTTCTGTTTTTTTTAAAACAACCCCCGCTCAAAAATGTACATGATCCGCCACTACATATCAAGCACTTGACATTATATTATGGTTTATTGTCAGCGGTATTATAACCAAGCACCTGGCTATGAAACAATCATTGCTCTCAATACTCGTACACAGGGCAGGGAAACAAAATGAAAAATACAAGTCAGTGTTCAGGTGTGTAGTTATATTTAAGCCCAGAAACCTAGATAAGATAAAACAGAACTTATCGCCAGTTCTGGAGCAATACAAGTACATATAATAAATTTATTGTTTCTACTTTTGGCATAACCGTCAGAGTGTTCGTTTATCTCTGCTTGATTTAATATCACCAAGTGGTAGGTTGGCAGTTTAGTTTGGTCTAGATCTTCTTCGACAGAAGTAGGGGTTTGTTTATCCGGTGAATATTTCGTGGCTTTATTTTACTGTACGCGCTTTATTTTTTTGACCTTAAATATGGGTAAGTAGACAGCGAGAATTGGACAATATTTGCAATATATTCTGGATAAATTATAAATTTTATCAAACGTTTAACCAATTTGGCAACCCTATAAAAGTTTACATCATTTCCTTTGACAAGGTGAAATATAAATATTTGCGTTCGGTGTGATTATGTTTGGTGGTTTTTGTTTGCTATTCAAAGTTGAACGAACTAAATTTTGAGTTAAATTTTGACAGAAAACTGTCACTTGGTTGTTGGAGAATGACACAATGAATTTTTTTATCAAAATTTGAGAAAATATTTGAACAGCGTTCTGCGAATTGGAAGAATATTCGTTGTAAATGTTGCTGAGTCAGATTCGGACTGCTAAATTCACTGACACCTGTCAAAATTTAAATATTTTTGTGAATTTTAAAATATAATAAAGGTGAACACACTTTTTCCATTAATGTCACCTTGATCAATTATTTCGAAGTTAGCTATCATTTCTGTGATTGTGAACTCATACGTGCCGTCAAACTGGTATCAAGTGATCTTATCTTTAGAACACCACTTTGCAGACTCTCGAAAAAACAAACACATGTATACTTGGCATTCACTGAAATTATTATATTTGTAGCGATTGTAAAAAAGAAAAAAAAACTTATCGATAGAGCCAAGTAGATGATTGAGATGAGATAACAAGTTTAATATTATTTTAAGAGTATGGTATTCAATATACCTAATAGGATATGTGCCAAAGTAACACTCCTACGTTTACAATTGACAAGTAAAAATATGACCCAACTTTATTGATTTATTACTAATATAAAAGTAAAACAGTTTTTTCAGTTGGTATACGTCTCAACTCAAAGTGGGAGAAACATAAACCATACGTGGAAGTAGTTTACAGTTGAATGTAAAAACAGAGCTGTCAATATTGATTACGTGAAAATATAGTGCCGACCTTACACCTTGCCCACAATGGTATAAATGTTCATAAAAAATCTAATTTCGACTTGATGTACCCTGAACGCAACAAAGAGTAGTTTAGTCAGAACGTCACTCTTCGTAAGTCAGACACATATACGAGCTGTCAACTTAGCTCTCAGTCACGAAATTCCTGACCAGGTTTGTCGGCTACCCCTCCCTAAACGTCAACTGAAAAAAACTGTTCATATGACCGATCTGAGACATATCAATTCAGTCAGCAGTCGGACTTACTAAACCAGATTCTTGAACGTCGCCATTTTGTAAAATATTTGAGTATTCACCATACCAACCCTTTTCAACATCTCTGAACCCTGTCACTCTATTTTAACATATGAACATCCATTTTCCGTTGCAGAACACACTTGGATAGGAACAAATGTCTACTCAGACGTCCCACCAATGGCTATTCATGCCGGTCATGATTCCGATGGTGATGCGATTTATGTAGGTCGTGCCTACCACAACGGCGATATTCTTGTAGCGAAGATCGTCCCCAACAAACACCAGGCCTACGTTGCTTGGGGCGGCGAGGAGATCAACAAGCACGACGTCGAAGTTCTTACAGGAAGCAATTACGTATGGATCCCATCGAGTGGTGGCGCAGTTCCCCCACACGCTGTCAGCGTTGGCAGAACCTCTGACGGTGAGCCTCTCTACATTGGCCGTGGTCACTGGGAAGGCAGTCTGACGCCAGGAAAAATTCACCCTTCACACGGTTGCCTGTACATCCCGTACGGTGGTGGTGAACACAAAATCGAACACTACGAGGTGTTGGTGCAGCCAGAAACTTGGGTGTCCGCAACTGGAAACTACATTGCTCCCGGAACAGTGCTGGGCGGTCACGATTCGGATGGTGATGCCATCTATGTGGGACGCGCATACCACGAGGGAGATTTGTTGCCGGCCAAGGTTGTCCCCAACAAGGGATGCGCCTATGTTGCATGGGGCGGTCACGAGCATGTCAAATATGACTTTGAACTCTTGACTGGCTTCGGCTATGGATGGTTGCATGGATCAAATGGAAGCATTCCGCCCGGCGCTGTTGTCTGCGGGCGCACCAGTGAAGGTGAGCCCCTATACATTGGACGAGGTCATCATCATGGCAGTCTGACACCTGGAAAAGTTCATCCATCTCATGGTTGTTTGTATATTCCGTTTGGCGGACACGAGGTCCGTCTGCACGACTACGAGGTTTTGGTAAGGTCGTAAAGAGAACAGAGTTGTCATCGGCGTCGACGCGGATATTAAGAGAAGCAAATTGCAAATGAGTGTAGAATTGTCTGAATAAAGTAAATTAATGATTTTTTATTCCTTTTTTTCGTATTCAATAATAACTGGAACTGATATGAAATGTCTAAAATTGGCGTTGACACTAAGGCTGTCACGTGATAACTGTAGTGCATAGGTACATGTTTGGCAACTGACGTGATCGACATGGAACATTGTTGGTTGTGGGAAGAGAACGCTTTGTGTGGTTAACACCTGTGAAAGGGGATGTTACTTAGATGGGACAAAATTTCTTGCGGTCCTCTTAAAAGACACCTCAAACTTAATTTAAAAAATTGGAATCTATTGCGCAAATGGATCGCAAGTCGTTCCATACAAAATTTTACAAAGTGACAAAATGAAAACTTAAACCTTATCGCGTTTAGATAGGTAGTTCCAAAATGCCAACAATTTACAAATGGGAACTGGATGCACTCCAAAGGAAGCTAAAACAAAAAATACCCGCCGTTTCCTTGTTTCGATCAGTGATAACGATGATACATCGGTAAATCTAGAAATTGGCCACAGTCAAGCTTTGTTCAAAGCTCAAAATTTGATAAAACTAGACTCTAAACAAAATGCCAAATTGGAACGCATTATTTACCTACAAAAACAGTTTTGCTTTAAATTGATAATGCCTTTAATAGCCTATCCGCCCGCCATCTATTGGTATATAGCGAAACCTCTGCTTTGTCACTCTTTGCAACAAAATTGCTATTGTAAAATGAGATGGAGATTGCTGAGGCTACGGAACAGTCGGAATGAAAACGAAGAGGAAGAGGTATATAAAACGCACACTTTGATAGTAGAATGGCTATCAAATTGACTGGTATAGGTTGGGTGTTTCAGTTTCAGAAAATAATCGATTTTGGTTTATTTTAACAGAAAGGTAGGTACACAATTTCTATTTGCACAAGGACTATATACGTTTTGCTGGAACTCAAAATAAGGTTATGTCAGTGGCTAAATTTTTAATTGAACAGTAGAAACACTTAAGTAAAGGTTCCGTTCTGCAATTAGTTTAAAAAGGAATAGGGAAGGTAATAGATTGGTTGGTAATGTAGGTGAGCTTATCTATCCGACAACAATTTTTAGATAGATACACCTCTAAAATAAAAAGATGATAAGATAATCCAAATTAATTGTCATAGGTAGATAAATAATTGGAGAAAAAATATCTACCTAACGTCTTCAACTTTCCATATCGGTCCGCATATGGCTAGCTATGTATGTATGTAGTTTGCGAACGACAGCTGCAGTAACTTCTCCTACATTCACAGGGGTTGGTGAAATTCCGTTCCATTCTCCACTGATTGGATGAATAGCAACCAATGAAATATCATATAATAATGTATTCCAGTTTGTTTCTTTCCAATTCGTACCTGCTCAACCCATCAAAATCAGCAAACACTGACAAGAGAATGAGGCTGTTTTTTATGGAACTTCCCTTCGTCGATGAGTGGAACGTGGAAGTGAAATTGGAAGCTCAAACTTTTTTGAATTTTTTAATAATATATGAACCTATGCCTATCATACATACATTTAGGCTCCCTTTTTTAAATTAATTTAAAAATAGCTAAGTAGCCCCCTTCTGCGTTTGCATGTAGGTAATTGCTACTTGCATGAAATTTCCTAAATACAATAGGTATGTAGCCGACCACCGGTAAATCACGATCACGGACAGGTTAGACAATCATATTCATTTGAAATCATATAGGGATCTTTAGGTATGTGCCTATACCTACATAGCCTTTACAGAAAACTCGTTGATACTAACAGATAGAAATAATAAAGAAGATTGCCTCGGAAGTTTTAGATATCCTTTTGAATTTGACAACTTACGGTGTATACCTATACCTACCTAGGAACACACTGAAATTTGCTGTCAGTTGGAAATGAGAAATGAGAGTAAATTGAATTCAGCGTCATATTCCATTTGAGGAGCATCTTCTAAAATTTCCTAGGCAAAATTATAAATGCTAAAACTAAATTATGAAAGCTACCTACCTAGCTACACACCGTCAAAGCATTTTATGTGAAATAAACTGAGGGAGCGTTGGAGCCTTATGGGTAGGTATCTCGGTAAATCTAAATAATTTCGAGAGCTTGATTGAGCCAATACCCCACTTGGCCTTAATGCATAGTAGATAGGTAGGTCTAGGTAGGTACTATTCGCTAGATGTTTTAAACTCGAGGAGTTTTTGATTCGGTCGAAATAACTATTGGTTAACTTAATAAGTCATGGTTTCGATTTTCATCAGCCGATTAAGGCTTTCATTCTCCTATCTATAGATACGTAGGTAGTTTAGCATCGAGTAAGCTTTCCTACCGAAAACATACTTTTCGATGAATAGGTAGTTTCATTTTCATATAGGTATGCGGCCATCTTGCCTTAAATACTATTACCTAAGTACCTTTTCAAATGTCGGCTCTCTTGCGCTTTGTTGTAACTCCCTAGTGCCTACCGTAGGTACTTCTGGCTTTTCCACTTTTCATTCCATTTAATGGTCAACAACAAATTTGCTGATGATAACTCGATTTTCGATTTATAATTAAACTGTCACTTCAATACTTCTTCACTCGTCGGACGTTCTGTTAAGTAAAATACTAGAGACGAATTTATTTCATAAGTCCATGCATCAAAGTTCAAATTTCTTTCACTGTTAAAAAAGACACTTACTTGCGACTATAAAAAGTTTCAAAATAATATATTTATAGGCGAAAAGAACATTTTATTGGTTATGTCGAAACCCAACGTTCTGTTAAGTAAATTTGTAGGTAAAAGAGTATGACGTTAGTGCTGCCACCTGCAGTGAAAACTACCAAGTTTATATATTCAATTGTATTTACCATCGGAAGGGGAACAACGAACAAGGAACGATTAGCAAACACAAAAGCAAAACCTATAAATGAGAGAAAGAAAAAGAAAATTAAATTGTATATAAGGGGTGGAGCTGGATGAACTGGTATAGCTGAATATTCAAGATGGAGGCGTGTCGTTGTCAGAGTAGGTGTATTATTTTTGTAGCGGCTGCACATTATTTTGTTGTTTTAATTCTGGTTAACTAAAGTTATTGTAATATTTTGTTAATTACAATACACATGTTTGTTCTGTGCTGCAATTTACTTGTTCATCGAAAATAAATCAATTTGGGAAGGCATGAGGGAGAATTGTACAATATTGAATCATTTAACTAACATTGATACAAATATTTGTGCGACTGAAGTCAATATAACAAATAAATTTAATATTTTTTTTATTAAAATCATTAACTTTCTGTGTCACTTTTATGCCTAAACAAAGAAAAAATGTGCGCAAAAGCGGAGCGAAATCGTTATGACATTGCCGGCGCATTCAATAAATTTTACTTAACAGAACGCTGACAAGACATTTGCTGTTTCTTCCAGAATTGGAGTAGAAACGTAATCTTATTTTGATGTAGTGCCTTAAGACTCATCTAAATAAACAGTTTGGTATTATTTGAAATTTGAAGCATTGAACATTTTGGCAGTTTTGGATAGTGACACTAAATTTCTTATATATCGAATTTACTTAACAGAACGCTGAGCTATAAATATGAGGCGAACTAAATAATTTGTTCCTGGTTGATCAAGAATTTTCAATATGTTAGGTAGATAGACTGAATGTTGTTAGCACGATATTTTTACCAAAATTTTTTGTTTTCAAATATTTACAATTATTTTTGGGTGAACGAAAAATAAACTTATTTTAAATTTCTCTGATTTGCCAAGCAGATATACCTACCTAAAACTTTTCGATTACTTACTACGCAGGTGACCTCGTTTTGTTGCTATTGTTTAGTTGTAATAATATTATAAAAAGTGTCTATAGCGAAAATATGTAAAGCACGATTCCCCTTCGAATCTTAAATCGAATACATATGATCGTTCATAATGCATAACCTACCTAGCTTGACGCAAAATATCAAATATCTTACACTTTTATGTAGGTATAGGTACCTACCTATCTATTTGCAAATGCTATCAAGTAACTAGTTTGATGGGCACCTTTACAACATTTTCCTTTTCAAATACCTATTTGACAATAGGCTATCTGGCAGCATACAGAACTCGACGCTTTGGTAAGCTACATACCTACATTGTTCGTATTTTGCAGTATATTCGGATGTTGCAGTGATATTATCAACCTAACTAGCTGACGACAGTCTGGCAGCAATTGTGTCAAAAGCATTGAGACTCAGTTTCCCCGTTGACTAGTTAACTAGGTACGTACCGACAAACTGAGTCAAACTGAGGTATGCGCTTTACACACGTTATTTTCTTTCAGCAATAGAATACTGGAGTTAATCGATGACGGTACATTGGTATTACGACTTGTTCTTCTGTACTGCATTATTCGATTGAAAAGGCCGACGGGAATAATTTTTGAATTTTTGTATAGGAATTAAATACAAGTACAGTGCGACCTCAATAAAAGCAACTAATACAAATTTGGCCAGTTGCTTTTATTGAGTCAAAAAATTGTAGGTGCCAAAAATGAGGCAACAAGTTAAACACCTCAGAGTAGAAAAAAAAAAACGTGTCTTGTACTAGTAAAGAGACCAAACCTGATCATTTAATTCGTTTTTAAAAAATTGAGAAATTTTTGATTGTGGCTTTTTGGACGCAGAATTCTTATCCACAGCTGACTCTCGTAAATTTTGCATAGCCATAACTAATAGCACACAATAAAGCGACTAACGACACTAACGACTACAGAGGAAAATGCACGAAAAACTACGCCTGAAATATAAAACGCACACTTCATGTAACAAACATTTGTATAGAAAGTACAGCAAATAGCTGTAAAATAACTGCCCAGACATAGCAAAAATAAACAAGAAGGAAAATATACTATGTATCTACAAATAAGATTAAAGGTGTTGCTTTTATGGTTTTATGGAGGAGTTGCACGTATCGAGGGTTGCTTTTATTGAGGTCGCACTGTACCTATATACGAGTAGGTAGGAAGGTATGTATTGTTAGGTACCCACCCATAATATGTTATTTTCGCAATAATGTGCATAAAATGCCCATGTAATTTGGCTCTTTACTCTTTTACCTGGTTTAAAAATGTCTGCAAGCATTTAATATTTCATAAAATTTTCTCATTTCGAACCCAATTCGATTCGCGTCATTTTTCTTTTCCTCCGATCCCTGATCTGATCAGAATCACAATAGTCGATATTCATCAGTGGGACACACTTAATGCGCTTTCAAGGTAACTGGTAATAATCATTCACACAAAAGGATTAAAAGTGGCCACCTGCAGTAACTGAGGCACACTAAAGTCCTAGGGGAACCTATAGCCGAGCGCAGGCATAATGTGTCAGATGTTGAAAGCGATAATGATGTCTCTGTTTCGCCCATCTATCTCTGACATATATATGTACAAGGAGGACAGTAAAAATAAACAAACGAAATTCCCCTTGGACAGCAGATCAATCAGAAAGAGGTGCAAATTTAATCTGACAAGTGTTCGTCCTTCTTATTCAGTTTTTGACGCACTTAAGGTGGTGAGAGTTTTCAGATTTTGTTCTTTTGCATATAGCCGGTCCCATAGGTAATCATATTTCCACATTCATATAGCCGGTGAAAATGTGGGAATAGGTGCCTATGGATAGGTAAATTCAAGTGGTTTGATAACTGCTTGAAACTCTCCACATTTACGCGACGGGAAAACGAAATTTGGGAGAAAATTGTATCAACTTCAATCATTCGTCTAAAGTGTGCATTAAATAGAAAATGCAATAAAATATGCGCATGTGTTTTGCTTTGTTTTGGGGATTGAAATGAAAAACATTAGAATGGTATAAAGATAAATATTAGTTTGGTCTATGACCATAAAAGCCCTCATATCAATGAAGTCCGTAAATAGTTCGTTGTCGTTTATTATTTAAAACGCTTATCAGAATTACATTCATGTGACCAGGCCGAACTCGATCCCAGCACTTATATGGCATCTTCCCGTTTATACCAGGAGCGCACACTTATTATGACCTTGCCGTACCATTCCTTTATGGGACGGTAAAGTGGGGTTGGAAAATTTACCCAAATTAATTCTCCCTCTATAATTAAAACAGTTGGAATAAAATTATTGTGAGGATAAGCAATTTTCAGAAATATGATATATTGTAAGTAGGTAGCTTGTTTTCGTTAAGGGTGCGCAAGGTATACTATAGGTAATATTTGTATATTTTGTATGTTGTCATCTGTTACCTCGCATTGTGTGATTCAAAAAAAAAATTGTTTGCTAATACTAGTAAGTTTTTACTTTTCTACTGGCGCAAGTTATCCAATTTACATGAAATTTGGCAGCATTTTTTTTTAGAGCATGAACCAATCACAGGTTACCTTATTTTTATGGTTCATCTTTTTTTGTACCTATACCAATAGACAAATCAGATGATAACAATTTACATGGGCGATTGGGCGTCGAAAGAATAAAGTTTGTTATTCTAGATTTTGCAAATTGAAATTTTTTCTCACGAATGCAATAGATTTACCTACCAATAGAACATAACAAAGAAGCATCAAAGTTCTCCCTCATGACGACAGAAGAAATACCATACAATCTACCTTTAAAAGGTAGGAATGTACCTACCTACCCACCTTCCTAGAGCTACAGGGTGTCGCACGAATCGTGCTATAAAAATAAAACGTAATAACTTTTTTTCTGTGTGAGTAATCGGCTTATTTTTTTTTTTATTTTGTAGGTTACTATTTAGATTTATAAAAATGGATGCTTGGGATACGGAGAAAAGAATTTGGATAGTGCAACGGTACCATGCTTTGCAGTCCGTCATTTCCGTCCAAAGGGAATTTAGGCGGGAGTTTGGCGGTAATCCCCCGAGTAGATGGACCATTATGAGGTTTGTAAACATGTTTGCCGAATCTGGAAGCATCGCACGAAGGCCGTACCATCGAGATGCCAATGTTCGGGTTCAGGATACAATCGCAGCAGTAGCATCTGCAATACAGGCCAATCCGAGCAAATTGGAGTTA
This sequence comes from Cheilosia vulpina, assembly GCA_916610125.1. Classification (NCBI taxonomy): domain Eukaryota; kingdom Metazoa; phylum Arthropoda; class Insecta; order Diptera; family Syrphidae; genus Cheilosia; species Cheilosia vulpina. The sequence continues at coordinate 57,927,278 of OU744279.1, forward strand.
GTAGACGGTCATTACAACGGATACTTCATGACGATTTAAACTTGTTTCCGTACAAAGTCCAAATTACTAGCAAGTTAAACCCTCAGGATTTGCCTGTTCGCCTGGAATTTTGCCAAAAAATGATATCAATGGCCGAAGAAGACAACACGTTGATCAATTGTTTGTTCATGTCTGATGAGGCCCATTTTGATCTTAACGGCAATGTAAACAAGCAAAATTGCCGTATATGGAAAGAGTCTAATCCAGAAATGCTCCATGAGACGGAACTGCACCCAGAACGAGTCACTGTGTGGTGCGCAGTTTCATCAAGGTGTATTGTCGGGCCGTACTTCTTTGAAGAAAACGGTGTAACCGTTACTGTCAATGGGGACCGTTATTTAAAGATGTTGAAGGAGTTTTTTTTACCCAGAACTGCGCCGAAGACGTATACCATTCAACAGCGTTTGGTTTCAGCAAAATGGAGAAACTGCACATATAGCCAGACCAGTTATGGCGGAGCTAAACAAAAAATTCGCAAACAAATTAATTTCTAGGAACTCCACTCCTCGCTGGCCCCCAAGTCACCTGACCTGACTGCACCAGACTTCTTTTTATGGGGTTATGTCAAGCAAGAGGTGTATAAAACGAAGCCCAGGAATTTAACTGAATTAAAGCAGTCCATAACGACAATAATTGAGGCGATCCCAACTTCAACTCTTCAGGCCGCAATGAATAGTTTTTTGATCAGGTGCCGCATATGCGTGGGAGAGCGTGGAGGTCATTTGCGATCTATAATCTTTAAAAACAAAAATTTTAAAATAAAATTTAATTTTCTAACCAATAAAAAAAAAAAAATAAAATACATCGATTAAAAAAAAAGTTATTTGAATTTCTTATTGTAGCACAATTGGTGCGCCACCCTGTACCTATTGAAAAGTTAGCACTTACAGCAAATGCTTATTTATAGCAATAGAAGCGATGCACCTTATGCCCATCTATTGTTTTGAACTTAGTTAGGCAGGTTACAAAAATGTTTTTTTTTTATACTCTGATGAATTTGGCATCACTTTCATTGTGAATCAATTACAAGATAATCTCGAGCGCACTGAATGGCCGCGTTCCATTGCCCCATGTCAAACTTCATATATACAAAAAAAAACTGGCATTTTACAGTGTCAATTGTAGACGTCTAGTGCAAATGGTGAAATTTAAATTTTTTTTATATTCAGTTTGACATGACGCTAGTCATCTAGCGGGCAATGGAACGCGGCCATTATGAAATCCAACGCATCATTCAGCATAAGTGGAATGTGGAACGACAAATTACCTACTCACAGGCGGGCATTTTTATTTTTTACAAAAGTTTCGTGAGATTTTTTTTTACAGCATACGTCAATGGCGCTGGAAATATGAAAATAAAAGTTTTTTTTTTTCTTTTAATTGTAGGTAACACCTCAAAAAGCTTACTTATATAAATATTTTCGTTTAAATCTTGTGTTTGACAACATAGAATGAAATAAACAAAAGCTTAAGTACCCAACACAAGCTAGTGGTGCCAAAAAAAAAAAAAAAACAATTGTCTTAAATTTACCAGTGAGCAGTGACTCACAGCTGATTTTTAAACACACAAAAGTTCTATAGGTAGGTAGTATAGGCACATTTAATCTGAAACCAGTATCTACCCACCCTGTGCAGACGCAAATGCAGCAGTTATGGGTTATGCTGAAAGCCGTTCGACACAGCGCATCAGTGAGTGAGAAAATATACAAGAATGGGAAGGAGGCAACAAATGATTCCTGCAACTCTTTTGCCCATATAAATCAGTCAGTAGGTGAATATAAAACTCAGATGCTGCCAAACATACAGACCCCGAGTGTCCGCATAGTGCCACAGTCTAAAAAACAAATTGTCTTTTTGCCAAAAGTTAAGTCAGCGCCATTTTAATCGCCAAGGACCACCCAAACAGATGTAATTATAACTTCCATGTACCTATACACAGATATTTATATACCACCAACTTCTTAAGACATTCCAACTCCATTCGCCAAACTATTGGCCAAGACCTTTCCCAAATTCGTCATTAATGATTTATCATTGGACTGTCGCCGAATCCCAGATCAATCCACAATCGCCTTCAAATAACGATTTTCCCCCAAAACATTCATCAAAAATATATATCTATACAAATTGTCCTTCCGCTGTCCTTAAAGCAATTTCATTCATAACCTCTTGGGGCTGCCTTTTCCATTCCAAACGACTTTGCAAATGACACAAAAATTGCAAACTTGATGCCAATTTAATATCGGTCGTCTCTGGTTCGGCCTAATCCATTAATACCCACCTACAACACAATCCCCATACATGTACGGCAGAGAGTCATCCCTTATTTGTATTCATCAGCCAACAGCCACCCTCTAATCTGTACACATCCTCTTGAAGCAACTCGGAACCAATATGCAAAGTAAACATACAGACAGCAAATGACACCATCTGTTGCCGACGGCCGACGGCAGACGAACGAAGTGCCATCGAAAGCAAATCATCGTCCAACAGAGCTTCCTAAATTGCACACGGAATCCGCATCCATTCGTCAGAAGACTGTCCGTTCGTCATTGCTTTGCTCTTCCACTCTTAGGTTTTGTTTTTCTTTCAACCCGAAATTGGAAATCCACCCTTGAGCTTAGACTAAATCAAATTCATGTCCCTGCTCGCTGGCTCTGTGTATAGTCAATCAGCACACACATATACCTACAGCTTCCGTGTGTAAACAGAAATTTCCCATTAGCGAAGCGAAGCCACATTGAATGAAAGTAAATCCTTCACCCACCGCCACACGAAAAGGAATATGCTTTGCCATGGAAACAAAGTTTCTTTTTTCCTCCTCGAAGCTGGATTGCCGCATATATGCATTGTACAAGTCCTGTCATATGTATAGTCACGGGCCGTGTCAAACGATTCAATAACAAAACGGGGGGCTATGTATGTATATGCCAATCAATTATCGTTATGTACTGGTTCCAGTAAGGCGTACATATCCTGGCAAAGCCAAAGAGCTTATATTGACAAACAACCCTCGGAACTGGGTAGTGGTTATGTATGACGGAGGCTTACATACAATAAGGCCGCCGTGGCTGGTGGTGGTTTTATTAAAAATTCCATTTCCCAATTTTGTTCTTTCGTTTTTAGTCCTTGCTTATAATGGAAAGGAATCTCTATGTGTACTCGTACTCGTATATGCACCGAGGCAACCCCGCTATTCAGAGGATTTCGTTATTGTTTTTTTTTTTTTGCAACTCAAACAGGGGTAAGCAATCAAGGTGGTAGTTGTTGTAGTCGCTGTTGTTTCTATTGTTCACAGCTATACGCAAAAACGGGCCAAAGGCACCGAATGAACAATGGGAATTTCAGAAATTTGGAATTTGCGAGAAACAAGGTACAACTCATGCCGTGGAAAAATATCCCAGCTCAAAGTAATGCGATATAAAGGAGTAGGTAGGTATTGGCAAAGGGCACAATAATGAGAAGGTTGTTTAATGCGATTCGAAGGGGCTTCCCAGAGCTCTGTGCCTGCTACACGCTATACACACAACTCAGAGTGCCCCTGGCTAGCTATAGCTAGAGCAGCGCGAATGATTCTATAAAGAAATTGGTTTATGTGGTGTTATTTGGAAAAGATCGGATCTACACTTCGGGGTTTTACTTTGAGTGGTGATGGTGCTTTTGTGGGTATTTGGTTTGCTGATATTATTTTTATATATAGGTTACCGGGAGTTTAATTTTAACCAAATCTAAAAGGTTTTCGCTGGGTTTCTGATGGCTGCTTAGTATCTAGCTTACACAGTAGTTTATGGCAAAAATTTGCTGATGATTTTTTTTTCAGTTTAATGAAGTAAAAAATCATTAAAACGAAATTTATTGACACACCGCTTATGGAGATTCGCAAGGTAAACAGGTGTGATGCCACTTTAGTTTCAAATGACTCTAGTTCTTTAATTACTACAGTGCTTCCTTGTCGAGATGGCACTATCAAGTAGGGGTTCGTATTTCATTAGGAATTGGACGACTGAAACGAACTCTTTTAACGACGCGACGGTGACTTTTTGCAGGAGCGCAATACTTGTGAAATATAGTTTTAGAGTTACGTAAACATTTCGTAAACATTTTCGGGGACAAGCGATAATATTATCTTGTCCAACCCTCCCTCCTCGAATACTTTAGAAGAGCTTGGTGTTCTTGGCAATATTGATTTGTCCTATAAGTTATTTTAGCTTAGCGCCTCTTCTATTGTGTGGACAGAGTGAGAGAGTTCCCAAATTGAAATCACAAAAGTTGTTAAGCACGGACTATAAAAATTATGAATTGTTTTTGTCAAAACGTGCTGATGTACATCATTTTGTATATATAGTCAAGAGCTTATCATCTCTTTCTCTCCATATTGGTTACCCTTTGCTTTGTGTAGTATTGTACTCAGACTTCTTGAAGAAATCTTTATTGAAAAATGTTGTCATTAGTTCTTTTTAAGCCTTTTTTTTGTCGGAAGTTATTACTATCCGATGGAGCACGCAGACACAACTACAGGTCCATTGTACTGCCAAACAGACACACTACATTATTGTACTTAGTCTTCCGAAGAAAGATGAGAAGGAGCTTCAGTGATAAAAGGCTTAGATGTTCGGCACTCACTACTACAGAACAGGCTGATTTGTCTTGAGCAAATGCATGTATTTACATAGGTTACAAAGGAAATTTTGAGCTCCAAATCAAATACAAATTATCATTACATACTTGCAGTTACTTTCAGCTAGACACTTTACTGAGCTTTGAAGGCTCTGTATCTCACTCTGATTTTGTAGCTATAGGTACTTAGGATCTTCCATGTTGTACTTATCTGCGCAGTGAACACAACAAGAAATCATGCAAAATGTTTGTTAAATTTGGAATCGTTTTAAAATGTGTTCAAAAAGTGAACAAAATTCGAACTGTATAATCATATGAGCGTACACAGTCTATTCAGAGTCAAAATATTATCGGAATATGTCTAAAATGTGAACCTACCTACCTTCTCCATTAAAAATAAACGCTGTTTAATAGAGAGAGGTACTTATAAAAGCAAGATATTTACAAATTCCTAGATTTAAATAAACACAATTTGTAAGTGTATTCCACCAGAAAGGTAGCTTAAACGTTTAAGAAAATGGGAAACGTGACCTAATCAATTTTTTTTTGGGAACAAACATCAATTCTAAACTGTGACCGGTGAAAGAGCTCAAGAGTTTATTGAAAAATATGGGATAGGATAGGTACTATGCAAATGGTCACCATCTGACAAATATTACCAATTTTTTAGTCTAAAAAGAAGCAATGGACATTATAACTCTTGTTGTTCATGACTAACCTCACATTTGACAAACACAGTACTATCTACTGAATAATATAAACCTTGCTGATGTAATTCACAATTACATAATGCAATACCTATATTGTATTTGTAATGTAGTTGTATCGAACAGTAGCCTTGAGCTTGAATGTAGTTGTAACAAGCAACCGTGGTTTCCGGTTTCTGTTCATTGTTTAGGTACTTATTTAGTTTATGGAAAGAACTCGGACTTTAACCGGAAGGATATATAATAAAGTTCAATAAGTGGTTTTTCTGCTAAACTTCTATTTAGTGCTAATAACAGGTAATTCGTTTTGAACTGAGCTACGATAAAGTATTTCTATTCGTTCTGCTCACTAAAAATGACCTCTTTATTCTTTGCTATAAATAGGTAGGCAGGTTCCTAGATTTGAGGATGGAAACGTTGGGAGTTGTATCGAAAGGTAGTTTTTTTTATATATATGTAGATATGTGACTTGTTCCTATCACGTATATTTGTTTTTTTGGACGTAGCAAATGCGGACTTAGTAAACATTCCTACATTAAAATTGACTATGTAGTTAAATAGAACAAGAGCTTGTTGCCTGGGCCTTTGTTTCAATTTTATCCTATTCCCAAACACTTCTTAACAAATCAATCACACCATCGCTTCCGCTGGCTCCGCAAACTCTGTCTGAATTCCATTTACAAAAACACAAAGTTCAACCACCATATACATTTTCTATAGAGCCCACTCACACTCTGACTCTACTTTGCCCTAGCCAACGAACACCATGTTCAATTACTTATGTGTGGCACGACACGACGACGACGACTACGACAGCACAACAGCAAACAGCTACAGCAGCAGCACACAGCGAAGCGAACAGCTTAGGAAAATCTCGCATCAGCACAAAAACCGAAACACAAGAGAAACGCGCAGCATACAGAAAATACACAAAGCAAACGAACAAACAGCGACAGCACACAATTTCAAATAATCCGACCGTTGTCGTTCACTGTTATGTTCGCTTCCACACCACCATTCGCCGTCCATCTGTACATAGAGTGCCAGCGCATCCCTTGCTTTGCGCCTCACCTTCGTACCTACATTTTGTGAACCGAACCAGAGCGCCACTAGTGACGCCGTCACATAGCAGCGGTGCCACCAAGAAGCTTTACCGCTCTCGTGTACTGGCTGAAAGTATCTCGATGGATTCCAACCAGCCCATGTATCTGTAGTGCGATGCGAAGTAAATGAAACTATGTGCACGCACCAACTGTTTGGACGAGTGTTTTCATCATGCCCCTCTTTGCTTCCAGTTTTCGTCGAACTGGGAGCTTTGCTCCCCCCGCTCGTTTACACCATTTGATACGACGAAACCGACAACAGCCACAACACGTTGCCGGCATCAATCAACGGCGGTTACATAGAGAGCAGAGTAGGCATAGTCCGGGAACGTGTACGGCAATGTTTGTGCGTTTTTCTCTGGATATGAAAAAAACACATCTCCTTAGGTATCAACGGGTGGAAATTTGTGTAGAGGCACGGTACGGAGGGTTGAGTGCGGACTGCTGAGGCCGCTTTTTGTTTTGTTCTATGGTGTGACTGGCGTTTCACTTGAAAGACGGATGATGAACATCGTGAATGAGATTGGTTACAGCCCAGAAAGACAGAAATAAAAACCCTGCACAGGATATAAACGAGTTGCATGCTCTTTGGCAACGCGCGGTTTTTGTGTGCCTTTCTGCGTCCGCACTTATCGTTCGTTGAAATGGATCGGGAGGGTCCTCGTTCGCTTTTTATTTTTACATTCAATTTAGGAACACGTACAATACAGCAGTGAACCGGTGGAGCATCAGATAGAAGCAGAAGGTCGTTGGTGGTTTTTTGCTTTCTTGCGTTTCTTGTTCTCGGCGAAATTTGTGTATCGTCGTCGGTGTGTTGTGCGCCCTACAAGGTTAGAACATCCTCGTTATTTCGCATTATTTGCTGCCAACTATGAACAGCGCGAGAGAGATAGGTATATCTGGGAATTGGGAACTGCGATGCCAGCCAGCCAACGCCAAGAAAGGATCCGCTCCCAGGGATGTAAATGTAAACTGTGGCCGTCTGCTACTATCAGGGCAAATTGGATAAATAATGCAAATTCTTATGATTTCGTAATTTGATTTTCATATTTTTTAATGAGAGCACATAAATGGATGACTGAGCGGAAGGGATAGATACGGATGCTGTACAGATACAGACGTGCTACAGAATCATTGGGGTGGTTGCATGGTTGGGAACTCATGTCTGTAGGTATACAGTTACTTTCATAATGGATGTGGGCTTAGAGAATGTGTTTGCGACCGCTTTAATGGCCCGTATACTTAGGGTTAATTTGTTTAATCAATGGACCGATGTATACCTACCCTAACCCCACCCTAATCGAAGCACACAGTTTTTGATTAAGTGCATTTTGCCGTGATTTGGAACGCATTCAGCAAGAACAGTTAGTTGCCATTACTAAGATTAGGTATAGGTATACATTTATCGAAGCTAGAGTCTGGGGAATTCGAGCTCACGTCTGAATGCCCCAGGAACGTGTTGAGAAAAGTTGTTGGCTGTCGCCTCTCTGCGCGAGGCAGGTGGGGGCTAAGATTGGATTAACTTTTCGAGTTTTAATCTGCAGAGTCAACAAAGCAGGGGTGAATTTATGAACAATAAACACAGGGGAAGTTTTTCCTTCCACAAAAGACGCGGTGGGTAGGTAGGCACTCGAGTGAATGTTAGTGTCGGCAAGGTAATTATTTTCCTCCAACTTTTTGCTCGGCAATGATGGTTGTGCGGATTAAAAGCTTCCCCAGATAGTTGTGGAATTTTTATATTAAATTTTAGCGTTTCGTCTAAGAATATCAAATGTAAATATGCACGCAACGTGGCTAGTTTAGCTACTTCGCGTACGTTGAGGTATATGTAGGACCTTTGTAAGTACATCTTTTTTTTTTAACTTTTTTTAACTGACATGACAACAACCCTGGGTGTTGTCTTTTTGTGTTGGTTTTGTCAGAGAGAATCAATATTGTTTGCTCTGCAAAACTCCATAAATTTGTTGCATGTTTTACTTAGAGTGTCCAAAAAAGAGATGCGATATACCTACCTAACCTCCCTACCTATACCTACCGTTAAGAGAGCCTTCACATTGATGGCTTTTAAAAGTTATAGAATTAACGCGTCTATACATCAGATACCTATAAAGGGTCTTTCATTAAGGACTTGACAACTTGAAACTTTCAGTGGGACCACAACCTTAAACTGATTACCGAACTGTCAATGTCAAAATATTCAGTAAAATCAACATTTTTATCAACACGAAGGAACAACGTTTACAAAATATTTAATGCTGAAGGCCGAAAACTCCATTCAAAGGTGGCAAACCGGAGAAAAAATGGTACTACAACTTTCTGAAGCGCCTGATCATTTATCCCACTTTAAGCTGTCGAACACCTGACTCAGAACAGAACAGGGAATTAGGAAGTGGTTCCAAGACCTAAAGATATATTGTATTAAATTCCAATGGAATGAATAAATCTAAAATCTAAAATCTAAAATCTAAAATCTAAAAATTATCTGAAAGAAGAAAATGTTGAAGATGTTCTTGAAGATCCGTCCAGAATTTTTTATTCTGATGACACCGGCCCTAATACCGAAATCAAATACGTCCAAAACGTCGCCAATGTCAATCTCTTCTGCTGCTCGGAAAGCATTCAAAAAAAGCAAAGAAGATGCAAAACTCGTTAAAGCAGCGGAAGTAGAAAAAAGAAAGCTCCATCGAAAAAGTCGGAAACCAGTATATCGAAAACTATTCCCAAATGTCTGACTTGTCATGAAGAAGTGCTCACTGACGTATAGAAGAAGAAATGTTAAAAAAACATTGGGTGCGATGTTTGTGTTAATTGGTTTCTCATATGTCCTAGAGAGACAGTTGGAAGAGTCCTTCATGTATTGTCTAAGTTTTTACACAAAGAACCGACCTTATTTAGTTGATTTATTTATTTCTTATGAAATCGCCATTGCTAACCTACCTATACAAAGTTTTATTTTATTTTCAAAATCGTTAAAAATTTCTTTAATTTATTTGTTTTTCATGCCTCATTTTATCTAAATCTAAAGTTTTAACATTCAAAAAGTTCCTACTTTTTTTTTAGATAGATAGCTTTATTTTGTATATAAATTTACAAGGGTTTTGTTAAATAATTTATTTTTTTTCAGTTGTGCTTGTTTTTATTTTTTGTCTAAAGAGTTTATATTTTTTTTTTCATGTAAACAAATGGCAATAAAATGTCTTTGTCAACAAATTATTCATTTCGGAATCGGGGTGGCCGAGTTCAGGGGCATCGGTAACCGGACTTAGGATTAAAGGGGTCGGTAACTGGCAAATATGTTTTTTTTTCTTCAAAAAACCTTGATATATTATTGTTTAAAACAAACATTATTATTATTAACTTAAATGTATTTATAAAACTTCAAAGAATACTAAAATAATAAAAAAATATTCATAAAGGTTTAGGACTGCGTATTTTGTACAACATTTTGAGGAAAAATTCTCTTAGGGGCCGGCCACTGGCGATTCCACCATCTGTGCATTCGCGGAAACCTCTGTATTTGAATTTTAGGTATATTAACAAGTGAAAATGCATTTTTTCATGATCCCCATGGAGCACTGGGGGCAGATTCCGTACACCTAACAATAATCGTCGGTACGATATCGTTTTTGAAACGACCATAAGAAGTTATATTCTGCCCGAAGTTGTTTCACTATCGTCAGCTTTCATTTCATTTGTGTAAAATGAACTGGATTATGGTCTCAAAGTCGGAATTTTGGCACTTAGTTGCTAATTTTGGAGGTCTATCGTTGCAACGATAATCTTCTGAAAAATTACGGAATGAGTGCCCTGATCATACCAAAAATCTATTCCCTGATTTGCAAAAATGGGGATGCTAGATGTCGCGATCTGATCTATTGCTACTAGAAAACTCTATTAGGCGGACAACGATGATGACAGCAGCCTTGCCATTTAATAGTAGGTACTGCACTTCTGGTTGTAGAACCATTGGCGTAGCTAGCATTTTTTTTTCTGCGGGGGCCTACTTACTCACGTGGCGCTAACAGTTCGGGGCGGATCTAGGATTGACCACCCGACCTTTGAACGTAGCGTTTTCTGATTTTGTTAAAAAACAATTCCCTTTGTAGTTTGGTCTTTTATAATCTTTACATTGCTTTGGCGATCGTTTGGGTCAGTTTTGTCCAGCGTGGTAGGAGTTTCGTCATTTCCCCGAACTTCTCTGTGTCGGCGGTTGTGTTTCTCTTATGCGGCCATATCATCTTGGGGCGCTGCCTGTGGCTTGTCTTTGTCAATGCTAAACGCGAGCACTTGGTTGTCGCTGACCCGTATCTACTTTTTTTTTTAGCTCAGCCGAGTGATAAAAAGAGTTATCGCAACAGGGGCGTATAGGACTCTTGGTCTTCTTTTCTTACAATTATTAGTTTGGGTTTTTTTTTCTTTTTTATTTATTTTTGCGAGAAATCAAAGGGACCTACAATTTCATGCCAAATGATGAATTGAGAACCTTTTGTCTGTCTATCTGTCTGTCTTGTCTGTCTGTCTGTCTGTCTGTCTGTCTGTCTGTTTGTTTGTCTGTCTGTTTGTTTGTTCGACAACTTTCAATTCGATTCACCATTTTCAATTTCGATAAACCTTTAAAAGCCAAGTAATAATGCTTACATCCTGAACAATAACTTGTACTCGGTTTTCAGCTAAATAGTTAAGCAATAGTATTTTTCAAACTAAACATTGCAATATTTATTGTACTCTTTTGTCTGGCAAATTTTACAAAAACCGCTCTAACGATTTTGATCAAATTACATATTAAAGATAAAATCAGTATTCGAAAGAAGACCCTAAGTACGGGGTTTTTCTCAAAAAAATTCTAATAGTCACGTGTTATAAATACAGTCGAACTTCGATAACTCGAACCATCACTTGCCACAAACAAAATTCGAGTTATCAAGATTTCGAGTTATCAAGTAAAATAAAAAATTGATATAAATATGTACATTCAACTCTGTATTTAATTTTGTCTTCTTCTTATTTTTCAAAAATTCAAACCAACATACAAACCTAGTTAGTTATGTTTTCTAACCCCTACTAACAAGAAATTTGACAATTCTTGTTCACTCATACGAAAATCACGATTTTCTGCGCGGTATGTATATTAGGTCATGAAGCATACAAACGCAGTGCACCGAAAGCGATGCATTATAAAACAAACTTATAAAAACACGCAGAATTTGGGAATTCCTCCTCAGAATTCGAATTATCGAAGGTGACGCCAAATAATCTCTTCGAGTTATCAAGACATTCGAGTAATAGAAGTTCGAGTTATCAAATACAAATTACATGTAAATTTTAGTCTTGGCGCTATTGCCAACCTATTTTATTCGAGTTTTTAAATATTCGAGTTATCGAAGTTCGACTTATCGAGGTTCGACTGTATTTCTCAAAAATGAGTACCCAAATCTCGATCTGTGTTCACATTTCTACGGTATATTTTTGAAATAATTGCAATGACCTTCAAAGTAATCTATAAGAGCTACGCAAAACTTCTTTTTAGGTAATATCACCAACTTCTTTTTTTTCAATCACATTGAATATGCACCCTAAAAGTAAATCCAACAACTTGAAATCTACACAATCAGGCAACTCCCAATACATTTGCACCAAACATTTTGATGAACGAGAAAGTTACGTTCGACCCATTCGTGCACTTTATTCATATTTGAAGTTTTACTCCAACGTATTTTTTTATTTTCAAAAGAGAGGAAGGTACAACTCTTCAAATGCTTGCAAATATAGGTGTAAGTTCTGCACTTAAATTGTTGTTACTTGCATTCGTCTGGAAATATTTTCCCAGCAGGTGAGTTGCAAAGCTTACTTTCCCGATTTGTGAAAGTCATATGTCCTCGAGGTTATGTTGAATGTATATTGATATGTGATGTGCTAATTGTGTGTATTGTGGGTATTAAGTTTCTCTGCGAACGCCTGTCATGGCAGTCAAGTCACTATGCAACAGGCATAGTTCAGCGACTCTGGTATGCCTTCGGTGCGCCAGACCCTCTAAAAAGTCGAACTGGCTAAGTGAATGTTTTGGGGAAGACCTATATTATATGGAGCGATTTTCTAGGCCTGGTCTCACCTGTGCTTTTTGAGTAAGGAGAAGCATTTTGGGCTGAACTAACCCTTTTGCTCTATATATATGCAACCTAGCTTTGAGGAGGCTGATTTTCCTGCAATCGAACTGATTGTGAACGAACTTACGAAGGTGCGTTGATTCCTTAGGATGCATTGATTGGTCGCCCATTTTAGTCTGTGGTTTGAAAAAGCGGGAGAGTCTTCAAGGGGCTCTGGCACTGCGGCTGCTTAAATGAGCCTAGTGTGCCTATAGTCTGTGGTACAGTTGATGTACTTTTCTGAGTAAAAGTAGTATGCAAGATCCATATAAAGAGACTTCTTTCTGAGACCTCCAAGGCCCTTTTCACTCTGATTGTTAGTAGATACTTTGTAAAATTAATATTTATTCTGGAGTGGCATAGAATTCAACGCAGCGGGGTAGACTTAGTGCTATTTTGCGCCGCGTAGAAGCTTTTTAGGACATCTGCACTTGTCGGCCTTTTTGTTTTTCATTTTGTAAATATTTCTTTCTTTTAAATTCACACAATAGGGATAGTTGGAGAGTCAATTACTCCTGCGTTTTGAATCGCATATACTCTCCACTTGGCCCCTGCGGCATACTGCCCCATCCCCAACAGTTTTTTCGACATTTTTTTTCCACAGTTTTACAACTTTGTGGACCGTTGTTAAAAATTTGTTAAGCGTTGCATTCTACATTTCCGTGGCTCATTTAAGTGCAACCCTGCAAAAAAAGTGAGCTCAATTTAATGAATTAAATTAAATGAGGCGCCAAACAGGAGCGTTCGCATAGCTTAAGCAAATCGAATAGTTCACCGGTTGAAAAAATCCGTTTTGAAGTGTTGAAATTGATAAAAACTGCTTCAAGACTGTGAATAAGTCTCCAATCAAATATCCAGCTTGTCGAACGTATGGATCAATGAACATTTGACAGCTCATTGTCATGAAAATGCTTCTTACTTTGTTAGGAACAGTGTTGCCATTCTGACCGGATTCCGGTCGTATCTGACCGTAATCTCTTCCCCCTGACCGGAGAAAATTTTGAAATCCGGTTAGACCGGATTTTTAACCGAAAGGAAAAAAAATTCTTTAACCGGAAACCCTTTCCTGACCTGAAAGATAATAGTGTTCTATGACTAGACAAAAAGGATAGATTTCTATAATTTGAATGATATTTGGCCATACTTAACGAACACACTCACAATTTCGTACAGAAACCAATTTATTGTGAATAATCCTAGAATACAGGGGCTCCTCGCGGCAGTTTCATTTGAATGCTCCCAGAAAATGTGACTGGGGGTGTGCATTCGAACAAGGCTGAAGTTACGACCATTTAGAATATTTTTATTTTTGGTTTTACCAAATTCAAACGCCGAAGTGGAGTGATGCAAAGTTTTTCAAGGAATTGTTTGTTTTTTTTTTGTTTTATAAGCTTTAATTAAGATTAGTTTAAAAAAAAAAAAAAAAAAAACATATAATATTTATGACAAAAATTCTTATTTTATCATTTGACCGGATTTTCTGACCGAATTTAAAAAAATAAAAATCGGTCTTTCGGTCAGATTTGACCGGATTCATTATTTTTTAGTGGCAACACTGGTTAGGAATCTGTTCCACCGAAAGAAGGACTACAATGTGTCCATCAGCCCCCTTTTTTTATAGAAAACGACATAAGAGACGTGTAAAATGTGTTTACATTTATACATGCCGACCTAAGCATTTGCCAATCTACAATAACCTGCAGCAAGAGAATTCGCACAACAATTTAGTCAAAAAAAAGTCCACACAGCCGCAACTATGCAACCACGCTAGAGGCCAACTTTTTGGTTGCTGTTCTTTTTTTTCTATAAATTCCAAGCAGAGATCGCGCGTGATTTATGCTATCATTTCGCATTCTAATGCGCGTTGGTGTTGCCCGAAAAACAGATATTTGGCGCACAATAAACTCGAATCGCGAGTCCTATACACTGATACGCGTATCTAGTCGTAAGGCCTCGCCAGCTGTCCGTCTGTATGGCAGAGAGACTTGTTTGCGTTGGGCTCTTGAGTTCAACGACTCGCCATCGCCACTCCGCTGAGGTATGGCGGCAGCTAGTTAAACACCGAGACGGGATATCTATACAACAGAACACCCCGTTCAAAGTGTACTGCCAGAGAGCAGATATTATTGCCAGTCACTTGCTGGCCACCATCATCATCTTCATCATCGACATCATTCCATGTCGTCCGATCCGTCAGGAAGGAAACCATAATAGTGTATCTCTAAATTGAATCTTATTGAGTTTGAGTTTGATCCGTAGCCAATTGTGGCGCGCACCGAACAAACAGGCGAGGGTCACGTTTATTGCTGCTGCTGTTCGCTCTCAACAGTTAGTGGCAATAAATTTCGAACGCTTATCCAGAGGAAATTCAAACGCAGATACGGATATACATTCGGTTCCCCATCCCCACAATGCAAATGTAAATATTTTGAGCAGAGTGCCAGAGAGTTTTACGATCTAATGCGACCGGAGACATCAGAAGGATAAGGGGTTGTCATTATCACTTCTCGAACGAGGAGACGAATGTTTATACTTTCAAGTTTCAAGCCGAGCAGACAATCTAGTTTGATAATTGTTTGGAGCCAAATTGGAAAAAAAATGTCACGACAATGTATGTGCCCTACACCGAGGGTAAACCGTCCTATGCGAAGTCAGACACAATTGCCAACTTAATTGGTGAGCGCTGGTGGCATACCGTATAGTCGCATAGACGGAAGGGTGCAGGCTAAATTTAGGTTTCATTCAGCAGAAGCACGTTGAACCTATTTACAACATCCCCCTTTGCGACTGCAGCGGCAGTCCATTGTGTGGACTGTATGTGGAGCTGTTTCCAAGTCAGAGAGCACGTGCAGAAAAAGGAATTTTCCAAAACCATATCTCTGAGGTTGGAAATTGCTGTTCCCATGGAAATTTATATCGAATCGGCACAAGAGTTCTAAGTGCATACTAATGGGTATTGTGCTTCGCCTGTTCGCCATTTATTCCGTTCAGTGAGACGTTATTGTTGTTACCTACGGCGCGCGTCTGTGTCTGTTTCTATGGAACTGGAATGTACCTATATATCGCTGGTGGCGGGCGCTATTTTTGTAGTGGTTTCCTTTGAAATTGTACAGTTGATGTTAATGGAAAAAGATTTAAAAAAAAGACGTTTCGCTTGTGCCAATGTCACCCCTTGTGTAATATGATTGGAGACTATTTAGCCCTGAGGTTGAAAAGTTGGTCTGGCCGTCTTACACTCGAGAGTGTGGTATTTGGTTGGGTGTTTTACGTCCTGGACATAGGATATCGAAGTACCAACCGTACATATGAGTGTGGGTGCGAGGGAAATCAGTAGGGAATTTTTTTCCTTTTTTTTTTGTAAAAGTCCATTTATTTTTTAGGATACCTGTTAAAAGCAGAGCGAGATATAATAACAAAATTCGAAGGTTATATTACAAGTTCTGAATAAGGCCTCAACTTTTTCTATCGAACGATTTTTTTCTTTTTTTTTTTGTAAAAGTCCATTTATTTTTTCGGATACCTGTTAAAAGCAGAGCGAGATATAATAACAAAATTCGAAGGTTATATTACAAGTTCTGAATAAGGCCTCAACTTTTTCTATCGAACGTTTTTTTTTTTTTTTTTGTAAAAGTCCATTTATTTTTTAGGATACCTGTTAAAAGCAGAGCGAGATATAATAACAAAATTCGAAGGTTATATTACAAGTTCTGAATAAGGCCTCAACTTTTTCTATCGAACGATTTTTTTTTTTTTTTTTTTGTAAAAGTCCATTTATTTTTTAGGATACCTGTTAAAAGCAGAGCGAGATATAATAACAAAATTCGAAAGTTTTATAACAAGTCCTGAGTAAGGCGTCCTCTTTTTTTATCGAACCTTAAGTCGGAATGTCTAAGCTGAATTGGTTCGGTGGTTATTCGAATTGATTGAACAGTATACAGCGACATCTAGTGGCGTGTTATAAGAATTTGGATTTCATAGAAACCTTCATATATGTGCCCACTTTCATGGTGATCAGTTTTTGTCTTATATATACATAGACGAAGGGAAATAGTTAAGAACCACTTTCATTCAACACAACATACTCGCTTGATATATTTTTTTGTTGGGCAGATTGTGCAAAGATGCAATGCTGTCTGCAATTTGCTTTCCAAAATGCTGTGTATAATAAGCCAGGTCAATAGAATCATAGAATTTCTACCACCAAGAGAACTCGGTCTTCTTATATAGGGTGTGCCGCCGTAAAAGGCAGACAAGTAAGAGTTTAAGGCAGAATTTAGGTATTTCTTCATATTTTTTCAATGTTGGATAGCTCTACCCAAAAATACTCCCGCATAAACCTGCAAATTTTCATTTCGTTCACTTCGAACCCACTGGTAGAACATTTCATTCGCCGGCAAGTTCATCTGGGAATCCCACGCGACACATGTTTCTTATTTAATAGAAGTCACAGAGTAATGTGCTGGTAGAAGAATAGATTGCAATTTATTCTGAATGGATATAAACAAATTAAATGCGAACATCCACAGGAAGTTTAAGGGAACATTACAGACGAAGATTGTGCAGAACTAACACACGAAGATTATGCAAACTTGCTAAGGAACTATATGCGAATTTTAGGGTGTGAATTATGCGTCACAGTTGTAGATATTTTCAATAAAGACTTCGAGTGTTACTTACATTGGAAAAGAATCAGATTCCTTTAATTTTTTTATAAAAAAGAAACGATGTTAATGATGAATTCATGTTCAAAGACGGCTGGACTTTTTATGAAAAACGTTGCTCGATTATATAAAGTGAAATAGGAATTAGTCTGCAATTATGGCAAACCCAGAATTCTGGTCCCGCCGAAGAAAATGATATCTTATATGCAAAAGGTATACGACAATTCAAATTAACAATTGTACAGCTGCAAAGCATACCAAACATTGTCCATAAAGTTATGCACTATAATTCATACATATTTCACTTTCACAAAATCCCTTCACATATGCAAACGATGACCGAAGTGCGCCCATCACAGATAGGGATGATCATATTGGTGGCCACCCCTGCAAACAAAGGAAGGACAATGACCTCTGAAACGGTCTGTGAATTGCACTGACCCATTACGGGACACGCGTTCGACATTTAGTACAGTACTCTATTTGCCATAAAGCACACACTACATCGCCATCAAAAAAAGGGATGAAAACCTGTGATGCTTAAAACATACTTATGCTAATCAACTTCTTCATTTGGATGTCCGAAATCGGAATGCTATTGTCCAAGCGAAAACTGAATTTGATAATAAAACAAATTTATATCTATTTTTTGGGTAAGGGATCATCTGATGGTCAGCAGAAAGCAGATACCCTTTTCGCTGAAACCTGATATTATGGACCATAGTTGTTGTTGGATTGAAACTTTCCGATTAAAGCACTTTAGAAACTTGTTTACTTTACCCTCACCGCATGGGCAAAAAGTCGCATATTACAGGCGTGTGCGCACTATTATCGAAATATCTAGAAGTGTTTCTGTTTTGCAAAAAACACCCCACAGAAATCGCAATTTAATACACGAATCAGAGAAATGTAAGATGCTTCGTTGTAAAATTTACTGTCGACACTCTTGTGGAATGGGAATTTATAATGCGCCGTAGATATTTCCTTTTCATTGTGAAGCATATGCGTAGAGTTTGCACTCGCTGTGAAACACTTCCATCCATCAGTTCACTTTTAGGTAAACATCGTAACTGATACTTAGAAAAAACCGAGAAAGTTTTGTGTGACCCAGTTGTTTACAACGAAAGTGATGTTTTAATATATAAGTGATGCCCACATCTACCTAATTACAACGGTTTTTGGCATTTATCGATGTTAAAGTGACACCACCAAACCAACATGTGAAAAAAAAAAACTTTTAAACTTTAGAAAATGTAAAAGAAAATTCATAAATAAAACCTTGAAATAAAAAAAAATTAGTCTCAGTATTTGTAGGAAAACAAATTGCAGTTAAAAAATTGCCCACGACTAGAGCCATTAAAGTCAAACAGTGGCACCACTCACCCCTAATAGTGCCAAGTTAAACAGTTGCACTATAAACATGAAAAATCAACAAATTTACACGAAATTTCATGAAACTTTAAAAACCCAAAATATTTGAAACAAGTGACACAAATGACCGGAACACCCATCCATACCTGGATGTCCACCAACCCATACAACCAACGGTGGGTACTCTATTATCTCTCATTTATATAACAAAAATATATCGAGTGCTATGGGTATAGGTTCTCAACAATGGATAGTACCAAATGAATAGAAATGATGAAAATTCCTTTTAAAATATTTTTGCTCCTAATTAATAATATACCATCAGTCCGGATGCCGTATTATTTGGCATCACTGGTGTGGGGAAAAAGTTTCACCAAACGTCAGCATTGCTATACTAAGTTTTCTATTTAATTCCACCGAACAATGGAGAGAAAGTAAAAGTACAGTAACACAAATATGTACGAGTAGGTAGACAATCCGCCGGATACAATAGTCTGCCTCTGCACTATGTAACAACAATATACCTTAACCAGCTGAATAGGTTAGGTACACTGCAGAGATTCTCAAATCCCAACTAACCAAAGCAGACACAACACACCATTATTCTGATTTTCTATGAAAATTTTCTATTTCGCTTTGGGGGAGTGAAACTCGAAATATTAAGTGGGAGTGAACGAGTTTTTATTGAAGGTTAATTTGTTCTCAATCAGGGAGCGCACATTCAGTTGAATTTCGATTTTGTACATATAGCAATGATTTATGAAGAAGGGGCGGGAGAGTTGCCTGTTTGACTATTTTAAATATTTTACGACGGCTGTTTGGATTAATAGTTTACTGATTGAGTGCCTGTCGTTGGCGGTGGGAATATTCTCTATAAATGGTACAATACCTACTCGATGAAACAAAATACCTACACATACCTAATTTACTAACAAAAAGTTAATCATCAATTGAAAGGGAACCTAATCTCAGCTCATCCGTCATTAAGAAGTGAATTCGAGTAAAGAAAACAAAACGAAATACAAAATACAAAAGTCATCGGCAGGCTTAGATTACATCCACGATGTAGGACTTATGCCTTTTTTAAAAATAAGCACGAGCACGAGTGAGGCTATATATATGCCAATGAAAGAGGCATAGGTGAAGATAATAAAAATCATCCTCTTCGGGAGAATTTATTTATGTGCCAGTCATGTTGGGGTGTTTGTTGGTATGTATTCATCTTTAGATGTAGATAAGTACCTACTCCATTTTGTGCCTATTGAAGACGAAATTTGAAACGTAGGATTATACAAAAATCGTCAAAAAACGAAACACAAAGAGCAAAGTGACTGCAAGAATGTTCTATAGCTTAGTACACTGTTCGAGCTTAACTAAATTTTACCTACTGACTTTTCTCTTAGCTTAAGTCTAACCTAATTATTGACATAAAGCGCGCGCTGTGGATAAGTGTCACAGGAAACAGCAGTTCATTGAAACAACTGACTTCAAAATTTCAGCCCTCTCTGATTTCAACCATTTCCGATTCTAGGTACCTATACTCCTCAACGATTTATTATTATTAAAAAAAAAAACTCTTGCTTGCTAACTTTTCCGCAATACAAACAACATAACACCAGGATCTGTCAAAATTAAGATTGAGAAAATGCGCCGCCACATTAAATGGGCAGCTCAATTTTGACAGATATTTACGTACATTTTGAAATAAAAGTTTGATTTTAAGCTCGTGCTGCGTACCACTCGGCTAAGGGGCTTAAATCGATCTCATTTAAATTTTGGACAGAATTTGGCATGGGAGCTAAACTTAAACTCGAAAATTGTATACAGTGAAAGATCAATAGTTAAAAAAGATTTCACGACTGTGTCGCACAAAACTATCGCACGATCAGGACACTCATTCCGTAACTTTTCAGACGATTATCATCAAAACGATATACCTCCAAAAGTAGCAACTAAGTGTCAAAATTACGAGTTTGCGACCTCCAAAAGTAGCAACTAAGTGTCAAAATTACGAGTTTGAGACTTTAATCCAATTCATTTTCCACAAATGTAATGAAAGCTGACGATAGTGAAACAAATTCGGGCAGAATATAACTTCTTAGGGTCATAAAAGTTTCAAATACGACATCGTCCCGACGATTATTGTTATACGGAATCTGTCCCCAGTTCAATTTGCTTTCGTCCTTTAGGTGAATGCCCAAAAAGTAAGAGCGTTATATACTAATAGACGTTAGCAAGCATATTTCATAAAGGTATTATCATACAAAAGAAGTAAATTCGTTTATGGTAACACTGCTGCGCTTGAAATGTTGTCAGAACTGAATAAAAATACATCGTAAGTTTGTAAGCATTTGCTAAATAAAATATTTTGACAGAAACGATCTTAAAAAATAATTGCACATTTTGCAAGAAGTCGCATACCAGGTAAGTCTGACTGTCAATATCGGCGTTTCATGTCACGCACAAAGGGATGAATGGCAGGGGCAGCCATTTATCATTCTTTTCAGTTGAAGGTTGGTAAAAATACAAATTTTATCCTGGTTAGTTGACTATGTCAACTTTGAATTAAATTTTAGTTTCTCAGATTTGTTGCCAAGTTTAAATAAAAAAAAAAAATACGTTTAATACCGTTCTTAGGTAAAAATGCAGTAAGTGGCTCTGACAGTTGTCTGGCTTGACTGGACTTAGGCACACCAAGCCAGCTTTATCGGAATCCCAAGACCGAGCGTATAGAGCTACATGATGTTTACTTTCATATTTGGCTTTAAGGTCGATGGAAAATTGTCTAGTCTTGACTTAAAGTCCTTGGGCCTTTTCTAGGACGTATCTCGGGTAAAAAATTTGGTCTATGGTAGAGCTACGCTTTGTTGCAAGTTCCTATTCATGTGTTGCAGTGATTCTTACAAAATTTTGGTTCGCTTTCGTTGAACATATAAATCTGATAGATCAATCGTTGAGGCTTCCTTTTCGGGCATTCTCCCCGAGCACAATTTCGACATCGTACTTTGGATAGGAGGCTCCATGGATTCTATATTAGGAAAAGTTTTCAAATGTGGCTTTAAAATGATCACTTATCAACTAAACCTCGTTCTCATCCGATTTTGCATGAAAGGCCTCAATGCAGAAACTTCCGAGGAGAGTATTGTGTTTGTCAGACGTTTGAATGGAAAAAAAGACTTAAGACTATGTTTTTTTTTTCAGAGGGTTGAACCCGATATGCTTCGCTTAGCTGTTCAGCACACTAACCACTGAGCCAACTGCGCCTACCATTGGTACAGTCTCAGTTTAGTGAACCAATCTCCAGGCGGTCCATGTTAGGACTTCGGTGGTTCATATGCAGACACTCCTTTCTGACATGCAACTTCCGTGTCGCTATTTTGTTCGTCTTTAACATTAGCGCCTTTTATCGTAACAAGTCAAATTCAAGATGGGATAGACCAGTAGCCGGTGGCTACCACGGAGAAGTAAACTTTCAGTATGAGATATTTCAGTATGAGACTTAGGATGCGGTTACCACCAGTTGGATTCGCCTTTCAAAGACGGATTTTTATGTTGGCAATGCTTATCGTTTTGTGTCACACTCATTTATGCTTCTGCAATACAAAATCCATTCCGCCATCTTCGTCGACATGTGAAACAAACAGCTCAAGATTGTTGTTTATGTTGTTTAATTACGTATTTATTTTTTGTTTGTAAAAACAGTGAATCTAACAAGGCTTTAATCATTGACTGCCTTGCAAATCCACACTACCGTTTTTCTGCCGCCTAGACCTCAAATTATCAGTCGCTAAAAGTGTTATGTCAATTTTCAGAAAGAGAACAGTGAAAACAGCATCCAAATCCGTCAGTTCTTGACATTGGCACAATCATGTCTACTGATAGACGCACTTAAATAGTAAAAACAGCGCCACCTATGGTCTCATATTTAACTGCTTAGAAACCGCCGGCAATTACAGAAATGAGTCATCTTCGAGCCTTAATAGGCCACATGAGCACTGCCTTTTATTTATAAGTAGATGTATGAATTTTCTGAATGCTGATACGTCCTGAAGTTAGCCCATGTCCAAACCTTAGAATCAGGCTAATCGATGAATTTCCATAAATTTCCAACACTGTCTGAGAGAGGATTGCGGTTTGAGAGCACCACCTCGGCGGAGTCCAGAGAAGTGTAAAAAGAAAAAAGTTTTTCAATTCGCAAAAAGGATTGGCAACACCTAAATTGTACGTCGGTCGACGTCGATTAAGCTAAAAGCATGATTCCTCTAAGCGCTTTCATACACCAGACAAATAATGTACCTACATTTGTTACACCCTTTGTTAACTGCGATTTCTTCCCAGAAAGACACTTATGTACCCGTACATGTACACATTCTATGTGCTTTCAGCAAACTTCTCCACTTGCCCTGGTAAACTTTTCATCCTTCGGGCATGTATCAACACATCTGAATTCTGAACTCGGAGACAGAGATCTCTCTGGCTGTGCCTAGTCATGTGTATCAGCATCTGGATCATATTCCAGGCGAATTGTTTCTTCGAAACGAGATATTTAATTACATGTGCCTTTGCAGAGAGAGAGACAGAGAGATAGCTCAACCCCGTTTATATACGTTTCCTTTGCAACAACAATGTGCCCATTCATCACAACGTGTGCATTCATTATAATAAAAGCCTAGCCCGAGCAATAATGGATGTACTATCTTCACAACTCGGGTGTGTATATTCACAGTTTTGCTGCCATCTATAGGTATAAATTAACCACGAACAAGAAAGGCACGAACGATTGTTTGATACGACTCCCGTCCCCCGTCCGTATGCACAGTGAATTTACAACCACACAGAGATACCTTCTCGTACTCGTACCGCTCCAACATAACTTTCCTCTTTCATCCAGAGTTTTGTTTGAATTTATCTTTGCAAAGTGCTCTTATAACTTACCCCATGCAGACGAAACGACGAGAAGTGAGATGCTCATGCCATGTTACACTCTCGAGATGTGTAGGGCCGCATAAAAACTTGTTTTCCGTGTTCTTTTCGACAAAAATACAAAGGGACAGACGAAATTCCCTAAGAAATCCCTACCTGCCCATATTTACTGGTCCGAAATTCCCCCAAAAATCTAATTAAGACTGCGAATTTGTTTACACAAGTGCTTTATTAAAATCGCTTGTGCCCAACAAACAGGCAGAGTGTATCTATTGGTTTATCTAGACATCACGCCCTCTTAATTCACTTCACACTTGCCATTTGTACAAGTGTATATAGGTATAGGATGCACGTTTGTACGTATGCTAATCTAGTCTGTCCGTCACGCAATCTACATCGAGTATCCTTTTAATTACAACTCGGACCGAGCTGTACTGTACAGTGTACACACTGCTTCCACCCTTACGCACATCAGCCAACGGAGAAAGATGAATGATAAATGGATAATGGCTTTGATCCTCCTACCTCGAGCGTCGTCGACTGTAGCCTGGATAATTGCGGTAGATTCGAAAAATTCAACCGAGATTTCACTTGCAGTCCAACTGATGTAGGAATCAAGACGGACAGAGAGAGAGAGAGAGAGAAAAAAAGTTGAAAACGAGATTCACCATTCACCAACCTTGATATGGATAGAACCAGCAGATTCATACAGACCGAGGCGCAAAAGTTTGTGTCTGCAAAATTTAGCCGTATGAATGGAGTCCAAGTGGATGAGTGGAAAAGTGGAAAACTTCCTTCAATCGCAAATATTCAAGACGAGTGGAGTTCGAGTCGGAGTTGTCGTCTTGGTCTTGTCACCAAATGCGCCGTCTACCCCCGTCCCCGCCTCCTGCATGCATAATCACTTCTGTTCCGGTTTCGGTTTCGCGTCCATGAGGGATACCTTTTTTCTCATCTCATTTCTGGCAAAAGAAAAAGAAAATCTCTCTAGCGCACGCAGGGAATGGGATGCCTACAAGCTACACAAAGTTGCGTCTTAAGCCGGTTCGGTGTTGGGGATAAAAGTTTGTGCGGAGTGGAGTGGCATAAATCCTACTCAAATATGCGTTCGGGGAGCGCAAAGAGAGAAGTCCCCCTCTAGTGGCTTGAAATGTGGGCGCTTAACGTCAAAGTTGTGGAGTAGGCCGCTTGATGTCGGCCGTACACAGGGAGCCGGGGCTGACCGGCTTCCATCCGCACAAGCACCTCTATACGATTTAATTGAATGATTACCTGTCACATTTATCTTTCTGTTCTTTGGTATTTTTTTCCTGCTCATCCTTTGTTCGAAAGGGTTTCCCGTTTTCCACCCTTAGTGGCCCTCCCCAACAGCCGACATACCATCCATGGAGCCATAGGCATAGGCTATCTACTTATGGGCAATTGTCCATGGCGTGGATTATTGTTCTTTGCAAGTGATGGATATGTAAAGTGCTCCGTGTGTGTCGATGGGGTTGAAGAGCGTTTGTTTGGCTGCCCCCCAACCAACAGTCGTGCGAGTGAATGTATGCGCACACCTTTCAGCGGTGTTTTTGTTGTTGTTTTACACATTTTATTTTATTTATGTGTTTTATTTGCTTTGTGCAATTTGTTTTCGGCGACGAGGTCACACTCAGATGGGGCGAGAGTTTTTCTTCTTTTTATTTTTTTTTTAAATGAAATTGTTCTCCGAAGGGTTGTTAGCGGATTTAGCTTGGCAATCCTCTCATGAATTTTTATGCTTTTTGTGTGTTTTTATCGCTTTTCATAGAACGGTGGACCTTTTTTTTTCAAAAGAAAAGCAAAAAAAAAAAGAAGGGACGAGACCGGAATATGGTAGTGGTCCCGTTTTTTTTTTTTGCGTGTTTCAAGGGGAAAAAACGAGAGCAACCTATAAAATGCTTAAGACAACATTTAAATATATTTTGTATGGTTTTGCAAATGGCATTTCCTTTGATTGTGAAATACATTTTAAACCAATTAACCACGCTCCACAGTCAGATAGAAAATCTGTGGCCCTTGTAGACCCGTTTTTTTCTAGGAATTTGCAGCAGACATAGTACGTTCCTTTTGATAGACGTATAAAAAATTGAAATTGCTGTTGAAATGCTTCGCTTTTTTTTAAGGTTGTAATGGGAATCTGGTTATCCGTCTGTAACCACCCTTAAGTCTTTTGGTACTTTGCATCTAACCTTGAGATAAGATTGATGTGGTCATTTTTGCGGCACCCGTTCACAAAATGCTGCGCTGTCCGGTTAAACAGAGAGGTCTCGACTCCTGTTAAAGATCGGATAAAACCCGAGTGGGGTCACCCAATAGCATCCCTAATTATAGGGACTAGCTATGCCATCTCCTTGGTTAAAGGTGTAAACGGGTGTACATGATGTGATCTATGCGAGAAATGGGTACATGCGACTACTGACCTCTGCCGTACGTACAAGGGACAAGCGCATCCCTTGAAAAATTCTGATTCCGGCTACGAATTATAATAAGATGGGAGTGTAAGGGTTGAATTGGGATCCTGTTCGGCCTCAAGATGTATACAAAGGTCATAGAAGTTCGACATCGATCTTATTCTTGTCTTGTGCACTACATGGACCTTGAGTTCAATGTCCACGAGCAACAAAAAGCCAGTTCGAGTTGGTTTTTCAATTAACAATATTTGCTTTCTTTCAGACTTCGTCAGGGGGGTATAAATTCAAAAGTATATACCGAGAAAATCTAGAAACCTATAATTATTTGTGATCTGTTATAATGACAAGGAGAATAATTTCCTCTTCAAAAGGATGTATAAATGTCACTTTTTTGTGGTGATTTTCAGGAGGTACCTATTTTAGACGATGGTAAGGGCAGTGACTCAGCGAATAGATTGCTGGACTGCTGAGTACTGATATAGATGTTCTCTAAGTTTAACCACTAAAAACAAGAGCAGCTATCTACACTCTACAGCTACACCTTAAGGTATTTTTTTACCCGACTGCACACAGAGAGGGTTATGTGTTTCGCGCGTATCCTATATACGTTCCATCGGGACACCCTGTGGCCTGAACGGCTTGACCGATTTTGAATAGTGAGGTGTCATTAGATTCGTATTTCTCCCCGCAGTGTTATGGGCTAAAAAGATAAAAATAAAAAATGGTAGTTTAAAAAACAAAAAAAACCGACTGACTGTAAAAAAAGGAAATAAAAAGATATGAACAAGACACATTCAAGTACCTACCTATAGCTTACTATTTGACAGCCGGATGTTACTCAATACTCATATATTTGTTAGGCTGTGTAGGTATATAGTCTCCGATTGTCAATTAGTAAGTAGGTAGGTATTTGAATGTGTCTTGTTCATATATTTTTGTTTCCTTTTTTTTACAGTCAGTTGGGTTTTTTTTTTTTGTTTTTTAAACTACCTCTTTTTATGATTTCACCGTTCTACCTCTTACGAACGTCGGATCACAGAAACAAATGCTTATTAGAAGCTAGGTTTTAAGGTTCCGTATGGACCTGTGCCGCTCTCTATTTGTTAGTTTTGATGAAGTTAGATGATCCTTTTAATGGACGACCTGAATATGAAATACATTACTCGTACTACTCAATTGAAAACCAGAACGAAAGCTGTACAACCTTCCATTACAAAGAGTTGCCTAAGCCGGACAGACCCCTAAGACGAGAAATATTTTCTAACCAAGCTTTTATGCTTTTGAGTTCATGTATACATTTTACTTTGCCATTGATCAGACGCGGACAGTTGTATTTGTCACAAATTATTTTATTTAAATCCCTAATACATGCAAAAACACAGCTTGACAGCTTGATACCTTAGCTTCTTGTTGACAGACAGCTCCCTTAGTCCGACAAACATTCTGTGACTGTTGCTATTCACCTAAGGGAATTTCCACCGTATATACGTTATGTACCTACCACCAATTCTGAAAAAAAGAATCAGAAAGGTTCCAAGGACACAACGAAAGGCTTAAAAGGCCCAGCACTTAAGCTCGATTCCTCGGAGGTTTACCAGACAGTTCACCGAAGATGATGTCCCACCGAACTGCCTTTCCCAAAAGCGTGGCATGGAAGTTAGTCAACTTGGTTGGCGGGACTCCGGAAAATTGGTCAAACTGAAATCAGGGTTACGACGAGCTGAAGGATGAGTGGGGCGGGAAATAGGAAAACCAAATTTTGACTGGCAATTTCCAATAGAAAATGTTGTCGTACTTTGTACTGGTACAGAGAATTGACGAATTAATTATTAACCAAGTCTATCCCGACTGACATAACACTGACACTGATAAGAGCGATGTCATCCCAATACACAGTCACCTTGCAACTATTGATACAAAGAATTCGCACAGAAAGGGGTACAAACCTCACCTTGCGGTGTTTCGCAAGTCACAAATCACAAAAGTACGAAATAATAAATGACTACCGAAAAATTGCTGTAATAGTTTAATGCGGTATTTAGCAATCGTCGATTCCATATATTCGGACAATCCAGAAGTATGTATTTTGGGAGCAGAGATTCATTGAGAAAAATGTATATTCATTGTACGTGGGTGGGTACATACAGGAAGTGGATAAAAAATCGATAGCAAAATTCCACCCGAATGAATAAACATTCTGGGAATAAAAAAAAAAAAAAAAAATACCAAGTGAAGCTATATAAACCCATGGAAAAATGAAAAGCCCTCTTGAAATAAATAAATATTGCTTTTGAATGAAGCTTTATGTATATTATGTACCGATTAGTATTTTTTGTATTCAGTCGACCTCATAATCGAAAAGAAGCCTTAACCTGTTTCAGCATAATTGACTTGAATATAGAATTTATGATAAATAATAGGAAAAACTGACTTGATAGGCAGGGAAAACATATTTTTAAAGTAAGTGCGGAGTTGGGAAACTCTATTATAGAAGACCGACCGAAACGGTCCGACGGTTTGTTATACCATGTGTTAGCTGATTTATTTGTTGTAGCTTGTGGTTTTACTTATGGCAACTTGTCCTGGATGCTATAACATTGTTACAGTTTGGAGCTATAAATTACTCCTTCTGAATAGGCGGAAAGGTTCGTTTTTCGTTTATTATTTTTTATAGGTAAAAGTCTCCACAGATTGCAGTGTGCAG
The DNA here is from genome assembly GCA_916610125.1 of Cheilosia vulpina. Taxonomy (NCBI): domain Eukaryota; kingdom Metazoa; phylum Arthropoda; class Insecta; order Diptera; family Syrphidae; genus Cheilosia; species Cheilosia vulpina. The sequence goes on from OU744279.1 coordinate 57,955,978, forward strand.
ACACATATGCTCGTAAATAAAAGAAATATACGCCTACGAATTTCGCATGAGTCTTAATTTTTCGTTTAAAAATTGGCAGCTTATCGAAACAGAGAAAATTTGTATATTAAAACGTAGTTAGTTCTGAAATTGTATGACGTAACTGCGCAGAATGTCAGTAAGTGCAAACCACTTGCGGCGTATATGCTTACAGAAGACAACGTCACACGCGTTTTCATCTTTCGTATACTATACGCTAACGGCATTAAGTCAATTTAACAAACAAAAGAAAGCAAAATCCGCCACGTACTATTGCTTGAAGAATATTCAAACGATTCTAATTGGGGATCCCCAAAGGCTACATCACCTAAACCCTTACGGTTGTAAGATTGTCCATGGATCAAAGATCCCATACCGAGCTTTGACAATATAAACGGTTAATCAAGACATGTTTCTAGAAGGCCACTAAAGCCTGAGATATTACTTCACCAAATGTGTGCTCGGAAACTGAACATAGGTCGTCTCTGAAAAATGAAAAGACTATCGGCGCCCGTTTTTTAAAAGGCCTGTCTTAAGAAAATTCGTTTTTAACAGAGAAATAATTTATTGAAAGCTTTTATAAGGAAGGTGGAATCAGTGTTCCCAGACTTTGAAGACAGTTTTCCCAATTTTTTTTAGCACCCAAGGCAAAGGTTTCCCCTAAATTCGAAAAAAGCTCCCCTTTCTTTCTCCTTTACATTTATTTTCATATAAAAAAAAATTAAAAAGTATGTCTTTATTTTTTTTTTTAATCTTTATTTCATAACAAGAACCTTAAGCATAAAGTACAATGTTAATATAGAAATTGAAGGTTTTTGTATGAAATAGCTATGTACAATCTATTGTCTAGTAAATGACAAGAGGCGAATGTACCTAACAGTTATATAAAATTAAATTAATAAATCTATTGATGGGGAAAACAACAAATTTAATTGCAAACAAAATGGAAATGAAAGACTCAATTACATACATTTAAGAAAATAAAAATAAAATACAATTTAATAAAAAGAAAAAGAAAAGAACCATCAAATTTGTTATATCATATGTGTTAAAAAAGCATCTATTTCAGAATGGTTAAACGAAAAAAGCCATTTTTTTTATACTATTTAAGAATACTGTTTTCACTCCCTCACACCTAAGTTTTATAGGTAAATTATTAAACAGACGAGGAGCAGTAACATAAAAAAAGCGTGAAAAATGTGTTTTATTGATTGTTGGAACATTTACGAAGTTTCTGGTATTGACTCGCAAGTTATGACTATCGTGAACTCTTACATCATATTTAGTACCCAGAATTTTCAAAAAATATTTTTAAAACTTTGTAACAGTACAGGCGCCTTAAAGGAAAAAGTTCGAGACTTTTGAACAACTCAAAACTGGGGATCTGCGATTAACTCTACACATAATTCTTATTGCATGCTTCTGTTTAAACAGCAGTGGTTCTATTGTATTAAAATAAGTGCCACCTCAGCAGGAAATTCCATACTGCAGTTTTGATTTAAAAATACCATTATAAACCAATTTTAAAATGGGTAATTTGCAGAACATGCTAAGGTGGTATAATTGCCGTACAACTCCATTTAAATACCGTTTCAGATATGACGTATGGTCCTTCCAACTGAACTTATGATCCAATATAATACCTAGGTATTTAAAGCTCTCAACACGCTCAATAACAAAGCAACCTTCACTACAGTTTACTTCACTATCAAATGATATATGACCATAAGCATCATCCAAACAAAATCGACAACAGCTTGGTGAGTGATAATATAAAGGCAACTCTTCGCATACAACACCCTTGATATTAAATACCATAAATTTCGTTTTGTTGCTGAAGATCAGTTTATGAGACTTGAACCATCGACGTAGTAAATCAAGGTTATAATTAACATCGACAAACATATCCAGAAAACTCTTATTGGAATAGGAAAGAGCAGTATTATCAGCAAATGCAGTGATTCTGCCCTTAAAAGGTTGTAAAAATAGAGAGTTAACATAAATTAAAAACAGTATCGGGCCCAAGACTGATCCCTGAGGAACACCTATATTTAAATAATTTTGTGAACTATAAACATTTTTGACCTTTCCACTTGTTTACGATTTGTTAAATAAGAAGTAAACCAGGCTTGAATGAAGCCTCTGAAACCTGCATTAAATAGTTTATTTAGTAACAGATGTCGTTAAATAAAGTCGAAGGAATTTGAGAAGCATTCAAACTGTTATATATTTCCCCAGATAATTTTAATGAAGCACTTTCCGCTTTTGAAGCTTGTCCCTCGTTTACCTCCTTTTTATTTTTATTAAAAACGCGAAAAAATTTGCCCTTTTTCGCTCAAACTGCGATCATTATGGGTGGACGTGGAATCAGCGTTGCAAAGTTATTCTGGCATTTGAGCACCGTTTTTTAAATTGTCAGCGTTAATTTAGACTGCCGTTTTTTTTTTAAAAACAGTTCAAAAGTAGACAAAAAAAAAGTAAAAAAAAAACAATAGAAGTATATTCATATTTAGTCATATAATGCAATCGCAATATGACTAAATATGAATAAACTTCTGTAAAATAAAAATAAATACATTTTTTTAATAAATTACATTTAAAAAAAAAATTTATAAATCACAGAAACTCGATACTCAACTGATATAATAGGAATAGGATAGGCAGAAAGCAGAATAAAATAATAAACACGAATCAACAACCAACAGACAAATCGTGTAAATGCGACAAAAATATTATTTGCTTTAAATTAATCACAACTTATGTGAATGCAATACTTAAATAAGCGAAAAGGCAAACAGAAGATCGCATTAAATTTCAAGAGAAACTAACTGGTATAAAAGGCGGTGGCAGCGGCAGCGTTTAAAAAGCACTAAAATATTTTTGTAAGCACTAAAGAAACGCCGAAGCGCTAAATCCACTTTGTCGGCACTAAAAAGAAATTTTGAGCACTAAAATTAACGCTGAAAGCACTGACTTGCTAAAGCTGGATGGGAAGCCTTAGGACTATTTAACCAATTACGCTAGATACAATTTGTGTAGCCGTTTAGACGAGAGCTAAGCAAGGCTGAGCATGAATTTCAATAGTAACCTGTGGAGTTGCAAGTCTTTTACATTTTGAAGTTGTCTTGTATAATCGGATAAACTTCTTGATCAGTATGTAGTTTAGCAGCAATCGTTACTGGCAATATTTTAAATTTCTGGCAAAGCTGCAATCGGGATCAATGCGGTTGTAAATGCTGAGGCAGGTAGGTAGGTGTGGCGGTTCGGCTAGCACTATGATGTGCCTTTTTGTTACCACGACTCGTGTGACCTAGTTTGTGATGCAACCGTAGAATTAGTTTCTTCTATTTCATCTCAGAATTATTGCTCGCAGACATTCCGCGATAGGTACTAATAATCATTTTTAGTGTCCAGGCTAAAATTTTCGAACTCACAATTCGGACATTTTCCATTCAAAATTGCGTATTGTGACCTACAAAATATTTAGTGTGAAGGTTAAAAATTATTTTTAGTTAGGCCCATTGTCACCAATCGATGACAGCATGAAAGCCCGCCATATTTAGTCCTATGCTTGACATCACTATTCCTAAACCGTAAAATAAATTCTTTGCGTGAACTATCATCAAATGATTTTTATTTTGTGTTTAATAGTTTTCAAGGTGCAGCACAAAACTGTATGCCAAGAATTTGTTTGCCTTTTTATTTCCTGTCACGGCCAATACCTATACATGCCAATTGATGGATGTGAAAAATGTCTTTACATCAAAAAATAAAACACTTCCTTAACGAGAACATATTCTTAATCCCCTATTGCGTCTTTCGAGTAAATTCCGCTTGCGTGTAATAAAATAAAATTCAATTGCCAACCAACTCGTAATATTTTTACAGCAAGTAGGTACATAGCGCACAACCCATTCCTCTCGAAAACACTTACCAACTTGCTGTACAAATACTAACAATAGGGCTCAGTGAATGTATTGTTGGATTTTACATTTCCCCATACCTAATAAAGTACCTACTTTAGGTTGTTCTTCTTCATACATAAGGGCATAGGTATAACACGAGAGAATATTTGCTCATCAATTAAAAAAAACCTACATACTCACGTCCATGTATTTCCATTATTTAAATGAATTATTTATAGGTACCTTTACTATACGTAAGCACTTCCGTTGTGCATGTCCTACATAGTCTCCCTAACTGAAGTGAATGTTAAAGCAAGCACTGCGCTGCAACCCAATCAAATCACGCCGTCAATGCAGCAACAAATTTATGAATATCGATTTATTTCCCCCATTCACTGTCTGTACAGCCGATTTTTACTTTACCTGGCTTTCCGTTTGGGAGAAAAAAATCCTCTTTCCTTCACTTAGCATCCCTTTCACGTAAACTGGATTAAAATTCAATTTACTTGAAATTATTTTTTAATTATTAGCACTCATCCTTTCACAAAGGAAGCAACGAGAACAAATTGTTCCGAGGGTCCTTCTCCTTCTTCGTTTATTATGTTTCTCTTTCCAACCGTTCTAACTAGTGAGAGTAGGCAAACTGAAGCGTAAATCGACGACGACAAGAACAGCGCCACAAAGTAAAAGCGATGCGACATTAATCAGGTGCTTACCGTGGTGTAATTATATTTACGTGCACGAGCGCGAGCGCCAACTTGCACTGTCAATACACCCAATAATGACAATGTCATAGCAATCGCAATCGCACCCACCCAAACGATACAGTATCTACCAACCGCTACCGCTACAGGCGGCTTTGAATGAGAATGGAACAAATTTACCACCAACTCCGACTACTTTTTCGCTGCACATTGCTTTTGTGTTGTGTACGGTGTACTCGTACGACGTACCTTCCCTGCTGTGTTGCATCGGGATCGTCGGACAAAAAATGTCGCGGCCTGGAACGCCATATACGCCACCCTCGCCGGGCTGTGAAATGGAAGAAGAGTTACTTGCTGCACGCATGTACGACTGTAATTGAATGAAACGTACGGCCATAAGTGGTCGGTGGATGAGTAGTCACTCTCTAGCAACACCATGCCACCGCTTGGTAGCTCATTTATTTGTTTACAAGCTCGTTGTCCTCCATCAAAACATGACACAACCGTCTGTCGAAAAGTTTTTCTGCAACGTAATGCCCTGCCTGTCGGAACAATTAGGGGAGTAGAATAGTGATTTTCCAAAGTCACTTGTGTACACAGCGCCACCGACACAGTGCTATACCACTGCTCCTGCCGCCGATGCGGTCCTTGTGTCGCTGAGCGGTGAATAGATGCAGGTATACTCTGATACTCGTATGCGCACATGTGGGTATTTATGCGGCTGCTTTATCGAGTGTCGCCTTCAAGTGGATCCAAACAAAAACCCGACTCCGAATCCGAGTGTGAGCCGATGAAAGAAAGTTGAAAGTCATCCTCACCAATAACCGCGCATATACCTACCTACAAACAATCCATCAGTGCAGAGTCACAGTCCTTCCGATCCGTGTTGGTCGTCGGTTGAGATTCAATGAAAAGTCGATAATCAAATTTTAACGCTTTTCGTCCTCGGGCGACGTAATTTGTCGATTTATCATTCCCTGATTGTGGCAGCCGGAAAATTTGTCTTCGGGTTTGCGGTTTTCCCCATATATTGGAACTCGTATATGCAGGGAAGACATTTTAAATCGACAGGCGACTTCTCTATATGTGGGAATGTAAGAACCCTTTAAATTTATGGCCGGGTAACTGATGGGATTTTATGATGATCGCTTTCATCTTTTTGGCAAACACGGTGGGCTTTAGTCACGTGTATGAAATGTGTCGAGATGCGCGTTGCGATAAATTGTAGTGTTCCTTTTAGGGGTAGGCCGGGGATGAGTATATCAACCATGGAATTAGTACATATACAGGAATAAGGAAATATTGTGTATTTTGCTTTTGGCGGAGGACTTACACCCTTGTTTGGTATTCTTGAGTGGGGAACTTGCCTTCCACTGCCCAGGTGTGCCACGGATTGTAACAGAACAACAAATAGTTCTAAAGCGATAATCGCAGAAATTGTACAATTTCCCACAATTTCCCTGCGCTCACTTATCACTGAAAACCTATTGAAGTCTTACATGTGTAAGCCCGGACATTGAACTATTATACTTAGGAAATAGATGCACATCGATCTTGAAAGTCCAACTTTAAAGAAGATTACGTTGGTTGGAGAAACACCCACCCGACCGTAGATCTTTGAAGTATATGCATCAACCAGACACCAGGCAGTATAATCTCACATTTAGCTTTGTATAAACCAAGGTGGATTTTGTTTGTGTAGCTGGTGGAAGTCTTTCAAGGATTTTTCAGTATACTGCGAATTTTACCTGCTCTCAAAATCTCCTCTCTCCATACCCTCGTGCAGCGGATTATACATTATTTGGTCACTGAAAACGTTGTTATTCTTTGAATTTAATGTCTACTGCCTATCGCTGTCGTCGCGATAATTTGTGTTGCTTGCTGGTATAAGGATGCGATGGACGTGCACTATGTATTTTCTCGGAATTAGTGTCCTTTGTTTAGTTGATCGTAAAGATTTGCAGTAAAGGGACACGAATTTTTGCATGTGTCCTCTAAGTGTTTCATTGTTGCAGGATGAACAATGAAAAGGAAATGTTTTTACACAAAAAAAAGGTCATTTTCACCTTTCTCTTCCGAAGTTTGATGTGATTGGTGCAGGGCTATCTATATCTCCATTAGAGATGTTTACATCATCACCTCGTTAATTTAAACAAAATTCCAGCAGTGATCCCAGATTAAAAGAAAAAAACATCCTCTTTTTTTAACACCAAAACGAAATTTTTCCCATTTGTTCAAAAATAAAAATCCCTTTTTTTCCCCAAAAACAAAAACCCTTATTTAAGTTTTATTTTAACATTTCTTTTCCTTGATGATATCGAAATGAGATATGAAACACCAAACGCCAAATGATGAATGCATTCAACATGAAACAAAGTTGTAACACAGACGAGTAGTCTTTCGAAGACTTTATTTAAATAAAATTTTAAATGTTTTTTTTTTCCCATTTTTAGATTGTTTTCCCCCAAAAAAATCCCTTCCCCATTTTTCCCCTTTCGTTAGAAAAATAATTGACAAAATTGCCGACTTTCCCCCCAATCTGGGATCACTGATTTCCAGTAGTTTTCTTCAGATATTTTTAAATTATGCACAACTTTTGCGACATACTCTGGAGCAACCTTAGTTCTAGACTCAGGAGCGGCCTTAATTTTGTTAGTACTTGAGATATACAAGGTGGCGCAAAAGTAATCCTCCTATCAGAAAATGCTATAAATTTTGCGATTGGCCCCTAATGTCAGTTCTGTTTTGACATTTGTGTAGTAAACACATGCGAAATACACGTTAATAAACAATGTTACGCTACACTGCTCCAGAACGCGGAATATTGGTGACTATTTATTTGAGCAATAATCGGTCGGTGATTTTGGCACAACGTGAATTTCGTCGCAGATTTCCTAGCAGTCCAACGCCTACTGGTGAAACACTTCGACGTTTAGCCGCTCGCCTCGAAGAGACTGGTACAACACGAGACGTTGCCAAGAGTGGCGGGCCCCGGAGCACCCGTTGTGCCGAGAATATCGCCTCTGTTGACGCGGCCTTTTTTTCTTTCGAGAACGCCGCTGGTCAAACGACAACAGTGAACGGTGCGCGCTATAGGGCCATGTTTACCGATTTTTTTCTACCGCAATTGGACGATTTAGGACTGGAGGACATGTGGTTCCAACAGGACGGAGCTACGGCACACATTGCGCGAGCCACAACCGGTATTCTGAAAGCGGTGTTCCCGGGTCATTTTTGGCGATTTGCACTAGCCCGCAAGATCGCCTGATTTGACCGCTCCAGACTTCTTTTTGTGGGGCTTTTTGAAGTCGCGGGTTTATGTCAACAAGCCTCAGACTCTTGCAGCTCTTAAAGACAATATCCGTCAAGAATGTGAGAACCTATCGCCGGAAGTTTTGGCCAAAGTGATGGAAAATGCCATAAAAAGGGCTCAAATGACAATCAACTGTGGCGGCGGCCATTTACATGACATCATATTCTCGACTTGATGTAAAAAAAATTAAAAGACCAAATAAAAATAATCCACAAGAAGAATCAAAGTTTTTCATTTTTTTTTTTAAATTACAGCCAAAAAACATCGGAAGGTTATTTTTGCGCCACCTTGTATAAGCCAGATATAAGAAAATCGGATTCTGTGCCAAATACATCACTATTGGCTTGCTCACTTCACAGTCCGAAAACAGAATGAACTCCAGGAGAACAGATTCTTCTTTTTACACTTTTTACCCGACTGTGTACATAGGGAGGGTTTTGTGTTTTGCGCGTATCCTATGCACGTTCCTACGTTACATCGTCTAGCCTCAACGGCTTGACAGATTTTGAAGACTGAGGTGTCATTAGATTCGTATTCTTCCCCTCAGTGTCATAGGCTAAGAAACCAAAAAAACCCGACTGACTGTTGACTGTCAAAAAAAGAATTAAAAATATATGAACAAGACACATTCATGAACCTACACCTAACTATTTGGCAGTCGGAGGGTACTCAATACTCATATATTTGTTAGGCTGTGTAGGTATATAGTCGCCGATTGTCAATAAGTGAGGTTTAGGTAATTGAATGTTACTTGTTCATATCTTTTTAATTCTTTTTTTTTACAGTCAGTCGGGGTTTTGGTTTTTAAAATCAACTTTAGTTTTATTCTCAATGACATTTCACAAAATATAGTTCAATGATATCCCAATCATTAATACAGAGAGTTGTTTACTACAAAGTTCTTTTCAAGTATAACATATATTTAGCTCCAACTGCGGCTGTAGCAATTCGGGCTCCCTTTGCAAGACTTTCTTCAGCGTCCATTAACAATTGCAGCTGCACAAGAATATCGCATCTTTATACGACCAACAGCTGTCACACCCAAGCGTAAGCAAACCTCATCGCCACCGGCAGCGGCGGTCGAACTTAAGGTCTATTCACATGAGCGCGAATAGCGAATAGGCGAATTTGGAACAAATCAATTAAATTATATGTATGAATTAAAAATTTTTAAAAAATTTAAAAAGAACAACTGAGTCTCAATTGTTTTAATAATCGAAATTTACAAAATGCCAGCAATTTTCCTGCGAATTGAAAATTCTTGCCGCCATATTTCACACTTTATTCACAATCTGCAAAATACAGTCGCGATCCAAATCACGAATGAAAAATTCGTTCGAAGTTAACCTTTAATTTGAATCTGAATCGCGGTGCGGGTATCTCCAACTAAAAAAGTTTTCATATGAATGAAGTGTCAGAAAATACGAATATTCGCTTATTCACAGTTCGCAGATGCAATTCGCTGTCATATGAAAAGTGCTTTAATGCCCAAAGCACATGTGCAGAAATCACTACGCAGCAAGATTAGACTACACACTTACATAGATATAGGCACACGTAAATTCAGCACTCACCGCAGCATTGCAACATGTCTCTATTTCTAAATTTACTGCAAAATTCAAGCGTACCACAACACAAAAGAAAATAAATTGCAATTTCAAGTATTTGGCATCATCGGCTTTTGACATTTGCTGATCGTGTTTGTTTTTGTTTTGGATGCAAACACATCAGCTGCCTAGTCGGTGAATGACAGTAGCCATATTAGCCGAGGTAAGAGATGTCAAATGATTTTCTGCACATCTGTTTTACTTGCAGCACTGCGTTCAGTGCTAACCTCATGTTCAGTGAGGGCGTTCATTTTTCTTTACGGACCTAAGGCGCCCTGACCGCTGAACTTGGCACACCCTAAATGCGGCACTGATATCGAAGCATTTATAACTTTTATGAATATTTCCTGGTGTCTTTCTTTATTTTGAATATTCTTTTTCACGCCAACCCTACATCGGCTTAATATTCGGTTAGGTTTGGTCGCATCCATTGCGTCGACATAACAACTTTAACATTCACGTACGTACTTAAACGCAGCAAACAGTCCCCTAAAATCCGTCGCATATCTGTTGAGGTCGAGCAGAATATTTGTATTCAAAATAGTTGCACAGCCAGAATCTATCGTGATTGACCTTTCAACTGAGCGTCAATGCTTCCGCATTAAAATCGGTTTATCTGGAACTGTCAACGGACTTGACGGACAAAAAAGAAAAGAAAATTCTATCAGTTGCGTTCAACCATTCGTTGCGCTTATGCTATGAGTCATCTTCTATAAGCTGGAGTGTGATCTATTCATCTGACAGTTGGAAACGTCAACGAAGCGGATGCGACGAATTCGATTCAAAAAGCTGACTTTTACAGCTATATTTGTTCGATTCGCTGGATAAGGCTGAAGTTGACAGGAGAATGCCTTAAGCCAGCACTGTTTACAGATCACGGCGTTGCTGAAAAAGAGAAAGAGCGTGTTTTATGCTTGTTTTACATAATTGTGCAACGATTTCAAAGTAATTATTTTTTTCAATGCGTTCCCATACGTTTTAAATATTTCCTCCATGGGAGTTGTTTGTCAAAATAGCTAGTAGGTCAGTATATCAACTTATGTCCCGAATTTAGATACTGCCGCCGGTGCTGCTGTTGTCGCGCTGCTACTGAGATATACATCAATCGCGTCCTATCCATTCGTTCGGAGATGTTGAGGCTATTTTGCGGCTTCAAGTTTTCACTTCCATATGTGATGTATTACAATTTGCACGAAATTATATAGATAGCTCTACGCAATTCAATCCTCATTAATCTTGAATTTGACGAAATGAAACACAAGTGCATATACTGAGTATGACTGCAAGTAAATATGCACATAACTTACATGAATTGACCACCTAATTGCATTTCAATGTTCAGCTTATACCTGTTTGGCAATCTTTACCTCCTTGGTTATCGATTGACAGCCCCAACATTCAGAAGGACGCTATGGACACATGTACAAGAGGGAGGCCAACATCCGCTTAAATTTGTTAAATTATTTAATGAGTGTGCCATGCCAAAGTTATTAGAGCTTTCCAGACATTATCCACCATCAATATGTACATGGAGGCAGAGGCTCTGCGGTTAAGGGTTATCTTTTGTCATCTATCACCCAGCCCATGAAGGCAGCTGCCGGCTATTATTATCTACCAATACTAATATAGGAACAGCATTCAGTTGGTTGCGGTTCACTGCATAGATTACGAACTCCTCTGCTCGGCTAATGACTGTCACTTAATAACTTGTCGAGAAAGTGAAAGTCTTACAATGCTCTCCGATTGGGGGCTTAAAGTTCTTAAAGGCAATTCGATTCAAAATCGATAAACCTTTTTTTTTATCATTTCAGCCACTCGAAACAAAAATCAGAATTACCTTCAATTTTTCATGAACAGAAACAGATAATGAATTTTTGTGTAAGGAAAAGGAAAAAAATACATGTATCTCTTCTTTGGTATAGAGATATACTTTTCCGCAAGAATTTTCAGAGATATAATCCGGCCGATAACAAGGGTTGGCGGCGGTTAGAATTTCGACTAACCCAACATGTGCTGCTGGGGGAACTCGGTTCTTTTTTGTCTGTCTTTCAACTCGGAATACAGTGTGTGACAGTTCAGAGAATCTCGCTTTATAAATATCTCATTTATTTGATGGTATATCGGCGTTTATCGCTACCTTACTAAAAGTGACAGTGATTATTTGGATGAACTGTTATGTTTAGAGGAATGTGAGGACGGAGAGTGCAGTGGTGGCATTGAAGTGAAGGTGGATGTTAAAGTAAATAAATTTGTGGCACAAATGACAAGTTGTGATGATTGCCATTTGGGAGATTGATAAATAGATGGATGGATGAACGATGTCGAACAAATGAATATGGTGCCAAGTGCCACTTAGGAAAAATTACCTGTGGAGGTATTCATCATCCGCACTGTACAAAAATGTACCTACCTAACTTCCCATTTTTAAAGTTCAGAAAAAAGAAAACATTTTCAATTTAAGATGACTCAAAATTTAGTTTCGACTCAAAATTTTTATAGTTCACAGTGCCCATACAAATTTTGCAATTTTGAGCTTTTATAAATTTAATGTCGTGACTAAAATTTGTTATTGGTATCGCGCAACATGTGATTCGGATGGAACAGAATTTTATAAATATCAGCACTGACGGACAGCAGTCATTCTAAATACGTTAAATATTTTTGAACAAGATTGCTTTAACAATTTGTAAGAATGTGTTCACCACATATTACTTTAAGAGTCTATTCTGGTTGCTCTTGTTGTAAATATATACAGATTGTTGACACCCAAAAGTGCGGGAACTTATACTCTGACGTGCAGGTATTTATTGCGTTGTGACGTTTCTGCGCAGAGTGCAAAGCCCAAGTGGCGGAGTTGTACATGCAAAACAACGCCATGTACATTTTTGTTCTACTGGGTTTCACGTTTCGTAAACAGGGAACGTAAAAGCCCAAGATATCGTTAGTAGTCTGACATTACAAAGTAATAAAGAATGTAAAAAAAAAAACTGACACAGTAATGAAGGCAACAGATTTTCAATCTCACGATAGCTGTATTCAGCTGAGAAAATTAACTTTTTTTTTAAGAAAATTGCCAATACTCTGTTCAGTCGTTTGCGCTTTTGATATAAGAGTGAGCAATTGTAATATTTTTCGAACAATAATCAACTTTAAATGTTTGCTTCACGTTATGTTTTATGTAAGACGGAAAAGAACTTGTCTCCTTTTCGGTCGTACGTTTCACACTATGATTAATGATTACAATTTCCTTTCGTAACATAACAGTTGGATGCCTGGGTTTCTAAAATTCATGCAAAATACAGTTTAGTGGAGACTTATATTGTCTGTCAAGCACAACTAATAGATAATGCATCTGCAGCAAATAAGTAAGCGTCTGATGTAATAAAAATATGTATAGCTAAAAAATGTGCTACGCATCTAACAAATTTATACAACCCTGTTGCTAATGACGAACCTACGATCCATTCTCCATACCTAGTGTTTTAAATTTATAAAATGACGTCTTACATTCGAAATGATCGTGACTTACGATTAAGAAAGAAGTGAACAAAAAGAATACAAACACAAACAACAGCGAGAACAAACGAAACGAACGCATTAACTTTAATGACCTACTCGAGTCGCATGTAAGAATCACTGCTGGATGGCGTTTGGATGACATGCGAGTGTTCATGTCACTTCCAACGAAAAACAGGGGTGGTACATTGTGTCACTTAGTATACATTCATAATTTGGATATGTTTGCATTGACGGGCATAGAGTTTTTGGATCTGACACAATATTAAGTCAATCTTCATATGAGAAGAGGCTACTTGGTAGATTGAGGGACGGAACATCAAGCAGGCTGAAAATATTCAAACAACCAATATCGCCATGAGTAGATTTGGTATATTGAGATAAAACAACTCTTGACACATTTCTACAAACCCCACTAAACTTGAGTCCAATTAGGTAAAGATATTGTTCCATATCAAGCTGAATAAAAGGGGACCTAATTCTAAAAGTCAGACCAGGGAAGTTATCTAAGGGCAATGCCCCTTTTGCTTTTAGCTGGCAATCTATTCGTTCTAGTAGTTTGTGATACAAGGAGTACACTTGTGCTTTATCGCTTGGCATAGTTTGCTACAATCGTCCGTGAAGCATACATAATTAAAAAAATGTATTTGAGATAAAAGCAAAAAGTGGTAGGTAAATATATTTCTAAGTGAGCCACAAGAAGTAGTTTTATTTTTATAACTATTAGTTGTTGTTTAAGTCATTTCAAATAACAATTTTGGTGAATTCATTTATTTTTATTGAGAATTTTTTTGTTTTCTAAGTCAGAATCAGACAAGGTCAATCGACAAACAGTGATACAGTGTTGGCAAAATTTTTTTTAATTAAAACTATATTTATCACTAAAATATAAAAAGTTTTTTTTTGTAGATAGACGGATACAGAAAACAGTGATGCAGTGTTTGTCGGTGTTGGCAAAGTGACTTTTGTATTTTTTTTTTATTTAACACTATATTTAACACTAAAATAAAAAAATTTTTTTTTTTAGATAGACGGACACACAAAATAGTGATACAGTGTTGGTCAGTGTTGGCAAAGTGACTTTTGTATTTTTTTTTATTTAAAACTATATTTAACACTAAAATAAAAAAAGTTTTTTTAGATAGACGGACACAGAAAACAGTGATGCAGTGTTCGTCGGTGTTGGCAAAGTGACTTTTGTATTTTTTTTTATTTATCACTAAAATAAAAAAAGTCTTTTTATAGATAGACGGACACACAAAATAGTGATACAGTGTTGGTCGGTGTTGACAAATTGACATTTTTTTATTTAATATATTCAAAACTATATTTATCACTAAAATTAAAGAAGTTTCTTTAAGATAGACGGACACAGGGACACAATGAACCCAACTGTTGGTGAGTCCAATTAGGTAACAAGAGGACACATTTACGTACCTAGCTAGGGAGATGGATACGTGAAAGTAAGCTTTAATTATAACTTATAATATATTACTACTAAGTTTATATAAAATTCAATAGTAAAATGGAGGAATTATTGGACAAAATCAAAATATCCTGAAACACAAGTGCAATTTTTTTCTGCTCTATGATTATTTAGATAAAGTCGCACATTGCTGCTGAGCGCGATCAAGAAGTGCGTTTAAACAATTCAGCCCTCAGAAAAGATTTGAATGAAATTGTAAAACAGTTTTTTATTTAATTCCAATGCAACTACTTTCAAACTACTTTGTCGGCGCAGTAGCTTAGTGGTTAGTGTGTTGGACTTAAGGTTTATTTTCACTGCGCCACCTCTCGCGAACGTCTGACAAACATCATGTAAGAGCTTCTCAATTGGCCGTTTGGACTCGGCATAAAATTGTAGATCCCTTCCATTCGTCCCAAAAATAAAAACTCACACAAGACGAATGGTTGTGAGAAGCTAGGCCTAGGTCCCTACGGACCTGTTGCGCCATTTATTTATTTATTTTTTTACTTGCAAATGAATACGCCTTGCATTTTTTGCAAAAATTATATTCACACATCTCGCACTAGGCACGCACTGTTGGGTATCAGCTTCGCTTGTGTCACAGTCCCTATCACTGCTTATTTTTTCTTGTGTCCAACTTTATTTGACAAAGGCCGAAAATATATATTGTACCCGAAAAAGAAGCCGAAACATGAGGTAAACTATCACAAACTGAAACTTTTAAATATTATAATTTAATATTTTACATTGTTTTCTGTTCTTAAATCCTTAATTTAAATTTAACTTAAACACAAAAAATGATTATTACTGGTAGTGACAAGGAATTTTTAAAATTCGTTTACAAATGTTGAGAAGCGATTTAAAAAATGATGACTGACCTGCATTTAAAAAAAGACGACTTAATGCAATTTTAATATTTTTAAAATTTTAATAAAATTCCGCAAACGATTATTTTACTTGCAATAAATTTGAATTACAATAAAAAAGAACAATTACAAATCTCGTAACAAATGTAAAAAAATAGCTTAGGTATTGCAATTGTTTAAATTAACTTTCTTACAACTAAACCCATTTCCGAAATTCCAATTTAACACATTTCTGGTTTCTACTGCCTTTTTTGCCAACCTCCGTTTTGTTGAATAAAATAGCCGACCAGACAAAAGTTTACCCGCTCAAATATTCGTCATGGCCAGTAGATCGTATTCTATGTAAATAAAAAAGTTCTTTAGTTTCCCGGAAACTTCACCTAGGTATACCCAGAAAATTTACATAAAACGCCATGTGGCATACACCGAAGTTTATTGGCTGTATGAGGAAATCCGACACATTCATCTATTTTTCATATTTTTTCCTTACTCCTTGGTGGAAACTTGAATCTTTGCCCTTTTTTTTATATGAAAACTTGTAAGGATTCCCTCTTCCGAAAACAGAACTCAAAGGGCCGCTGACTGCTGGCATATTGGGTTTAAGACCTTTGTGTGGCCCATGCTCCATAAATTATAACAGTGTGAAGTTAGCGGTGAATTGTATCCGCAAATGCAAACATAAAATACCTATACCAAATCCGTCTCCCAAATCATCTCATTCATAGTGCTCACTGTTCACTATTAAATTACTAACACAATGTCGATGCCTAACAGAAGTTTTATTAAAAATCCAATTCTCCAATTATCCTGCACCCAAGCAACCGCAAAATGTATGCAAAACGACCGATCTAACCGAATATGATGGGCGCACATTGAAACCTTGCCGCTCGACGTGGTGCGGCATACGCCATCACAGCACGTAGGTCGGCCGGCCGCCATACCTCCTCAACATCATAGCCTATGAATCAATTTTTCCACACCGCTAATGAGGTTAAAATCGCCACCCCATTTCCACCCAACTCCACCGCGGAACTAAGTAAACGCTGGCGCGCGCCCACGTCCACACCTTTCGCTGGTAACTACCGGAATAATGATCAGCAAAAAAGGTGAAAACAGAAGCAGTAATAAAAAAAGGAAAACCTATAAAAAAAAAAATGAAAAACTGGCAAAATCGCGTCCGTGCACAGGAATCTAATAAATCAGCTTTGTACTTGAACCTGGACTTCATTTGTTGGTCCAGCTGAGGAGGCACAGCGAGACGCGGGGCGACACCTAGCCCCAGGTTCAGGTTGGCTGCAATTTATTTTCTCTTTATTGTTTTTCTTGGCGTTTTCTTTCGTTTTGTTCGCCACTTTTATTCAGTGGCCGTTATTCAAGCAAACTTAATATCCTTTTCAAATATTTCTCTTTCCCGGAAGACTGAACAGTGCGCACAGTTTTTCCCGTTTCCTTTTCGGTTTCATTCAGTTTTCAGTTCTTTTTTTCCCAACCTCTAATTGCAGATTAGATTGGGCTTCGTTCGTGTTCGTGTCGAAGTCAGCCCGGTAACCGGTGCGGCGTGCTTAAGTAAAAAATTAGCGTCGTTAGTTTCGAAACTATGAATTTAATTGGAACAACTGACGTAATGTGCGTGCCGCAAGCAGCTTCCCGAGAATCTGCAGTCTGCACTATCAAACGTCCCTCATAAGCGCATTAGGGTATATACTTGAGTGAGTAATTTACCGTTGCAGCCATCATGGCATGGTCATGGAGCAAAGAGAGAGAGAGAGAGCGAGTGAATGGGGAAAAAAATGCAAGCAGCGTGAGTGTTCTTGTAACCTAATATGGGATGCGACCCGCTGTGCGACAATAAAGATGACATAGGGTCTTCTCCTGGTGCTCTTTTGACTCTTTTCGAGCACAAAACACAAACTGACAATAAATTAAAACGACCATTAGTACGACGAGCTGTCTTTGGTCAAAAGGAAAAAAAAGTAAAAAAAGGCACATGGAAACTCCTTAAAAGCCAGATTAAATGATGAAGGGCACGAAGATGGCTTATGTACTGCCAGACGCTGTAATTGTTTCCTTTACCTAGTTGTGTGTGGAAGAATTTCCAAGAAACTTCTCCGTCGATAACAACAGCGGGGAGGTCGAATTTCCTACAGTGTTTACACACGCTGATAGATACGGGTGTCTACGTATGTACAGTACGAGTATATAAACAGTGATAGCTGCGAAGCAAGCACTTTTGGGTGTAATAATGGGCTCCGTTGTCGATTGGCCACTTGAAAATCCAATCGATAATTTGAAGAGACTAGCCAAACATATTATTATGTGCGGTGGTGACTGATGGGGCCACATACGCCAATTATGAAGGTTATGTTAGATATGTATTGATATATAGCCGAAGTTTGGGGGCTGCTTCTTCTTATACCAAGTCAAAATACCAACAGCAATAATTATTGTAATTGGGGTTGGTTGTCGTGTAAAGTAATTCAATAATTAAAGCATAGAAAAGCCGCGCATCTTAGTGATTCCGTCTTCATTTCTGTGATCGACTTGAGAAATATTCGAAAAAAATCAATAATTTTTCAACATATTTAGGTACAGCCTCTGCAACTTGAAAATTATTGGGTATTGGTAGCAAAAAAACCTTTCATATCATTCCTCTATGTTTGGACCGTTTGGGCGTACATTTTTATACCGAATTCGAACAGCTGAATGGAGAAGCTTACCCAAGACATGTTACACTGCCGACGTTCGCAAAAGACGCAGGGTAAAATTCCCTGAGTGCGTTTTGTGCTTTCTTAGGTTCAAACCTGGGAGGCTCCGATCAGTAAGTCCAACACACTTAACCACGGAGCCACTGCAACAAAATTTCGCCCACCATTCGTAGAGGCTTTTTTTTTTGAAGAAAAGACTGGAATGAAAATATTTACGGAAAAATTATAAATTTCCCACGAAACAAAGAAAATCAAACCCAAACCATACCATAAATTATATACAAGGTGGCGCCAAAAATAACCTTCCAATGTTTTTTGGCTGTAATTTAAAAAAAAAAAATGAAAAACTTTGATTCTTCTTGTGGATTATTTTTATTTGGTCTTTTAATTTTTTTTACATCAAGTCGAGAATATGATGTCATGTAAATGGCCGCCGCCACAGTTGATTGTCATTTGAGCCCTTTTTATGGCATTTTCCATCACTTTGGCCAAAACTTCCGGCGATAGGTTCTCACATTCTTGACGGATATTGTCTTTAAGAGCTGCAGAGGCTGAGGCTTGTTGACATAAGCCCGCGACTTCGAAAAGCCCCACAAAAAGAAGTCTGGAGCGGTCAAATCAGGCGATCTTGCGGGCTAGTGCAAATCGCCAAAAACGACCCGGGAACACCGCTTTCAGAATATCGGTTGTGGCTCGCGCAGTGTGTGCCGTAGCTCCGTCCTGTTGGAACCACATGTCCTCCAGTCCTAAATCGTCCAATTGCGGTAGAAAAAAATCGGTAAACATGGCCCTATAGCGCGCACCGTTCACTGTTGTCGTTTGACCAGCGGCGTTCTCGAAAAAAAAAATGGCCGCGTCAACAGAGGCGATATTCTCGGCACAACGGGCGCTCCGGGGCCCGCCACTCTTGGCAACGTCTCGTGTTGTGCCAGTCTCTTCGAGGCGAGCGGCTAAACGTCGCAGTGTTTCACCAATAGGCGTTGGACGGCTAGGAAATCTGCGACGAAATTCACGTTGTACCAAAGTCACCGACCGATTATTGCTCAATTAAATAGTCACCAATATTCCGCGTTCTGGAGCAGTGTAGCGTAACATTGTTTATTAACGTGTATTTCGCATGTGTTTACTACACAAATGTCAAAACAGAACTGACATTAGGGGCCAATCGCAAAATTTATAGCATTTTCTGATAGGAGGATTACTTTTGCGCCACCTTGTATAATGATAGGAAAAATTCGTATTTGTAAGAGTTCATCCGAAACTATAAGTAGATATCGATCCAGTTTTCAACTACTGAGTAAGACTCTAAAATGTATATCATTCTGCTTTACTGTTATAAGAGCTACATTTATTTAAGAAGCACATTTTTGTACTTACAAAGATGCTACTTTTTATTCAGACGGATATAAAAAATAAAGTTTACAAAAGAGAAGTCGATTTAGGCACCGACTTTACCAAGATTAATACACCTTATAGGGTCTACCTATTTAATAATATATTGTTATATAAGGAGATATTAAACAACTTCATAGGTATAACAAGGTACCCCGAATAAGTTGCCATAATTGCTGCTATAAAATATGTGGCCTATTTTTGACAAATCATTTATTCAATGGAAAGACACATAAAAACAAATGTTGACACACTGTTCTGTAAAGAAAAATTTCCTGCCATCTGTGTGGAAATTTAAATTAATTTTCCTTGCGATTTTTTGAAACACTTGCATGGATTCTTTTTTGGCAACTCAAAAGGGCACTGGAAAAAGAAGTGTGTTCGCATGCGCATTAAATAAAAGAACGAAGCAGTTACGTGGTTTATTTAATGACACAGATAGGACAGCCCTTCTACGAATCGACCGAGGCAACCCACGAGGATAATACCAAGGTAACCAACCACCTCAAAACCACAAGAACATCAACACCCGGACTTGAACACCCTGAGGTAAACCGAGACAACGATGCATACTACGAGTATGAATCCGAGAAGACAACCACAATTTATGTAAAATAGATATAAGAAAACAAACATTGTTCACCGTTGGGCCCCTGTTGTTGAGCCAACACATTTAAATATTAACTATTCGCCATCATTTGTTACTTAGTTTAAGTCAAATTGTATACACCAAAAGTTCAATAAAAGCAAATGTAAAAATGTAATGTGGTCTAAACCTTTCCGAACTGTTAGCTGTCAATATTTGTTGAACTTTTCTACTGTTTCCTGATTCCAATATAAATCACAACTGTTCTCAGCTCACTCACTTTTCCAACTTCACCATCGCATGATCTGTTTCAGTTATCTTAAAGATTTGTAAATGCTCTAAAAATTTAGCAATGGAAAAAGAAACAACGTTAAACAACTTTTTACAGTGTTGCCATGCCAATGGGATGATCGTGCTACTGTTTTTCTTCCCTTTTCAGCATATTTTTTAAATACATATGAATATTCAACTATGGTATTTTTGAACCGAAAAATTAAAAAAAAAAAATACCACAATAGTTTTTCTCTCTTTTGTTCGTGGACATTTAAAACGGTTTGTTCTAACAAAGTTTACTCAAAATACGTATCTAATGTCATACAGAGACTTAAACCAGTTAAACGTTCAGGGCCTTACCAATCAACATTTTTAGTTCCGACTTTAAATTTTTAGTAGATCATAGCCACTTTTCCATACGAATTTTGGAATTGTGAGCTTCTGAAAATTTTAAGTGGAGAATAAAATTTGTTATTGGTACGACTCTTAGTAAATTGATAGTTACAAAACAGTAACAACATCAAGAGGGTAACTATAAGGCAATTAAACAGCTGGTAAGCAGAGACAAATCATACTGACAGCACCAACTCCGGCCGATTTTCCGTTACTTAGTCTACAAGCTTTATTTTTACGGAATAGCCACGATTTTGTGCGCTAGTATTGTTACACAGAAACTCGCATTGACAAATGTCATGCAACTTCAAGAATTCTGAGTCACCAACTATTTCGTTAAAAATATGAACCACTTCCGCTGTGGGCAAAGTTGCTGTCATTTTTAATTTTATCCGTTAAGTTTGAAAGTATTCGTCACGTGTGGATAGTATTTTTTTTATGAATAAGTGTACAATTGCTTAAAATCTTTATGATAAATTAACAATGTAGATTCTGAAGAAATTTTCTTCAGTTAGTTAAGAAAAATTTACGCATGAAATCGATGTTAATGATATTCAAAAGCGGAAAATACAACACCATGTTTCTAATAATATGTTTCTTGTATGTAGAACATCTCCTTTAGACAGTTTTATTAACCAAACAAATCAAATTATTCGCCTTTTAATAATTTATAGTTGGTTTGTTACCAACTGGCATTCAGTAATGTAAAAATGTGGTATTCCCGAACTCTATCACATTTCCCCACGGTTGGCCGCGGTTGGCAGCATTTTATTTTTATTTTTTGTATGTTTTTGCATGTCACACGGATTCTTATGTCGTATTAGATTGGGCTTCTTCAGATTCGCTGTCAGATTTTAGTTTTTCTGTGCCTAATCGAACATAAAAACGATACTAGCTCTCTTCTTTGTTGATATTCGTGCGATTGGAATATGTGTAGCCTTTGACACTTTTCTAAGCGGTTTCAATTCACTGGTTAAATTTTATATTAAAATATTTATTCGAAATTTGTGCCCAATTTGATTTCTAAATATTTTTAACTAAAATAATTGACAAAATTTGCTGCAGGGAAATAACTTCACCTTGTAATTGCCCACTTCGAGTGGGAAATAAATTCACATAAAAAAAGTGAAATTATTTTCCAGTCAAGGTGAAGTTTATTCCCATGTGAACTTATTGCCCGTGAAGTTATTTCCCTGCACCAAATAGATCCACCCGATGCAATGCGTTTCTTTGCAGTTGAAAAATTGAACGAAAACGTAGACAAACTAAAACTTCACTAGTTGTCAAACTCAAACGCACTTGTATTGGGAAATCTGAGAAAAGATTCAGATTCACAAAAGTGCTCTGAAATCTGAAAAAAAATGTTTTTTTTTTTTGTACCAAACGAACATAAAAATTGCTCTGAGAGCAAAAAAAGTGCTCTGAGAGCGCCCAATCGAATACCACATTAATTGACATAACACCGATAGGTTAACAAAATGGCGAATTTGCAAAAACTATTGAGAGGGCCAGCGACAAGAGGATTGCGAGTTGGGGGTTTCAGTGTTATGATTTGCCTCTGCTGGTAAGAATGTGAATGTGGAAGCTGAAGTTGGGAATCAGTGTGTTACCTTGTAAGTTGTAAATGTACTCGGTTTGCTTCTTTTTTAATTATTTAATTATTTATCAAGTTACAGATTAATTTTAGTGCACGTCATTAGAGCGGATGTTTTTATATAGGTAAACGTTTTCTTTTCTTTTAGTTGGGAAAATTTCCTACTTAATAAAACAAGCAGAACGACGTTCTGAGACGGGCTTTTCTCATTGAAGTTTACATAAAGAACATAAATTTCCCCCTACTTAGAGCACTGGTCTTGTTATGCAAAGCCTAATACATCGATTTAATTAATGGGAAAACTTAAAAAAATATGCACTATAAGGACGATGTTCATTTTCTTCAGGAAATCAAATATTCCTTTTGTGGTAAAATTCAAGAAAAGGCAATTTAAATGAGATACTATATCACTGCTTACCTACTTTCTGTTTAATTTTAACAATTTGTTGAAAAATGAAAAAAATGTTGGTAGAGGTTTTATGTTATATAAAAATGTTTCTGAATCGAAATTTACTTTTAGGTCGCTGCTTCTGTTAGGACCGTTGAGATCTTTATCTTTGCGTCAGCGTCTGTGACATTATTTGACTTCTTTTGCGTCGCTTAAGCTGAAGTAGCTAAACTAAACTAATTCTTTGGGTATATTCCTCTTGAAAAGACATTATTTTATTTACTTAGGTGATGAACAGTAGGCTCACCAATTATTAGGGAGGATGACAACCATAACTCACGTTTTTTACATACAGAGTTTGTTCCCATGAGTATTTCTTCCACTTGTTGTCCCTTTTAACGCAAACTGTAATGTTTCTACCGTTTTTTTAACTTTCTCCATTACGTAGTAAGAGAAAGATATTGTATTCGTACAAAATTTCGAACTCGAGATGTTAATCAATTCTGACATTACGATGATAGAGGAACTCAAAAAGTGGGTCGCAAAATTCTGTCCGTCTGCCTGTCTGTCTGTATGTCCCGAGGCCTACAGCCTAAACGCCTGCCCCGATTTCCTTCAAATTTAGGATTTGGAGTTTTGGGGCTCACAGTTCGGGGCCTTTTTTTTGTTTTTTTTTTTGCAAGGTAATCTTAATATCAATTGTACTTCCCATACAAAATGTTCATACGAGTTTGATTTGTTCGAAAACGGCTTCAACGATTTCAACCAAAATTTATATTTAAGCTTAAGTGGGTGAGGTTACCACGACTGCATACATAGTTTTCCGCTAAATGATCGAATAACGGTACTTTTGATATTTGGACATATGTATCTCGAAAACGGTCCATACGATTGTAACAAAAGTTAATTTTTAAGCTAATATTGTCATTTCAAATTAAATGGCAATCTCAGTTTTTCTCTGTATTATCGTAAAATGAGTTTTTGAAAAAAGTAATTTTTTAAAAATGTAGTTTTCTTTAGTTTACTGAAAACGGCAACATCGATTTCGACCAAAATGCAAACTTAGAATAAAATTGATGTTTTCAAAATTTATTGCGCCCTTAATTTTCAATTTGATTCACCGAAAACGCTAATTTTAAAAACTGTTATCTCGAAAACCCCATTCTCGATTTCAAATAAAAACTTTAAAAACCTAGTAATGGGATGTAACCGAACAATAACTTGTACTCGGTTTTCAGCTAAATAGTTAGTACAGTGCACTCTGGAAAACGTCAACTAATTAAAACCGCGGGTGTTGACGTTTAAAAAATTGTTGACGTTTACGAATGTAAAATTTTTAAATAAAAAACATCTGCTTTTAAAAGGTTTTATTAATTATACACTAAAACCAAACATAAACAAATTCAAAAAGGAAACAAAAAAGGCATTCAACCTGACTAGAAACATAGAACACAACTAGAACCAAAAGAATACATTTTAAATGCGAATATATTTTTAATTGTACATGCACACATATGCATTTAAAAAAAATCGGTTATTTTTTTCTGCTGTTTTTTTCTTTCCAACACTTGGAAGAGAGCCTTCTCTCTTAAACGTCTTAATACATTTAAGTCATTTTGCTCAACATTCTCGCATTGAGCCCAATCCAAAGACCTGTTTAATATTTCGACGGCTTCGCTTGGTTTTATTGTCTGCACATTTGTATCTAAATCGTTCTCCTCATCATCGAGTACTTCTAACTCCTCAATTTCACACGAATTAGAAACATTATCCGGCAAAATATCTCCATTCCACTCCTGAATGTATGATACTGTATAGTCAACCTAAAGAAAAAAATTAAAAATGACCTGTCGTGTTGTTGAAACAATTGTAAAAATCGACAAACCTGAGGGTTTAGTTCATTAAGCAGATCAACTGCAAGCTCCATTTGTTGCTGAACTTCTGAGTTCATATTTTCTCTCAGTATGCTTAACGGAATATCTTCCTCCGGATCTGTCTCATTTTCCGTGAAACGTAAAACATTTTGCCAGCATTTTACCATTGTATCTTTGCTTACTTTATTCCATGCGGGTTCTAGAATTGTAATAGCATCCCTTAATGTAACACTTTTCATTGACTCTACTAGATCTAAATTTTTTGCCGCTACCATGGCTAAGAGGCTGTTTCTGTAGTACAGCTTCGTTATTTTGATTGCGTTCTGATCCTTTGGTTGGATAAGTGGAGTAACATTTGGAGGAAAAAACATTGCAATTATGTTTCCATCTTCGGTTTTAAGCTCCATTTCACTTGGATGAGACGGAGCATTGTCGATTAGGAGGAGCGCTTTAACTGGCAAGTTCTTTTTTAAAAGAAAATATGTTACCTAAAATTAGAAAATCTTAGCTACTGAAAATGATATTTTCTCTGCAGCACAAAAATATTAACCTGCGGCACAAATGATTTGTGAAACCAATCGCTAAAAATGGCTGATGTCATCCATGAGGACTTGGAACTTTTGTACTCAGTAGGGCAGTTGAAATTTTTGAAAACTCGTGGATTTTTTGCCTTTATGACTTCCGGAAGCATTAGCACAACATAAAAAAGTGACTCGTTGTTTTTCAGTTTTTACGCCCGGAGCAGTCTTTTCGGTACTTGATACGTAAGACTTTTCTGGCAAAATTTTCCAAAACAATCCAGATTCATCAGCATTGTATAGCTGATCATGGGATAGACCCATTTCTTCAATTTTTTGCTTCAGCTTGACTTTAAATGGTTCGACAAGCGAAGGTTGCGAAGATAGCTTTTCCCCAGTTATTTTAAGCAGACGAACTCCAAATCTTTTTTTAAATCCCTGCAACCATCCATCACTTGCGTTGAACGAGCATTCTTTTTCTTTCAGTTGTAGATGGATCTCTTTAGCTTTTTCTTTGAGCGCTAATGCATTTACCGGATAATTCCTTTCTCTCTGCTTAACAAACCACTGGTACAGACGTTTCTTCATTTTCGGCAACTCTGATGCTCTTAATGTTTTTCTTTTTCCCGGACCGAAAAGTGTGTTATTAACACAGTCCAAAATCTTCTTTTTTTTTAATTTTTATCTTGCTAATTGTTGACTTTGTTACACCATATTGCTTCGCTAAAGCTACCGCACTTGTACCCTTTCCTAATAAGTCCAAAATATTTGCCTTTTCTTGTAATTTTAGCACTTTCGGTTTTTTTGAGCTCATTTTGGTAATGTGATACTTGCGAGAACAAAAAAGCAACTGAACAGAAATAAAAAGATAATACGTGCAGTTGCAACTACTTTTCTACTCTACTTATAAGGGGAATCACCAATTTCAGAAATGATTTCATAAAATAAATGTGTGTGTGTACAAATTTGTGTATTTTAACTGCTGCTAAATTCAAAATTTTGTTTTATTCAGAGTTGACGTTATAAAGCTTTGTGGTTGGGTTGACGTTTTAGAGTAATCAATGTAAAAAAAAGAGTGTTGACGTTTTGGGATGTTGACGTAAACGAGCGTTGACGTTTTCCCGAGTGCACTGTATTTTTCAAACTAAAAATTGCAATATTTGGAACTGTTTTTTCTGCCAAATTTTACAAAAAACCGATTTTAATCAAAATGCTTATTAAGGATAGTAAAAGTATTCTAAATAAGATCCCGTACTTAGTTTTTCTCAAGAAAAAATCGAATGAATCAGATTAATAATTATTTTTCAAAATTAACGATTTGTATTCACATATCTACGGTATATTCTTGTAATGATCTTAATTTTCCACTTCTAATAAAAATGCAATAACAGCTAAGCAAAACTTTTTTCTAACAAATTTAACCCACTTCATTTTTTTAACCATATTGAGTATGCACCTTAAAATAGTACCAACCGCAAACAGAAACTTGCACTTCATTTTCACACCACACACGTCAATTGGGATATTCAGTTTATAACTGCTAACGCATATTCAAAAACAAATCTCCGAATTCTTACAATGTACATCTATGTAAAGATACAGATCTATCACGAACCCTGCTTCCAATCATAGACACCTTATACCAGCGTTAGTAATCAAAATAAAAACATTAACAGATCAGAAAACAGAAACTCCTACTACACTTGTCATCGTACTCAAAAATCTTGTAAAGAGTAAGAGCTTATAAAATAGTACAGTGGCCCTTATAACTCTCTAACCAGAACTTGCGACAATTCCCTTTTACTGAGAGCTTCAACTTTTAGAAACTCACATTGTTATTTGAAATGTACTGCCATATCAGATGAACTACCCAAAAGTGAATTTTATTTAACACTATTCCTTTTCCTATATTCAATAAATGCACTGTTTCTTTTATCTAGCATTGTTTTTCAGTTTTTTACCTACATATACCTAGACCTACCTAATAAAATAAGAAAACAAACGAGCAAACTTCTGATGAACGAGAAAGTTTCGTTCGACCCAGTCGTGCACTTTATTTTTGTTTGGAAGAATGTTTTTGTTAAGGGTGCAAGCTCTTGTCCTTCTTTCAGTGCATGTTTCATTATTTTAACGCCACAATTACCAGTTCCATAGCATCAGGCAAATGATTAAAGTTTCTCGTTATGCTTGTCGAGTTTTTCCAGGAGACGTACCTACGAAGGAGCTGTTGAAACATTGCGTCTTCTTTCCTTATAAGTAACATGGCGGCGAAGTATTTCATCTTTTAATACATGGTAGGTACGTAACGTTCGTTTGTTTTGAAGTTTTGAAATAAAAAAAAGGCTTAAGCTCCTGTTGATATGGAAATCACTTTATTCTATCCAAAGTATCCCAAAATAGGACAAAAAAATGCTTCCTGGTTAAGATACAAGCACAAAGATGGAAGTGACTGGCAGCAAGAGACTATACACTTAGCCCAACACTGTGATATACCAGCAGGTGGGTATGTATAGACGTTTTGAAACAACCTCCGGCTGTGGACACGTTCTAAACTAGACCTATATACAGGCAGATGTACCGACTATTGATCGAAGGACTTGCAGTAACCACAACAAGAAGACACGAGTTGAGAACTACCCACCCTTGGAAGTCGTCTTTCTGTTCATGGCATTATTTTGATGCTGTGACTTTTGGGATCACACAAAGTGACCCGTGACCGAATACTGCTTGGAACTCGAAACTAATCCCTTTATCCTCTGATGTGCTGGTGTGCTCCCCCTCGCATTCGATGCGGTCCTGCGATTAAACTCCTTGACAACAACGACCGTCGATTGTGGCTAGGAACAAGTTTAATTATCGACATCAGAAGACCTTATCTACTCTCAAGTCTGCCGACTTGAACACCATCCCTCATCCCCTCCCGCATTCGCAGGGGTGCCAAATCACCTGTAAAACAGATTAAAATGAGCATTCACGGTGGAATTTTGCGCAGTCTCTCAAAATTTGTCATTCAAAGGAGAACAGTTCCGTGGGATGGCGTCCACTTTGAAAATTCCACTCTCCATAGTGCATACATGGGATTTCAATTATCCCAACACCAACTCCCCTGCCAATGACCCACGCCCGGACAAAGCACATTCCGCATAAATATAAACAACTACTGCGAGATAAATCAAAATAAAAACAACACGTTTGGCCTGCGGTGATTTCTATATTTCGTGCGCTGCTCCTAGTCGCACACATGCGGGTGCAGGCCGAGGACATACGTGTGGTGTACTCTACACAAGTCCTTTATCGGGAAAAAAGAGCAATCAACAAGGAGGCAGGAAACAATACGGACGCGCAGCATAAGCGATAAATAAATGGCTTCCATTCTCACATCACACGCTGGGAAATCCTCCAGCCAGCAGCAGCAGTCAGAGCATCAACAATCAAAGAGAATGAATGAAAAAGCACTCCGCAGTCAGGAGCAGTTCTGCCATCATCATTTAGGATTTGCAAAGGTATCCTCGTCTTGGCTGGCAGATCTCGTCTCCCCCGCACCATGCAGGACATGCACACCAAAGACCAGCACACGAGCGCCGCGGAGCGTCACTCACACAGTTCACCTTGAGTTATTGCTCCATATTTTTATTTTCATTGGATTCGCTCTGGTCGTCCTTTAAAATTCTCAATATACGCTCAGAGTGAACCCAACGCCCAGTGCACCCCCCACACTCTATGGGATACTTCCACGTGAATTGGTCCTGCGAACAGTGGCATCCAGCCAACCTGTACAGATTGTCTACTCAATGTATAGGTAAAGGACCCTTTTTTGCAGCATAGTGTGTACCCAGTTGCCTGTCATAGGGAATACACGGAAAAAGGGACATGACACGTGGGGGGAATCAATCACATAAATTGTTTCGTCGTCGTTTTTCCTTGTCGTCTCGTGGGTGTGAGTGCGACTGATTTTTTTTTCTCTCTATCTCCCCGGCAAAGGAGCCGTGAAATGAAGCCTTTAAGGAGACAGGATACCGGGTTTCTAATTTATTTACCGTGCTCCTTCTGGCACTGGGTACCCGCATGTCGCTGCCGACGAAGGATTAAAGTTGACGACTCGATTCGAATTGCTATAAAATTGACTTTAGTTCGAGTTCGTCCTGTTTGCTGTGCCGCACGAATTTTCCGAATTGATTGGGTGATAAGTCACGATGGCAAATTGAATAGATTCGCCTCATTTGATGGGAAAATTGTCTCTCCAAAGCGGGGGCCTTACGACGACAACGCTTCACAGGTTACTTACAAGTTTCCTTTAATTAAAATCGTACTTTCGGGGTCTGTTCTGCGGAGGGAATCCCTTTGTTGTCCTTTGACATTAATAGACATCCACGGAGTAAGCTAATTAACATTTGATACCTTTTTTGTCAGAGCGACTGTGCGCTCGGATTTCTGTTTACAGATTTGGAATTCTCAAAGAAAACATATCACAGGATGTGCCCGTTGTGCCAGAATGAAAAAGGCAAACAGATAAAAGGACCACTCATCCATTCATAGAAAAATATGTTTTTTAATATCCTGGAATGTTTTTCGTATATAGATTTCTGCTGAACGATGGAAATGGAATTTTAATATAAAAACATTCTTTCGACCCCACAGGGCACGCAGTGTCTGGGCTGAACGCAAATACGAATCTTTCCAAATGTACGTGAGCGGAAAAAATATTTCCTATCGTATCCTGGGGCTGCATCAGTGCTGCCAGAGTGAACTAAATTAATTGAGATTATTTTGATATATTCCAGGGATACGGATGCGTGTCGGTGGCCATGTTTATTTTTTGTGTGTTTATTTGGTGCCATTGCCCATATCAGCCGCATGTAGTGGTGTCTAGTTTCGTAATTATTTTTTTCGATATCCTTGTACTAGGTCCACTGTGATGTGTGATATATGATTGGACAGAGTACGAAATTTGATTTCCTCTTGGTATTGATTGCGTTTTAGGCACGGTTTTTGTTTACCCGCGTTGTCCTTTGAAAGGGATCGGCATCCCTTGCTGCGAAGAGTCCAATGCACACTTAAATCCCGGGGGAAATGGGATGCAGCATTAATATGGACTGATGTCAATAAATCGGCGAATGCAATCGATTTCCCAATTGCGAGGTTTATTCGCAGAATGTGGTGACCCGTCGAGCATATAGGACCCTTTACGAAACTTGAGTTAAGGTTAGACTAGGGCTGTAAAATGCAGTATAAGCCAACTGTTGAAGTTAAAGCAGTTAGTCAAAGACCGTGCTAGAGAGGCATATTGCTATTGAGGTGCAGGTCCACCTTGTCACATGAGTACAGGTGGCTAAACCGAAACCGGACTGCGTATACCTACACCTATATTTATGACAGCGAGAGGAAATTGTGTTGAGATCATACATCAACTTATTTTCAAAATTAGGTCGCACGAAAGTATTATAGAATTAACTACAAGAAAGGAGACTCCTTCTCAACTACAGAGGAACAAGTCCTAACCCTGCTGCCTTAAAGTCTGCCACCGATAACCTTCAACTAACGGCTTCCGGTAAAACCGTCAACTTTTAAGATCAGGAAGTTCCGCACTTCCGATTACGAATGCAGGTCTATAAAAAAATCTCTACCTATACCCACATTTTTATCGAGCTTAAAGCCGCCCCTATAGTAGCATCTCTACAGAGCCATGTATCTAAGTTTTGGCATTCCTGGAAGTCTGGTTCTTATACTGCATTTTACAGCCCTAGTCTTACCTTAACTCAAGTTTCGTATAGGGTCCTAGATCTTACCAAAAACTTTGATGTCAAAAATATGACTGACCAACGATCTTAGTTAGGTTAGGTATGTTTTGAAAAAAACTTAGACCAGACTGTGTCAGTGGAAGGGAAAGTGTCCACAAAAGTCTATAGGGTACTGCTGCTGCATATACAAGCTACCTACAGTTCGTGACTTTTTTCGTCTTCGAAATGACAAATATGGCTACTGAAACAGCCTATGCCTATGGCCTTAGACTGGCCGTCATTGAGTAGGAGGAAGCTTGTGAAGCGGAGGTAGTACTCAATTTTGTTTCAAATTTCGTCACCGGCTTAAAAATGCATTTTCATCGAATATTCAGAGAAAATCAGGCGACGAATCGCCGCATGCATAAACGAGCTGCGTGTTTACGGAATTGCGCCTATGTTACGGTCGAAATAAAAATAAATTCGGTCACCTAATCACATTCACGAATGTAACGAATCGGGACCAGCATTTTTTAGAAACCTTTAGGACCACATTTTAATGATTTCGACTGAGAAGACTTCTCTTTAGATGCATTCCTAATAGCCAGGGGTCCTGCCCTACTCTTTATTTCGTTCCGAAAGTCAATTCTATTCGAAATTGCTTTTAAGTTGGTACTCTGTAATACTTTCGGAATTCTAAATCGGAGTTGCAGTACATTTCATTCGGCTTTCGAAATAGAGAGTACAAAACGTTCATTTTCGAAAGGTGTTTCGAAACGAGATACAGAATAGGGCCCCAGAAGAAACGGCTTAAACTTTTCAATCGTTAAAACCAGGTCGATTAAATCTAAAGCCACTTCAAAGCTACATCTGTCCAATGGGATGTTTTGCCAGAGTTTTTGCAATGTACAAGTTGTTTCTAGATACCGTTTTCCATGACAAACATGAAAGTTCGGAGATGATCTTGCAAAAAATCGACTTTAAAGTCGCAAACTTCATAACCCTTTTCAAACACCTTCGTCTGCTCAGAAGACGATGTAGAAATCTCGCTACTTCGTCAAAGTCGGTAAGGTCTTTGATGTCGAGGAAGGCCCTCGTATATCTCTGGGAGGACGGTCGTAGAACTTTCGATCATAGTCTCTCATGTACCTATATCACTAGATTCGACTGCCCTCGTACTGTTTCTTTCTGATAAGTCGATGTTACTTTTTTTGTTTGCTCGCAGGCACATCTGGTTTTGATTTGCAACATTGGTATACCTTGTTCGTGGGTTCATCCTCATGTGACCAGTACCAGTCGACATTGCTTACCGAACCTTAATTTCACGGTGGTAGCCTAGTGAATGATTTCACATCGGTTTCAGTAGTTTCTGAATAAATTTTGACTGTGTAGCCACTGCTCCTCGGTTGAAGTATCGAACAACTCGCGGCAAGGTTAAGGTAGGACCGGTCCGCAATGGATTTGACGAATTCTACGATATTCTTGATAAGAAGTACAAGGCCTAGATAGGGTACTGGGCGAATTTTACTCCGAAATCGGTAGCGAGGGCTACATTTACATCTACACTTATAAAGGCACAATAAAACCTCTTGAATGGGAATCTGGGTCATTGACTTTCCGGAAGCTCGAAATATTATTACTGCTGGCAAAAGATATCTTAACCGAAATCCGCGATACCAATAATCATTTTTAGTGTCTAGCAAAATGTTCCGAACTCACAATGGCGAAAATTTACATACAAAATTGCATATTGTGACCTACAAAATATATAAGCTGAAGGTTAAAAATGATTATTGGTGAGGCCCAATATGTACAGGTCGACTTGGAGGTCTTTCTCCAGGTCCATATTTCATACAACCCGACAACTTTTTTTCTAATAAATTTAAGTGAGTTTCTACAAGTACAGAGGGTTACAACTTACAAGTCTAATACACCACTTTAAGCAAATTTAACTTTGAAGAGCGGTATTTAACCTAACCTCAGACTTCTCGACTTGCTAAAATGAACAAAACCTCTTTAAAGCTGATCAAGTTTTGGATGTCGCACGGTTCGAGCGTCCAACACCCGAACCTGACCCACATAGGGTGTAGCATGCAAAGTGCAGGACCTACCTGTATTGTAGCTTCACAATATATTTTCCTTAACTATTCCTTCGGTCTTTGCTCAAATCCACCAACATTTACTTACGCTTGTTATTGAGACCTGTAAAAAAAAAGTCCAGGACGAAATAGCTTCCCAGAGAAAAAAAAAATGCTACAAACAAATTTTGAATTCATAAACTTTTTCGATAAAAAATATTTCTATATTTTATTTTATTGTAAACTACGGTATACAATATTTATCTTACACATTTTTTTTTTGTTGATGCAATATATAAATAATAACTTAAAAGGTAATCCACGTATTTAATTGTATATTTACAGTAAAAAATTAGCTTAATTCTTTTTTTTTAACAAAAAAAAAAAAACAAAAATAAAACTACGACGTCAAAATTTTTTCTCTCTCTCTCTCTACATATTTTTTCAAAAGCAAAAACTTACTTATAAGTAACAAATTGATTTTTTTTTTATTTTATTAGCAAATTAGTTAATAAAAATCAAAAAGAAAGATGTATAAAATTCAACAAGGGAAATAAAAAACAGTACTAATAATTAAAATGGCGTTTCATAATTAAGTTTAAAGTTTTATGTACAGGGGCCGGAGGCAGCCGGCCGTGGCTTACTCTATTTCATTATTCTTTGAAAAAGACAACAATAAAAATGGCGAAAGGAACGTTTTGATTTGGAATATGCGCGTGAGGGGTGGGACAGGTGGAATTACATCCACTCTCGTTCTTACTTAGAGGCTTTAGCTTCGGCCGCAGGACTTGAGACGGCAGGAGTGGATTTGGTCGAAATATCACTCTGTTGGTCGTCTGGGGTATTGGGCGATTCGCCGCCCTTGTCATTGGCAGTCTTCAGCTTTTGCATGTACTGCTCGAGTGCTTCGTTGCCAGCGCGGCGCATGCGGGAGAAGTGTTCCATGATGTAGGCTTGCGGATAGTGGTACATGGGGGAGAACGGAGGGGGCGACTGGTACGGGAAGAACATGTTGGGGTGTGTGAAGTTTGGCGTTGTGTTTACGATAGCCTGGTTAGGCGAGGCTAATGATGCCACTGACGCTACTGATGCTGCCGCGGCCTGAGCTTTAGCGCGAAGAATGGTCTCGTTGATGAACTTGTTCAGGTCCGACTGCGAGGCCTGTGGTGGGAGTGTTGGATGTGCCGCAGCAGTGTTTTGCATCTGGGTGAGTTTTTTAACTGTCAAGAGAGGCGCCTCAGGTGTTGTCGGCTTAGGAGGGGTCTTGTTTGAGCCCTTGTTGTTTGCCATATTGTTGTTGTTGTTGTTCACTGGCGATGTGTAAGGTGAAGCTACCTTGAGCGCAGCGCTGTTGGATGGAGATTTTTTCGATGCGTTGCCATTCACCACTGGTGATGCCTTCTTCGGGGCTGGTGGTTTTGGAACGACAGGCGTTGGCAGGTTTGGAATGCCGTTCGGAACGAAGGGGCTCCGAGAGTCGGTGGTGCGTTGATCGGGCGTCGTACGTGGCAGAATATGACGGAATTTCTTCGATGACGGTGCGTCGGTAGAGCTCTTCGGCGAGTTGGGTTCGGATCCGGACTTTTTCTCAGCCGAATTCGGGGCGGTTCCGGGAGAACGCTTGTCAGGACTTGGGGTCTTCTTGCCGTCCATAGGCGGCTGGAAAGGTGTCGGCATTGACTTGGCGGCTTTCCGGTCGATTGGATTCAGAGGTGGAATCTGTTTGGGCGCCGGCTGCATACTCATGGCGCTGGCGGTGGTGCTTGTCTTAGCGGGAACCGTACTGCGGACCGCTGGCGATTGTTTGGGACTCATGATACTGTGGATCGTCACAGAGGTCACCACCTGTGAGCTTTGCTTTTGCTGAGGCTGGTTGTGGTTTTGCTGATTTTGGTTTATGGGGTGCTGCTGTTTCATAAGTTGTGACAGACGTTTGTTATCACTGTCTGCTGGCTGATCGGGCAGCTTCAAAATCTCGATGTAATTGTTGACGGGACTCTTGAGCTTGCACGTGCTGTTTGCTTGCGTTTCGCAGTCCTCGCGCGTGATTGTGATCGATAGCGATGAGGGAATGTTAATGTTGCAGGAGTTGAGCAAAGACTTGACCTTCAGCTGTTTCTCGGGCGGATCTTCGATTGGACTGGGGCTCTTTGTGAACGGGTAGGCACGCTTCAGCTGCTTCTCGAGGATGCTTTGCTTTTCGTCGCATTTCTGAGGCGACGGCGACTGAGACGGTGGCGACGATCCGTTGCTTGATCCACTTTCGGGCTTCTTTGTAGGTGGCGCTGGGAACAGGCTTGAAAGTGGGTTATTGCTTCCGCCGAGGACACTCTGCAGGTAGCTGGAGGTGGTGTTCGGCTTGGGCGTATATTTGTAGGTGGGTTGCGTGGGGATGTTGTAGTTCGGCACGTACTGTGGGGAACTGGGTGAATATATGGGCGAATTCGGTGTGTACATCGGTGTCCGGCAGCCCGGTGGAACCTCGTTGCCGCGCGACTTGCTGGCGTTGAAGAGCGCAAAGTTCAAGTAGTTTGAGATGCTGCCGTTCTTTGCAGCTGCAATGTTGGTTGGTGAAGCTGGTGCCTTGCTTACCGCGGTCATGGGCGGCCGTATCGGTGGTGCTACAGTTTTGGGGCCATAGATCTTCTTCTTGGAACAGTCGGAGTTCATGATTGACTTGATTTCAGTTCCGGCTTCTTTGAGAATCTTGTTGACATCGTTGGGAATGTTTGCGAAGGGATTGGGTCGTCCGCCCTTAGGGAGGATAGGTTGGAAGCGTTTTGCAATGGGGGTGCGACTACCAGGCGAGGCTTTGGCCGGGCCATTCATCGGATGGGGGGTCAGTGAGCCGGGTGGGGCGAATTTCATTGTCTGCTTGTTGAACGGGGCTTTCTTTACCGGTTCACTGGATGGTTTCATGCCGTTTTTCGTAGGTGCAGGTGCGGCTACTGTCACCGGTGGTGGCATTATCGCCGGTTTTGGTGTTGGCACAGGTTTGGATGCTGACGCAGGTGCTGGTGGGGGTACGAATGCGGGTGGAGCTGCCTTCGCTGGAGGTGGTACTGGAGCTGCCTTTGACAGTGGTTGTACAACTGGCGCTGGAACTACAGCTGGCATGGGTGGCGGCATCAGCTTCACGTCAGCCTTGGCTTTCTCATTTTTTGCCTGAACCGCTGGAGTCTCATCTTTGTTCACCTCGGGCTGTATTGCGGGCAGCTTGATTTTGAAGTTTTCAGGGGTGAGCGTCGGTGCAAAGACGCACTTCTGCTTCTTTGGGGCGCTCTTGAGGGAATCTTTGCTCTTCCGTTTTGATGGCAAATTCAACGGTGGGCCCATGAGAGAAGCAACGGGCGCCGGTGCCACTGTCGGCCTTGAAACGGGTGACAGCGTCAAAGTTATCGGTTCCAACTTTTTCTCCGGCTTGGTTGGCAATTTCAAGTCCTTTTTCGGAGTAAGTGCAAACGACTTTAAAAACTGTGACTGTGGGTCTTCAATAAAGTCGGGCGGGGACGGAGCCTTACTCGGCTTCGGACTCGGCGACTTGATTCGGTCAGTCTTGATTGTCAGAGGAGGCACTGTCATCGGAGGACTGGCGCGTCCTTTCCGAGTCGTCTTTGCAGCACTGTTAGAGCTCTTATCCTTCCTACTCTTTACCTTCCACTCCTTTTCCGGCTTAACAGGCTTCACAATTTCCTTACGGTTCGGATCGGACATGTTGATTATGGTCACACTGTTCTGCTTGGACAGGTCAATCTTTAGCTTGATGTTCTCCACCTTACGTTCATCCTTCACTGGAGGCGAGGTGGTTTCCTTCTGCCTGTGCGATTTGCTAGAGCTTTTTTCGCCACCGGGCGAAGGCAGTGACTTGGACTGCTTGCTAGGTTTGCTAACAAGAGTGATTTTGAGCTTGTTGGTCTTTTGTGATTCACTCTCCACAGGTGGTGGTGGTGGTGTTGGAGCAGGGACTACTACCACCGGTTCCAGTTCCTCTTTGGTCTCCTCTTTGATTTTGGTTACCACCAATTCGGTCTTCGGAGTTGGCTGCGGTTCGTTGTGAATAATAGTCATACCATGCGGAGGCAGGTTCAACACCAAATGGTCTTCCTCCTGACCTGGTTCTACCTTGGGTATCAGTTTGGGGTAGTGCTTTAGCTTAGGCAGCACCTTTTTTAGGCGCTCCTTGACACGGAAATAGAACCGCATGGGAGCGTCACGTTTCCATGTGTAAATGTAGGCCACATCCATCATGGTGTAGTGATCTAGGAGCACGATTGTCTTCACTTTATACATGATGTCGACGCTAAAGGAACTCGTATCGATGTCAAACTTGCCGTAGACAAACTTCTTCAGATGGCCAACGGTGAAAATTGACGGACACTGAAGATATTTGGCCTTGAGCAGGGACGCCATCAGTTCGTCGTCGGGTGATACGTGTTCACTGGAAAGAAAAGACAAAGAGGTGTTTGAGGTTAGAATAAAGGGTGCAACGTGGATGAGGGGGTTACATTTTTTGAAAGGGTTTAAGGGCATTTGCACATAAATTTAGATAATTGAGATCATCCAGCATAAAATAGTTACTAGATTGGAAATTTGTTAGACACCTTCCAATTTGTGGAACAAAACATTTTATTGCTAAATGACAATGGATTAAATCGGAGAACTGTCACACTGACGATAGGTCACAAATTTATTTGTCTCAATTTCAATTGTTGTAAATTAAGGGCATAAAATGAGCAACTGTTTCGCAACTGATAAAATTGTCTCTGGCCTGGCAATGCCGATTGACAGTTATGAATTTAACGTCACTGTCCAGCAGTTTTCACGTTTCTTTTAACAGAGGGAAGTACCTGTAATGACTTTGTTACAAAAACCTTGTTAAGTATCATAATAACATTTGCTGAAATGTCAAATTGGCAGCATCTGTCATTGTCAAAATGACTTTTCAGTTTTAGTGTGATTCTGAATGGTGCCGCGCCTTAAAGTATATTCGCTTGCCATCAAAACATAGTGACAAAGTAAAGTGGTTATGTCAAACTGCAAAGTGACAGTGACAGTTCGAACAGGTGACTTCTAAATTGTTTTAAAACTTCGAATGGATTTTCCACGCCTAGCGATATCCTAAAATCTGATATTCTGACATTCACAATGCTTTTCATCCATGCAAGAAATGGCAATATTTTTCAAATCTATGAAACAATTCGCTGTCACTTCTGACATTCACAATATTTTTCGCTCCAAATTATGTGCGTTCTATGTGTCCCATTGTTGGGTAATTGTCTGCATTATCTACCAGGGTTAGATATGCGAACAAAAATACTACAACAAAAGAAAAACAACTTGCACAACGATGTGGGCAGGTCACAAGGATACACTCCATTGAATCACAACAGCTCCACGTCAAATAACAATTTAATGTCATCAACGGATAAAATCTGAAGAGGTTTGTTGGCATTAAAGTTATTCACTCGAAAGACCTGACAAATCGTCAGACTGCATTTAAATTTACTAGAATCAAGCTTCGTCTATAGCATAAAGGATCCTTTCAGCGTCTACATCTAAGCATCCTCTCAATACGTTTGTGATGTCTGCATCTAAAGAACCCACCGTGCGACTCCCGCCCCAATATTGGAAGTATTATAAAAAATGCATGAAGCCACCCAGAGTGTATCTCTCAACTGTCTGTCGAACGTCATTTGTACACAGCGAACAGAGTAAAGGAACAATACAAAAATTACTTTGGTCTCTTTATCTACTTACTCAATATCAGCGTATTCCAACGACAGCGACATGTACTCCGACGGACTAAATATCAAATGTTCCGTGTCTTCACCCCTCTGTTCGGGGGTAACTAGTGCTGCATCCTCTGGTCGGTCCTTGTAGAATGCGCGTTTACGTTTCAGCTCCTTCTCGTACAATCCCGGTACCAATTTGTAGACAATCGCTTGTAACGTCGTATCTGGTCTGAAAAGATAGAACGAAATGGGAAACACATTACAAATCGCATTTAAGCCAATCGAAATAATATGAGCAGACCTAATCACTGAATGAGAACTAAAACCGTACCAGAGCCCATTGTGTGTGAGTGTGTGTGTAATGTGGGTTGTCAAAGCGACAAGATATTTCCATCAGTCGAAGGAAGGGACGCATTGGCAGAGAACTTGAAATCGAACTCGAGTGTGGGTCTTTTCCCCTTATGTGTGGACCCATGGATCGGTGATTTTTTGCTTGTCGCTTATGGGCACACGGATCTCTTTTACGTTTGGTAAATGATAGATGATTGCCTTAATTGAGTGGTGGGCATCATCTTCATCAAGAGAAGCCGAAGACAAACTCATACACACAATGAGCTGAAGAATCGATGTTTCAAAGAGGAGACGCGTCGAGTGTTTGCCTTTCGGTTGAGTGGGTTCTTCTTGCGGCCAGTGTATCCCTATATGATTGTTTACTTAATGACATTAAGTGTCTGACAGATGAATATGGCTCAATTCTAAGCATTTTTTGAAGGCTGTCAAGTGTTTGACATGTGAAAATAAATTTCACTTCAATTAATGGGAAAATGGCGCCCATACAGGGTTACCTTGTGATCAAATTCAATTTCGATGAATAATTGATGCCTGTGCGACCCCTAGCATGGCACACCACCACTGTAATTACCGAACATGCACACTATTTTGGTGCTGCACTAAAACCGGGCGAAACGAATTCCACAATACGAGAACAAAAACCCAAAGGGAACACGTAATTTCTTTCCTTTCCTTTCTTGTGTTTTTTTTTTTTTGCTCTCCATATAATAATAACGATAATTATGTGCTTCATACTTTTCGAACACACCCCTGCTCTACACCCTGCTCGCATTTCGATTACATACAGTCCAACGCCGAGAGGTACAACGCCAGAGTATATAACACGAAGCATGCGTGTGCGTCCTGCCAACGAACGAGTGGAAAGAGCTTCTTTTACTTCTTATTACGCTTTTCAAAAGCCAAACAAAACAATAAAAAAAAAACCACGACAATCTCGCGCGCAATAGTAGAACACATTTATCATTGGTTTCCTTTTGGCCCAACTTTCGTGATTATATGGGCCTCTCTCTTCTCCCTTATCACGGCGCACAACTCGTCGTTTACCTCTTTTTGTATACCTATTTTCTGAATCTGTATCGTGACGAATTGTGGAACAAAGAGAAGCGAAATACAAAACATAACCTCAAAATTACATAGCAGAAACATATACACATTATATACGAAGAAAAAAAAATTAAAGGCAGACCCAACAACAGCTGTGCGATGTTGTAAACGATGATGGAAAAGAAAACGACAAGAAGAACAAAATTCTGTTTAGTTTATTTCTTTTGATTTCTTTTGGTGTGTTCAGCGTTCGTCTTTGCCGAACCGAACGACTGTTTGTTTATTCAGTTAGAATATATAGACAGAACCGGGCGCAAGAAACAGGAAAAACGAAGATGGAAAGCAAACTGCTGATCCCGAAAATAGATACGGGAATTAAATTAAATAGAGATGGCATTGAAAGAGAGAAAAAGTTTTCCCATAATTTTTCCCGTGTTTGAAGAAGAGTGGTGTCAGTGTGGTGCGTTGTTGTTGTTTTTTTTTGTATTTTCAAAGAAAAAACAACACAACGTTTTTATGATTCCCCGGGGTGCACGACGCTGCACAGATATCCTCTGTTTTTGAAAAATGTCATAAAACCGATGCATATGGATAACGTACAAGAAAAGAACTCAACAGCATATTACTATGCCCGCCTACTACAATCGTGGAATAATGTACATACATTAAAATGCCATCGCATCCCCCAGCATTCATACTTCGTACACTTCCTGTGAGAAGATGAAATGCTTATTTTTTTTTATAATCCTGACGTCAGTGAAATTAAATCCGAGAGCGGCGCTGAATGGAATTGTTGACATTTTGGAGTTTTTTTTTTATTCCACGATGAAAAGGGGTTGGAAAGGAATTTACCTATGCGCTTCCATGGAAATGGGAATGTTCGCTTTAAATTCTTTAAGTAACGTGAGATAATCCGAGCGACTCGTTTTTTAATGAAACTCTGGATTGAAATGTAAAGAGATATGTTGAACAGATGCAGTGATTTCCTTGGCAACTACCTCTGCCAACTGAGCTTAGTTAAGAACAAGAAAGTTGAAGTGTTCGCTGTCAAACAAATGCGTATCGAAAACCTACAGAATTTGACAGGCAGATTTTAGCTAATATCAGACTGAAAAGGGGTTCAAATTCATTTTTAGACTGCACTCACAATATAGATAATTTGATGCGGAGATTGATAAAACTGACTTTGAACGCCAAAAACGATTGTTACACGAAGTGACAGTAGCTTGTATTAAAAACAATTATACAACTAATAAGTAGAAATATGATAAATAAACAATAGTTGGATGTGAGCATTAAACATTAATTCATTACAAAAATTCGCCAAAACAACTGAAATTTACTAACGAGTACTAGCTCGTTACTTTAATATTTCAATTTGTATGTTTTTGACATGATTTTTCAAAAAATCATGTTCAAACTATGTATGTTCAAACTCAAAGTGAGACTTCACACGATGATAGAATAGAAGCCACTGACTTTTTTTTTTGAGTCAAACCTGTCAAAAAAAAAATATCGGATCATCTGAACAGACTCTTAGAATTCAGATGACGGTGGCTTACATCAGAGTCTAGCTCTTTTTGATGTTCTTATATTAGATGAAACGGGAAATTATTTTTTCTGAAAATGGGTGCGTTCAAAATACTAGTTTATAAAGTCTGACAGTTGGGTGACATGATGTGTCTATAAGTTTCTATGCAGGGATGCGCTAGAAATGAATGGGGACAATTTGTGATTGAATTGAATAGGACACATTTACAGAATTTAATTTGATTACCGATTCGTATATGGGTTCTTGACAATCGAGGGCAAAATATGAGAAGTGATTGTAACCTAACAATGGATTTCCTAAATGGATACGCAGCCTTAAATTGACTTCAAATTCCAATGCTGCCAAATTAGTAAGATTCAAATCACTGACTGTGCATTGTATACAGTGAATTTAGCTTGGATTTTACCACCTCTGACCTACCTCTCCCCACTACAAGAACAGCCTCCAAGGCACAAGTTCTAATCCAAGAAAGATGTTTCCTCCGCAAAACTTAGGTTATACCTTCCGGTCAGTAATAAATTGAATAATCGTTCATGTCCATAATATTAAATACATAATCTCCACACAAGTGCAAACACAAACTA
This sequence comes from Cheilosia vulpina, assembly GCA_916610125.1. Classification (NCBI taxonomy): domain Eukaryota; kingdom Metazoa; phylum Arthropoda; class Insecta; order Diptera; family Syrphidae; genus Cheilosia; species Cheilosia vulpina. The sequence continues at coordinate 57,998,156 of OU744279.1, forward strand.
TGTATACAAACAAAAACAATATCGAACATTTACCCACACATCGTTTACGAAGGGGGTGTACGAGATAGAGACTCCCCCATAACCCATACATAACTTGTTGTCCAAGTTTGAATATAACGTCCGTAATTGGACATCAATTTGTCGTCAAAGAGATCCTTTTTTCTTCCTTAAAATTAAATTTTTCCCTTAAGGGTATTTTCATTATCAAACAAATTACATCATACGAAGGGTGGAATACTCTTCAACCAAACTTGCACGAAAAACAAAATTAATATATATATAGTAAGGGTGGATCTGCGGATATCCAATGGAAACTTTCATACAACAGGTATGAGTTGTGCCTACATCTACCCAAGCGTCTGCATAGTTAGGCATAGGAAAACTTTTAGGAAATTGACCAGTCTTCCGGTGCCCCATGCCTACCGTCAAATGAAAGTCAATCAAGAAAAGTACTTTTCTTCTCGCTCTCTGAATAGATACAAGTATTGTAACATGATTTGGCACATCATTGAATGGTATACCTATACAACAGAGATATGAGGGGGAGGGGTGGATTTCCCTTAAAGTTTTCTTGTGGATTATGGTATGCAATATCTGCCAAGACTTAGGCAAAGCAAACACTTTCTTTTCAACAAGGTGTTGGGAATCCAAGAAGAAGCCATAGGAAAGACCTTTTTCTGACAGGAACTGGTTTCTAACCTTTTTGACAGGAACTGATATTTGATTGGTAGGTATACCTATATGCCAGGAAGTTATTTGTCAATTACCTAATTTCCAACTGATATTTTATAGGGAAGTATTTAGCATTCCGAAAGTTGGTTTCGTATAATTGGCTGTCGGTGGTATAGGTATTCTCCTACTCGGAGTGGTTATAAGTACGTTGGGTTTGTATAACCTGTTTTAGAGTTGTCAAATATGGTTGGGAAATTAGGAAATTCTGTGGTTCCATTATTTCTCCTGTGTTCCGATATTTATTTAAGTGAAAAAAAACCCACAAAGTTACGTATTAAGGGTAAGTCAAGCGATAATAAAGACGATTTTCTTGATTACTCATCTTTAAAAAAAATACCAGTAAATGCGTTCACTCTTAGTATCCCCGAAGTCGCTTTTCTTTTGACAGGTATTTTAGTTTGGTTAATGTGATTTCTGTTGTTTTCTCTTTATATACAACTGAACAACTTGAAAGAGAAAAACGTTCATAGATAGAAGGTAATAATCTGTACCGACGGAAAGTAATTGTCAAAGTGACTTTTGACGGAAAAAAGTCATTTAAATAAAAAAAAAACACATCTTATATTTCAGGCTCAAGCATGTCTGTCAATAAATATGTTGCAAGCAAATCATTTCTGTGGTGACAATTGAGAAACTGTCAAAATTATGTCAAATTTCTGACGTCCAGTAGACTTATTTCGCGTTTTAAAGATAGTTTTATAAATGAGTTACTTGCTGCAACCTAATATCGTTTCGGACCTAGGTAATTATTCATTTTTCTAATTATTTATTAATAAAAATGTGACGTTTGTCGAAAACGTTCGAAAATAAGAACCAATTTTTGAGATGTTTTACGTTGCATATGCATCATTATAAAAAGTTGCAATAAAATCGACACAAAAGGTGCCTAGAAGCAAATGTCAGAAGGCCTTTCCTGTCATAGTGAAATTTCAACAGTAATTCCAGACATATCTATCTAGGTACATGATGACAACAATCAAACTAAGTGGCAGTCACTATTATATCCCAAGTGCCTACCTCTAAACCGCTGCTTTCAATTCTATAAATCGAATAATATTTCTGGTGACAATATACAAAGTGACAGTCACTAAAACTACATAGCTACACTACGGCCCCATCTGAACGAACAAATTGCCGAAAGCCGTCAACCTGTCACAATGCCTATACACGGGAACAAGGGTGGTTTCCTATTTAATTTAAAAGGAAAACCACTACGAAAACATTCCACAGCAGACTAAATCTAATCCACACGTCAAAGTGGAAAACCTAAAGCCTCTACCGATCCACGCCAAAGTCAAACAAGTTTCCGCCAATCCCTCATTTACATTAAGTTAATTAAAAAACAAGAAAAAAATAGCTCCCCTGAAAAATTCCAATCATCCCGCGATGAAAGTCGCCCCTCAATCTGTCACTATACTCGAAACTTAACGAACGAACGAACAACCAGCGAAAACGACAACGAAATGTCATTAATATTGCAAGAAGCACACAGATGTATCCATAATGTACTTCCTGCCAATCAATTCACTGCAAAGAGCATAGATAATACTTTAGTATGCCTGGAAAAATCAAGCATAAAAATAACAACACAAGTGGGTGAGATAGGTATTGTCCTCCCTCTTCCTCACTGATGGGGGTTTTTTATCTACCAAAGTATACCGAAATCAATAGTCATTCGATATCATCATTTTAACGATTCATTGAGTTGCAGCACACCGAACAGAACAGCAATGGCGCACAAGAATTATCATATCTCATTAACCATGGGTACCACTCTCTTTATTCGACAATAATCCTCCTACAAGAGGCAAGCACACAGGACCGCATATACCTATATACAAAACCTCAGTGAGGACGATTCCTTGGAACAGATTTCATTTCGTTTCCATTGTGACGCAAAAGAAGCGGGAAATTTACACACAAATAGAAAGGACGAAATGCCTCCATCAGAGTGTAAATAGAGAAGAAGAAAGACATTTCTTTTAAATTCTCATTCATAAATCAAATCCCAAGAAAGTGTAGGGATAAGGCAGAGATCCCAGATAGGAGAGGACAGATAACACTGGATAGGTGGGTTAAGCTCATCACACTGACGAGATGACAAATGATTCCCTCATTTCCCGTTCGCCGTCGCCTTGTGACAGCAACAGCGGCAGTCTCGCTGTCGTGCCGTCGGTATAATGTAATGACATCTTAATAAGACGGGGGAATTATGACACCGTCCCCACACACACACACACACACATACACACAAGCCAGATTCTACCTCTCGATTCATTTCAATTAAATGACAGACCTGTCGCCCTTGGTATCATTAAAACCGCATAAAGAGCATCGCAGGCCAACGCAGTCATGGCACGCGGAGCGCGGAGGTCCCAGTTCCAGTTTTCATTCTCTGATAAAAATGAGCAAAACGACCGACGCGCGGAAAAAAAGAGATGGCGTGGCGACAGCGGAACCAACCAATATCGTGGAGCTAAATAGTGGACGACCCACCATCAGCACCATCCCACCGACCGGCAGCGGCACAACACGAACATCGGGCCTCTCAGGTGTGCCACTATACAGAACACTCGCCAGCCAACCAAGACGATCCGACGACGCGGCGACGGTTGCCAGCGATTCTAGCTATAGGTTAAACCCTGGCTTTGACTGACAAGCAAACAAGACAAACGAGAACCAGACGCACATTAAAAATTCCCAATAGCATACACAACATCGGCAGCGGCAGCGGCATCGGCATCGGCATCGGCACTGTGCTCGATGTTGTCGTCGTGTGCTTTTCTCTCCACCATCTCCTCCACCGAGTCTTCGACTGTTCCAGGAGCTCGTGGTCGTGGTCGTTTCGTTTATTTGAATTTTTTGTTGTTCGTGTTGCCTGCTTCTTGGATTTCACAAGTTTTGTTGTGTGCTTCTCGGTTTCTTTTCGTCGTCGTCTTCGCATGTTTCACCTTTCAATTGTGAGCTCTCTGCTTCTGATGTTTGTGCAGTCGTTTGAGTGGGGCTGGGTATAGGTACACATCCACTCCACGTCCGCGTCCGCACAGGTTGTGTGAGAGAATTCCCAGAACGGCCACATTTGGGTTCTGCTCTCCTAATTTGTTTGCCATTCCATTTGAAAACGGTTTAATTAGCACTTAGCGGTTGGGTATGGTTGCATCTGCGACCGGGGCTAGAAGACGGGCCCCAGGGAGGTGTGAATACACTTGGACGAGATGTGTTTATTGTTCGCACTCCATTCTAATTGTTGCCGGTGCCCTTTCTCGGTTTTTTGCTTATAGTTCTCCTTCTCCTTCACCTCCACCTCCAGTTCGGGCCCACTCCACAGCCGGAGCATCGCAAGTTTATCGAAACGGAAAATCTGTAAATGGGGGTCGGGCCGTGTTCGTTTGCGCAATCTATTCTCGGAATTGTTCGATCCTAGTTGAAACCCCCCCGGAAATTGTCGCACATCCATTAAGCGTACGTGTAGCACCCTCTCCATCAGGACCACCGCATATTATCCTTATGGTGTTTCGTTTTGGTTCGCGCTGCTCCTGGGGCGATAATAATGTGCACGACAAATCAAATCAAATGAATTTGCTTCTATTTTTTTTCATCTATTTGTTGTCTGCCTTCAGGTTCTCAATCAGGGGACATTCAACGAACGCACCCCCGATGTAAATTTCTGCTGATTTTTCCCTTTTTTTCGTCGTTTTATCTTTTCCTTTTGTGTTTTTCCTCTTGAATGGATTGGCAGGCTCCCTGTTTCCCCTTCCCCGATGTAAGCACACAACAACTCCTTACTACCAAGGTCGTTATCTCAAGAAGAAGCTATGCGACGGGGTAATAAAAACCAGCCAGACACATTGCTTATACTCGGTCTGGCTTCTCTGCGCTCCCTGTAACGACTTGTTTTCCACTTGTCCTTTGGCCCTGTCCGCAGCCAAAACAAGCAGTATTTCTTGAGTTTTTTTTTTTTGTTTTTTTGTGGATGGTACTTTTGCCTCCTGAGTGAGGTTACAGGACGAAATTAGATTTACTTTCGTCCTGGCCGCACATCACATAAAGAATTCGATTACCAATCTGATATCAACTAGAAGAAGGAATCCAAGAGGCTACTTCAGCCTTGCACTGGCTTTCGTTTGTCCGATGACTGATAAACGGTTTTTTATTTCCTGGGTAAGAGGTCAAAATCGGATACAAAATGGGGTGGAAAATATCCTTTTTTTTTTTTGTTTGCGGTGACATTGGGTTTAAGGTAAGGAATCGCATTCGTTGTGGCCCCGGGGAGTCATTAAATTCATCTCAGTGACCACTTCCATGGATATACACCACAGAAATGCTTCATGAACTACGCCGGCATCTATACCTACCGCTTTTTTACACTTCTCCATTTCGTGCATCCTTATCCAAAGTTGTTATGCATAATAAAGTGTCTACGTGTGGAGATTATGCTTTTTCTTTTTTTTTTGGATTTTCAACATTTTTCTGTGGGTTTTTGAACGCAGCCAATCGATTTTATTTAAATGACAGTAGTAGGGAAAATGCCACACGACGGCATTACCAGATGACACGAATATTATAACACGAAATGGAACTCATAAAAAGTGAATGGAATGGGAGGCAAATCTCAGCGCTGACAGTTGGATTAACTAAGGGAATTTATTATGGGGCTCCCTTTGAGACGATGGTTTTTTTTGCTGTTGTTGTATTCTCTGAAACCCCTTTTTCGGCAGAAACGAAGTGCTATTCTAGTAATCTACTCTAATAATTCAAGTCCAGGAATATTTTATGTGACGGAGGGAAGGTAGGTATGTTTTTTTTTTATTCTAAATAAGGTATCGGAAATAACGAGTGAAACTCGATATCATATAAAAAAAAAAAACAAGGAATGTCGATTCAATTCGAGTAGGGTTTTCGTTATGTCGGCGCTGTTATGATGTTTTGACTACAGATGTTGGTACAATAACGAATCAGCATAGTGTCACCTGTCATGTAGCGTAGTTGGGGAATAAAAGGGCTTTTGGCATACGACTTGTCGTGTTGTGTTTGACTACAAAAATGTATGAACTTATTTTAACTACCAAAGTCACTGAACTTGTGACACTTCTTATAGACGAACTTTTGAAACAAAAAATCGTATTTCGTCATTACGATTTTACTGACGTTAATTTTGACGAATTTTATCGAATGTTGAAAGAAGAGTGCTTGACTAATTAAACTGCATAACTTTTTGAAATTCTCCTTCTAAAACATTGTGAACTGGACTCTAATTGACGTGGAAATGGTACGTCTACCTATTAGGCAAGAGTTGCCAGAGCACGAACAAATTTACATAAAATAAAAATGTATTATTATCGTTATACTCACTTGATATTTGGTTTCACGGTATTGATCATCATTTCACATCGAGGGCAGTACTGTTCCGCACGCAAGTGCTGCATAATGCAACTGTGGCAAACTGAAAGTGATTTAAATGAAACATTAAAAACTATTTTAAAACTTATTTTTTATTGAAAAAAAATTGTTCAAACATTTTTAAATCCCATTGTGGCATGTGTGATTTATTCAAAATATATATGTACCAACAAAAAAGATAACGCAGATTAGGTTGAAATTTGACACTTATTGACGCTTTTATCAGCGTTGGTAAGACTATACATGGTCATTAAAAAAAGTAACAAAACCACAGCCAATGTCAGATTCAGTTGGCTGCAGATAAAACGAGTAAGTGGGAATGTCTAAAGAATATACCAACTTCATTTAAATTCTTTTCACGCAAGCTGACATTTAAACTGTCAACATGTTTTTTCTTTTATTTCATGAAAACTGTTCCGCTGCATGGGTATCATCATGCCGAAATTAAGATTGGAAGCATTTTATACCTATTCATAAAATGGATTTGAATGTATAAAATTTTTCACTATCTGTCAAAATAAAATAAAATCTCTTTTATTGACGGTGCCTACATTGACGCTACGTCTTCTTGACGTCTACACAGTAACAAGGTACGTGAATCCAGAATTTCAGATTTGTCTTTTATTCTCATTTTGACGTTTGTGAATCTGTCATTTGTTAATTTGACAATTGTTAATTTGTTTTTTAAATACAAGCTAAGTTAGAGGATCGAAATTCCACAAACTGACAGATTATGTAGATAGGCATCGGTCAGAAAAAGAAAGTGTAATCGCGTCTTAAACGCTCAAAATGAATAAAATCTTGTATTCTAACCTCATCCCCATCTGTCAGAAAAGGCATCTCATTCCGGTGAGCGAAAATTGAAAAAATTATCTTCCAACAGCTGTGTGCCAAGTGTTACATCACCCATTACCCTTTTGTCACACCCGCGTGACATTCGCATTCCGCATGTTCTGACACCATCTCACACACACACATGCCTGAGTGTATGTCACATTTAAAATTCTAAAGTCAAGCTGATCTTTAATTCAAACAACATGAATGAGTGTAAATGAGATATGCCGCGCCCAACTTTTTTTTGCATGTCCACCCCCGTGTCACGCACACACACAAACATTTATTGGGCCACCTAAACAGGTTCTGCCCGGAGCGTATATGCACAGCAAAAACAAACTTGAACTTGTGGAACAGCCCATGCGTCTGTCACCGCACACAGTACACCCGTCCGTCGTCCCTCTTAAAGAGGACGAACCTCTGCACCTCTGCTGACGGAGTTGCTGCGATTGCGGCGCGACAGTTGGGGCATAGTTGGCAGTCTAGCTTAAAGCAACCAGCCGACTGCCGCCTGTGGAGCTAATTTCCATTTAAGCCGATTACTTGTCAAGTGATTAATTGTCTCGGTGGTCCCTGGTTTTTACTGCTTCTCTTGTTCAGTTTCATTTTCAGTTCCAGTGTGGATGTGGAGGCTGTGTGGTTGGGCGCGCACCGAACGTGGTTTTTGCCCTCCTCAGCATATACCTAGGTGCCCATTCTAGGCGTTTGACTGTCCAACGACAACGGTTGGTATTTCTACTCACGCCATTGATGGCGTTTGCAGTGATGAAGTTGAAAATTGGATGACATTATCGACTGGTCAGTGGAGCGCACGCTGCTGGCTGCATCCTCTCCCAGATCCCATAGTTAATCAATGACTACAAGTGTGCGTCCCATGAATTTCATTAACTTCCGGCACAGCGTACACATGTAAATTACCAATTCAATTGGATTCCACCATTCCAATCTTCGATGGTGCGCCGTGTGGTAGGTATAGGGGATAGGTGGGCATGGGCATGTTTGTGGTTGTGCACGGGTCCAAACAACACATAGATGTGCCGGAGCTGATACCGACCAAGGAGTACGGGCTATTGGTCTAGTGATTGGTTACAACAAAGTTTCCATTTTTTGCCCATCGAAGTGCAACTAGCTGTCGTCATCCACATCGTCGTCGTCGCTGATGTCGCCTCATGGATTCCCTTTGAGTAAATATGCACGGAAAGTTTTGCACACCAGAAGCTATGCATGAAACGAGCAAGGAGCCGAGACATGAAAAGAAGTTTCCATCGCCCCTGCTCTCGCTGTGCGGATACCCGACTCCGAAGAGGGATGCCTCTTCTGTTTTTGTGCGACGACAATTTTGACACCGAATAGCATTTGCTCTCCAGAATAACATGGAAATCGAACAAATGCGACAGTGGGGCTGGGAGGGGGCCCAAAAGTGTCAGTCGAAACTTTTAGATGCTTTGGCACTTTACAGCTTTACTTTCCGTCGTTAAACGGACCGGAGTATGAGTCTTCACTGCCAGAGACTTTATAACTCTGCGTGTTGGCGTTGGCGTCATCGTCGTACAAGTGCGATGTTTTTTGGGGGTTGGGGCACCTCCACAGCTAGACACGCATTGGAAAATATGCTTCCTCGTCCTGTCTGGGTAAATAAATAGGTATGGAAGAAAAAAAAATTCGCACAAAAACCCCACCCAAGCAGAGCTTCAGGGGTGACAACAGAAAAAATTAGTGCTGCCAAATTTAAAAGTTAGAAGCAAAAAATAAAAATAAAATAAAAAATCCGTCACGTGATTTATTTAATTTCGTTCAACACACTAGGGACTTTGTGTGCGGTTGACGCAAGGAATACTAAAACAATGGGTATGTGGGCCGGAGGTGGAACATATTTTTAGACCCAACAAAACCACAAAGGGCTTATAGGAAAACCGCGATAAAGCTAAACCGCGCCGTTTCCCTTTACTTCCGCAATCCTTTGTTGGCTCTTTTTATGTTCGCGGGGTTTCGTTGGTGTTTTTTTTTTTTTTATTTTTTATGATTAAGTCGTATGCTGCACAAAGGAAGTTCGTTCACTCAGCGCAACAGCAATGTGAGTTGGCAGATAAAAAAACAATCACACAGAAGACAACAGAGATTCTGTACTGTCAAGCAGGAGAGAGCATCAGGATCTACCCATTATCCATAATAAACATGAAACACGAAACAAAACTCCAGTGGCCCAATGAAGTTGTATCCTCAACCGTGTTTTGCACCCCGAAATCTCCCGGCCCTCGTCGTCGTCGTTGTCCCGGTGATAAGGTGAGAACAAAGCGACTGCAATAACAGAGCTTTAAGTTTCATCCCCCAAAAATGAAATTGAAAAAGCCGCCTTTGTCTACAGTAGGCCTTATCGTAGCAGTTCCGCTTTAATGTCAATGCCAGCAACAGAACGATGGTACCCGAGGGTGAGCGTGGGGGTGGAATGATGAAAAGAGAACAGCAACCCCATGCCAACCAGTGCTACCAACAGCCAACACCCAACACCCAACACCCCTGTATGTGCTGTATAGTTTGAAAGGGGATGTTTCCTGTGCTATGCTATGCCGTTGCTGGGACGTATTTTTTTTTTTGGTCGACAGCATATTATACATTTACAACGGCAGTTGAGAGAAAATTCAGTTGATTTTTTTTCACTGATGAAACGGATTTTCAAGGACAACCGTGTTTTGGGATAATTTTGTATCCATTACTATTTGTCTGGATGTCGGTCTCTTACAAATGATATAGAAAAATGAAAAGTTCTCCCACGTCTATACCTTCTTTACCTCATAAGGGTGCAAGTCTGACAATCGTCCGGGATCGGCAAACAATAGATGAACACACACACAGCAATTGAGTCTCGTCGTTCGTTGTGTGATGGTACACACTCATTATTTAGTAGGAAGGACGACTGCAAATTCAAGTTTTCAATTCAAGTGCAGCGAAGCCAATAGAATTGGCAATGAATTTTGAACTCCTGGGCTCTATTGTCGGGCTTAATTTGAAATATGTACTGCGTTCCCGAACACGTCTATCTATATACCTGTGGTGTTTTGGGATGAATGCTCTGTGCCGCAAAAACAGGATCATAAATCAGAGGCCGGCCATGTGAGGAGATGTAGTTCTACTGCCACTCAAATGTGCTCTCTATCTCAGTTTCGTGAACTTTAAAAAAAATAGAAAAAAATATCCATTCAAGGGTTTCTCTCTTTGAATTTGAATTTAAAATTGTTTTTTTCAAGAGATATGCAAATATGACGTGGTACACTGTATACAGTGTGTCGAAAATGGGCGACTATATAATACTTTTCGGAAAAGTTGTGAGGTTGCCTATACGAAAGTTTTCCTCTTCTTTTTCTGTCGACAAAAGGCTAAAGATAAAGTTGTGAAAACCATGTTGGAATTGGAATAGGTACACAAACAAGTTACGAAACTAATGTAGGATAGGTATGTTGTGTAGTCTACTGGAAATATAATTTCACTTGGTCACAAGCAGTACCCCAAATATAGTAGGGGGACTGTTGGCAACTTTAACAAGAGTCAATTTTAATTAACCATATCCACGGATTAAAAATTAAGTGCTTTTTTGCAAATGGAAATTGTTTAAAGCCACTTCATTGCTTCAATGTCAAACGTTTTTGAAAGGAGTATACGGAATAGATTGACAAACGTCACTGCGGTTTTTTGATATTTCAACGTGAAAACAATTTATTAAACCGGTTTGTCAAATTTAACGATTGGCATTACAAGTCTGAGTCGTGTTAGCAAAGCGTGCTTCGTAGAGCAAATCAAAAGTCAAAATCAGATAAGGTTGTCAAAAATGTTTACGCAGAGCTGGCAACTCCACGAAAAAATAATAATAAAAGTCATACAGAATTTTCATTACACTTGCAATCAGATCGAATAATTTGTATTTGCGTTAGTGAATTTAAGTGGGTACCTACTTCTAGTAGAATCATTGACACTTTGTAAGTTTATTCGTTAAAACGGCAGAATTTCGAAAATTGTACTGCATTTGGCCAAACATGGAGGTTACGGTTAGACATGTTTTTCAGTTGCTGTCAAGCAGATAAAAGAAATACTTATCTTTATATGACAGTGACAGGATGAAGCAAATCAAAATACATTCAAAGCCACTTTCATACAAATTGTACTAGACAAATCTGGCAATTACAAAATTCAATATACGGAAATAAATCAAAATACAGTAGGTTATTATTTGTGTTTGCATATAGATATAAAGTTGTGCAATATTGAAGAGGATCGATTTGACAGCTTATCGACAGTTGGGGTCTGTGTGATATTTCCGATAATTGTTTTTCCTTGAATGAAAAACTTGGAATCAAAACACCATCTCAATTAAATTATAGATCCCTATACCTATATCTATCAATTGTACTAGATCCAAGTTGGTCTGAAACGATCACAAATACATTCATAGTTTAACGCGGTTTGTATTTTAGATAAATTAATTAACCGACAGTTTCCATGAAATTGTAATAGTTTAGCACAGTCACTGGAGAGTCAATAGGTTTAATACTTTGACAGCTGTGATCAGAGATTTTTTTGCAGTATTTCGTGATAACGTCGGTGCTTTGCAAATGCTTATAGGAGAACCAAACAAAGATGAAAATTGTACTAGATTGAACTGAATCTGAACCGTATGCATATAATACCGTTGGTCAACATTTTCGTAGCATTATCATGTAAAATACGGATTGGTCAACTATTAAAATTGTACTAGATTTATGGAATTTACTTTTTTTTTTTATATATATAAAAAAAAATTTACAATTTTACTGCTTTTGGGTCAGTGTATGACTTTGAAAATTGAAATAACACGTCTAAATATGCCAACTAAAATATGCCGCTGATAACATCAAATGTCATCATTTTCATCAACTCCCAAGTCGTTTCAAAAATTTATGATGAACAACTTTCAATTTATTTTTTTCTTCCTTTAAGCTCCTATGTAATTTGTGCTTAAACTCTCATCAGAATGTATTTAGTTTTATTACATTTTGAACCCTATAGCCCCCTCCACTATTAAGCTGGTATTTAGTTGTACGCTCGTAAATTTTACGATGACAAGGTTCCCTAAAAGCTGCCCTGTGTGGTTATGTCAGACCAGTATAAGCGTGTCGTTCATTTTTTACGGCGTTTGTGTAAATATTGGCGGAGAAAAGGAGCGGGATGTACTGACCACACAATTTGAAGAAAATTATGCCGACGGTGGTTTTGAACAAACACGAATGACACCAGTTTTGACAAGGAAATTTATAAACAAAAAAATATTGCCAAGGAAAAAGATTTTAAAAATACTTACATGAATGTAAACACTCCACAATAGTTGTCGCATCTATCAGATATCCCTGGCATATGTTACAGATGATATGTGCATTGACAGATGTGAGCAATACCCGCCGGGGTTTGCCAAAGCTGTCACCATCTTCATCCTCGTTCTTAGTCTCCTCCTCTGTGACAGTAGTTGAAATTGAATCGGCAACAACTGATGTTTTACTACTTTTACTACTGCTGCATTTGTCAACTGCGCTCTTAGTCACAATTTTCGAATCTGAAGTTGAACTGTCAATTGCAGCAGTAATTTCTGCCTCATCCTTATTGGTCTCGGTTTTGATTTTAATGCTACTACTATCACATTTAGCTGTTGTCGCTGATGAAGATACAGATGATGCAGACGATGATGATGATGTGGATGATGACGATGATGATGATGACGACGACGACGAGGAGGAAGAACACGTTGAAGAGGATGACGACGACGACGACGATGACGAAGATGATGATGAACACGATGGCGGTGGCCAATCAGCGGAAGACTCTTTATTGTCTTTGATTGTCAAAAAGTCGTCATGAGTGACGTTACAACTACTATCCACCGGTTCGATTTGTTTGTCTGTCATTGTATTGGGATCCACCTCTGTGGACTTTAATTGATTGTGTGTGACAGATGCCGCTATTGCTGTTGATGGCATGGAATGTGATGGGGTTTCCGTTGGCGCCATTATTGACGTAGCTCCTGGCAATGGCATTGGCGACATTTTCGCTTCATGCAACCTGAATAGAAACACAAACAGAAAGGAAATTAATAATGTTCCTGGAACTTACGCGTACAGATAGGTAACAATGAGGATACTACATACATAGAAAGGGAGAGAACTAAGTAAAACGGCGCAACCGACCGTGTCAAATCCTTCTTAGCAGTTAGCAGCCCAACACAACAAACAAAAGAACATATGAACAAGAGAAGTAATACAAAAAGGAGGAAAAAAAAAATGGAAATAAGGAATTGAAAGGAAATCAACAAATATACGTATAGCCTGCGTACATAGGAGAGGAAGTTGTGTGTCAGTTGTCTTTGTCATGACCCTCCTTGAATCTTCTCTCCTCACTTTTCGCATCTCTTATACAATCGGTTGACACATCAACTGGGGTTAGCCGGTACGTAGCGCACTCTAATCCTCGAAGGAGGGAACCACGTACTGCCTTGCCATCAGATGTTTTTTTTTTTTGTTTTTGCCAATGCCAATGATGGAATGCAATGTACGCACATTTAGTTTTTGATAATGGTGGTAGTGGTGTGGCCGGCTTTCGAATGGAAGAAATACCGCCTGCCGCCATTTAATTAGTTTAGGGTGCAACGAAATGTTCAATGTCGAACAATGAGGTTTACTTCTACCTGGGTGAGCTGTTTTCCCATGCGTCATTATCCGAATCTAGGTAAAGTGGTACCACGAATTTTCAAATAATATTTTCTTTTCCCGCGGAAAAGAGGGCCCCATGGTGAGTTTGCTATCTTTATGGAATGCTTTACCGGATGATGCTAATAAAATAGTCTCACGGTATTCGACTCAGTTTTAAATAATTTTACCTACGTGTAGTAGATTGACGTGGGTACTTATCTGCTAGTTTCGCAGCATTTTTTGTCGGCAAAAATTCCAGGGGTGTTAAAAAAAAAATAAAACTGAAAAAACAGAACCAGTTGTGAATTAGGTTAATTGATGCCCATACACACCGCAACCCTACCCTCTGCTAATGAGAACATAATGAATAGTTACACAACTCTGTGAAAAGTTTGAAGCACACATGTATGGTTATCCTTACCACCAACCAGTCCTAACTGATTGGACAAATCCAAACTATTTTTGGAACAATTAGCTTGATGATGTGGGTGTATCGACTTCCGTCAACCGGCTCAGCATGACAGTGCATCATTCAAAAAAGGGTGCTCTGAAAATCGTTTGTCAATCAGCGAGTCATTGAGTTCATCCATAATTAATCAAACACAAATTTGTTTGTTTTATGTACACGAGTGCTTGTACCTGCCTACATATCGTGGGGAACGAAAAAAAAAAATATATGCAAGTCAGCTACCTAAAAAATACTCAGCAATATTTACCCTGCAATACTTGTGTACATAGTTACAATCAAATTACAAAATTATAGACAGCCCGTGGGGTGAAACATGGCGGTGTAACGTCTCTGTGTATAAATCGATTTGCATTCATCAATCGCCAATCACCACCACATTTCGCGTGTATTCGACATGAGGGTGTCGTTTGTGACATTTGAGTTTACATGCAGCGCAGTCCTTTGACGTTCTATAGATTTCAATGATAACTAAGTGAGTAACCCGACAGGGATGTCGCACCTACTCGCACATACGATGGAACTTATTTTTTTGGGCATACCTACACATCGCATTTGACGTCTCTGCTTCCGTTCACCCAGACGATATTGACATCATCTCACGTTTCTAGCAAGTCGTTAAAGGAACTCTTAAGGCAATTTTTTTTCTTTATAATTGAATTTATATACTAAGGGGGATGGATGTCACTACCCTTATAATGCTAATGCATGCGGAAGTCTGAACGGTACAGATATGGTGAGTGATTTTTTTTCTACTGTTTGTCGAACAAATTTTCATGTGACAGCGATAGGTACTATAAAAAACCATTAGCCGACGATAATAAATGTGTAATGACAAGCGGGTGTGTTGTGAATTAGAAAAACAAGAAATAGGCTTGCATATAGGAATAGATCGAATCAACATGTACCAATCTGCCATTTTGACTCATCAGTCCTGAAAATTGTATACCCTTGAGTTTTGAGACAGAGTGTAGTGGCTAAATATGTGTTGATACTAATCGCAGGTAGAAGGGGCAGTGACACATTTTTAAGATCAGATGTTGCTGCTATCTCGGGCCCATAACTGATGGGAAGTGCACTCATCTGTAATGTCTCAATTGGTTGCTACGCATATGACATAACATAACAGTGTCAAGTATACAGAAATTTTACAATTTATAAGCGGGAAAGAGCAAAATATTGCATTTGATCCTAAATCGACTCAAATAAAGTGTACAGCCATTGTTGACGTTTGGTAGTACATCGATATGACATTTTACACTCCTGACAGAGTAATAAAAAATCTTAGAAATGTCTTAAATATAACGACATTTTAAATATTCCTTGTTTTGGTTGAAGAAACAATGTGACAGTTTGTCAAAAATAAAATGCATTTGAACATTTACCGTGACGTAGTTAGTTTTATATATTGTGACGTATACCTTTTGTGATTTTTGGCGGGATATGTAATACAAAACACCCCCATGTACATTTTTGGAATCAAATGTCATACGACACCTTACAGTTTCTTTTAAATTTGTTTGGCATTTGAACTTAAAAACAAAAAAATTGGCAAAAATAAAGTCAAATATGGAACAAAAAAATACGTGTTCCCATAACAGAAGTGTCATACTTATTTCCAGTTCAGGTATACCTAGTAGGATATGTAAATATTTCATCGAAAACATCGTTATTTTAGTGACAGTATTTGACATTGTGCCTTCAGTTGCACTATGTAAGGTCGCATGCAATATCAGCGTACTACCCAACACTGTAACAAAATAAAGACGCAACTTTGTGATTGGTGTTGCCACTTTGTTACGATTGTAGTAATTTTGGCAGACTTTATGTCACTGATGAATAAAAATAATACTTAGACGTAAAGACGTAACATTGTGATTTGTGTTGCCACTTTGTTACGATTGTAGTAATTTTGGCAGACTTTGTGGCACTGAAGAATAAAAATGATACTTAGACGTAAAGACGTAACATTGTGATTGGTGTTGCCACTTTGTTACGATTGTAGTAATTTTGGCAGACTTTGTGGCACTGAAGAATAAAAATGTTACTTAGACCTAAAGACGTAACATTGCGATTGGTGTTGCCACTTTGTTACGATTGTAGAAATTTTGGTAGACTTTATGTCAGTGAAGAATAAAAATAATACTTAGACGTAAAGACGTAACATTGTGATTGGTGTTGCCACTTTGTTACGATTGTAGTAATTTTGGTAGACTTTGTGGCACTAAAGAATAAAAATGCTACTTTTGAAGATGAATTTTAAAACTGCTCAGGGCCGTTTGCTCATACGACTCTTAACGATTTAAGTTCTAGTTAGATAATTATAGGTTACTTTTTTCAGGGCATAAACTTTCAAATAAGAGTTCATGTGGCATGTATGTAAACAAAATTATCAAAACGGCTTAAATAAGCTAAATAAACTACAAACTAACTAACTAACTTAATTCGTTATAAATCGTATCAGCAAACGGCCCTCAGTTATGTATTAGCCTTGCTTGATTTCAGTATGTAGGTACGTTCCAATATTTTTTTTAATTAATTTAAACGAAAAAACATGTTTTCCTAGCCATTAGTCTGTTTTAAGAATTTTTTTTGTAGGTACTTCTATCGGTAAAAGTGTATACATACAATGCCTCGAGAAGCTTGCAAATGGCTTTCACCTTTCCGATTAAACTGTTGTAGTTGTAGTCTTTTTAAAATATGTTTCCATGAAGCGAGTTTCAAAGTTTGGCCAACAACGAAAAAGAAATAGTGGGGTGAATAAGCACTTTCATTTCATCCCCTTATTCGCTCACCCCAATAACGATAAATCATACAGAAATACGTTTTTAGTTCCAACTCGTTACTTTTCGCTATAGATTCCCAAACATTGTTCCAGCAGTAGGGATAATTTAATGTTATGATTGATTTATCTCAAATGCTCTTTACAAAATTGGCACAAATTCCGATTGGTGTAGAGATTGTTATGCGAGACAGACTGCTACTCGTTACTTTGTTTGCAAGCAAAGTTTACTGTTCAGGAAATAGGTATGTTTAGTTGAGTGACTCACAATAATCGCAATCGCCACCCTGCTCTATTTAGAATACGAACATGGTTTGTAATAAATTGGTAAACAAGCAGTTTTTCGTTGTCGTGTCGTTGTACAAAAAACAAAACTTGATTTTATTGCATTTCCCATATATGTTCACTGTTAAGTGTCAAAAAAGTTACTGACACAGCATCAAAAACGTCGTAGGGACGGTAACCAGTAGTGGGTAGGTACCTAACTAGGTAATAATAAAATTAATTAATTCACATCCTTAGGTGGGCAAAAAAAACAACTTGTAAATCAGTTTTTTTTTTTGCTTTTTGCGGAATAGTTAAGTAGTACAGCTTCATGACCATTATCAATGATGCGTGTCGCAAATACACAGCCTGATGGGGACACGAATGCTTACGATTGGGTCTGTGTGTTATCACAGCTGTGCTTCGTCATATTTGTCGACAGTTTTTTTGTTTCTTTCTTCCCGTGGAATGCAGGGACAAAACGTGACTACTAAGTAATGACTCACTGCTATTGCAATTAAGCGCGCAGCCAACCGAATTACTGTTGATAGTTATAGATAGGTATTCGTACCAATTTCTTTAAGTTTTCTATAGTTGAAAACTATTATAACCTTGGTAAATAGGTACATGTAAGAAAATGAAATTTTCAGTGACATCTCCCACTTTTGACAGTTCCGTTTTTAAACAGACAGGATTTTTTTTTTAATTTTCATAAAGTAACATCAGGATAGAAAATTATTTAACTTGCATATTATATTCCTTATGGCAAACAAAAACAAATCACAACTCATCAGATACCGCAATCCCAGTTATAGCAAGTTCTTTTTTCTTTATGTCCTATTGATGAAAACAATTGTTGCGCCATGATGCGTGCCACAAAACACTGCAAACGAATGCATCCGACTATGTGTGTGGATGTGTTATCTACAACTGTGGTTTATTACTGCATCCCAGTAGATACGTAGTTAGCACTTTTTGTTTGTTTCCCCTTGAAACGACAAAAATGTTGGCACTATCGGTGCTGTATAAGCCCAAGGGAGACAAAATTAATAAGTAATTTCTGTCACACAACATTTTTGAGGGCAGTGGAAACAAAAGGGTTTTTTTATAAATTTGGTGTACCATAGGTTACTAAAGATAATGTAGGAACAGATTGCGGGTCCAATAAAGCACGGCATAGAAACCAGTGCCCATCCGAATGCCGAATCATCTCATCCGTGAAAGACCGATACGTAATGGAATTGGTAGGCAGGTTTGTCAAATCGACGAGAGTCAGTAAACTTGGACGTTTATCCCCGATTTAGTCGTTTTGAGAATTTTTGGGGTAGTGCTTAAAAAAAAAGCAGCCAAATAAAAAATTCCAGACTCTAGGCATCTAGGTACCTACCTATAGTGCGCTCCCAAATCTTTTGAAAGCAAGTGAGAAAAGAGCGGTTTCATGGAGGTACCTGGAAAGTACTACTCCTGCCTAAACTGTTCTCAATTTTTAATATTCTTTGACAGCGCGTACAAAATTTGCGCCTTACAAATATGACATAAACTGACTAGAAATATTAAGCTTTTACTGGCGTTTAAAAAAAATGCCATTTTTAGACAGTTTGCACGTCTGGACAAGGCTGTAGCGTCTAAGGACCTTTCTTTGCCTTTTGTTCGCTCTTAATTGCCCCGCCATAGAGGGTACACGCATGGGCATTACAAAAAATTACCTGCGCAGCACCTATTCTCCCCCACCAAATTATCGCCGTCACCTGTCACAATATGAAAAATATCCATTTACGCATGCATTTACTGTCAGTGACACTGACAATGCACGCATGCAAATTTAAAAACATACCCGACAAAAAAAAGAAAGGAAACATTCTGAGCGCTAATCACAAATATTTGTGCGCCTGTGTCAACAAAAGCAGTATACAAAAAATGAGCGTGAAAGAAATAGGTACCACACCACCGCCTAACAAAACAGGATAGCAGCACACCAAAAAGAAACAACAACAAAAAATACCTCGTGTGACAGCAAACATCTGTACACGATCCATGAACCATGACAGAGCCCAAGCAGACAGGAAAAAAACCCGACCCAGTGAAAGGGAAATAGAAAGGGATTTCAAAAATAAAAACGATATTTTTTTTTCGAGGGGAAAATTATAAACAAAAGGGAATTGAGGGAAAAAAAATATGAATTCTCCGCATACCTTTGATCTGCTTGATAAATCATTTAATCCACTAGAATTATCCTTGCAGTTGGTGATCGTGATCCATTGAAAACAACTTTTCGTTGAGGTACCTAATAATCCACATTCGGTAAAAAAAATACTATCTCGAAGAAATCCATTAGCACTACACTGTTTTTTTTTGTGTTGTTATCTAGCACTATTTACAGAAAAATTAATTTATTTTCTTCTTACACTCAAATTTTAGCTTTCAAAAAATTAAAACAATTTTTTTTTTATTTCTTTCTCACTATCTCATCGGATTCTTTTTCTTGTTTTAAGTGCGCGTTGGCCTTAACGACGACGCGACGGCCATATATCCAACGAATGACAACGCGAAGGCGAAACAAAAAAAAATGTATTCTTGATTTTTCTTTTGAAAGTCGGCACAAAATATTTTTGTTTGGCTTCCCTGTATTTGGATTTTTTGGTTGCAGGCGAGGTCCTTTTCACAACATCCTTTCCGCACGACAGTTTGCCGTAGAATGGTTAACGGTCGTCAGTAAGAGTTCCTCTTGAGCCAAAGTAAATAAGCAGCGGCAAATTGTTATTTACCATCTGTCGCTGAAGTCTCCTCTCTTTCTCACACTACCGTTTGTTTCATAATCGTTCATTGATCTTTTCCACACTGAACACTGAATAGGGGGCACTCTCTCCCGCTCACTAGGAAACAACAAAAAAAAAAGAAAAAACTACACACACATCAATGGTGTGTCTTGTGTCTCGTTCCAACTTGCTATCACTATTTTTGATGGATCCACAAAAGCGAGGTTAAATCTTGATTTTGGTGAAAATCAAACGAAAATTACTAATTCTGCTGCAGAAATTGAATTGAATTACACAACTTATCCTGGTGGAATGGCGAAACAAGGAAGAATGTGAAAAACTCAAATGGAAATCCTTAAAAACTGAAGCGCTTGCGATATGTGCTCTCTTTTCGAATGGCGAAATTGAACTAAATGTAAAAGCCCGTGCATGAAACACTGGAACAGCAACGACGATTGCCGGAAAGGTAGAAACTAGAAAGACGAAAAAAGAAGAAATCCGAAAAAGAGGAGGAAAACAGACTCAGTAAATAAGCGACAGACTGTGAGCAAGTGTGCGTGCAGGCAGAGCGAGATTAAATTTGACGATAGGAACGAAAAGAAACTGGAACTAGACTGAGCAAATAGAAGACCAAAAAGGAGAGGGATTCTTTTTTTTGTTTTCGCTCTGCTTTGCTGCCAATGAATTAGTGCCACTTATATACCCAGGGGTTCGTTTTTGCCTTCTTTCATCAGCAGTTTTTGTTCTTTTATTTTTGTGGAAGTTTTTTGTTCGTTTTGCTTGGGTATTCTCGTTAATTACCTGGTATTCGAATTCGACTCGTGGTAGGAAGAGAGCCGCGAGGTAAATATTTAATGCCATGGCCCATGGGGTAAATGGGACATATGTAGGTATCTAAACCAATTCTAATAGACACGAACCGAAATGCCGAGTTCTTCTTCCTCTACTCGTTCTCGTTGTATATGCTATGTAAATTATTGAAAGGAATTTCACAAATTATCATAAAGTAGATAAGAGCACTGTGAGTGGAGTGCGGGCTTGGAGTGAGTACGAGTGGGTATATAAGGATGACACACAATTGTACCTTGTGTGGTGCTACCGATTTCCCGTACACATAGCCAACTTCTGCTTTACTCCAATTCCGATTCCCCTTCGAAATAGACGGCACAGCAACTGTTCTTTAGGTAGGTATCTGGTATCTTCTCAGCACCAGAATTGTAGTGTAGAACTCCAGCTCATTTATCAAAAGAAAAAAAGCTTGCTCAGTAGGAAAGAGAACAGAAACAAGCTTTAGCTTTCGTTGATGCTTAAAACGTTTTTACATTTTCTGTGTGTGCTTTGTGGATAGAGCAAAAGCCACTCTACTCTCATGCCCACATAACTGGAGTAAGTAGGTAGGAATGCGTAGCACAATCTTTAGTTTTTTGTTCTCTGTACATAGCTTGCCCCCAGGGGGTTGTTTGACATTTTCTTTGGGTTTTTTTTTTCACATTTTCTTCACATACGCACACACGTAGACAGTATTTTAGGGATAGGTATACGCCGTACAAGACATTATGTACACGGCATATGTGAAGAGTTGCCGTAACAATAACCAATGAATATCTACAACGAATTTATCTTTTCGTTGGCTTCTCGCTCTCACTTTATGCGGTGCCAATTAAAAATATGTCTAGGTATTGGATGACACATTCTTTTGTGGACATTACAAGTGGAATTGTTGATACAAGCCAACAGTATCGAATGTCCAATTAAAATAAGGCGATAGCAACTTTCAGCCAGAGAATTGTTTCGAATGTTGACGAGCGAAACTAAACAGGTAGGTAGGTATTTACTCAGCTCAGTTGGCAATGATTCGGATATCTGTTGAAATTGGCCATTGCAGGAGTAGAATTTATTAATTTACATATAGGTACTTAAGTATAGGTTGGTAGCTACCTAGGATATTGTTATCTGTGCACACACCAATGGCTCCGTGAAATGTAAGGTCGTTAGGTATCTACCTATCTCGTTGAATATACGAATATGAAAAAATCATAAATACATAAATAAATAAATACAAATGTTGAAAAGCGCTGACCGACCTATACCTAGGTACTGATCCAGTCACACGTAGATAACTAGAAAAACACAAGATTTAAGTTCAATCCTTTATGATCTCGTCTTAACATAAAAACTAAATTTTTGACCAAATTACACTTCGTATAGGTTTGAGATGACCCACATAAGGATACGCGCAATTTAGTTGACTGAAGGGTCGTGATCCACTTCTAACCACATGTCATCATGATAGGTATACCTACATAGGTAGAACAATTATTGAAGCAGAGCATACAGACCTACCTAGAGAACCGTCGAAAGTGTTTCGTCAAGAACCTCACGATTACTGCATTTTTAGGTCTTGAATGTAAGTTCACAATCGACCAAAAATGAGAACTGCAAATCAATGTCAATTTGTACCATCATAAGTCATATGACGTCATACATATTTTTTTTTCAGATAAGCACCTACCTATCTAATCGCATTGGGTTAGTAAGTCAGTGTCCCGATAAAACTCCAACTAGGTAGTTAGTCTCCAAAGTCTATACTTATATTCTTGCAAAGCACTTTAAATATCCCATGCCTAACAAGGTTTGGGTATCTATAGCTTTGACCGTAATGGCAAACCACCACCCGGGGGTGGTTTGATGTTCACACCCTCACTATAACTAGTATAATACTTTTTGTTTCCACCCTAATTTTACCATTTCATCAGCTCGATAGTTATATCTACCACTGAAGTCTAAAGCTCTGATACCCTACACAGTCTTCTTCGGCTTTAAGGGGACCACTCAACTTTTTTAAGGCCGTCCGATTGTAACTTTTTTTTTGTGGCTCTAAGACATTTAATTTACAAAACCAAGGCCATCTACCATCCTGATCTTGAACTTATGCCCAGACCATGTGACTTTTAAATTTCTCGACATGTCAAAAAATATGGAACGCCTTCAGCTTTTGATTGACGAAGAAGTTCTAAAAAAAACTCTGTTAGTCTTAGTTTGTTTTACCTGCTTTAAGAAGTTAGTCAAAAATTTACTATAACTACCAACAGAACGAGCGTTGAAATTCAAAAGACTTTGAAGTTGGTCAAATGTTTAATAAGGGTCAGTTTAAGTACCTAATTGATAAAATGTCATTGGTGAAGAAGTTTCTGAATATAACGAACACATTTTCATGATTTGCACAAGAGATTTAGTGGAAGGGAATTCTGAACCTTTTAAAGCTTGATATTGGTACCTACCTAAACCTACATCTGTGATGGTCACAGGGAAAAACCGCTAAAGTCTGTTTTTTTTTTCTCATTTTCCAGGAGAGCAGTTTAAAGTTTTTGACAAACGCGTGAAATAACAAATGACTCTATTGACTTAAGCTGTTATGTTTTTTTTTTGAAATTGTGGCCACTTTTTAAAGATATAAAGCTGAAAAATCATTTACAAAATAGATTTGAGTAGGTACGCCGAATCTAATGGCATCAAAGTCTCAATTTCGTCAAAAGTTGATTTTAGCGGCCACGCAGATATAACTCTGACTGTCACTTGATGCTGGCATGCTGAGAGCTTAGATTTCGCTTCAACTCCACTCACTCTTGCAATTTTCCAATTCTCTCAACTACAACCATAAATCAAAGAAATAGAATGTTGTTAGTGACCCGCAATCTATCCACGATTTTTCGTATTTTGCTTTCTGATTCTGCCTCTGCCAGGGGCTGAGCAGAGTTGCCATTCATATGTTGTCCGATTATGCGATGCGGTTTCGATGTCAGTAACTGCATTTCTCGCTCTATCCGAAAACGAAAGCCGCTTTTCCTCGATTAAAAATGGGTTAAAATAACAACGTCGCTGTTAAAAACGAACGAGTAGGCATTCGTTAAAAACCAGCGATACAAAAAGGTTAAAAGCATGCTGTTCAAAAAACACACTTTAACCACGTTTCCAGATTAATATCAACCAAATCAAGTTAGATGATAATTATAGATAATTTGTTATATACGACCGAGTAAATTTTGGAGAGGAAACTGATAAATCGGTTATTTTTAACCGAGTTGCCCTAAACAAGTCGACTCGGTTATTTTTTATGGACTAACTCGCTGTAGAAGCTATACCTATTAACAGTATTACTTGGTAGTTTTTACCACAAAGTCGTTTATTTTTTATTTAGTGATTTTTCTGCATGTAAAGGGGCTGAGCATTTTCTCAGTGACAGAAAGCGAAAACTGGGTTTACATTTCTTACTAAAAGGTTATTTTTACACAGCCACATTTGAACGAATGTTCTTAATTAATTCTGCCTTGGTTCAATCGGACTAAACATAAATCATCTTTTGTTTGGCATTGAAGCTGGGGAATATTGAAAACGAATTATCACACAATGGCCAACAATCTTCCATTAGTGGGGACAACAATCAGGCATCGCTGACTAAACATCCCAATACTGTGTATGAGTGTGGCTATGGATATAATCTGTAATTTTTTTTTTATCAAAGAATTATGAAAGTACATACCTACCTACAGGAACAGAACTACGAAAAAATTGCAGGAACTATGGTAGGTATTCGTTTGTCTACAAAAGAGGGTGGTATAACAAACGGGCATTCATGTCCCATCGCCAACAAACGAGGGTGGAAATCTAATCAAATACTTTTGTCAGATCGAATTGGCCATTCTTTACATAATCCGCATGTAAAAGAGGCAATTAGTTGCTGCAACTAATCACACGATTACTTCTATAACTTTAGGAATGGAATTTACTTCCTATAACTATTGGCAATGTTAGCCCCCTTTCCAACTTTCGGTTGCAAAATTGCAATCGATAGAAATGGCCACGTGCGCTCTTACGCATTACGTAGTGTCACAATTGGTGTTTGGGATTGCATAACGCTCAAAAATATCACACATCGCATCAGAGAAAGAAAATCAAAATAATATTATGCAACCACCTCTATGTTGTTACCTGCGTATACAAGTGACGAGTTTCAGAACAGCGTGGTAGGCCATAGTAAATTCTGACGATAATCGGAAAAACACATCCGCAGCAAATACAGTTTATTTTGGTCCGTAAACTTCCGCAAACGATGTACGTCCACATGCGGTCATTATCATACACGTGATGATTCGTTATATAGATGAAAAGTCCTCTGGTTTATTACGCTCCTTCAGCGCTGCCGAAAGTACGACAATAGGAATGTTGCACTCCTTTTTCGCCTACCGTACTCGGGTAGGTTCCCCAAAGACAAATTGTACTCCTATTTTTAATTAACGATTTATTTATTTTTACTTGCACATTTCTCTACCACCCAGTAAATTGCAAAACAAATTTTAGATTCTGGATGTTGCATTAACTTTTTTTTTTTCGTTACATTCGCATCGAACAAACTTTTGCGGGTCCTTAAAGGTCCCCTTCTCCTGCCATTAGACCTTTTTTATTATGCTCACATGATCTGTATAGATCATTGATTTCCATGGTTTACAACAAAAGTTGGATCTTGGACTGTTGTTGTGAACCGTGAAAATCAATGATCTATACGGATCATGGGAGCATAATTAGAAAGGCCTATTGTTTAAACGATTTTCCAATAAAGACGAGGCGATGTTAAAATAGAATAAAACAAGCCGTGCGTAGGTATCAAATAAGTTTTTTTTTTGTTTCAAAGGCCCATGTACGCCGTTATAAATACATTCAATGTAACTTCGTTCAAATGTCCGCCCCAGTAGTCCAATTGTTAGATGTTTGTTTACCTGTCCGAATTTGAACATCAAACGTTGAAGAGTGAACTTTAAAGGGCCACAACGTCTGCATTAAAATGGCCGCAAAAGCACGAAATATTTTCAGTGACGAACACTGATTTTAATGCTTTATAGTTTTATCTGACGTCCAGCTAAATCGTGTAATTTGTTGAATTGGCACCAGTGAACGAATGACGCTACCAAAACAACGAGGCCGATACAGACTCCCAATTGAAAAACGCTTAGCTATAAATAAATTTATTACACAAACTTGACACTAAAAAAAAATAAACACTTAGCGAACTCGACCGAGCGCCCTGCCGGTCAGATATGGAAAGAATCTTCACTCAATCCATCTGCCTCACTCGTCGAGCTGCATGTGCAGCCTACACTAACACTAACTAACAATGAGTAGAAGGGATTTGCCACTCATATGGAGTAGAGGCCACTATAGGTTAACAAATTTCTTAATTTTTGTTTTGTACTTTCCGGTACTCCCCAGAAAAATGGTCTATTATCCGTTCATTATAATAATGAACAGTTCTGTATTTGAAGACGATGTTCATTACGAATTATTTTGTACACAAAAACACATAAATGTTCTGTATTTTAGAAGTTGTTCATTATTTGTTCTGTATTTCTTTTAAACTCTTAAAACCAATAAGGTTAACATTAAGAAAACCAAATTTCAATGAACAAATTGCTGAACGAGCAAACTAATCTAGTACTAAAAAATGGGTACTATTTGAGTTTTTTTTTACCAAATGAAGAATTGTATATTTAAATATTGTGTTTAAATCTGTTTCTTTTTCTATTGTTCATTATTTGGAATTCTAAAGTATGGTCACCGTAATTATACTCCGAAATTATGCAACGGTAGCCCTGCGCTTCTTCCTTGGAATTATCTGACAGCAGTGACTCACGTGTGTGGCACACAAAGTTGCATCTGACTCTGTGATGTGCATGAGTAAAGTTCGTGCGGGACCATTTAGCGTCGTAAATTAACACTTGCCTTACGTTGCAATGCGTTCTACGCAGTGCCGGATTAAGCCAGCGCGGGCCTGTAGCAAATTCTAGGATTTGGGGCCCTTGCATTGCTTTAGGTTATCAAGTTTATGGCATTAAATCAAACAAAACTGTTGCAACCAAACTTTTCTGGATAATGTTACCTACGATTGGTTGGACGAAATTGAACATCACTGCCACCTCCGCCATTCATTTGACATGAAAAGTTCGACAGTACAAATTTAACAAACCACATAAAGCCCAAAAATTACTGAAATTAACAAACAATGTACACATGGCAACGAAAGCGATCAACCCGATCTGTTACAATATCCCAATTGATATTTAATTTTATCTACATTAAGTTGAAAATTGGTTTTGAAAATTTGACAGATTTAGGTAAGTTGATATATTGCTGACAGTAGATTTGTAATATTATATTGTATAACTAAATAACTTACACAAAATAAATGATAGTAAAAAGAAAAAACATATACAACATAAAATATTATTGTTCTTCTTTTACGTCATATTTGAGTAACGGATTTTTAACATAAGTACATTTAGGAGGATCGAGAAATACCTTAGCATTAACACTTTTCCATGTGAATTTATAAAGATGATCTAATTTTTGCATTGTAGGGGAGAGTGGGTCACATTTGACGTGGTTACCTTTGAACAGCACTAATAAAATTTTATTAAAAAAAATATTTGAGAGCGTAAACTATATTTTTATCCTGGCAATATTGTTTCCTTTCAACGTCGACGGCTTTCGGTCATCTATTCAGTAGTCGCTTGAAACTAGCTCGTGTTGAATGTTTTTATGCTGCATTTACAACTTTTTTTTTTTTCTTTGTAAGAGTATACAAATTTTTTGGTGAGCTTTTTTGTTTGTAAAAAATATTTTTCGAAGGCGAAGGTTCATATAGAACCATATTAAGTTTTTCTTACTTAAACAAATTATTAAAGCTAAATTGTTCTTGACAACACGCATTGGGGCGGATTTGAACAAAATGGTCTGGCCAGGTTTGAACATGTTCAAAATGAGGATTTTTGCTTTTGACTTCTAAATTCTAACTGACTAAATTTCAGTTAGGTAAATGAGGCTACTCCTCGGTTATGTAAAAACTTGTTTGTTTCGTTATATTTAAATAAAAAAAAAATAATTGGCGCAACGGGACCGTATGGACCCAAGCCTAGTTTCTCACAACCATTCGTCTTGTGCGAGTTTTTATTTTTGGGACGAATGGAAGGGATCTACAATTTTATGCCGAGTCCAAACGGCCAATTGAGAAGCTCTTTCATGACAGTTATACTCTCGGATGTTTGTCAGACGTTCGCGAGAGGTGGCGCAATAAAAAAAACCTTAAGTTGGAATTTGGGTTTTTCTCGGGATTCGAACCTGGGACCCCTCGCTTAGTAGTCCAACACACTAACCACTAAGCCACTGCGCCGACTCTGAATTCTAGTTTGTGTACCTATTTTTAGTTTTTTTTTTTTGTTTATGTCCTGATTCATAGATATAAATTCTAGTTTATTTATGTTAAGTTTGTTTTATCTCTAATTAAAAAATCAAAACTTATTTATAATTTAAATAAAGGGTAAAGTCCTATTTCAGGTTAATATTTTATTATAAAAACTGTTGTTCAAAGGTGCCCCAGTCTAGTTCAAAACTGCCCCACTGGGGAGGCACCTTTGAACATAAGGACCTGCTTCATTCAAAAAATAATAATAAATTGAAATCTTCATAAAACGGATAGAATTATGCGTTTAAACTAAAGCTGAGTTCCATTATCTAAAAGAAAAAAGAAGTTGCAGATCAAAAATTCGAAAACATAGGTTTTAATGAGACTTGGAAGCAAAAAGTGTTCAAAGGTGCCCCACTCTCCCCTAATATTTTTACATTTATTACACTGACTATGTTGTTTACTGCCAATGAACCCATCAAGTGATCAGAGTTAGTGAAAGTCAATAATCAATCGGAATATGCATAATTTAACTTAGTAAAATATCTTACCTAATGCGAAGATATTCTCCTTTATGCTTTCCATCATTCAGTACGTAAAAACAGTCCTTTATTTGGTACTAGACACCAATACTCAATACAATTACAAAACCACTTTTATATTCCAAACGTAAATATCATCAATTTATTATTGATTGGTAGTCAGTACAACTTTTTCGGGTTATTACGACTACCTCGAGGAAAATATTAGGGAATTCCCCTGATAGTTTTCCAGCATTGCCAACTTGCATTTAGTGCGGTGCAAAACATTATTTTTGGTGTGACCAGCGCTCAGTTTTGAAAATGTACTAAAACTTTAAATTTTAGTAGTACCTACACTTTGATACAACTCTTTCGTGGTAAGTATTCTACCTTCCTACATTAATTATTAGATACTTTTTTTACGGTCAGAAAGCGTTGGTGCGCGGAGCCTTTAAATGCGCGGGGTCTACTACTCTTGCTGCGTGGCTAATCCGCCACTGGTTCTATGCGAATATGCGGCTTCAAATAAACGTAGATTTTTCGAACGGTTTAGGGACTCTGAACTGTTCCCATAATTGCGAATATTAAACCACTTTAAATCGCACTAATAACTGCGAATCTTTGTGAGCCGATTAGACCGTTGTTGCTTTGCAAAAATCGGTAAGTAAGTCATCTGTTCCAGTTGGCTTGTATTGGACTTAAGTTTGAATAGGTACGCTTTATCCTCACCCTCAGCCTTTCACTTTGTGTTGTTCACCTGGGGGCAGATTCATTATGACAATAATTGTTTGGACGATATCCTTTTTGAAACTTTGATGACCATAATAAGTAATATTCTGCCCGAATTTGTAACACTGTCTTCAGCTTTCATTACATTTATGAAAATGAACTTCATAAAGCTCTCAAACTTGTAATTTTTCCACTTAGTTGCTAGAGTTGGAGGTCTATCGTTTGAACGATAATCGTCTTAAAACGGAATTAGTATGCCCTGAACTTCGTTTTGATAAACAGCGTTTGAGGTAAAACACAGCATTCTGTTTGACAGCGAATAGTTGCGACATTCTGCTATTGCTGTCTGTAGAAATGTTATTTCCAAATGCTTAGTAACGAATATGAAGCTACGACATTATTCCCATGGTCATAACTGCAGGTCTCTTTTCCAATCTTGTATATCCCTCTTTCGCTCAGAGAGATTCCTCTTTTTGGCCTGTATAGAGCTCTGTCCTATGGTCTGGTTTTTTTCTTCGAGTGTTGGCCGTTCAGAACAATTAAGCTTCCAAGTTATACTAGAGGCAAGTCCGAAACGTTGATGGAAGAATTCCACTTGTGTATATTATGAGGTGTGAAAGTCGTGTTCTAGCAATATTGACGTTTCGAAAATGCTACGCCGTGCGTACTCTCCGATTGAAAAATCTAAGATTCGTGGATAGCATTGTACATGACCTGTGTGCAGGCTCTTGTGGCCAGGTGATCGTTGACATTCATTTTGACAGAAGTGTCTTTAACTAGAATTGGAAAAATGTTCTTACCCAGCTTCTAGAACACCATGGGCTTTATTTCGTTACAAACCTGCACGTCGCGACCTTCTGACAAACATCCGAGTGTATATAACTGTCATGAAAAAGCTCCTCAATTAGCCGTTTGGACTCGACATAATAATTGTAGATCCTCTCCCTTCGTTCCGAAAATGACAAAATTGAAAAAAAAAAAAGGAATGATTTTGAGAAGCTAGTGATTTTTTGAAAATGAAGTTCTCTTTTCGGCTTTTGACGGAAATGAAAATGGGCACGGCAGATATTGCTTGAATTTGACACTTGTGTTCAGTAGGCTTAAGCGAAACATCTTGGAACTTGTCGGTGTTTATATATCTGGTGCGGTGACTATAGACTTACTGCTGTAAGTTTGGAATTCTTCTCTGGATGATTTGTCTTCGCTCGTTTTAATCATTTTTTTTTCACTCATTTGCAGCTGCAGCTTATCACAGTCAGACTAATGCAGTGCAGCTACATACTAAAGTGGGGAGTCAGAGCGCGTGACTGTCATATTACGCTTTTGTCCATGAGACATGATTCATGAGTTGCTGCTGCCTGCTAGCCGTTGGTTTGGTGATCACCTTTGTGGTATGGAATTCATTGCGTTTCGGCTGTGAACTTGATCAGCCAGCATGGAACTCACTTTCAAATTCATTTGTTCATCAATTTAACGGTTAAAGCTGTCAGAACTGTAGATAAAAAAAAGGAATCAAATAGGAAATCAGTTTAAAAACAAAAAACATTTTTGACGAACCACTTTGATTCGTGTAATAATCCTTTTTTCTATTAAGCTACGTTTAATGACACGTATCATTTTCCGTGGCACATTTTGACATGCTGACGTCACAAACGTTCGGCCATTCGGTGGTCACTTGTGTGTCTTCCGTGAGATTGCGCTACGACAGCCTGCGTGACCAGACGAATAGGGGATACAAATATTTACGTCATAATGACGTCGGAATATCAAAATTTGACAAGAAAGGTGGCATGTGTAATCGTAGCTTTATAGGTGTAAGCGGATATCGCTAAAGTCCGCAAGGGCATCCCAACCGGCCAGTCATAAATATTTTCAACATGACTTGGAGTCCATAAAAAAATATTGCGTCCTCAACCAATCGCCTTCTGACGCTTTAGTGTTTGTAAGGTGCTGTCGGATCAAACTTTCTGTCTCCCGCTAAGTAATAAACATAATCTCTGGCACTGCGACTACATGGCAATCAAAGGTCCATTCCAAACTGGCTACCTCAATGCACTGTCTCCGGATGTCCCTTCGAAAGTTTAAATGAAAATTCATCGTTCTCTACAATATTGTGTTACATCTAACTAATACAGGTAGACCACCCGGTTGCCATTCGTGAAAGTGCACACATTTGGCATTTGCATGTTGTTGGAATTTGGGTCAGGTCATCCAAAGTAGAGCACATTTTAAGGCTCAATTAGTTTCAAGGTCACGGCAGGTGTGCATAATTCTCTGTGTAGTGTGGTGGAACTGACAGCAAAATCATATTCACGTCCTACCTCCTGCCGGTTCATCATTGATCGATATTTTGTTTTATTGCATAGGCATTTACTCGTATCTGGGTGCCTGTGTAGGTATATACCCGTGAATTTCGTGTGCATGGAACTGCAGCTCCTACTAGTTGCACACTTTGCTGCTTCGATAGCATCATCACATGAACTTTATGACTGGAGGCGATTGCAGATTTCTACATGCTCTCTCTATTTCCATCTCTCCATGGGTAGCATTTCGGTCTACTTGTTTGTTGGTGTGTATGTCGTGATGGTGACAATCAAAACAATATGTCCGATACAGAGTAGTGTCAAAATGTAAATGTCAAACGAAAACGAAATAGGTAGGTACGTCCAGTTCCATCGGGAAATTTATTAATAAACTTAAGTCGTCAATTTCGGTTGTGCCCATAGGAGCAAATTTTTTTGAAGTTACTTAAAAGTTACAAAATATATTGCTCGTCAAATGCATTTAAAGGAAAAATATTTAAAATGTCAATCTTTTGATTGATCTATACCTACCGTTTACGTGGACTTTTTTTTTACATTTTTGATCGCTTTATTGATATACATGTTGTTAACATGACTGCAAACGGGTTGGCCCTTTTTGACATTTGACAGATATGCAGAGTTTATAGGATCCCGGCGAATTCTTAATTTGTTTAGGAAAGTGCATTTACTATTTCTATGGGTACGTTCAACACAGCAAAAAAGCTTTGTTAAATCTGAAATACTTACTTAAGTAAAGTCGATCGGAATACAAATATATCTATACTACCTATACATCGACCAAAATATTCGTTATTTTAAACCGTTCTCAACAATCACTGAAATAGAACTGCCGACGAATATGAGAGAGCATTGATTTTTTACATTGGATTATGGTAGGCTTATCAGTTTAAAATCATTGGTACGAACTTCCTCGAGCTAACTAGAGAGCCAAGAAGGCAATTACTCGTTACTCGTTATTTTGAAATCATTACTTTCTTGGTCTTTGTTCTTGGGAATATGTTTTTGCGATGGTGGGGATCCATTTGCAGCATGTTATACCCACGTGCACAAAAAGACTTGCGAGGGATAGCCATAATAAAATTTTATGGGTGTAATCCAGAGTAAGCCGATATGCGATTGTATTATCTCCAATAGTTTGACTAACTTTGGGGGATCTTCATCCATTTTTGAAAATAGCCTAGGTTTTTTAGGTCTGGCAAACGAAAATATTTTTTACTAAAACAACTAACTAAGTCAAAGTACCTAGCTGATTTTTGTTTTGACTGACTGAAGTTCGGTTATCGCATTAAGCCCATTGACGGTATTTGTTTTGGTTGAGTAATTCGGTATTTGCGTATGAGGAACGGAAAGGGAGTGGTGCTATGTTTGCAAAGAAGCAAAAAAATGTACCTATATGATTTCTGTCCATTAAAAGTTTTAATTTGAATTTGTTGTTGTTGATTATTTGTTCGTTATATACAGGAAAATATTCGTTACATTTGTGTGTCTATTCGTTGCTTTGTGTGAAAGTAGTTTACTAGCCAAACCAAATATGGGTTCGTTATATTTGGGAAACTTTCGTTATATCCCGCTGTGTTTTGTGTTTTGTGTATACTCGTAGCTACTAGAAGTTATCTACCTATTCGCTACTTAAGCGGTTCTATAGATGCACTTATATCTAGGTATATCTATACAGATACCGATGGCTAGATTCTCACAACCATTCATTTGGAGTGGGTGAATGGAGGATTGGATGGACGTCTACACCTAGAGTCGTATATCAAAACGGAGCGGCTAAAAAAGGAAGCTATATCTGGAAAATTACACTCTCGGTCGGATGATAGTCAGAAGTTCGCTAGATTTGGCGCTGTCAAAACACCTTATGGTGTATTGAGTGGGGTTGTATAAGATCCGAGGACTCAATAGCCCAGAAAACTATTCACTTAAGTCCAAGAATACTCGTTATACTTAGGTGGCGGATGAAATTGGAAGTGTTATGATATTCTCAAAAAATTACCGTAACTTGTTTAAATGTTTTGGACTGGCAGTAATTCTTTCTACAGACACTCACACCAACTTGAAAGGAAATTAAATACCTCACGCATAAAGCGATCGTGCTTTATAGAAGTCCCGCTTATTCGTTATATATGGAGGGCTATTCGTTATATGCGGAAATTATAAAAACTGGTATTAAGTAGGTGTAGATATCTACTCGAATTTCCACAAATGTGGTTAGACCAAAAAGATATTTTTACTTTGGTTTGTAACGAATCAAATATAACGAATAAACGCATTTGCCTGTACAGAAATGAATAGGTAAATAACGTGTAAAAAACAGAAGCGCTGTCATATCTAATCGGCATTCGTTATAGGTACCTAAACCTATCTGGCTTTATCCTTATAATTTTACTACCTTACAATTATTATTCATTACATGTACAACATATTCATTTATAACTGCCTCCTCTTATCGTTACGCAAACTGTCAGTTGTCAGCGTTCAACAGACCAATTTGCGCGATTAGAACGTTACAATTAATTTCCCGTTTTACAATCCCTTATCTTTCTGCATTAACAACGTAGAAAGAAACGAGTAAGACTTTTACAAATTCCGTGCAGGGATTTTCGCAATATTCCATCGCATATACCAACGTATGCGACATGTCGGCAGCGATTTGCACTGCAATTTTACCGAAGCAAATATGTTGCATGTGCTGCCAAGTCTCTATAGTCCACACACAACCATTTATCAATGACATAATTTGCATAAACCGATCTGGAGACACTGATAAGGCCTGCAAGGATAAACTTGCACTCTTTACCCATTTATCAGATCCAGTCCAGAGTCTGACGGAGGCCAAGAGAACCAGAACCACTACTCGGCGAACTCGTATTTGTACTTCGAACAGCGCACTTAGTGGTACTGTCAGTGTCAACGATGACAATTGAAGTGGACCTGGAGTAGAGCTGTGCAATAGCGAGCACATAACATAACACAAGCACCGCACAAAACCGAGTGGTTTTGTAATTTGATATCACCGCGAGGGGTAGCGATAGCGAACATTGTCCATCATCCACACACACGCATACACTCACAGTCGACACTATGTAATTAGAAAATTGAAAATGCAAAAACTGCACAGAAAAATGTATGGCATCGAAGAAGGGAGAAGTAGAGCGCAAAGCAAAATGTGTGCTGTTGTAATTGTAATCAGTGATTATGTTTTGTGTTACACTTTTTCATCTTGTGAGTTGTGATTGTGAGCAAAGGACAAGAGAGTCAGAGTAGGGTATATTTACCTCTCTCTGTGCGCAGTACATTTTAACAAATGCGATGTCGTGTCGGACTGGGTATTTCATATTCTTCCCCTCGACCCGGTACCTATATTTTGAAAATTTATTTATTTCATTATCTTTTGGTCTTTCTCTGTGCTCCATATTCGTATGCATCCTTCAATTGTGTTTCGGTTTCGGTCTGTATCTGTTTCAGTTTCTGTTCTGTACATGTTCAACTTTATTCGCACAGCGATTGAATCCGATTTCAATTGGGCGCATGCTATGCGGTGACGTCACGACAGATGTGTACGGCGCGTCGTTTTTATTTTATTTTTTTGTTGATTTGTTTTCTTGTTTCTCCTCTTTATGCCGTTTTTATTATTTTTTTCATGTTCTCTGAAGCGCTGCTTGGAGTTGGACTGTGTGTGTTTATTTGATTTTGTTGGTTTGATCCATCCACTTTATGAAGGTAGTCAAGGCAGTTACATAGCTAACAAGGTACATTATATGCTTTGGGAATGTTTGCTGTATCTGGGAGATAAATTGTGGTACGATGACGATGGCCAACAGCTCGAGCTGGTTCACGCAATGACCGACACCAAGTCTATTCCCTGTTGGTATATAAAACAGATAGGTAGGTAGGGTCATGTCTCCAGTAGTCGAACACTTAGTGGTTCATTGTAAAATAATCACTAACAGTAAGAGCACCGTTGAATGTAATATCCCACCAAAAATTAAAGAGCTGCCATAACTCAAACATTTTAAAATAAAGTTAAGTTTTTCCCTATAATTGTTATTGTTTTTTTTTATAAAAGAATGATAACTAAAAAAAAGCATTATTCCCTAGTAGTCGAACACTAGCTTCCTAAGCCCGAACATAAAGTTTCCTTACTTCGAACACTAGTTTTCGTGTAGATATATTTTAAATTAAGAAAAGGAGAAGAATTAATGTTTTTGTTTTTATTTAAAACATAAACAATAGTAACAAAACAACTTAAAAGGAAAAAAATATATTAAATTCTCAAACAATTAAAAATTAAATTTGTGCATTAATTAACACTAGTGTTCGAATAGGAAACTCGAAGAAATTTGGTTCCCTATGATCGAACGGTCAAAAAATAATAATATTTTTAACTCCTCAGTTAAAAACTTTACTAAAAAGACATAAAATAGCTATAAACTAATAAAACGAGCATTAAAAATAAACATTTATCTGCATTTTCAAACAAAAAAACATACTTTCCTCCGACACTCGCAACAGTGTTTTTTTTCTGCTGAACTCGCATTCAAACGCAATTTCTGAAGATTCAATTTAAACTGCAATTTTGAAACGTTAACAATAATATTGCACTGGTCGATATTGCAAAAACGATTAAAGGTAACACCAAATTGTAGCATTTTGCGTTTATAGGAGTTGAAAATATTAAAAATATACAGTTTACACAGCTTTTTACAAAAAGTGTTCTGTGAGCACATACCCTACCCATACTTACCTATAACCTATATATTTCCGTCCTAGCAAGGTAGCTAACATGTTAATATGAGTTTTCTGATAAATGTTTGACAGATCAGCGGCTTATACGTATACTTACCTAGATTATACCTAGGTATAACTGATTAGTAGCCTAATTGGAAATAATTTGTTAGAATTCATAAGAAAAGTGTGACGCAATACCTAAGTAGGTAGGTCAAGATTAAAGCCCTTTTCAGTCGTAAATGGCGCCAGTTGTTTTTGGACAGCCTCTTTGAACCTGACTAGGTACTAGGTACCTAATCCTTTTCTTCTTTTTTTTAAGTGTTTGGGTAGGTTAAGGCCCATAATTTATAGTAGCCACAGTATCCTAATGATTAGGTACTGACTGTACTAACTGTAGAGAGGTTAAACTAGTAGATACCTACCTACCTAAAATACTTTCCCATTCCTACAAAAGTAAGTCTTTTCCGACCAAATGTGGAAGGCGCTTTGTTGACTTGCTCATACCTCAATCAACCGATTCTATCCTGCACCTGCCTGCCACTTCTACGACGGGGGTCAGCTGAAAGCTTGTTGCCATTCAGTTTGCCTTATTGCGAAATTTTAGCTCAGCATCGATTCCCTGTGAATTTGGAAACCCTCCAAGATGTGCAAATTACCGCGCTCATATATCTATAACATATTTGTTCAAAGCTTCATATGTCAGCTACGACTTGGCGGGGGTACCTCTATCAGATATAAAACTATTCCTAAACAGAACGAAGTGGTTTTGTTACCCACATGTCCTTATATGTACAAACAGAGTACTCACAATGGGCCTTCACGGCTTCCGGGTGAAATTTGCATCGGCTGCAAAACTGCCCTCCCAACCTAACCTAACCTAACCTTCATATGCCAGCTCCTTAAGAGAAGATCGATACGCTATACCTAAAGGAACATATTTAGTTTTTATGCACCCCGTGCAAACTCGTCTGTCTATACATAGGACAACGATGGCAAAAGCTCGCTGTTACCAACGCCAACCAACGTAACCAAGCCTCGCATACACGGCCATGTTATTGAGATAAATGGTATAAGGCACAGAGAACTGTAGCTATACTGGGTTTGGGATTATGGAAACGAAATCTGCTAAAATTGATCATCAGACTTAAACGACGCAGCACCAGAATTATGCTGTTAAACAAAGGGAAGCATAAATAACCGCGATGAATTGGACATAACGTCGCAAAAGACCGCTATAGCTTTCAGGTAGGAAGGGAATTTGTTGGCTTCGCTTAAGCTTTAGAAATGACAGCCCGTATGAAAAATCGAACAAATAGGTACACACTCTTTCTTTGGTCCACTCCCAACGAAATAAGGAGACTCAATAATCGTAGCTCTGCGCTATTGATCTGAATCATGAGCTCTTTCAAATGAGGCCAGAGACATCTTTGGACATTTTAATAGAAAAATACTGGGACGGATATTGTTTCCCAGTTGTTTTGACAGGTTTTGCTTCTTAACTTTTAAAATGAGCTCAAGACTTGGGATTATTTCTAAAAGTCTAATATCTTAAGTTGAGCAACAGAAAATCAGTTCAATGCCAGTTTTCCCAAAAGAGTTTAAAAAAAGAAGCTTCCCATGAGGCGTTTTTCTTTTTTAGTTCAGAGCTGAGCTCTGAACCGAGCTCGGACATTATGAGCGCGCTCTGAGCCGAGCGTGCTCAGATCGTTCTGGTGTATTTATGAAACACATTTGAGAACGTATCTGACATTTTTAACAAATATATGTATAATTTGAGTATTTATTAATTTTTATTTATTAAATTGGTTAACCTTCAGTTCCAGAACAACAAAGGTCGTCCACCATTTCAATTATTTTGTTTATCCTGTTTTTTTTTTCTGTCAAATGTGACCGTGAGTGTGTATTCAGCTTTTTACTCAGCCTGCTCAGTCAATTTATTCAGAGCTCATAGATCGCGCTCTGATTATGCTCAGATCGAAAAAAGAAACACAAATCTGAGCTCTGATGTATCTGAGCTAAAAAAGAAACACGAACTTTTTGTATAACAGTTCAGGTTGTGCTCTGAACTAAAAAATAAAAACGCCTATAGTATCAATCAGAGCGGGCAAATTCTGCTCTTGAATATGATTTTAATTGCTATAGTCAGTACCGTCTTTACCATCAGGGCACACGGCGCCCCGAATGACTGATATATTCATTTATACAAACAAAAAATTGTGTTTGACTCTCTAACAACTACACGAAATAGAATTGGTGTTTGAAGGAAAATCAAAAATGTCAATTGCAAACAGTTAGTTAAAAAATGTTCTCGTCATTCCCTTTTTTACTTTCCAATAGGGCCCCAAATTCTTGTGTGCCGAGTGGCCCTGGGATGCCCCAAGACGGTCTTGTCTACAGTATAGTAACATATTTCCCAAACAAGGAACATTTTTTGACCGATTTATGCGTAGAGACCTCTGAAGAGTGCGCAAGTGGACGGAGTTGACTAAAGACCGATATCCGCGTTACCAACAATCATTTTTAGTGTCGAGGCTAAACTTTTGGAACTCACAATGGCGAAATTCAGAAATAAAAAATTGCATATTGTGACCTATAAAATAAATAAGATGAAGATTAAAAATGATTTTTTAATTTTAACTTCGAAAAAAAAAAAAACACAATTTGAACATCATGAGACAATTGAATTTAAGTTAAGACAACTGATCCACGGACATTTTATCCAACTTGGTGTTTTTTTTTTTGCTGTCGGTCGAAAAATTAAATCAGATAAATAAAGTACTAGATCTTGGCAGTGCAGTTTTGGTTGCAAAACAATGATTTTCGTTGTTTTTTTTTTCAAATATGCATTTTGAATTTCGGGGGTAGGTAAGGTTTACCACTGCAAGAACAAATTTAAGAAATCTAGCAACAGGTACTAGCCACGGCTTCTCTTACTTAACTAGAGTTTTATGTTTTTCTTTCACCATTGGATCAATGTCTAAAATGTGATTATAACGAATTGAAGATTGAAAAAAGAATTATTTTTTTTTTAAGAAATAAACCAGATTTAAGCCAATTGCCCCAGTAGTATTAGAATCAGATTTGGAGGTAAAATTCAAATAAAATAAGCGACATCTTGATACACTTGAAAAGATGTTGTACAAGTATACATTTCGACTTAAAAACCGACGAGTTGATTGAAAAAAAAAATCGTAAAGCTGATATTTCTGTAAAGCTATGGAAGAGCTCTTAATATTTGCATACAGAAATAATATTCGCATTTAAAACTAACAACCAATTAATTAAAAATTTGTATTAAAATAAAATAAATTTTAAATAAATTTGAAATGTTTGTTTTAAAATTAAGAACTAAAGTAGAACAATCAAATTTTACAAATAATAACATTAGTATCAAACCCACTAGCTCCGGTTTCTCTTACTTAAATATTAAAACAAATTTAGAAACTATTACTGACTTGTTACGAAGTTTTAAAAAAAAAAACCTTAAAGTGCCATAGACGACAAAGTGGGTTCCCTATTGGAGTTTGAATAAGGAATGCCAATATTAAATTGCTCGGCCAACACGCTGAAAATTAGGCTTATCTGTATATTTGAAGATGAGGTCTTCGCCTTATTAAATGGGTAGGGCTGCATTATCCCAGTGAGGCCCGTGCTTGCCCAGTAGATATTTAGAGAAGGCTTTCATACAACAATAGCCATCATAATGGACTCATCTCGATCCAGGGAAATTTAAATCTCTCTAAAATACATATAAATGTACCTATATACCAAGTCTGAAAGAAATCTCTGCATTCAAGCTACAATCCCCTCTATAAGGCTGTTTCCAAGTAGGTAAACCTCGCAAATGAAATTTCTACATCGACGAGTAGGTATACCTATATATATGGAGCACATAACAATCCTGCTTCGAACTGGAATTCTTTTTGCCTCGCTTTATATATACCTACTGGCCAAGCATATTAGAACCTTGTTCGGCATATTATGTATGTACCGAGTACATTGTTCCCACACGCAGCACATACCTAGTCCATTATGCCTACACTATGTAAATACATTCGTCCCTTCGTTGCAACAGAGAACACATATACCTACTTCTCTATCCCTCACTTGATCCTGCCAATCAGTTGCACTTACACTGCAAAACGAGTGCAGCTTCTTTCAAAAATGTATACCTATTTAATTCCAGTCAAGATCCAACTGCCTACATCTGTGAACTGTACAATTTCGTCTCATCTAAACTATACATAGGTATATACCCCTTCCTCTCGAGTCCCGCGCAACCGAAATTCAATAGTCACTCCTGGCCCAGGCTTAGCATAATAAAAGCCCTTCGCTTGGAAACCGGAGATGGAATAAAAAGAAACCAACAGAAACGAGAATAAATAAAAACGAAAAATATTAAATTCGAGACGACCGAAATCCGAAATCCCCTGTGAGCTCAAGTTGCCTATGTGAACAGTGTATCTGTGTCTATACACACTTTTTCGGTATCTACACTGCTTGGCTCTTGCGTAGCTGCGCAGAAAGCCAAGAGCCGGGTATATACGTTATGCGATTATGCATACACCAATGGATCGGGGAACGACAAAAAATGACTGATACCTAAAAAGTTAATTTTTTCTCTCCTTATATACCTACCCAGCCAAACCATCCCAAAGCGAACCCCTTCTGTGAGGAAAAAAACATATACCCAACTATTTATATCTAAAGGGCATTTGGGAATGGGAATGTGAATGGTAAAACTGGCAAAGGAACCATCTCACCAGTTCCACGGCCATCCGGTACTACCTTTGGTCGGGGTAGGTGGGTAGAACTGCATTGGAAACTGGAACATGTTGTAGATACGCCGAACACAGAGTACCTCGAGCTTCCTATCTCCTATAGAGCTGGAGAGTAGAGTGGTTTTCAAGAGAGACCTAATTCCTGTTGCTTCCTAGGCAACCAAACAGACAATGTAGATACCTCATCGACACAGTGCTGTGCCAGGGCTCAGGGTTAGACGAGACAGTTGGATATCTTTCATATACCGGCTATGGAAATGGAAACCCCAATTTATGGCAAACGCAGTTTTTATTCGACATTTCGAATGTGAAATGTAATATTGGACCAGTAGGTAGGTTTACCTATACCTATACTGCGGGTTTTGGGTTTTGCAAGTTGATTTATGTAAACTACGTGGGGATATGCCAATGGGGGAGTTGATGGAATTTAAATTCAAAAGGTCTCGCTTGCCTGTCATAGATGCGGTAACTTTGTTGTGCAACTCCAGTGTGGGGGACTTTAAAGCAGCTTTAAATGGCATGGCGCATAGGTACGTACGTACAAAATGCGTTTCACTGAGGCAATTATTCTATAAGCCCTACATAGGACGAGGACAGTACTGCATTTAATAATGTTTTATTGGTGACAACTGCCGATTACTGCCTGGCAGTCAAACTTGGAAATTGAAAGTTGACACCCTTGCAGAGACTGACTGTACTACTCAAGTTCTGGAATGTATTTTCAAGACATTTATACTAAGTTTGGACAAGAAAACAAGAAAACGAACTACACGAATCACTAAGGGTCTTAAATTACTTAGCCATTTAGAGTGAACAAGCTTCAAGGCTCTATTGCAGTAGTTTCATAAAAAAATTACGAAGAGTATATGTAAATGTAAAATAATGCTTCAAAATGAGGAACAAAAAAACGCCTTGAAAAACACGTCAAAAAATTGCGCTGTAAAACGCGGCAAGAACTCATCAAAACGAACCAAAAATGCGTCAAAAATGCATTAAAAGGTGCCAACAAAAACGCGTCGTAAGACACTTAAAAAAAAGTTTCAGCCCGTCAAAAAACTTGTCAAAGAAGGAACCATAAAGCGCTTAGGAAATCAATTCAAAAGATGGAACAAAACGCGTCCAAAAACTGTTAAAATGTTCCAACAGCACATAAAAAAATCGGATGAAAGGCGGAAAACACGTCGAAAAACTCTTCAAACAATATGCTGAAAAACACTTAGGAAAATGAGTTTAAAAAGGTTCTAAAACCTGTCCAAAAACTCCTCAAAAAATACATCAAAAAACGTCAAAGAAGCGGCAAAATGCAAGAAAAATTCCAAAAATTCGTCCAAAAAAATTCTAAAAAATGTTCAGAAAAAGTATCAAAAACACATCGTATGTCACATCAGAAAAAAAAGTTTTAAATGGGTCTAAGAACCTGTTCAAAAACTCGCCAAGGAATACATAAAAAAACCTGAAAGAAAAATGGGACCAAAAACTCGTCAAAAAACTCTAAAAGAGGTTCCGAAAACGGATGGAAAAAATATCCAAGAACACGTTGAAAAACTCTTCCAATAATATGTTGGAAGACATGTCAGAAAAAGTGTTTTAAAAGGTAGAAACCTGTTCAAAAAGTAGTCGAAAAGTACATCAAAACCCGTCAAAAAAACGCTTCAAAAGAATCTGTAAGATCCCGTCGAAAAATGTCTCCAAAAACTAGTCGAATGTACACCGAAAAAGGGTAAAACGCGAAAAAAAAAACTTGAAACGAAACGTCAAAAATGGCGTCAAAATCTTGCCCGAACTGCTTCGAAAACCCGTTCAAAAAAGGGGACAAAAATGGATTGAAAAAAAAACATTTTGAAGCGAGTCAAAAACACGTCTAAAGAGGCGTCGAAAAGCACGTGCACGAAACGAGTATGACTTGCCACCATTACCAGACCTAACCAGACTCACATAAACAACTCCTTTCGAATGAAATGTCTATACGAATGCCTCGCAAATAAATTATTCGCATTCCTATTCACATTTAAATCTATACACAAAGCCCGCTGTCAGATGTCCAAACATATCGACAAATTATAAATGCAAACGCTCGATTGTTTCCCACAAAAGGAGGCATCACTAATTGCCAAACAAACTCCAACTCTGACGGTTGTGGGCGGCAGCATGACACACGCTTCAGCATCGCCGATCAAACTTTCTTGACTTGGCTCACAGTTTCTCACAAGTTCGAGCATACGGTATACCTACCCTACAAATAACACACATTGTACCAGAGAATCATTAAGCAGCTTGTTGTTGGTGGTAATTTGCCTAATTTCGATTTCATGGTCGCCCCCATGAAACGCATCGCAATTCTCTATCCTTTCACGTTGCGTCGTCGTGTGGAAAATGTGCCAAAACAAACACTCACCGCAAATACACCTTGTATCTGGTCCCGCATTCATTCACCTCGTATTCGGCTATTAGATACTGTACGGGAGTTCATAGCCGACTTCCAGTGTTTATTTAGGAGTCCGGCTCACTAAAACGCACGCACTTTTGTTCTCAAGTAGCAAAATATCATCTGTGTGTATCGGGCCGGTAGAACAGAAGATACAATGACGTACGAACGTGTATAGCAGAAAAG
Organism: Cheilosia vulpina; assembly: GCA_916610125.1. Taxonomy (NCBI): domain Eukaryota; kingdom Metazoa; phylum Arthropoda; class Insecta; order Diptera; family Syrphidae; genus Cheilosia; species Cheilosia vulpina. The sequence continues at coordinate 58,042,027 of OU744279.1, forward strand.
TCGAAGATTACACTATCTACCATCGCGCATAGTAACTTTTGTTTGGAAGGGTTGGCAAAACAGTTTTACGATTCATTAAAAATTCTTCCTTGAAGCCAACGAAACAGATGTGCCAGCACCAGCAGTCCTTCTTTTGTTTTAAGAAGATCTCATCGCATCGGGTCTTTTCGGTGTGTTCCGCCTTGGAGTTGCACAGGCGAGTAGAATAATTGTTATCAACGATTTATCATTTCTTTGTAGTGTTCTTTGGTGTATCTTCTATCTGCTCGAAGGTTGATAGTCATTGGAAATTAGATACCTGCGGAGATGTCATTGAGTTTTGCACAATCTTAATGAATGCCGATAGAGTGATGGATGGGGAAATATTTTAAGAAAGATCGCAGATAACGGATGCCGCTATGATGTAACTGAACACTTGAACTTTGGCTAAAGGCATATTTGTATTGCCATGAATAGGCACGGAAATAAAGCCAGAAAATAACAAATTCAGCAGCTGTTGTACAATTTGTTTCTACTTATTTTAGAACAGTCATTTATGCCTGTTACTCCATATGAATCAATTTCTTGGGCTGTTGTTTGATTTTGCTACTATGAATAAAACCTAAATTCTGCGCCAGACATTCGTAGCTAGAAGTGGGCACTGTACAGTATTTTCTACGCTACTTAAAGCCTTTGAGGAACTGCCAAAAAAACTAATAAAAACGGTAGCCATGCACGGAAGATATCGCGCGTACTAATAATCAGTTTAAATCTCGACTTAAAATTTACGGAACCTCGAAATTACGAAATTTGTGTTCCGCGATACTAATAATCAATTTTAGGCTAAATTTTTCGAACTCAAAATGGCATAATTTTCCATACAAAATTGCATATTGTGACCTAGAAAATATTTAATGTGAAGGTTTAAAAACGATTTTTAGTAAGGCCGATAGCCACTGCGAATTTAAAGTCGAAACTAAAAATATTTATTGATAAGGCCCATTGTCATTAGAAACATACCATTCAAAAACTTTTTGCATAGAGAAAATATAATAATCGATGAAATGCATCTTAATTATTGAAAAATCGCGTTGAGAATACCTTCAAGTATCGTGTTATAAAAGTACATACAAAGAGTATTGTCCAAAAGAGTATGGTTCAAAGAGTGCATATTGTGATGTTAGAAACCGCTTTAAAAGAAAGCCCACCAAGAAATACGTTGTATTAAAATAAATTGAAACAAAGGTTTAAAAAGAACGTCGAAAACCACAAATTTTGACGTCGAAAATAGTTTAAATGAATGACAACATAAGGCCTGTAGGCCTCATAACCCTCTAAGCATATGGTTGAGAAATTAAATCTCAAATCCTATTTAATTTCAGGTAAAAAAAAAACACTTAAAAAAACTCGTAAAAAACATAAAAAATCGAGGAAAATCGAGAACGTGGCATAAAAAATTCGAGTCTTAATATGGGCAACGAAACTCATCGAGAAGGGGACCAAATTTTACATCAGCAATATCTTCAAATTAAAGCTTAAAAAATCACTAAACATATTTTTAAAACTAATTTTGAAAATCGCTACAAAAAAGCGCCAAAAGTTACTATACAAAAAAATGAGCCAAGAAAAACATGGATTTGAAAGGGCTATGAATCGTCACATCAAAATCCAAAATCGATCCAAAAGCAACAAAATGAATCCAAAAATCGGGTGAAAAATTATGCCAAAAAACGGCAACGAAAATTGGTGTATAATTTTTTTTTATTTATTTATTTAATTTGGTGGCCAGATATTGTATAAATGTATTTGTATATATTTTAAAAACAAAAATGAATGATTAAAGACATAATCCCAAATTTTGTTCGATTTTAAAAACAAAAATAAATGATTCAAGACTTAATCCAAAATTTGGTTCGATTTCAACAAACCAAAAAAAATTGAAATTAAAAAAAAATTCGTTTTGAGTTTTTAATTTTTGTGATGCGAGTAATGGAATGGATATTAAATTTTATGGCGAGTCCAAAAGGCTTAATTTTGTGTTGAAATATTGGCCAATGGAAACCATCAAATAATTGTTTTATAGCTTTCGGAGGTCGGATCTGTTTGGCTAGAAGTTTGAGGTGGTGGAAGCCCCTGAGCTCGCCCTGTTTACGCACTGACATCCATCATAACTATGGAGAATTACAGCAGGGCCTTTTTATTATATAACCGGCATTTAGTGAAATAAGTCTTCAAAGATCGCACCAAACACCGGAACGAAAGCGCTTAAAAAGTCTTTCTAAAAAGTGCTCCACACCTCAGTGACAAAATAATATTAAAAACATGTCGAATATCGCGTCATGACTATCACCGCATTAACTCTATTTATATTCGTTATTTCAAAATGATATTTCTATTTGGCGGCAAAAATTCACGACTTTTATGTCAATCGTGGCGAAAATTTTGTATAAATTTGTTTTAAAAATCGAGTAAAAAAATCATGCTGAGAAACGCTTCAAAAACATAGAAAAAATAAGCGGCAAAAAATGTAAAAAAAAAAATGTTTGACTATATAATGGGTCAAAGTATAAACCAAGAGCCAAATAGTAAAACAGGCTGTATACCCAAACATGTATATCTGTTTCTATATAGGTGTAGGTATGGGAGGGTCTTAACTTGAACTTGAAGACCGTCAGCAAATATATTTTTCTCTGCTGCCAAGGTTCGTGTAAACTGAGTTGAGTTATAAATAAATGAGGATACTATTTTTTATGGTGTAATGCTATTCAATATGTATTTGAGTTATGTGGTATTGCTTCGGCTGATTATTTCTTAGCACATCAAAGGAATCACCTAATCAAAGGCCATAAAAACTCAATTAACACTTCTCTGAAATAAAATCGTTTCATCTTATTCGTAAGCATCCGAGGGTGCTTTATGTATATATGGAGAACACAGTTCATCCTGGTTTCCCACACAAAACCAATTTACACAAAGTTTTTCCATACACAGGTACAATGGATGTATACCGAGCTCTATTTGGTGGTGATTATAAATGTGGTTAAGGGCGTTAAGCTGCGAATGAGTCTTACAAGAGAGAGGCAAAAAGGGTAGGATATATTTTCAAATTATAGGAACGTAGCTAACTTATTTTTAATGCAATCTCTTGGGCGTTCGTACAAACAGGATAATCCCATAAAATAGATAGGTATGTGAATGTGTTTGACTGTACGTAGTATAAAATGAAAGGGTGTCGGTGTATTCAACTGAGTAAACGAAGTGTAAACTGTAATTAAGGGGTTGAGGCAGTATCGGCATTCATAAATGTCTTTTTAAATAATTAAGAGAGTTAGTAGCTGGATTATAAATATATACACAGCACACTATGACCACTTATCCCCTGTGCGGGTTGTAAGGCATTATATGGATTATTGCCGACTTTCGCTTCCTGCTGACTCGGTGTCAGTGTGGAAATTTCGCCATTCTTATTGCAGAACTAATCTGAAAGTATCGTGTAGTGGTTAAAGTGCTAGCTCGACTCCCGACGGGGGCAACTATACACCGCCACTGACCAAAAAAAGAAGCGAGCATTATCTGAGTCTCCTCACCCAGTGTGACCGTTGCAGAATTCTGAAAAGTCGCAAGAAAAATGACCAATTAGAAAAAAGTGTCATTTCTGAAGCTATTCTGCAAATCTAGAATTTTTGAACGATATTTAACAAGCATTGGCTCGCTAAACACTATAACAGTGTTGTGATAGGCAACTGGGCAACATTATAAAGGTGTTTATTTGGAAACAGCATTTGAAATTTTTTTAAGTGCAATCTCCACTTAAAAAAGGGACAAAATAGCAAAAAATTGTGGCATTCTCTCAAAAAAGTGCCAAATAGCAACTGTAGTCGCACAACAGCCACGCAGTACTTAGCCCCTGAAAATGTGGTTTCAGCTTGGTAGTCAAAAAGACCAGATTTCAAGCCTAGGGATAAAGCGCCGTAAAAATGGGGGTTTCTCCACATTAATTTTTTATTTATCTTCAAGCATCTATATAAATGATGCTTCCTCTGCTGACTTACTCTCTTCGTCGTATATTTTAAACAATATCCTGAACGCTGACCACAAAAACTTGCGTCCCAGTGTGCCAATTCCTTATGTTAACCTATTAATTTCTCCTTTTTGGTTTTTCCTCTTTTGTATCTGGATTAATTTAAAGTTGAAGAGATATGGCACTTTGGGGACTTTATCCCCGATTTGGTATATAGAAACGGTCCCTTTGGAAATCAACCAAAGTGTACAGAGGGGTTGCCATTTCCATTTCCCAAATATACGTAGGTACCTACGAGTACTGCACCATGATTCGAAAAATATGTTTTCCCTCAGAGCTGTGGATGCTGCGCCCACAACCCATGCCCAGAACTTATTGCTTTTACTTTGTGCAATGAGTTCGCAATTTGCCCCTTACTTGTTCGCAATCACTGTCATGGTGTTTCACAGAGTCAGCGAACTCACAGGCGACACAGATGAAAATTGAAGTGAAAAATGACATTTTTGGCATTTTCTCGTTGGGGCCTTGCCCAAGTGGATGCAACCACAGAAAGGACATTCAAATACGGATCTTACAACTTTGCGTGTTACTCATTGTGACAGCGAACGATGCATCTTTTATTGTGACAATAATTAACTGATTCACGTGCCATAAGGACTTTATTGCTTTCGACATGCGACATGTTTTTGGATACAAGGCGAACTGTCATCTGCCAAAAAAAAAGGAGCTCAATTTTGACAATGAATAACCACTTGACAGTTTGAAATAGAGCTTTACAAGTTTTGACGTGTGGTTGCCACTTGAGGACTAGAGAAACTGACATGTGCCTACAAAAATTTACTACATGATGGGGGTGAGCGAATTATTTAATTTCCCGCATTGAAAAATTACAAAACTTCCAGCATTAAATAGACACCGACAGCTTTTGGATGATTTTTGCTATAGAAAATGTCTTCTTTTGTTGTTTAACAAGTGATTTGGTTGGAATTGAACTGCAATTATATTTTTGTAAAACCGACTGCAGGGTCTGCCCATTTTACCTGGAAACGTTGTTAACCCTCGCCTTTGAAACATCCATCTAATTGACAGTCATTCTTATAGTTTTAGTCCTGCAAGTGACAGCAAAGCCCAAACTGTCACGCTCAGACTCAATTTATCATGACCAAGTGCCCCCAAATTTGCACAGTCATCTTATGAAAAGGCCCGTCCTACCTGAGGATAATTCCCAAATCCGCATCCAAAAACCAACAAATATATCCCGCGCATTGTCATTTATTTAAAAAAAAAAAAAAAAACCATCCAAACCAGCAGTAGCAGCAGGTCCTGGCACTTTTTAAACCAGCAGTAGCCAAATAAATCATCATCCTCTTTAAGTGCCCATGCACATTCGGAGAGCCATCGAAACAATCTGTCATGATTTATGAAAAAGGACACAATAATCGATGATTTACAGCGTCTTTCAAAATATATCTCTCGTCTCTGTGGTTGGCGCCTATACATTCACATAACAAACTTGAAGCAAGTTATGCAATCAGAGAGTGGTAATGCCACGAAAGTCGTTCGACAAGCTGCCGTGATCCCGAGAACATCGCGTACTAATGCGCTAACAAGTGTTTCTTCTTGTTCTTTAGACGTGCACTCAATCACATTACCGCGCGCTAATCTCTTTTTCTAAAGTTTCACGACACGGGAAAGAGGAGTAGGTACCTACCTACTGCCTACCGTGAAATAAAACAAAGTAAAACATTTACATTCCCTCCACAGCAGCACCAGCAGCAGCACCTCCGCTCCAGTTCCACCAACTCGAAGTCGAACTCCTGTGCCAATGCGTCATGGGTAGGTGGAGCATTGTTGTGAAACACGCGATTTATTCGCCCTACGCTGTCTGCCCTGTTCGCCTCTTTTTTGCTTCGCTCCTTGAGCTGGTTTCACTCGTGCTTTTTTTATTTTCCATTTTCTCCTCCATGCAGTGGGTACAAAACGAAGCACATAAGCTGCCCCATCAAGCACCAGCAGCAGCAGCAGCAAACCGACACACAGCCATGTGGATATAAAATATAATATCCCTTTAATATTAAAGAGCACGTTATCCTTCGGTGTATTTATAGCACCATGGAATACACACAGAGGCTATGGGGAATTTTATGTTTTTTTTTTGTTTGCTTGCAACCCCCCTGAAAGAAAAAGCCTTTGCACGGAAAAGGACTTATACACTTGTAGTCGTTGTCGTCGTCGTGTGTCCTTGTTTTGGAAAAACAGGATGAGCCCATTGTTATGTGATGCTTTGTGTAAATAGACGCCTGAAAAGGATTGCCATTAAGCGAGGGACCAAACAAAACCATCAACAAAATCGAAAGCAATACAACAGCAGTCATAATAATTGTGAGTGGGCGAGAGAATGACAACACTGGCTGGACCCCGATTGGAACGTTGGAACGTGCCCGCACACTTGTTGAGTGGAATAAAAAAACATTTCGAGGGAAGGACGACGACGCACGAAGACCTGTGTCTGTCTGGTCTGTTTCGAGCGCAGAGGTGAAGTCATCAGTGATGATGATGTGGTAATCCTGCCTGATTATATTTTATATTTATATTTTCTTACCTTTCTGACGTCTTGCGTCAATGGGATGAATCTCGGATAGCGGCATGCTGGATGGCATACCATTATTGAGGTTTGATTGGCTTGGTGTTTTGTTTTTGTTCTGCTGCCGATGAATATGTAAACATTTTGACGCGCCTCGAGTGGTTGCGGTAGACCCTTTTGACGTGCGATTGACAAATGATGACAGCAATTATTGGAGCCGTGTAGATAATTATGGCGTTCGACTGCGACTGCGACTGCGACTGATATGGAAAAATTATTAATGACGGAGATAGATCTTCTGCAGCAAGTGAACGTGCGCGTGGTGTGTAATTATGATTAATGGCCGGTTGGTGGTTGAGCACATAGTTTACGTGTTTGGGAATTTTTTTATTCGTTTGTGCGCTGGCCAGCAGCTGGAACTATCTAGTTAGTGTGAGAAATTGAAAGTGATTTAAAGACCCTGTACGCAGGCATAGGAACTTTTGCCGGCGGTAATCGGCAGAGTGTTTCGCGTTTCCCTTAGCTGACTTTTTAATGAATTTTTTTCATCAGCTAATACATTTTTAGAGGGAGAAAAAAACCGTCTTTAAACGAACTTGTAACTTTTTGCCCTCCATTTGCCGCATACATCCATAAACTTTCCGCTGTAGGAGCAGGATGTGGTGTTACAAATAAACCGGAGACAGCTGTAGCTGACGGCCTGATGTTTGAGCTTTATGAAGCTGAAGGAGGTCTCGTAGCGAACATGCGGAATTTTATTGAGTAAAAGGATTTCTGAAGATCTGGGTATATGTCTTATGTCATGGCTTGTCTTATGATCATATGGTCCAACATATAGGGATCACTTTTCTTAATGACCGTCACAATCCAGAATCAGTCTAAAGGACCTACTCCGTGAACGACTACCAACAGTAGGCTGTCCTCATTTCGGGGTGTTTTTTGGTCACGAAAGTGCACAATTCGCAAAATATTCATTCTGTGACGGATCTTGAAAAAAACTCTGAAACTGACGCCGTCGACCTATTTGTCGATTTTGAGGCCGAGGTTTTGTACGCAAATAAAAGTTAAATTAATTTTATTAAAAGAAACACTTTCCTCAGAGGAGAAGCTTCTTCTTTATTTGAAATGCAAATTATAAGAGAGACTAAAGACTAACATGGAACAACTTATGTCAGATGGGAAATTTAAATTTGAATCGTCTTAACTTGCATACACCTAGAGATTAGATTATAAGACGGGGTAGCCTTCATGGGGCTCTAGCAAAGTGGCCTCTCAAAGGATCCTATTGTAGGGGAGTCATCTTTTCACTTCGAAAGCAGTCAGAAAATCAACGATTTCCTCTGGGTGTATGTCAGCAAGAGTTACTGAAGTGACGAGTTCATCGCCGAATATTTTCTTTTTTTTCTGATCGAGCCGGACATTCCATGAGTATAGTCCGTCAAACTCAAGAAAGAGCCTGCATGAGGGATCTTGGATCCGGTGAGACACCAATGCGGTGACGCTGTTTTTTTCATAAGGCCGTGCCCGCTGATTATTCCTGTTAGGGTTCTCAGGTTATTTCTGTCCAGATAAGATACCTAATCAGGAAGACGAATTCTGGGGGAATCTGGGGGAAAATTTGTGAAAAAAATGTCTGATGCAATTCTGCTCAGTTGATTTGAGCCATGAACTCATTGGATTTTAGGCGGGATAATTTCCTTATATACCTTGTTCGTAAAATTTGTGTTTGCCAACTCTACAGAAGGCTTCAGGTCCGATTTTGTTGAGCGGACTTTAGCCAGTGAGTCAGCATTTTTGTTGGAATCCAGTGGAGAATGACAAGGTTTCTCTAAGAAAGTTTGTTGATGGCTATAAATTCCTACATTACATATAGTGGCTAAAGCTATACCGAGAACACAGGCGTCTCCATAAAACGCGGTGAGATGACCGTTGAAACCTTTAAAACATTTTTTAAATTCTACATGAAAGCTAAGTAAAAGGGTATCTACCCATCCCCATACCTGAATCCATTGAGCCAAAAACTTTTGTTATAGCACACTGCTAATAGAGCCGTCCTGATAATGCCACTTGTCGCTTATATCAAGGTCGTCAACAAATGGCGTCGGTCTACAGTATATGGAATTACATCTTAACGATTAAATTTAAATCTTTGAAATTAGCTTCAATTTGTTGATTTTCTACCACATGATCGACATACGTTTTGTACTTAGCATCGTCATCATGCTTTAATTGTTAGTAAATTAAATCTAGTAATTTCTAGTAAATTAAAGCTGACTACATAAAAATGAAGGTGCAAATCCAAGCCCTAACTACAAGGTGGCGCAAAAATAACCTTCCGATGTTTTTTGGCTGTAATTTAAAAAAAAATGAAAAACTTTGATTCTTCTTGTGGATTATTTTTATTTGGTCTTTTAATTTTTTTTACATCAAGTCGAGAATATGATGTCATGTAAATGGCCGCCGCCACAGTTGATTGTCATTTGAGCCCTTTTTATGGCATTTTCCATCACTTTGGCCAAAACTTCCGGCGATAGGTCCTCACATTCTTGACAGATATTGTCTTTAAGAGCTGCAGAGGCTGAGGCTTGTTGACATAAACCCGCGACTTCAAAAAGCCCCACAAAAAGGAGTCTGGAGCGGTCAAATCAGGCGATCTTGCGGGCTAGTGCAAATCGCCAAAAACGACCCGGGAACACCGCTTTCAGAATATCGGTTGTGGCTCGCGCAGTGTGTGCCGTAGCTCCGTCCTGTGGGAACCACATGTCCTCCAGTCCTAAATCGTCCAATTGCGGTAGAAAAAAATCGGTAAACATGGCCCTATAGCGCGCACCGTTCACTGTTGTCGTTTGACCAGCGGCGTTCTCGAAAAAAAAATGGCCGCGTCAACAGAGGCGATATTCTCGGCACAACGGGCGCTCCGGGGCCCGCCACTCTTGGCAACGTCTCGTGTTGTGCCAGTCTCTTCGAGGCGAGCGGCTAAACGTCGCAGTGTTTCACCAGTAGGCGTTGGACGGCTAGGAAATCTGCGACGAAATTCACGTTGTGCCAAAGTCACCGACCGATTATTACTGAAATAAATAGACACCAATATTCCGTGTTCTGGAGCAGTGTAGCGTAACATTGTTTATTAACGTGTATTTCGCATGTGTTTACTACACAAATGTCAAAACAGAACTGACATTAGGGGCCAATCGCAAAATTTATAGCATTTCCTGATAGGAGGATTACTTTTGCGCCACCTTGTAGGTCTAATAGACGTGTAAGAAATCTCCAATTCATGGGAGCATCGTGGAACTGAACCTCAAATGTACCTATTCACCCACTTAAGATCCACTCACAGCGGCTGTATGGCGGCGACGTATATAGCCCCACTGTTAACGATTGATAAATCCTAACCTTAATGAATCGACCACGTTCTTTGACTTCAAAAAAAGGAATGACATTTATTAATTCATTGGGTTGACAACTGACAACTAAGGAATATAAATAATTTTTAAGGGGTCAACATAAGGATGATTAATGACCCGATGCGAATATGTGACAACGATGCAATCACATTCCGATCACATTGCAAGTGGAAAAGTCGCAGCTTTTCCAACTTAGACCTATATATAAAATAGTTTGTCCACCATACATGTCCGTTTGTAAAATTTCAGATTAACTTTATAAAAAGGGATCCCCAAACTTTCGGCAGTGTCCAATATGCTTATGGTGACCATTCGTCCCGTATTTCTATAGCCTGTCCCGGTTTTTTTCTTTTAAGAACTACGGAACATTCCAATACGATTTTTTGTTACATATTTTCACATTTTTTGTTCCGGTTTTCGCTCTTAAAATAATATGGTCACCGTATGTTATGCTATATTAAAGTTCATGTTCACCCCCCCTTGAGCCATAACAGATAAACTCCACATACCACATCCAACCGCCATAATCCCCAATGCTAGTGCATCACAAAAATATGCCCCATGCACTACCTTTACCGACTCCGAGTTCAATCGCACATCGCAGAGACAAAAGAAGCTAAAGGGCATTTTGGCTGAACGAAACCAATTGTGCATTGCACTTGTCACGCAGCACGCCGCAAAATATCAAAACGACACATACGCATTTGCAACCACAAAATCCACCATACAAAGCTTAGAATTTTAGTGTCAGAGGGGCATCTATGCACTCGGATACGAATTCGTCATACATAATTAAATAATAATGAACCTACGTCGCACACACGTTCGTGACACTGCACAGCAACAGCAGTGCATCGTTGCACGTAATCAGTTGAATTTTTGGAAAATTCAAACGGCGCTCGCCCATTGCGTGGCTGCCCCATCGATCCGAATCCCCCAATCGACCAGATCGAGACTCCCCGAATATGATATACCATATTACCCACAACCCACTCGGATAATAACACGAACGCATTCCTTGATATCTACGTGTCACGCGTGCACTATGAAGCTGCATGCCGTCGTCAGTCAATAGACGCACTATTCACTGCTCACATTCAGGTTCGTATTATCATAGGCGCAACGTGCAAGTGCCTGGCAGCACTACAAACACGCAATAATTGTTTTATTGTCGTTTTATTGCCGCTTGCCATTCTATGTCGTCTTGTACTTTGTAGTGTCGTGGATTGTTCGAGAATGTAACGTGGCGAATGGCGATGTTGGGTTGTTTTTCGGGTTTTGTAGATTATTTCAATTCTCAGAATGACGACGATGTTGTTCGCCGCCGCTGATCACGGGAGGTAGGTTTCTTTTTGCCTGTACCATAAAAATTAATTTTTTTTTTATTTATTTCGTCAATTCGCTTCAAAGGAAAAGAAGTCAAAACAAGATTTGTTTTTCAGTTTGAGTGTTCTATGTGGGGGAATTCTTAGAAATGGAAATATACACATGACACATCAATATCCACTCACACACAAGAGAATTTTCATATTTTCCGTGCGCAGCTATTCGCGTATGCAAGCAAATCAATGCTTCCTAGTTCCTACGCAGTTGTTTAGATGAAAATCATTTCTTTAATAGTCATCAGAATAATGGAAGCTTATTCGATTTCATTGGGGACAGTGTGACCAATTTAGCATATTTCCTGCTAGTTTTAGGAGGACTATTTTACTTTTAGCCTCTTTTTTTTCAATTCATGCCAGCATTTTGTTTCTTATCATGATTTCATGTTGTACAGTCCACGACGGATATAAGAAATCTTTAAAATCTAAAAAAAATTGTTTCTTATATCAGAAGTGTTTCTTATATCCGTCGTTGACTGTAGCAGGAAAAATCAGCAGGATTTCGGTTTAGCCAAATTATGAACTAACATAATACAATCAAAGCAGACGAACCTTAGCGTGAATAGTGAAAATAACATTTCTATTAATAGTACTCTTCTTACGAGAGTCAGCAGTGTGTTGTCACTGCCTTGCCGATCCTGGCAAAATCATAACAGAAGTCGGAGCTACAAAATGTTACAATCCACCTGAAGAGTCCAAACGGGGCCAATTGAAAAGCTCTTTCATGAGAGTTATACTCTCGGATATTTGTCAGACGTTCGCGAGAGGTGGCGCAGTGAAAAAGCCTTAATTTACAAGGGTTTTCGAACCTGGGACCCCTCGCTTAGTAGACCAACACACTTACCACTAAGCCACTACGCTTATTTCAATACTATTCATAATAATATTTGTTTTTTTAATAGAAAAAAAGACTGAACTTAATTGAATTACATCTTTTTTATGTGATACTTATTTTACTTTTCCTGAAAAACTGCTTTTTTGTTAATTTTTTCGATTTTAAGCAGGTTTTGATCTACACAAAATATTTATCATGATTTTTAGCACTTTTTTACACAAAAGTTGAACTTAGCATGATTTAAAATTTTGAAATGGTCACACTGATTGGGGACGTTCGGATACCTCGCTCATGTAAAACGAGAACTAGATTTGTGTGGACTAGTTATTCGAATGCGTTAACTTGGCAACTTGAATTGTTTTGTATTTTCGCGGTCAGCGTTACTGGCACTTTTTCTACGCTGTCACAATTTTCCACTATTTTAGCCTTTTTTATTTGGTAAAGGCCCCTTTTCAAAAACTGTTATTTTCAAATAATTACACGGTTACCCACCACAACAAGCGAACTAATGATTGTAAGACATCTTTCGAATTCAAAATTTGCAGAATAGCATCAGAAATGACACTTTTCATCTCACCGGGCCTTTTTGGACTTTTCAGAATTCTCCAGCGGCCAGCGGTTTCGAAATGTATGCGCGTATGCAGGCAGGATTTTCTTGACTAGATTTGTCGGCCTCCACTCCATAACGTCAACTGAGAAAACTATTCACGTGACAACTCTGGACCAATAAAAACTGAAATCAGCTGTGAGATTACTAAATTTGGCCTCAGTTATAGCCATACGTAAAATGCAACCGAAATAGTTGGAACATTTTTTTAAAAATGTTTTTTTAACGTCTAGGCGGTTATAGCAAAAAAAATGTGCAAAAAAATGTTCCCAACGAAAACAATTGCAAAAAAATCAACCACCACTGATTGGATTCCAGCAGAAAAAAAATCCTGTCGGAAGGAACATTAAAGAAATTAAATATTTCAGTGGAATGATTTGTTTTTTTTTTTGTGGAATTAACTGAGACTTTGATCGGAAAAAGTTTTTCGTACGGAAAAATGTATAAATTATTTTGCAAGAAAATTTAAATGCTTATTTGTCTTTGATAAACTAACTTTTAACTTTATTGTTCATAGGCAACATTTTACGACCAAGATTGAGTTCAACCATAAGGTTTAAGAGGTCAAAAAAAGCAAAAGAACATTTTTAAGGTTTCGTCTTACGTATGGCTATAACTAGAGCCTTATGAAACCGAACTTTTTTTTCATAAGATCTACCGAGAAGTTGTGTCAACTACTTTGAGACAGAACAACGTTTTTTCCTCCTCAACGTATATGTATTTCGTAAGGGTGCTTTGGAGTACCTACGGAAAATCATAATCAAATGCCATATGTCACACTTTGGCATATTCAAAACTGTAGCTGAACAAGATTTTTTTTTTTAAAAAACCCTTCAGTCGGTAGCATCCCTTGAATTACTAACGCACACAATCGAAAAGTCAACTTAGTAGTTAGTACTCAGTATAGAAAATCGTGACTAAATTTGTCGACCACTCCTTCATAAACGTCAGTTGTAAAATTTTTGTTTTCTTCATCATAACACACTAAAAAATTCTGACATACGATGGCCGCCTGTTGTAGGACATAGTTAATTTGAATCTTGAACGTGCCCACTTCTGGCTCGCTAAAGTGACAGCGGGTGAATAACGTTGACTGTGAAAGATGGTGCAGTGCTGCCATTTTAAACATCTTCAGTGCAAAACCAATTAATATTTTATATATTAAAACTGAACAATATTTTAAGGCAAAAGCCATAGATACGCTATGCATAAACCGCGGCGTGTACGTAAATAATTAGAAACGGCAACGATCAGTTAATCACTTTTAACTCTAACGGCACCTACTATATCTATGACAACAGTAAAAAATATGATTTCACTACGCTACAACCGAATACTCAGAATTTTAACATCTTTGTCGTTTCTAATTACGTGCACACCACTAAAAAAAATCATTTATTTTAATTTAAACAAGTAAAATTGTTATCATCGTCATTTGATACCCTCCACTGTATACAAGTCATGCAAAATTGTAGGCTATCGACGCTATCGTGTTTTTAACATGTGTTTTCTAATATTGGTTTGTATGGGAGGTACCAGGTACCAGAACTATTTGACCGACATATCCCATTTTCAATACCAACCTGAAGACGATAAAAATAAGTCTTTTCAAAAAACTTCATTTGCCTACGTTGATTACTTTGGACGCTATCGTGTTTTCAACAGACAGAGAGACGCATGGGTCTAATATTGGTTTTGTATGGGAGGTGCCAGGACTTCTTGCCAGACAGACAGACAGACAGACAGACAGACAGACAGACAGACAGACAGACAGACAGACAGACAGACAGACAGACAGACAGACAGTGTAATGACAAAGTGATTATCTCTTTCTATATGGAGGATATAAAAATATGTACATTGTTTAAATTTAAACAAATTTGACATAAAATTTGAAATTGCTTCACATTACATATAAAGTAAGCCAACTTTACAAGTTAAGCTCTGACACACGTTGTTCTTTGCCGTGTGAATTTGTATACTATCTTTCCTGGGTAGTTTGCATAATATTCCTCCATGCATTCGCAAAGCCTTCCTCTAGTAACTTACATTTTGTACATCCGCGTGGGGCATTTTCAATGATTTAACGGATTGCAACTAATACTTGCCCCAGTTTGCGGCTACCAATTACCTTCTTATCTTTTTCCTTAGTTCCAAGCTACATTTAAGTGATCTTAACCAGCCAAGGTTATGTTATCTCATTAACCTGCAGTGTTGCAGCTCATGTGACAAATTTGCTTTTGATTTATTTTTCTATGCACTCAGAGAAGGCCTTTGAGAATGCAAACTTCTGCATGAGAATTTTGTGTTAAGTTTCAGTGTTCTCTCCTGATATATTTACCTACCAAAGTTTACATACGATGTTTTTGAGTGAACAGTTCCCTCCAAGTTTCATACAATAAACATTTGTGCACCGAGGAGTCGGATAGTCCCAGGCGAGGGACATGGTTGGGATCGCGACAAACGCTGGTAGAAGAATTGCCTGTGATTTGACAAAACAACCAAATGCGAACGTCAGGTAGACATTTTTGTAGATCTACATCAACTGGAGGATTACGCAGACTTTCTGGCAAACATATATGCAAAATGTACATATTAACATCTCGCTCAACACAGAAAAAAAAGGAAGCGTCATATTCTGTAACGATTTTCGTAAAACATTCGCACCCTAGGATATATCGCGAAAATTCTCAGGTAAAATCGTTAGCGAGCGGTATCTTCTTTTAAGAACTCACAGCGAATGAAATACCAGGTGAATGGTTTGGCGGGTTCTCTTAAATTTGAAGACGTTTTCATGGGTGGGGCTTCTTGTTAGGTAAAGGTTTATTTTTGGTACTATTGAAACACACAAATCTTCTTTTCACTGCGCCACCTCTCGCGATCGTTTGTCAAACACTGGAGAGCATAATTGTCGTGTGAAAGTGTATGAAAAAGTCGTAGATTGTGTAAACTGTAGCCAACTATTTCATAGTAATCATCTCTGGTCTGCCAGTGGGCTACGTACATTCATTCCCAAGAAATGCATAACAGTTCTTGCCCAAGGAAACATTCGAAAGCAAATACACTACAATTTGACCGCAGTCTGAAAAAACATATTTTCACACCTAGTCAGTCTTTTGGTAAGACAAAAATGAGAAAATAATGTATCCCCCCAAATCTGTCTCTTTGTATATTTGTTTCGCTCCCTCTATTTAAGTAATTTAACATAGGTTGGACTACAGTTATGTGTTTGTTGGATCAACACCCGCCACTTGCTATAAGATCCCTTGTTAAAATATTCATACTTCGACGATAAGGTAAGTGAGATCAAGTCGAACTATTTATATCTACCTACTAGTGATTGTGAATGAAAAAGCTCTCACAAGCAGCTTCAGTTGAATTCGTATTTCACCACTCACTACGTCAAAATAATTGCAGTCCACCCTTCACTTTTTATTTAATTAATATTTCAGAAATGTATGTTTTAAAATAACTCCTTCATGGGTTCGACAAAAAATACTGAACACGTATGTATTTCGATTTGAGAAATATTTGAGTAGGCATGTTTCTTTCGAAGAAGTTAATATGTTTTCCTGTCAATTAAAAAACGCACGGATATATAAACGCATATGTAATTAACACTACTTAAGCATCAAAAGCGTTTCTAATCTATGAATTTTCGCTGTAGCTATGGGATTTATGTGCGCTTCTCCGACGAAACCCATATCCTAAAAATACTTTTTAGATACTTAACGTGTGCTATAGATGTGCTATTCAAGACTAAAGAGAAATCGGGAATCGGTGGGTAAGGCAGTCCCCCATTTTAATGACGTACATTACTCGAAATTGCGTAATAAAAAGTTGAAAAAAAAAAAACTTATGACATACCTATACCAAAAAAGAATAAACATCATCTTCACCACCCACTTGCGAATTGGCAATTTTATATCAATCGATTTTGTAAACATTGTGAAACTTACGAAAATTTCGTTGAGCAAAAAAAAAATTATTGCATAATTTTATGGGGCGACATACACTCCCTCCTGAGCAATTTAATTACTTTATTAAAACAAAATTGCAAAGCGCATCATCTTTTTACGACTGCAAATCAATGGAATCAAAATTATGAGCGAAATTCAATTTTATTATTAACTACAGTTCCAGTTTTGACACAAAAAAATACTTTAGAGCGCATTTTGACTATCAAACAAGTGGCTACTTGTTACCAAATCAAATCACACACTTGCTGATAAAATATCATCGACAGCTGTCAAAAGTATCAAATGTCAAATGTATAATCGATTGATTTGGTAGCTCTTATCTTGAATTTTGACAGCAATCTTTCTGATTGAAATGCAATTTTAAGTGAATGAAAGATGTCATTAATCATAGCAAATCTAGTCGGCGACATTTAAAAGATTTCCCATAATTGGCTGAACTTTGGAAGTGACAGAATCGAGTGGAATGGAATGGACTGGATTTTAAATTGTTGTTGCTCTTGGGCTGGTAGTAAAATAAGCAACAGATACCCTACAGGTATAGATAAGTGGCTGCCTTTACATTTTCAAAGTAGATGACAACAAAAAAATTACAAAAAGCGACCTCTAGCCGAGACATGATTTTACTCTATTGAAAAATAGGTTTTGACTTTAGATAATTACCTGTGACGTTTTGTCATTTGTATATACTGGTTTTCTGATGGACTTTTGTGGGTTGTTCCTGGGCTTACATTTATGTAGATCGTCAGAAGCAGTGATCCCAAATTGAGGGGAAAGCGCCAATTTGGCGCTCTTTGAATGAAAAAGGGGAAAACGAGGGACAAGCTTAAAAAAGGTAAGACAGTCAAAAATATTTGTAAAACGTAAATTGTTAAAAATTAAAATAAAATGCAATTTCATTAAAAAAATGCTTCATCGAAATAACAGTTTATATTAAACATGAAAGAAAACAGCCCATCGAACGTCAACGTAAGAATTTTGTGCATCTGAATGCATTCACTCGTTTTGATATTATGTCTAAGAAAAAGTGAAATTATGTATAATATGTTTATTTTTATGTTATACCTATGATTATTTTAAGCTTATTAGTAAAAGGGTTACCTTTTGTATTTTTTTTTTCATATGAAAACAAGTGAAAATTTCACTTCAAAAAGGGATTTTTTTTTTCGAATTTGCTTTCGAATTTTCAGAAGCAAATAAATAAAAATTTCTCTGAATGAGCTGTATAAGATAGATATTATTTTTTCAATCTTATGACAAGAAGCTTGGCTTAGGGTCAAATTTTTTTATTTATGGCTGTGATAACATAAATCATAGAATCTCTAGAAAGATAACTTTTCCGAAGATTATAGTACTAAAAGACTGAAGACCGCACTTAACTGTGTAAATTCCTCAAAGTTTTAACGCCATCTTGTGCAGCTTTTTCATATTCATAAATCACCTTAAATCGATTAAGCCTTTTCGAAAAAAAAATCAGCCGCCTTCGGTTTAAGTGGTTTCTTTTATTTCTCAGTAGATTCGCCAAGTGGTTACTAGATCACAGTTTTTAGTATCAAAGAAAAAATCTATCTAGCTGCGGCCAGTAAAACATATTATTGCGCGATGTCGTGGACCATTCAAATTTAAATGCAAGAAGAGTTTCTAGAAATTTTGTAGGGACTCAAAAAGTGTGGTAAAGGAACTCTTCCAATATCTAGCAAAGATCTTCAATCCATGGACTGGATTAAAACCCAGTACATGAACCGCAGTTTTTGATTTGCAATAAGAAAAACAAACCGCACATTTTTAGGCGCAAATTACAAGAACAATATTTTCAGTTAAAAGTATAGATCTAACTCGCAGAGTGTTGAAAATAAGAGGCCCATAGTAGCAAACAAACGGAAGGACAAAGAATATAGTCTTCGTTACTAATTTGTGGGCAACATATTTCTTTACCTATTTTAGTGAATATTATTTTTCAGTGACGTCATTAAAACAACTGCTTTCTATTCAACACTTCGAATTAATCCCATGTACATATATGTGGCACTGCTACTGTGTTATAACAATTATCTAAGGCACACACCCAAAGTTGAGACGTACCAGAATGGCTCTTCATCAGAAAATGCTGCATAGCCTCAAGATGAAGTGGCCCTACATCGTTTTACCACGTTAGACTTTCAGAAAGCAATGACCGCATAATGAAACAAAAATATTACAAGTCAAAGAAAAACAACCCAAAAAAGCAAACTCAATGACAGAGTGGTAGTCTGTAACATCAGCAAGTTCATCCACGAACCATAAAACCCTATGAAATCAAATGTTTCATCATAATGTCAGTCTGCATCGGCCTGTGATTTCTATCGTTCACTCTTCATTCCTACATTTTTTGTAGCGTCAAGCGACTCGACTCAAAAACTACACAAGACCACTGACACTGAGTGGTACATTGTATCGCCCCAGTTGTTAGCTGAAGAGATTGTCATACTTGTTCGTATCCGTATGGCATCCAAATCATTATCTACTCATGCTACGCGAAGGCCAAAGAGTCATTAAAGTTTATGTGTTTGTTATTGTTAATGTTTTCATTTGCATTCTTTGTATTTGTTTCTTTGCCGCGGCATCTTGGTTGGGTCGGTCGCGATTGTGAATCTATCACAGTAGGACGAATATTTTTTCAAATTGTAACTTTGTAGACATTGGTTAGTGAGTAAGTGGAATTTAATTGCATAATCGCATTGTCTAGGTATTATACAGATGAAAGACGCAGCGATAAACAAAACTTTGGTCATACTTAGTATATTATGTCGAAATTGTGTCGCTTGCGAGATGGGCATATACAGCGAAATACATTGTAAGCCGAGAAAAACAAATACAGCAGATAGGATAAACAAAAGGGGAGATTTGAATTGTTTGGTTGGATTATTTGTTCAGCGTTAGCCCTAAAATGAATGGCGGGGACCGATTTCTGCAACTAAAATCAGAGCCACCTAAGTTCATAAAATGAAACTCTCGCAATATAACCTGCTGCACAGGGGCTTTTAAAAAGATATCGTATGGTAGCATAATGATGTCGAGAAATTAATTAGATATAAAAATATGCGACTGAGGTATCAACCGATTATGACAGTTGAAGAAGTGTATGCTGATTTATAATGTAGTCCGCGATACTAAAAACCATTTTTAGTGAAATTTTCCATACAAAATTACATATTGTGACCTACAAAATATATGCGTTGAAGGTTAAAAATGATTTTAAGCCAGTGTGACTTTATTGTTCATCCAAAGTTAGGCACCTTTCCCTATTTTTCTGTGCAGACATTGGGTTCCCATGTTTTAAAGGCTCCGCCATCTAACTTTTTTTTTTCAACTAGTGCTTATTTCGCGAATGGTAACACTTAGCTCATGTCTGATTTGACAGATAATTAGTTTTATCCTTCCGCTGAACGAATATGGTTGTGTATACGCTTGAACAAGGCTGGGAAATATTGCGACATTACTTTGAAAATCATGGTGATGTTGCAGAATGTGTGCGAAAATTGCGTACGGATTTTGGAAGAAGAGAAGCACCGTCAGCTCCGTATGTTCGTTATCTTGTGAAAAAAGTGAAAGAAACTGGCATGCTCATCGATAAACTAAAGCGTGAAAAGCCAAAAACAGTGCGTACACCCGAGAAAATTGAAATTTTGGTCCAGAGGCATAATTGGGCCATTTTTCTTCGAAAATGAGCAAGGATTGGCCGTTACAGTCAATGGCGATCGTTATCAGGCCATGTTGAACGAATTTTTGTTCACAAAAATTGAAGAGGATATTGGCAACATTTGGTTTCAACAGGACGGCGCTACGTGCCACACAGCCGAAGCTACACTGGATGTTTTGCGCCCTTTTTTGAAGATCGCATTATCAGCCCCAGAGCTGATGTCGTTTGGCCACCGCGGAGCTGCGATTTGACACCTTTGGACTATTCTTTGTAGGGTGCCGTAAAAGATAAGAGTTACGCCAACATGCCAGAGACAATTGACGCTTTAAAGGACAATATTCGTGAAGCCATTGCTGAAATACAGCTGCACACAATCGATAATGTGCTTAAAAATTGGACCGATCGTGTAGGCTACTGCATG
Source organism: Cheilosia vulpina (assembly GCA_916610125.1). Taxonomy (NCBI): domain Eukaryota; kingdom Metazoa; phylum Arthropoda; class Insecta; order Diptera; family Syrphidae; genus Cheilosia; species Cheilosia vulpina. The sequence goes on from OU744279.1 coordinate 58,062,919, forward strand.
GCCAGCCGAGGCAGCCATTTGAATGAAATTATTTTCCATTATTAACCGGAAGGATTGTACTTTCAAATAAAAAAAAGAAATTTGAGAAAATACTCAGCAGTTTTTTTTTATAGCATTTTCAAAAAAAAAAAGTTATTTGGCGGACCCTTTACTTGGATACGGACGCGGCATACATTGTAGGTCCTTTAAATTGGTCCATTAAAAAAACTTGCTGGTGATTTTGAAAAGCGAGGACCAAGTTTAAGAAAATTAATATTATGTTTTTTTAATTTACTCTTGCGTAAGCGTTTTTAAAGTTTATTGATGAAGAAAAGGACAAACTGAACTTTTTTATTTAAATACGGAAACTGAATGAAAAGGGCTTGTTCAAATATACAATATGAAGCCATAAATCTTCCTGGGGATAGCGATGGGCCCGCTAAGGTGCCTGACGATCGCACAACCCCACTCAACCTAACCTAACCTAACCTACACCATAAATCTTTAATTCTTCACTATAGCTGAAATAAGCTATTCTTAATGAAAAAGACTGGGTTTTTAAAACTTTTATTTTAATATTTTATTTCTGGCTAAATATACGCATCACCTGAGAAGATAGCAGACCACAGTTGGTAAGACTGGAGAAATCAGAAATCAGTACGTTATAAAGAATAGGTCACAGAACCGATCCTTCCTATATAGGTAAACTGAACGGGCTCCAATTTCCTATATACAAACTTTAAATGTTCGTCCGGATAACAATTCTCTTTTTTTTTAAGTGTTTTCATTTTCGGGGTTTCTCGCACTCAAATCCGTTTGATGGGTTCGAAGGATCTCCGATAAATAGAAAAAAATGTTGACGACTTGTTTTTATATGAGAATTGTTTTTCAAATACCTACTCCTCTCGGAAAAAAAATATAGGTAGGTATAATTAAAAGAAAATATTTGGAAAATTCTACAATTTTGAAAAATCTTACTTCACATTTTTTTTTTATTTAAGTAACAAAACAACAAAAAAAAAGAGATGAATAGGAAAAAGATTGTATACGGGGAAAAAAGTTGAAACTATTTTTAAGGACAAAATATATTATTGCGAATGCAGATATAATCTGAAGTGCAGATTTCTGATTGTTAAAAGTGCTTGTGGAGCTAGGTTAAAAATCTGCGAAATAATGACAAATCTGTACTTATGGCAACGCTGACCCTAACACTTCATAGGAAAGTGGTGGCCTTCCGGTGCAGTGGCTCATAGTGTACCTATACGGACCTGGCGCCAACTATTTATTTACTTTTGTCCCCGCGGTCGTCAAGTGTGATAAACATTTGTTTTTTTTTTTGTTTTTTTGGAACATTTGTTTTTTTTTTTTGTTTTTTTGGAACTCTTATGAATTCATTTTCCCTTCCACTTGCTTTCGTACCACTGTCGGAATTTCAACCAGTCCTCCCTTCACCGTCAGAATAAAGTGAAGGTTTACAAAACATAAATAAAGGTCCCTGGACCATCACTTTACACTCTACAGTCATTGCCATGTGCTGCAACTTGTTACTAAAACTTGACATGCACAGGTTTGTCGTTTGTATTAATTGCTTTTGAAATTTAAAAGAAAAAATTTAGACAACAAAGTGAGGGTGGAAATAAATCTAAGGAGATAACCTTGAATCTCAAATATTTCTTCATTGCATAGGGTGACCGTAAAACATTTGTTCTTAAAATAAATATTGAAGTCAGTCCTTGAGAATTTGTTTTTTTTCTAAATTGGACTAAGATCTCTTACTGTTGGAAACGTTTCCCGGCATATTCGACCCTGTAATATATTCAATGACCTTTCCTTCAACGTCAGCACCAATTGAGGCTGACTTGTTGTAAACCTTGCTTATAGGTGGCGCTCCAGTCCGTGGAGGACCTAGGCCTCAACTATCTGACAAATATCTTAATAATATAATCCAACTCTTTTTTCATATGAAAGTCCGGAAAGCACCGTCTTCTAAATGGTCTCTTGCCATTTGCCTAGTTATACAAATTCTAAAAACATATGCCTAAATCAAATTCGGTCACCCTGTAATAGTTTACGAATTTATACTCACTTTTGGCAACCGAAACTTGGCAATTATTAAACTTTACCATAACTGGAACTGCTGGTTATTTAATTAAGCAAAAATAGCTTCCCCATAGCTAACAAGAAGTCGCCCGGAAATGGGCGTGTCACAGACAATCCCTTCTGTTGAGATAGATGGGTTAAGAATTAAGACGTACACAATCTCACCTTCTCACTGACGGCCAATGTTATTTCTTGGACATTGGTCGTCAACACTCTCCGGACAAATATGCAAGGAACTTATTGGTATATACGTGGGTAAAGGGCCACGTAGCTGCCCCTGGGTACGTACGATGAAGATGAGTTTTCTCTCTTAGACACTACGCCGCGTCGCACTCGGGCCGAAGGGAGCTGAATTTGTCTTACACAAGCAGAAACATTTTTCAATTTCTTTGACGGCAAATTCAATTTAATGTTATTTTATTCAATTTAATATATTTACTGAGTAGCGGAAAGGAAAGGAAATGAAAGCGAAATTCGAATGAATAATTCAAGGATGCTATTCGAGGTTGCGTTAAAGATATCCGAGTACATACCTCGGTTGCAACCAAAGGTAAAAACGTGTTTAAATCATGCACATATTTAAGGAACTTCAAAACATAAGTTACTCCCGTTTGGCACGCAAAGATAATACTTTCCACATGAATTGTAATGCGATATATGGCGCCTAGACTCACCACCCGATTGTTATGTGAAACTTCGCGAAAGTTATATTAAAAAAAAATCATCGTGGTGTCTTAAATTATATTTTCGCTACGCCAATAAGTTGCTGCATAATTTAGCACCGACGATGATGTTATGCATATAGTTGGAAAGTTTTGTGACTTTTTCTTTATCACAAGTCTACACCCTGCAGTAAATTAAGTTCTTGTTCATTTCATTTAAACTGCGCAGATATGCGCATTTTGAAAGGGGTTCTATCTTGTGTGCGAATTTTAAATCGCAACAAGGAAGTGGTGGGCGAAACAGTTGGGAGACTACAATATCTTTGTATTTTTAGTAGCTTTGTGGATCCCCACCCCATAGGATAGGCAGCACATATCAGCGAATGCATTTATGTGTACACTTGTTTAGATCTTCATGCTGTACAGCTAGTTGCCTTGTCAGGCTTTAAAATAGGGTTGAATCAATTTTTGTAAAACTCGAACTCAACACTTTCATCACCTAAACCGTTTCAACTTTAGGTATGCGTATTTATGACAACCTTCAAATCCTCAAACGATGTAAAAAATAAATCACATCTGGCTTCAATTTAAAACTGCGTTCATTTCACCCAACCGTGAGTACAACTCTGGGTGTCTGGGCTGGTACACCGAGTACCCTATTATACCAACTGTGGGATAGGATTTGAAAATTTAAAGACCGCTTGCCCCATTCTATAACCTCTATATCGCATAACAAAAATGCAAACTCAGGTGTGCTTATCCGAAACCCACAAGTCGGTTCCGCCCCCGGTTTGAAATTTGAAACCCATTCCGGACAAGTTTTCGAACCGTTTAAAGTTGAAGCCCCGCAGCCACAAGTTTGCATAAAGATTTAAGAATTCCCAGTTTCTGTTTGTGAAAACACCTTCTTTAACTTCCAAGTTCGAAGTAACAAACCCTACCAACATGTTAACCTTCTTAGTTTGTGTACTATTCCTTGTATCACACAGTCCTCTAAATGCGCACCATCTATCTATATGTATTTGTACAGGATCAAGAAGTGTGCAATCTCCAGACAGTCGCTTAGGCTGGGGCATGAGGAAAAACTTTTCAGCGCTCAATGTAAATGCCGAGTATGTGCCTTGAATTTATAATGACTTTGGCCAACAACGAGACCTCCACATGTCTTCGGACACACACGTTTCCGTGCAGCGCACATAGAGGCACAGGGTATGGCTCAGCTCCCCTTCTGACCACATAATGCATCGTCATTGCAGTGTTTAGTATAGAGGACAATGTGATAAAGAAACATTATCCCATGTACACTAGGAGAAAAGGTCAGAAACAGAATTCTGCCCGCAGAAATTTAATAACATACCAACAGACGGTTTCGTCATCTTCTTCGGTCCCAAAAGTCCAGCTGATTAACTTGTCACAATTAAAGCCGTTTGTCCGACTGAACATGTATGTACCACTCGAAAGTGTAATCCCCGGCCAATTCAATGCATTTTGTGTGCTTCCCCTTCAAAGGACTGCCTGTCGTCGTCGTGCGTCGATGGGAACCTGCACACCCGGTTAAAGGTCAATTTCAATCCAATTTTCTACCCAAGTACGGGGTAGATGTATACAGTATACTCGTAGTGTTGTGTTGTCAAGGGTTGTATCTTGTGTCTATGACTACCTCCCCCTTAGCCGCCACGTCCACTCGGAGTTAATATGATGTGCGACGTGTATCTGCAGACTCTGTGTGAATACATAAGTATTCAGGTGGAATAGATACTTGATATTATTATCTACAGATACTTCGCTTCGTAGTCGTTGCCGTTGCCGTACGTCACGTGCTAAGATTTTTTTTTTTTCTCAATTCTTACGTCGGGCTATGTAACACGGGAAAATATGCTGCGAATGTGAATTTAAAATGCACTGCCAACGGTCGAGGAAAAACGGTTTTTTTCAGTTGAAAATACGAGGGGGCGACACAGCCACAACCAACTGACACTGACCAACGATTGTCGGCGCCGAAAATTCCAAATATTTCGTGAATTATTCAAGCGGATTTGAAATTTTGGACCACCACCTACCTCAGGGCTCATTTTGTATGCTAACGCGGTAATAAATATGCGAACCTCATGTTTTGCTGTTTATTTGGATGCGAAGCATATAGATACGGCGGACGAAGGCGAAGCGGAGGTGGGCGAACGGGCTGAACGGAACTGTGTAATCAAATGAGCTATTTTGAGTTTGATTGAATTTGTGGGATACTCTGCGGGGTTGGTATCGTATTCGAATCCCCTCCCAGTGCAGAATGATTGAATTATTTATGTGTCGGACTCGGAGTCGAAGTTGGAGTCGCACAAGTGCAAATGGACTATCGATGGATGGCTGGTATATCGCTAAATCGGTTTATTGGCATTTTCGCACTTCATTCATCAAACCGGGACGACAGCGTGTTGCATTGACTGGAAAAAGGTACGTACGACCTACCCCATAACGAGGGAAGTATTTTTTTTTTTTTCCAAAAACAGAAACAATGTGGTAATCCTTGGATGCGCATCCCTTAATCGTTGGGTAAATACCATAGAAGCATAGATACATCAAGTTCTCTGTGTGTGCAAATAGTCTTATTTTCCATTAAACTAAAAGGAATTCTGCGAGAATTTATGGGATTCATTTAAAATTTTCGAATTTTATACAAAAGCTACCAGTTAGCAGTAGTTGTGTCTAGGCTGCGTGTATATGCAGAGAGAAAGATATTTCAATTAGTTTGGTCGTCTCCGTCCGTCTGAATAATCTGATGGGCGAGAGGGAATTGCGGAGGATAATCTCGAGTGGGTACCATATGAGGTCGGTTAAAATGGGAAAATTTTATTTCATTCCCTGCTTAAGGCCTATACACAGACACACTCCTGCACTTGTCTGCCTACGAGAGAATTAGTTGGAGGTTTTCAATTGGCTTTGAAGTAGCATGGCGTGTAATTTGTGAACGTTTGAATATGCTATAAAAACATGCCCGTTGTTTTATGGCAGCGCTATTAGTAAGAGTCGTCTTTCTACGAAGAACAGACGCTTTGTAACGTTTTCAAACAGTTGAATTGGTTTTTATTCGACTGTTCTGCTGATGGAGTCATAGACCCTGGCATCCATTAAATGGAACGTGTTTGCTTGTACAAGTACACAGTTTTGGAGTATTGTAGTCCTGTTTGGTGTCCGACCTACAAATCTGGAATTCTAAGAATTAAAAGCATTCAAAAGAAATGTCTTCTTTTTGCATTACGTAATTCACCTTGGGACGCCGCTAGTCGCCTTCCTCCCTACATAAATCGATTATAGTTGCTGAATCTGCAGACCCAGGAAAAACGCAGAAAAATATCAAAGGCCTTGTTTTTCTTTGCGTCCTGATGGGTAACGTCGGCTCCACATATATTGTTAGTTCTTTAAACATCAATACTAGACCAAGGACAACAAGGAACCCATTTATGTTGTACCTATCCTTTCACATATCTCGTTGTAACTTGGGTAGCAATTTCCTTCTTAATAGCCTGACGAAATATTTAAATAAGCTCGATCATGTAATTGAATTCAATTAAAAAAAAATGGAATATAAAATTAAAATAACAATTTCTTTTTTTTTTAAATGAATAAATATATTAACTATGAATTAAATGTTTAGTAGTTAAATAAATAAATTTCAAATAACCTTAAATAAAAAAAGAACAGCAAAAGTGCCCTAAAAGCAAAAGCTTAACCTATAATAAGCCAAACTAGCAACAATAGAAAAAGATTCGTGAGATCCAGTTGTTAGTTTTCTTATTAAATAAAATATTTAAATGGGCACACAATACACTATATTTAAAATATAAATAAGACTTGAAAAATAACCAAAATATAACAAAGGCATTTTTGAAAATATTAAGTTTTTCAAAAGCATTGCGTTTTGCGTACCTTTTTGACTTTTTGGTTTTTCTAAGGATTATACATTTTAAGGGCCGTTTGCTGATACTACTCATAGCGAATTTAAGTGCCACTTAAACTCTTATGTGACAGTTTAAGCCCTAAACAAAGTAGCCCATAAGTATTTAAGTAGAACTTAAATCGTTAAGAGTTATTTAATTAATTTTGAGTTTGAGAAGTTCGTATGTTTTCTGTACAAATAACTCAACTTTGAGCCGCCGTAAATTTATTTCGGGACTAGAATTTTCTATTAGTATCACTGAAAATAAAACCATTTTATATTTATTGAAAATGAGGCTTCATTCATCAAATTTTTTGTCAATATACGTCCAACAAAATATTTTTATGAAATTGACAAAATTTTAATAAGTGTTATCTTGTATTCAAACTTTTTTTGTGATGATAAAAAAAAATGTTGTGCTAACAAAAATCGTTTGTTTGCGTGTATACAAATAATTTGTTTAATTAATCATAATATTGTTTATTTTACAAAAGATATTCTACAGTTGCTGATTTGTCAAATCAATAATTAACTGTTGCTTTGACAAAGAAATTTATCAATTTAGTCTTTGAATTTTCGTCAAATTAACAAAAAAATTGAATCAATTGAATCAATTCAGCTATTGTATTTTGTTAAATCAATAGCAAATTTTGTTGATTGTACGGAAATCATTTTTCAGAACTGCCGTTGTGTTTTGTTGAATCTATGAACAGATTGTTGGTAGAAACATTTTGTCAGTTTACATAGCAACAATTTGTCAGCTCGTGCATTTTAATTTGTTCATTCAACAGCAAAATTGTTGAGTGAATAGAAATAATTTGAAAAATCCTTTTTTTGTCAATAATAATTAATGTTTGAAGGTTTGAAATAAGCTTTATCTAAATAAAGAAATTATGTCGACAATGCCCTTGTAAAATAAATTATGTATTAATAAATAACACGCAAAACAAATAAATTTAATAATAAGATTTATTAAACAAATTATTTATGCAAGTTAAATTAAATTCATTTCACTTATTATTTAAGTTGAAGCGAAATTTGCACTTCCCATGAAATTTCCTTATACATAGAGCAAAATGTTTCCAAATGTTTTTTGGCGTTACATTAGCCAGGGTCGGAATTTTGTGAGACGAAACGTTCAAACGTTTTCGCGTGCACGAAGAAATTTGCTTGTGTAACATAGGGCAAATCATTCGTGCGCACAAAAACGTTTGATCGTTTCGCCATACAGAATCTGACCCGCTTACCGATCGATTTCTAAATCTAAATCTAAAAAAATATTCACAATTTTTAGTTGGTACGTAAGGTGCACTTTCAGTTAAGATAGGTATATGCAATTTTTTTTTAGGCATATATTTTTTTAACTTCGAAACTTCAATAATACGAACACAAAAGGTCGCTACATAGCTTTGGCACTTGTAGCTCCATAGAGGAGAGCTATACACGTCGGCGCACATTAGTTCTGGAAATTTCAACAATCTCAAGATAAATAAATCAGTCACTAATTGGATCCCCTGTCCAATTAGTGGCGATAAACAATGCATCAACTGCCACCTCAGGGTGGTCCATTTTCAAATGCCCTTGTCAAGGCTTTTCCTAAACTTGCATCGTGATATCCCATGGACAATATATTATTGTTGTTGATAATTACTGTCTTGTACTCTTCTTCGAGAATAGGACACGGGATAGTTCAATATAATCCCGCTTAACAACAACCCTACTGAGTAACACTCATCTATATATATGGGTCCTTGCAGGACTTCCAGCGCTTCATCAGCATCCTCGGTTTTCGAATGAAATTGGTCTTTGCACATATGAATTTATGTAAAGGTAGTAAAACAAACCACCTACCCATATGCGTGTGTCCTCTGATCCGAAAATCCCGACCACCAAAGTAATTAATTTTTCGATTTTGCCCTAAGGGCAGAATGCTGGGCCAGCATTTCCAAAGGTAATATAAGCTTAAGCTTTAAATTTTGGTATGAAAAAGTTCTACTTTAATAGGTTTTCATGGTTTTATCACCTGAAAAGTGTCCGCTTTTAATATACATCCAGACATAACCTGCAGGGGTTGTTGCACGAAATTCGATTGCGTTGCAGTTTCAAAAGGGTGACGAAGTATTCCATAAATGACGAACGGGATGCGGAGGATATTAAAAAAAAAAATCAGTTATAAAAAGTTGGATGGAATTTAAGTCATTCGCAACCAGAAATTTCTACCGTCGGGGTTGGAGCTGTGAGTAAAAGGTACAGCTGTTGATGAGATATTGTTGTAGGTTTTAAATTCATTTTTAAAATGACTGCAATATTGTTTCAGAATGCCTTCTGAGTTGTTCTAGCTACCTACGCTAAATAGAGACCTACATTTTTATGGAAGCGTTCCTTAAACAGTGTTTGGAAGAATTTTAGGGCTTTTCGAAGCGGTTTTTGCAGTGTCCAGGGACTGATTTGTAAGCGTTTTGGAACCGTTTTTCAATGCTTTTTTTCAGTTTTCAATGGGTTTGGGGTGTCAAGGGGTTTTTCCGGAGTCCGAGGGACGTTTTTGAAAGATTCTTTTAGGAATTTTTTGGATGAGTTTTCGAAGCAATTTGCAAGGCGTTTTTGAAGACACATTACCAATCATTTTAAGGGACTTTTTAACCGATTTCTTTTGGGAGTAGTTTTTGAAGTGTTTTGTAGTGTTTTTCTAGAGGTTTTTTTTTTGGGAAATTTGAAACCTTTTTGAAGCTTGTTTTAATATTTTTTACAAAATTTTTTTCTTGAGTTCAAGGGACATTTTTTGACACGTTTTTTGGAGAATTTATTGATTTGTTTTCGGTGGGTTTTTGGAACGGTTTTCAGATGCAGATGCGGTTTTATTAACATGTTTGGAAGCCTTTTGAAGTGTGTTTTTGTTGGGAGTTTCTGAGTCGATTTTAAACCTTTTTTGAAACCGTTATTTTGAGTAATTTAAAGGTTTTCTCGCAAATTTTTAGGGCATCTTTCAGAATTAACGTCATGTTAACCTATAACTGGCAAAAAATAAATAGATGAGGATTTATTTTATCGAAGCAAAGGTCTAACGATATTTCAGTAGCAAACACTGCATTGCCCGCTGTCCTACTTATTTTCCTACTACCTCTTTGACATTTTTTAACTGATTTGCGGTCTGTCCGGTAATAAGAGAAACAGATAAATTCGGCTGTTTCCCCGAAACCCCAATCAATTCGAAATAAAATTGCAAAATCTCAACACCAAAACGACATCGGACCATAAATCTATTCCTACACGTCACACACGTTAGGCACCTAACCTATAGCCATTGATCCTGAATCCCGATTTAAACGAAGACAAATCTACTCCTACTTGGCCCATCGATGACCACTCTCGAGCACACTGGCCAACATAAATTCCGTGTCACACTGGGCTAATTCCGAAATCCATGTATAAATTCCCATTACAGCGAAAAGCTATTTCTAATAAATAACGTCGCACCGAATTGTGTAGCTATACCGCCCTGTGGAAAATCGCGCTATAAATCCACCCGAATATACCGACCGGTATACAAAATGACACGACACGAAATAGCTAGGCCATAACTTAGAATTTTAATCTCCTACCGGATCCACTGCGCGCGGCAGCTTAGAGGAGCCCATCTGGCTGCCGAATGGCAGTGGATTACAATAATAGTCTGCCACCGTTTCGGATGTTCAACGCAAAGAAAAAAAACAAATTGCTCCTCAAGCATTTGATGCTCCTCTTCGCCGCAACCAGTAGCCGAATAAGATGACACTACTCGGGCACTTCCTTTCCGCTCCCAGATATAGTGTTTCCCAATGAACCGAACTCAAATTGCACATTTCGCTGGGCGCGCAACAGGTCGTGATGGAGCACGGCCAAGAGCCTGGGGCTTCTGTGCTCCACAAACAGAAAAAGCAAAACATTTCGCTTCCTCCGCACGTTGCATGCGATTTAATTAGCCGAACCCTAAAAAGCCACAAAGACAGTAGTGCAGCCCCATCCTACGAGGCCGTATATATACCTCATCAGCGCAACGAGTCATTTGCAATTAAACGAACCGGGCCAGCACTGTGAAGCCCCCAATCTGGCATCGCATTAACTGCGGCAATTTAATTGGCAAATGACGCGCGGGCTTTCATTACGACCGAATGGCAGGGGGCGACCGCAGCCCATAAAAATGAAGAAAAATTGCCAAACACAGTCCACCAGGACCAGGAACTGAATGATTCTGTTTTTTATTTTCGCTGCATCAGCGTCAGCGCCAGTGTGAATCAAAATGGTTATTGCGAAAGCGAAGCAAGAGGAGAAGGCACCTCTACCCATTTTGAGCCGGCAGAAAGACGAGCAACGCCAGCAACAGCTCAAAAGGCTCACGTCGACGGCCGACTGATTTTGAGGGAACATGTCGACGGGTCGCGTCGGCAAAAACGTGAGAGAGCACACAGCGAACGGCGTGCAGGGCCAGGGCGCTTTTATTGCCATTACCACATCGCAGATCGGAGTCGGAGCGCACAAGCAAAAACAGGTGATTATGGGCATTATTATTCTGGTGCGAGTTTTCTTCGATTCCCGATTCGACGTGGTCGATGCTGGTGCGGTTGGCTTGGCAGCGCCTCCGTCAAAGTGTATCGTTTCACTGATGTTGCTTGGTTCGGGAGGAGCAGCAGCCAACAATATACTGAAGTGGTCGTGGTGTTGCTGCCGAGAAACGTGAGAAAAGAAAACACTGGCTGCGCACTGAATTGTGATTTATTTCCCAGTATCAGGCTTCAAAACAAAGGTACAGGAAGCGGCTGCACTTTGCGCCGTGCAGAGTGCTGACTGCTGACCCAAATGTGCCCAGAGCGTTTCCGATATAGAGTTGGTGCGGTAGGTATTTAGGAATGATATGGAGCGATTTGGATTAACGAATAATGGAACTAATTGTGAGAATAAAACTGGACCAAGATGACGCGGCAACGAGAAGAAGAACAAGGCCAAGGACACTGTCAACTTTGAATGAGTTGTAATTGTTTGGTGATCGCTGTGTCGCATCATTGTTGAAATATTTTTATTCAGCGATTTGTGAAAGGATTTTTTTAGGTGTTGTCGGGCACGTTTAATGGGGACGATAAACAGAATAACAAGGAATTATTTTGTACTGTCCTATTTAAATAAATTGTAATGGGATAGAGTTGTAACCTTTAACAAGAACCATTTTCTGGTGGGATACTAGATATCATAACGCATGAAGATATCATTACAAATTTTCTTTTTAAAGGTAATTTCAAAGCTTATAAAAATAGTGATTTAAAAAAAAAACTGCTTCGCAGGATGTTTCTAAATCTTAGGTTGAAGTAAGATTTTCTTTGAAAAAGGAATTAACAGAGATAAGAATTAAAGACAAAACTTTAAAAACAGGTAAACTTTTACGAATCTTGAAAAATAAAGTATTCGGCTATTTAATTGTTCGCAGGGTGATCCAAAATAACTTTTTTTACAGCAGTGGATGCATAAAATTAACGAACCAATTACTGATGTTTTTAGCTAGAATTTAAATATTTGTTCAAAAATTCTTCATGTTTTGAAAGAAATCTTGTTTTAAGTTTAAAACAGTCGATCCATTTTTTCTTAAACGAGAGTATAATCTTTGGAGTTACTTTTTTCGCTTCATCGTTGTCGCTTATATCTTTGTATTTGCTTTGGATCAAAGTTACAAGTTCTTAAGAACTCGAAACATTGATAAAATGGTCTCCAAAACAATTTTTGTATGCACAATTCATGGGCTGAAGAGAGTCGTTTTGGTTGAATCTTGAGAACATCCTGGGCCAAGGCCGTCTTTGGCAATGCCGGGGTCCTTAGGCACAGACGAATTTGAGGACATATTGAAAAGTTAAAAGGGAATGACAAAAAAAAAATTACTGATTGTTTAAATGTCAGTTTTTATTTTTTTTTTCCTTCAAACACTAGTGGTAAGATTTCATTCTTTTTACTTCTATGATTTCTTA